>OZ014440.1:2551122-3751122 GCA_963966035.1 Acleris laterana
TGAACCGACCTGCACAAACAAAACAAACCAATTCAAATACCTGTCCTACATCCAGAATAAAGTTAGGCCATCAGGACTTAGTTGCGACTGTTGCGAGTCGAAAAATAATGGTCAAAATGTGTGCGAGTGAAAAATTAACGCGACATCGACCTCGGCAATGTTATACAATTATTACTATTCAAAAATTATACATAATTAACAGTAATCGGAGTTTTGAATGTCACTCGGAGTGAATACCTCAAATCATTATGCTAGTATGGATATGCCGCAAGATTCCTAGCTATGTTAATTTGATAAATATTATTAAATTATGTATTTTTTTAAATTATTTAGCCTATAACTTTTTATTACCTTTGTTAACAATTCATTGAATTTATTCTATTTTCAATGTTCTCTAATGTTCACCTAATTTGTTTGACATCAAAAACCCATTTATAAGCCGAAAACAATCTTTCTCCTCAAATAGACATAAGCAAGGCAAATGTGATTCGCGTGATATTTGTTCGTATACACTGATAATATCGAAATCCGGATTTCTAGTCATGACTGCTTCCACTTTAATTTCGTTTATTTTATCAACATAATACCATCACGAAAATAATATTTATTCTTCAAACAATTTAATTGCTATCACGAACTAAACAGCATATCCATAATACAATTTCTACTTGACATCCCGCAATACGGCATCCAAAACCCCAATCAGTAATAATTAAGCATAAAAAAACTTAAAACATATTAATTCACGTTTGACCACTTTAAATTAAAAATCGCACCAGAATTTATAAAATAAACACACATATTTATTAGATTTTCTTTGTTACCTAGCTGTATCACCAAATCAAACACTTTTGCACTTTGATGCCACTTTAAAATTTATACATCAACCAGAAAAGTGTGCAAGTGCTAACTTGGCAATAACCCGTTTTATTGCTTACCATCTGAACTTGCAACAAAATTTAATTTATATTCATATTATCAAACACACGTATCATAAACTATAAAAAAAAACATCTTGCAACGAAATCAAAGGTAGCAAGCCAGATTAGCAGCGTAAATAGGGAATCATAGTTTTTTGCAAATAAATGTGTTAAGTACGGAAGCTTAAAATAAAATAATTAAAACAAAAAACGTACCTCTTAAATAAAAAATAACAACAGCGGTTCTCGTGCACAGGCAAACATTGAAGGACAAAGGACGGAAAAGGAATCCTAACTATAAATGCAATCAAAAATATAAAACAAAGCAAACATGACATAATATTGTAAAATAATAATATAATTAGGACAATTATTTCACTCCTTCTCACTCAGTTTAACCGTAATATCAATTTTTACAACCTAGCTTAAAATTAAAGTGTACTTGACACTAAACTAACCTAAAAGTAAGTAGCGGAGATTCTGTGCAACAAAATGTTTCATTTTAATACTCAAAGGGTACGTGAACCAGCCTTTATTAAAACTATTTCTAAAATAGTACAATAAAGACCCTGAACGCCCGGTAGATGCCTAAACATTTAGTAATTTAATTTCTATTCTAAATATCAAAATCAGATCACTGAGATTCAGCACAAATTTTGGCGGGCGAATTCACTCGAGCGGACCAATCAGAGCGAAGATCGGAGACGCGACGCCGATTAGTTGACTGTTCTGAATTCAAATTCGAATGTGATGATGGCACTACGTGTGGGGAAGCGGACGTAGTAAGGCGAGGGTGTGATGGTATTCAGCCAGGTGTTCAACGCGCGATAACGCGGTATGTGTACCCGGCTTTATGTAGGAGAACTTAGACTATTCCATAAGGCTTGTTTCATACACAACTGTTACAAATGTCGCAAGTGACATGATAGATTGAGGGGGCCCGAAGGGGGTGAGGGGTGTTGGGTGAGGTGGGGTGGGGGGGGGTTAGACGAGCGTGGCGAAGGCGCCGGAGGCGGAGTCCTGCTGGCTGGCGGGCGGGCGGCGCTTGCGGCCGTACTGCCCGATGAACGACCCGTCCTCGTTCATGCCCGCTGCAAGACCATGCCGTCACACACACACACACACACGCAACACATGCTACAGTTACTGGAAAACTATACGACCTTTAACCAAATTTTACAAGTCTTATTTTTTTGTTAATTTTCATGGATACAGACATTGATTTAGTATATACTAGATACACAATCAGCACGAAAAAATGGCAAGTCAAAACTACTGCCGAATCGACTTGGGCAGTAGTTTTGCTATTAGTCTTGTTCCGACCACAGACAGTGGCAGTTGTCAATCATGACAAAATGTGTGGTGAAAAACTGCAAAAAAAATAACAAAAAAACAAATAAAAAGGATGGAATGTCTTATTTTACGTAAGGTCTATTTATTTATAAACGTTTCTAGCTAAAATTATAATGTTTTCATGATTTTTAGGAATTTATTTTGTGTACACAAATTATGACTTACCAAGGAACAAAATAACTATTGAGTAGCTATTACTTTTTTAAATTTTAATATTTTTTATTTTTTATTTTAAGCTTTCCACGAAATCCTCTACGACGTGCAAAATGGGTCGCAATATTAGCACGAGATAGGGGTGAACTATTCAAGGCAAATAAGTCGTCTGTTGTGTGCTTGACCCATTTTCGTACAATTATATAATAAATTAAACTTATTTCAAGGAAATTAGGTTAGGTTGGGATCGCATCATAATACCTATATATAAAGTTCAAAATACATAATGGGTCATATTACATAATGGTCATAATAAGTAAACTTTTCAATATTTTTAAAAGCCCATTGTATAGAACCCATTAGGTTAGGTTAGGTTTGTTGTATAACAATCTTGAAAAGTTCAGGGTTTCAAAAAAAAACCATTATATATTATGACCATTATGAATTATGACCCATTATGTATTTTGAACTTTATGTACATATTATGATACGTAACCGGTTAGGCTAGGTTGGTTATGATAGGATAAGATCTTGTCTTGTCTGGAGTAAAGTGTAATGTTTTAATGGTTCATTTATGTATGTATGTATAATTCTTTATTCCAACATAACTTTGAACACCTGAGCCAATTTATATGTGTGTGGTATCGTTAGAATCATTTCACCATTCCAGGTGACAAAGGATACCTTAACGTTAAAATTTGAATAAAAACAATCGACGGGACGGGTTTTTAAACCTTGCTTTACATTAATTTATTCATTATTATGATTGTATATATATATAGCTTAAGTTGTGTAATACAATGACAGCATTTATAAAACATGTCAAAAGTTTTTTTGTGTAATTTGTAATTTCGTTAAAACTGATACAATATAAATAGAGAAATTCGTCTCCATTCATTCGATGTCCACTTTTGTCATAAATAGTATGATAATGGCGATTTCACTAAAGAGTTTTAAATATTTTAAAACATTAGTTTGCAAATTTGACACTTGACTGCTAGTATATTGAGTTTTTTTTTGCATGAATGTTTAAGGTAAAAAATAGCGATGTTAGCATGTATCTGAATGCAGCTATCAATGCCATTTGGGACAGTTTATAATAAAGTTTTGTGCGGGATTGTGTATCTTGTATATACTAAATCAATGGATACAGATAATGATAGTGAGATATCGCTGTCAAAATCGATACATTATTGACATAGCGACTTTGATCAAAATTCTACGGTGCTTGAAGTCTCTTGTTTTCGCGTACAAAATAAATTCAGTCCATGTGGCTCATATTTGGGTTGTATAATTTCCAGTAAACTTAATTGCAAAGACAAAAACATAAAAAAACAGAATAGCAAAATAATTAGCTAAATTCTAGGAAACAATTGAAATCATAATAATTAACGGCAAAATCAACGTGCAATAAAAATAAATCGAGCTTAAATGAAACATTACTATATATTGAAAAAGGCTAAAGAACTTATTCTTAGAGAGGATTAAGCAATTAATGTTTAGTCTAGAACCTAGAACGGTCACGAAATATAATTAATAATTAGGACTTAGCGTTTTCAGAGCACGGTAAGACTAAAGAGAGATATGAAGTCGATATCCATATTATAACTCGCCTTATACCACAATTTACATGCCTATATGTGTTTCGGGACCTCACTATTTCGACTTGCAAAAAAAAACTTTTTTTTTTCAATGTTTCAGTAATCTGGTTATCAAATAAAAACACTTAGAACGATCTGTCATTTTTTACATAACTATATTAAAAAATAAAATTTATAAAGTAATAAATAACTGAATATGAGTATTTTGCGAGTTTTAACATTATGTCGACTCCATGATCTTGCTTTAGTCGAACCGTGCTACAAAAACTGCGAAACGTATTGATGAATTTGATGATCCACTATAGAACCTGTCGCGAAAAGTCAATTAATAATTTCTAAGTAATTTCTTTGTCTTGACTTGACGCTGTTATTATGATTATGACACTGTTTTATAATGGCTCAACGAAATCTATTATAGTACAGTGGTGTTATGGGAAGGAATAGCAAGCGACTTACCGGTTTCTCCTTCGCCGTATTCAGCCATGGAGTCGGTATCGCTCTCCGGCCCTGGCTTGGCGCTGCCCATTGAATGCCGTGACTTGTTGTCGAGACTGTGAAAATATCGTTTTTATAAGGAAATTAAATAGGCAATAGATGGTAATAATAAAAAAAAAAGTCATTGGTACAATTCTTGTGTAGTTTACGAATATTCCCTCGAGACATGTCTTTTTTTTTTAGTAAAATGTACGTCTTGTTCATGTCTGGGCTATAAAATATTCCTGTGCAGAATTTCACATTGATCCGTTGATGCGTCGAATCGTAAAAACGGAACAAAAAAATAAACACTCTTGCATAATAAACTAGAAGAGAACCGTTTTGCTAATTTCTTAGTGCCCCCAAGGAATATTTTCACCAAATTTCAAGTCCCCAGGTTCAGAAGTTTAGACTTGCAGTCAGTCACGAAAGAGTTGTATATATGTACAGTCTACTTCCACTATAAAACAAAATTTGCCAACGGAATATGAACCTACTATAGATGCGATCATTGTCTAATTTGATTATCAGTTATAAAAAAATCTTTTAGATCTTTGTTTGAATGGCCGTACAGTGTACATTTTTATGTTTATTTTACGGAAGAGCAAGGCGCTTCTTCCCCCACCGTGTGTCGGCCTAAGGGGCCAGGGAAGCCCTTCGTCTATAGCTCGCGTGGTACCTCCCCGAAGGACGCCAATGGTTTACCGCTGGGTTTTTAGTCGGCCGCTCTCGGTTGGTGAGTCCCACATAGTCATCCTAGGTCCTCCTGGACCTGGGTGGTATACGTAAATGCATTTCCCCAGCGAGAAAAATAAAGAATATAGTGTACATACGGGTGCGTGTACTCGTGGAAGCCGGTGTCGGGGTGGTCGCGGCGGCCGTGCGCCAGCTCGCGGTCGTGCACGTCGTACTTGCCGCCGCGGTTGCGGCGCGCCACGCACACCAGCACCAGCACCAGGAATATAGTATACATACGGGTGCGTGTACTCGTGGAAGCCGGTGTCGGGGTGGTCGCGGCGGCCGTGCGCCAGCTCGCGGTCGTGCACGTCGTACTTGCCGCCGCGGTTGCGGCGCGCCACGCACACCAGCACCAGCACCAGGAATATAGTATACATACGGGTGCGTGTACTCGTGGAAGCCGGTGTCGGGGTGGTCGCGGCGGCCGTGCGCCAGCTCGCGGTCGTGCACGTCGTACTTGCCGCCGCGGTTGCGGCGCGCCACGCACACCAGCACCAGCACCAGGAATATAGTATACATACGGGTGCGTGTACTCGTGGAAGCCGGTGTCGGGGTGGTCGCGGCGGCCGTGCGCCAGCTCGCGGTCGTGCACGTCGTACTTGCCGCCGCGGTTGCGGCGCGCCACGCACACCAGCACCAGCACCAGGAATATAGTATACATACGGGTGCGTGTACTCGTGGAAGCCGGTGTCGGGGTGGTCGCGGCGGCCGTGCGCCAGCTCGCGGTCGTGCACGTCGTACTTGCCGCCGCGGTTGCGGCGCGCCACGCACACCAGCACCAGCACCAGGAATATAGTATACATACGGGTGCGTGTACTCGTGGAAGCCGGTGTCGGGGTGGTCGCGGCGGCCGTGCGCCAGCTCGCGGTCGTGCACGTCGTACTTGCCGCCGCGGTTGCGGCGCGCCACGCACACCAGCACCAGCACCAGGAATATAGTATACATACGGGTGCGTGTACTCGTGGAAGCCGGTGTCGGGGTGGTCGCGGCGGCCGTGCGCCAGCTCGCGGTCGTGCACGTCGTACTTGCCGCCGCGGTTGCGGCGCGCCACGCACACCAGCACCAGCACCAGGAATATAGTATACATACGGGTGCGTGTACTCGTGGAAGCCGGTGTCGGGGTGGTCGCGGCGGCCGTGCGCCAGCTCGCGGTCGTGCACGTCGTACTTGCCGCCGCGGTTGCGGCGCGCCACGCACACCAGCACCAGCACCAGCAGCAGGAAGGCCAGCGCCAGCATGACGCCGATGAACCAGCCCGCCGTCGCCATCGTGTCGTTCGGCATTATCAGCGGCCCGCCTGCACACGAGATACATTAACTCACTGTATGTGGCCACGTTACTCATCTTTAGATAGTATAATAGTACATTACTACAGAGGCCGGGAAGTAGGGGGTTGCCGGCCGAGTGATATAGACGGCCGAGCGAAGCGAGGCTGGATATTTACGAGGCTGGCAACCCCTTTTCACGGCGAGGTACGTATAGTGCTTTTCTCAAACATATGCAATTAAATAAAAAAAGACATCACTCAAAAAAGTTAATTGATAAATGTCCACCCTAGGGAAGAAAAGTAATTGGGTGTTAATATAAAGTACCAGGAGCGCAGCGGTAATTAGGAGGTGTATCAGGCATAGCGCAACTTAGATCTCAGGCGGTGCGGGCAGCCGGCGGGCGGCGGGCGCACACGACACAGCGCGGATGTCTCCCAAACGTTTATGCACTCCTAGTATTTGACGTTATAAAATTTTTCTCAAAATTTTTAAAAATATTATTTAGATAATCAGCCTGTTCATAAAACCAGCTGTCATGGCCATATTAAAATTAAAAAAAAATTACTTCCCGGCCTAGGCCTTCAATTTTGTATGAAATTCCTTTACAGTTCTCTCGAGTTGTTCCGTCGGGAACGTGGCACTTTGAAGCCTAAAATAACTAACATAACGCCGACATTACATAGCATGTTTGAGAAAAATAAGTTTCTGACAAAAAAAAACATTCTTGGGACAAGCTTTGGTGGCTGATTGTAATTTCTTTACTCGAAATCGACGTGCGTGCATGACTCGATGTATGAATGTGGAAGAAGTTTGTCAAGATCGTAGCAAGTGGAAAGAAGTGGTCTCTGCCTACCCCTTTGGGAAACAGGCGTGATTTAATGTATGTATGTATGCTTCATAATTTTAAGTCAACATTATCTCCAGAAGACAGTAAGTATTAAAATTGAAACTATAACATAAAACCAAACTTCAACTTACCATTAGTAGTATCAACTTCTTTTATCGCACTAGTGCTGAAATACTGGCCGTCGTGCGCAGTTATCTTGACTTCATAAAGCCGCCCGGGTTCCAGCCCCGTCAGTATAACAAAGTCGTCATCCGTGATCTCGTTCGTATCACTCCATTGAGGATGTGCCTTGAGCCTATAGGACGCCACGAAGTGCGTCCCCGGATGCCCTTCCGAGTATGGAAGCCATCGCACTAAGATGTGAGCCGTGCCTTTGTTAGCCGGGAGGGTGTGAGCTTCAAACACCGGCGTATCAGGTTTCGCGTTCACCACCGACCTGGTCGACTGTTCCACGTAATAACTCTCCCCCTCCCCAGCTTTGGTCATGGCTCTGATTTCGATTCTGTATTTAGTGTTCGGTTTCAAGCCGGCCAGCTTTGCGCGGTCGAACCTGGGGTCGATTATTTTCTTGCGCTCCTGTTTGGGACCGGGGCTGGTGCCGGTGACCTCCATATAGTAGACTTTGTAGCCGGTGAGGATGCCGTTTTCGTCCATGGGTTTGTCGAACTTGAGGAGCATAGCGGAGGAGCCGAGCGGGTGCGCTTCGAAGGAGCGGACGGTTCCAGGGAGGCCTTCGGGGGTGACGAAGCTGAGGGTTTCGCTGGGCGGGCCGCTAGCGTGTCCATTGTAGGCCATGATGCGAACGTAATTCTTCTGGTAGGGCTTGAGCACTCCGACTAAGGCTGTAGTGGAGTTGTGCGTGGCCTTGATCTCGCGCACCTGGTCCTCGGCGCCGTCGGTCCAGGCCTGGATGCGGTACCCCATGAAGTGGCCCTGCACGGAGTCGGGCGGCACGGGGCTCCAGGAGAAGCGCGCGCTGGTCCCGGTGAGCACCTCGTCGAGGGTGAAGTTGCCGGGCGCCAGGCGCGGCGTGTCCTCGCCCGACCAGCCCGTCACCTCGATGGGCGCCACGTTGGCGGTGCCTTTGTAGTTGCGCGCTACCACCTGACAATTACGTATGTTTGCTTTATTTTGATAAACTTGGTTATGTTATCCGAGTTTATGGAACATGAAGATGAGTCATTTAGAAGTCAGTTAATGACCAGCGTTTGTCCGCTATTACATCTGCGTAGAACATTCCGTGATAAAAAGTCACCTATATTGAAATCTAGGACATGGACTTTATACGTAACATTGTTACAGTCAAATGATACTTACTAATATTATGAATGAAAAGTTTGGTACATGTATGAGATTGTATCACATAAGCTACCATCTCAAAAATGAAACACTGGCTACTGAGGAATAGTCCACAATGAATGCGGACGTGGCTAGTTTTTAACTAGGGTTAGGACTTTTGGCGGTATATGGTCGTTCTAGAATCCATGAAGTCGCTTTTTTATTGTTATTATAATACATGACACTTTGATTTTCACCTTTAGTATTTAAATATTTCAAAATTCGTTTATTCACTAAACCGCTAAACCGGTAAGGAATAACCGAATAAAAAACATATTTATTAGTTCATTTTAAAATATGACCATATTGAAGGTCAAAATCAAAGGGAAATAGCGACTCCATGGATTCTACGAGGGCTGCCTTTTAAGTTGTGTCGTTTGAAATAATTATAGACAATTTAATAGATTATTACCATTTATTGTTTTTCAAAGAATTCGCCGCGATATTTAATACACTTTTGCATGCGTTCAAACCAGTTTTTAAAACATTTATTCCACTCCGAAGTGGGGGTAGTCAAAATGGCCGATTTGTATGCGTCAACAGCTTCTTCGGGTGAGCTGAAACGTTGACCACGAAGACTTTGCTTAATTTTGGGGAACGTAAAAAAATCGTTAGGGCTTAAGTCAGGACTGTAAGGCGGGTGATCTAAAATTTCCACGTTTTGGGTGTTCAAAAACATCTTTGTCTGGCGGGCGGTGTGCGAACTTGCATTGTCATGGTGCAGTATCATACGACGTTCCGAGTTGTTTTTTCGAAATTCGGTGATGACTTGTGGCAAACAAACAGTGGTATACCAGTCGGCGGTAACCGTCTTGCGATCTTCTAGTACAATAGTGGCGACGTGACCACCCTTTGCCACAAACGAGGCAACCATTTTTTTTGAAGTGCTCCGAGAGCGTATGACTTTGGTCGGTTTTGGCTCGTCCTGGAAGACCCAGACAGTTGACTGCTGTTTTGAATCTGGATCGTAAGCATATATCCAAGACTCGTCACCACTAACCACATCATAAACATGTTTTGACTCTCCTCGGCTGAATCGCTTCAGAGTTTTGCGACACCAACTTACACGGGCTGTTTTTTGGTCGTCGCTAAGCAAATGTGGTATCCAACGAGAGATCAACTTTTTTACAACAAGTTCTTCGTGCAGGATTTTTTGGACAGTGGTCCCTGAAATGCCCACGGATGCCTCTATTTCACGGTATGTCACATGACGATCTTCGAGTATTAGCTGCCGCACGGCTTCGATATTCTCTTGCGTCATGGCGGTTTTTGGACGACCTTCACGAAGCTTATCACTGAGGCTAGAGTGCCCACGTAAAAATTCTAAGTACCAGCGTTCTACAGTCCTAAGACACGGTGCTGCATCACCAAACACAGATGTGATCTCCTCAAAGCACTGAAGTCGCGATAATCCCCTTTTAAAGTTGTAGAAAATTACCGCACGCAAATTTTCCTTAGACATTTCCATTTTTACAACCGACTTGTCACCTTTGAATAGACGCTGTAATAAAACTATTCGACCAATTTAAAAACATTCTTTTGTTTTCGAGTTCTAAATTCAAAAGGATGAAAATGCCATATGTTTTTTTTTAAATAATCGCGGGAGGTTGGCAAACGACACAACTTAAAAGGCAGCCCTCGTAGAACCACGATATGCCACCAAAAGTCTTTACCCTATTTATAACACAAGTTGGAGGTTGAGCTGGAGGTGGAGCAATACTTTGAACGTGAAGACTGCCGACTGGCGACTTCCAGTGGTCCTGGCGAGTAGGTTACCTTGATCTTGTAGGGCACGAAGGTGGGCGTGTTGGGCACGAGCAGCTCGTTCTGGCGCCAGTCCAGCACGGCCTCCTCCGTCCAGGGCGCGCCGGCGATGTCGCGCCGGTACGACACCAGGTACGAGAACCCGGGGCCGTTGTGCTCGATCTGAGGCATTTTCTGGAAGGAACTCAGTTGGGTTAGTTTAGACTGGTGTGGAAATAGGTCAATTGCGAGGCTCGTATACTGTTGGACTCGTTTTTAGGGTTATCAAATATCTGCTCTGAGGAAAGAGCCGAAAGCATTTTGAACTCGATTTCGTATGAAATGAAGTCGCCAAGTTATTAATATGGAAAAATATATTTTTAGTAATTTATTCTGCATTTTGGCTAGGTTGGAACAAGAAATAAAAATAAAAATTGTTTTGAAATATGTACCTTGTGTTCTTTTAGCTGAGATCTTATTTGCTGTAATAACCTTACTTTCAATTTCTCATTTGAAACCCCATTTCTAATAACTATAAAATAAGATATTTCTATTCAACCATAAATATAGGTAGGGGCAAACAAATTATACAGCTTCAATAGTTGCTGAGATAAACCACCATAAGGCTGGCAACATTATCAAATTTTACCCTAAAACTGCTTAATGGCAAGCCACATGAGAATATTGTAGTTCCTCCTGTCACTACGCCAAAATCTTATTGTCAAGTTTTACTTACAGTTACACAATAACACCACTCTCACAAAACCCTGTATTTTCAACATAACAATCAGAAAAATCACTCACCGACCAAAATATGACCATGTTCGTAGGATCCCTGCCCCTGCCCTCGACATTATCAGGGTTCTTGTACGGGACATCAGGTTGGGTCGTGCACACTTCCGAGTGTCCCGACGGGGCTGAGGGCCCGATCTTGTTATGCGCGATGACCCTGAAGGTGTAGTTCGCCCAGGGGGTCAGCTCCACGGTCCAAGCGGTGTCGATGGCAGGCACGTTGTCGTTGGCTACCTCCCAGGTGTCCGGAGTGAATGTTGTGTTGTACTGTATTGAGAAACGGAGGATGGGCGCTCTGTTGTCTCCCTGAGGACTCCAGCGGAGAGTGGCAACCCTGGCGCTACATTCGATGCCTTGCAATTGAGGAGCGTTGGGTTTATCTGAAATCGAAAGATAGAATGTTTATTCTTTAAAATTAAAAACACATGCGCCTTTTTAATTAGAGAATTGTAGTCCAACAATGAAATCCTAATCGAAAGGCCATAGTTTTGCTATGATTCCATATGAGATGGGTCATGTAACATAACGCCGGCTTAGAGTGTAAACATGTTAAATCCTTTTTCCGGATTCACACTCTATGCCGATGATAATAAAGTCGTTGCAATAGATAATCAATCATCGAGCGATATATTAAATAATATAAATACGTTCATAAAATAGTTTTGTACCGATATATTAAATAATATAAATAACTTTCATAAAATAGGTGGGTACCAAATTTAATCTCGCGACTGTAACTCTCCAGGGGTCCGTTTCTCAAAAAGTATTAGTCTAATAATCAGAACCAAAATACAGAGAAACAACATTTACAGTATTGATACAATATTTACAGTATTGGTATGTACAAAGGCGAACTTATCCCTTTAAGGGACCTCTTCCAGCTAACCTAGAATGTGGTAGACATTAGTATAAAACGAAGTTTACAGAAACTGTATGAATTAAAATTTTAAGACCTTACGAATAAATACTAACAGAGACATGTATAAAAGTACTATTAGTGTTTCTCAAAAAGTATTAGTCTCATAATGTAAGTATGTATCGCACCTTTGCGACAAAACTGTGACAACTTCTTTTGTCGCAACTTTGAAGATAGCACAGTTTTGTCGCAAAGGTGCGGTATGTAGACTCTTGATTGTACAAAAAACAGAAAATCAAATAGAATATTTACAGAATTGGTATGTACAAAGGCGAACTTATCCCTTTAAGGGATCTCTTCTAACTAACCTTTGGGCGATTGATGAAAACAAGAAAATTAGAATGTAGTAGACATTAGTACAAAACGAAGTTTACTTTGAGAGTAATATGCTTTGAGAAATGGGCCCAATGGATGGGTGGTGTCAAGACAGCCTCACCTTGCACGGTGAGCGTGGCCTGCGCGCGGGCCTCGTCGACCGGCGTGCGCGCGATGCAGGTGTACTCGCCGGAGTCGAGCTCGCTCGTGTCCGAGATCAGCAGCGAGTAGTCGTTGGTGACGCGGAACCGCGGCTGGCTCTCGTAGTCGATGGGCTGCCCGTCGTTCAGCCAGACGATCTCGAGCCGCAGCGAGTCGTCCGCGTTGGCCGTGCAGCGGAACGTGGCCGACGAGCCGGCCGCCACTTCGTAGTCGTCCGGCTTGTCCGTGATCATGGTGCGCTCTATGGAATTCATTCAAGTTTACATGCTATATCGTAACACAATTCAGTGTTTTTGAGGACTGTTCACAAAGGCAGTCCAATGGGACCCTATTAATATGGCTACGCTGTTCGACCGTCCGTCCTGAATTTAAAGAGCTGCATCTTTTAAGCAGATGTTATTTCGGTAACGAATAAAGGACATCATCCGGGTTTCATACATTTTTGGTCCAAACATAAAAGTGCCGGCCAAAAAAAAAGAAACTATATTCTGTTAGATCTTGTTCGCCTGAGCATTTGTTATTATGGCACCAAAGCTGTAGTACCAATACCCATAGTTTTATTCTAGTTAGTAAATTAAATATTTCGGTGAATTGAACTAACAAAAACTAATGAATTAGTCTACCATACTTTACATTTGAACATATTTTGGTAAGATACGGTGGATTGGTGCCATAGTAAGAAATGCTTAGGCGGGTAAATTGTATCAGAATAAACCATTTTTTTTTTTTGGCCGGCACTTTCACTTTTGGACCAAAATGGATGATGTCCTTTTATAAAGAAAGTGAAATAGTAAAAGAGGGTACCATACAAGACACTTTTTGTACGTATTTTTATTATGTTGTATCATAAAAACGGTAAAAGCTTGGCACGATTGTAGTACAAACCCTGCCGAAAAACAACAAATACGAAAGAAATGGTTAAGTGATTCGATTCGAGATCGAACTCAAATCAGAATATTATAATATACGTACTGCGCAGCGGTACGGAACCCTTGGTGCGCTCTCAGAGGGTTCCCATCTCCTTTGGTAGAATCATCAAGTATCTTGATGATTTCGTCAATGTAAAACGTTTGAACTTGTTGACACGTTGGCAGTTTAAATTTGTTCTAAATTGACAGCTGTCATAATCATGCACTTGGTATAATGTACATGATATTTTCTTACTTTTAACGGTGAGTGATCCATACGCAGAAGTCTCTCCAAAGGTGTTTTTCGCGTAGCACAGGTACCGACCGGCGTTCGAGTAGCTGACGTTACGAATAACCAGATCGCCCTCCGTCGTTATGTTGAAACTAAAAACATAATATAACATGACATGAGTCTTGAGGACACTTGAACAAATAGGAAAAAAACTAGCGGGTGACATCCTCAGTCCTATAGTCTATACTTTTAGGTATTTAAAAAAATGTAAACAAAACTACCACGTGATTTCTCGTCAGCCAATAGAAGCAGATTATGATACGTCAAAGTGCAATAAAACAGTTTCGATTGGCTGTTTAATAATGTCACGTGGTTTGGATTGTTTACAATTTTTTAAATACCTAAAAGTATAGACTACTAGCGACCCGCCCTCGCTTCGCTTCGGTTTATTTGAGTTTTCTATAACACACGTTCATAAAACAAAATTTATTATACATAAAAACCTTCCTCTTGAATCACTCTATCTACTAAAAAAAACCGCATCAAAATCCGTTGCGTAGTTTTAAAGATCTAAGCATACATAGGGACAGACAGCGGGAAGCGACTTTGTTTTATACTATGTAGTGATAGTGTTTAGGAATTGTACTTACTTGCCGCCCGTGAGCTCCACGCCGTCCCTGATCCACTTGACGAGCGGGCGCGGCGCGCCGAACACGCGGCACCGCATCACCGCCTCGGACCCGTCCACCTTGGTCAGGTTCTCCGGCCCCTCCTGGATCTCTGGCGGGATCGCTGTGGATCACAACCAATCACTGTCATTTCTTACCATAGAATACATTTCATAAGGGTCTCCCCAGACCTATCGACGCGGAATCGGCTTGAGCCGGCAAGAATAAGTTTTATGTCCACGCAATAAGATCGAAAACGACGTCGTTCCGTTCGCAACGCCGAACCGTGCCGAGCCGAACTGAGCGATACCATTTTCACTGTTACTGCACGGACATAATTTTTTTTCTTACCGGCTCAAGCCGAATCCGCGTCGATAGGTCTGGGGAGACCCTAATAGTACAGTCATACAAGTAGCTAAGCAGAATACCATGCTCAATATGATCTACACATGATATATTCTCTTGACAATAAAGTCTGTTCCTATTCATTCGGACACTCATATAAACAAATCAAATTACTCTATATTCGCGAACGTTTGAAGGTTGCGCATGGTCATATCATTTATTTATACACTTAATCATTGTCTTTATGTTTATTTCGAGGTTGCAATCTCCATTTAATCTTGTATTGTTTGATGAAAAGCTTTTTCCGTGTAAATACCATCCATAACACTAACTGAAGCCTTTCATATACATTTTATTATTTCGAAATATATTTGAGATGGATACGCAGTGATGGTTGGATAGATTTGATAAAGAATTTGATGGGTAAGAGAGGTTTTCGTCTCTGTCGCACCCAGCAAAATAATACGATGATGATGAGGATATGTTCAACCTTTTTAAACTAATTAAAGGTAAAACTATTCTCATCACTATTTCATCCTCTATCTAAAGACAATTACAGCCAGGTTTACTTGTTATTGTCATTGGCATTCTGAATAGGAACAGACTGTAGAGTTGAGTGCAGATCATTTTGACCTCTTTGGTTGCGTAGCTACTTCTGTTGCCGACTGTACAGACAAAAAAGTATCTTGAATCATACGTTGAAAAACTTCAATGTGCAGCGACGATAATTTGACTGGCATGACGCACCATCATGGACCACTGCTCATTTTCGTCTGCTATAAAGAGGTAACTTATGTACGAAAGGGGTTTGGGTAAAAGTGTTGCCTTTTTAAAAAGTCATACATTTTCAAGGTGAGCGGCCATTAGTAAAAGTTGTACATTATGATAGAATAATTCAAAATAAACATGTTTTGTTACGAAATGTAATACTCTTAAGTGCATCGGAGCCGAGATATTTAATATTCTTTCCTAGGCATAATTTTAGTACCAAAAACTGAACACTTAAAACTAAAATATCTCGGTTCCGATATTATTAAACGCCATAAATTATATATCTATGTGTATTTCAAGGTCCTTTAAATAACTATGTAAAAATCATCCGTGGCCGCTGATAAAATAGACAATATTCTTCAAACAAATTTAACCAATGCCCTTTTGACTAGTTTTATTCATTAAAACTGATCGCTCAAAAAATATTATAAATTTTTCGAAAAGAGGATTCCTATTACGTGAACAGCTACTAAATTGAACTATTGTACAGTTCAGTTTTTTTTTAACCGGCAACTTTTATGACGCCGATAAATAAAAATACTTTGCGCATATATTTGTAGTGAATATTATAGAAAATCGGTAAAGATCAAGCAACCTCCGCAAAGCGAAAGATGAGAAGGGATAGTCGTTACGTGCCCGATCGATCCAGCCTCCTGACTCACCGGGAATACCTTGGACCGAATACATCTTGTTATAAAAATGACTCAGTAAGCTGCTTAGCTGAAAATTATTAGGTCACTTAAATCTGGTCACACATTTCAGAATGTTTTCGAGTAGCAATCCATGCATGACTAATCCTTAGTCAGTAAATAAAACTTTTGTCTGTAGGTTTGCACAAGACGAAGTTAACTCTGTGTTCGATTCAAATTCAAATACTTTTTTTCGATTGTCATTTAATTTCTCAAAAAGTTTTATGTATTTATTTTTCAAGATACTATTAATCACTACCTAAACAAATTCCCACCAAAAACTGACTTTAGAATTAATAGGCTAAATGTAAAGCACTCTCTTGATGTAAGAGTTCCAACCAGTAAGTCAGCTATGTACCTACCTATAGACAGGATAAAAAAAGGTTTGTCACTTTTGCACCTTAACGGCTTTGAAATAGTCAAAAAGTGACGAACCTTTTTTTACCCCGACTTTACAGACGATCTGCCAGGTTTATTGCTGCCAAAGTTTATAATCAGTTACCTGATAAATAGAAAAACCTGACTGATGCAAAAGGGTATAACCGTGTTTGTATGGGGGATCGGCCCCAGACGCCAAATTGATTGTCGTTTTGCTGATTTATTTCCCCAAGCATAAGATGCTATTCCACCAAATATTGAGCCTAAAATGTCACAGGTTTTGGAGAAAAAAAAAAAATGAAAATCGGTTTTTATTTATTTTTGTCTAAACTACTGAACCGATTTTTTTGTTACTTAAGTATATTAATCTAGTAATTTAGATGTATTATTAAAAAAAAAATGAAGTTCCAAATGCATTTGTAAATAGTAAAATTTTTACTTTTAAGTTTTATTTATTTATTTTTTTATTGTTTCGAGGTAGGGACACCCACCAATTTTGGATATTTTATGTAAAAACTAATATTCTATAACATATATTTTTTTTGAAAACATTCACTTGGCTCAACAGGGTAAGAATACCATGTGCATGTAAATTGATACGACAACCGAGAATTCCATATCGACCGCCGCTGTGTAGGTAAGTACGAATTTGAATTTAGAACGTGACCAATTGTTAAATAGGATGCATTACGTTATTATTGGTAATGGTTCCCGCCCTTTTTTTAAAATTTTGTGGTACTCTACAACCAAGCTGCATACAGCCTTATACTGCCAATAATAACGTAATCTATTTTTCCTACTCCTGTACTTTTATCTGTCATTTATATAGTCACGAGCACTAATATAAAAACATACATAATATGTCCGCAGAATAATCCAGAGAAAAGACTATCTTGTCTATGCCCCAAAACAGCACATGTGCGTTTTTGAGATAAAACGATACGGCCAGCTGCCAAAGCTTAGCGTAGCACAATCGATTTAATCATATTTTAACGATTGTGAAATAGGGACTATAAATCACCTAATGTTTTGAGAAATTATTTCAGTTACCTGATTGGTCGATTTTAAAATAGCTGTATTCTGGTTGGTTGATACGAAATACAAAGTTTTTTTAAAAGATTTAAATTAGTTAAAGAGAAACACGTACCTAAAAGAACCTAACGTTTCGTTTGACAGTCGATGTGTATTGTGATTGGTGGATTTAATTTGGTGAAGTATTCTGATTGGTCAAATTAAAATGTTTTGGAATTGTAAATAATTCTATTTTCCATTCCGTCAATTTAAAAACAAAGTAAACCATAGACACATATTTTGTCATTTTCTTGTTTCCCGCTCGTTTGTTGTTCTTTACTTCGTTCGTTCGTTTGTAAGTTTTTTCGCTTAGTTTTGCATTTCATTTGAAACCTAGTCGTAGAAAAAGTATTGTATGCAACGGTGTATAACTAAGTCAAAAAACACTCGTGGCGCTTACCTTTACGATGTTCGCCTTCGGCTCACATCGTAACACACGCCACTCATATTTTTTGACCTCTCTTATACAACTATTGCATAAACTACTATAACAATTGGTCACGTTTTAAATTCAAATTCGTACTTACCTACACAGCGGCGGTCGATATGGAATTCTCGGTTGTCGTATCAATTTACATGCACATGGTATTCTTACCCTGTTGAGCCAAGTGAATGTTTTAAAAAAAAAAATATGTTATAGAATATTAGTTTTTACATAAAATATCCAAAATTGGTGGGTGTCCCTACCTCGAAACAATAAAAAAATAAATAAACAAAACTTAAAAGTAAAAATTTTACTATTTACAAATGCATTTGGAACTTTTTTTTTTTTTTAATAATACATCTAAATTACTAGATTAATATACTTAAGTAACAAAAAAATCGGTTCAGTAGTTTAGACAAAAATAAATAAAAACCGATTTTCATTTTTTTTTTTTTCTCCAAAACCTGTGACATTTTAGGCTCAATATTTGGTGGAATAGCATCTTATGCTTGGGGAAATAAATCAGCAAAACGACAATCAATTTGGCGTCTGGGGCCGATCCCCCATACAAACACGGTTATACCCTTTCATGTCTTTATAATATGACTAGATTCGAAATTACTTGAGATTAATGTAAGATAGTTTTATCATTAAACTTCAGACTGTAAGCATATTTATTTGATTTCAAATTTATTATATTTTGTTGTGTTTGCTAGCTTAAAATTATATGTAACGTGATGATGATATTTACATTAAAATTTTACTAATGTTTTGTTCTTTGCTACACATTATGGGTAAAATTGTATTCATCTTCTAATTACAAATTATTTTCCTTCTTTGTACGGTCACGGTCAAAGTTGCATGGACACCTCTAAGGCGATAATCCTCTGAACACTTGCGCTCACGTTCTCAAACATTAAACTAGATGGCGGTGTTGACTAAACCAGTTCATTTGTCTTTATTACAACTTCCTAAGATAGTAGTATTAAAATCGATTTTTCGTCCACCCACTTAGACGAAGTAATGGCTTAGTGGGTTTACGTCTGACTAATACTCGTTAGATCCACATAGACCGAAGTTCGAATCTCTTCGAGATGTCCTTTTTTCTTTTTGTATTTTTTCAGAACTATGTTTTTACGATAAATAATGTTGATGGCCCTATGGAATAAATAAATAAATAACATAGCAAAAAAAAGCATGCATGCTTTTAATGAAATAAAACTATTGTTTTATTTATTCAATTATTTATTCCTTAATTGAACTGAAATTAGATATACTCATTTGATAATAATATTACTCATACAAGTAACAATAAAACAACTCCTATTTACCATTTTATCGAGGCCAAAAGCTTAAGTTTCGTTTCCAGATTCGGAAAGAATATTGAAGCTCCGCCACAATAAAACAAATACTAACTTCTAAAGACCGGGTTATTATAATTACAAAAGCGTGTGTCTCTAGCTTTGTAGTCGCGGGGGTAGGTAATTTATAAATAGTGCAAGTTTGATTGATTACCTACTTTAAACAAATTACAGTGGGTAGGTTAAGACAATTTGTGAGTAAACTTATGAAATAAAATTAAGTTTTTATTTGGTTTTGCACACTAGAAATAAGCCAGTTATATTTATAACGTTATGCTTGCGTTCACTTTATAGTCACTTGTTAAACAGATTAACTAAATAACCCGGTCTCAACCAAATAATATTTTCCACCTACCTACTTAATAGGTATACCTTAATAGCTAGTGTAGCCCCCATTCTGTTCGATAACAGCCAGCATGCGAGAACGCATTGAATCAATAAGGTTGCTGCACAATGCCCAAGCTCGAGCCACGAATGCTTTCCCAAACTTGCAAACAATGATCCTCTAATGCTTCTGGGGTTCGCTCGTTCTGGTTATCCCACCGTTGAACCATCACACCCCATACATTTTCGATGGGATTTAAGTCTGGTGACCTAGCCGACCAAGGAATTACCGCTATATCATTGTGATGACTGAACCACTCCCGCACATGACGCGAACGGTGTATAGGGCAGTTATCTTGCACGAATGATATAACCGGTAATTCATCTTCCGGATAAACATTGCGAACAGTGGGTAGCATGGTGTCCTCCAACACGTCCACATAATTAACACCGGTCGCTCGGCTGGGCATTCGC
Organism: Acleris laterana; assembly: GCA_963966035.1. Taxonomy (NCBI): domain Eukaryota; kingdom Metazoa; phylum Arthropoda; class Insecta; order Lepidoptera; family Tortricidae; genus Acleris; species Acleris laterana. The sequence goes on from OZ014440.1 coordinate 2,571,388, forward strand.
ACTAGTTCCCCCGGGTCGGCTGCACTCATCCAGCCCCACATATTCACACTTATCCGACCAGACTCCATGTTGGGCACAACGTGATTACTATCATAGCGGGTATTATTTCGCCGCCATAAACTAAGTCGTCCGTGTTGGCTGGATTTAAAAGTTTTTTCAGCAGTAAAGACGACATTACTCCAGTCGAAATCTAAATGCTCCAAGACGAACGCCAACCTGGCTGCTTTGTGAGCTTCAGTAAGCAAGGGTTTGACGGCATGCCGGCGGTGATGCAGGCCCTCACTGTGAAGAGCACGTCGCACAGTGCGCATGCTGGTGTCGAATAAACTGGCGTAGTGACTAGTCGGGATAAGTCCATTTTCCTCATAATCCCGCACCATGATTTGACGCTGCTGTGTGGTTATGAGTGGAGCTCTGCCAGTTCTTTGCCGATGTAATAAAGAACCTTCGTCTTCAAATCGTCGGACCCATAAAACAACGGTTTTTCTCTATAACAAAACATCACATATTTAAATTATCTTTAAAAATGGATTTAAATATTAACCTTTTAAAAATAGTAATTTAAATTATATTTGTATACAAAAACTACTTACGTTAACACCGGCTTCTCTAGCAATTTCAGACAACATTTTGCCTTGATTATACGAAGCAATTATTTGTGATCTTTTCACCAAGTCGATATTGCAACGAGAACTCATCATTAAAAATTATCAACAGAAAGTATTAATCGAGAACAAAGGCAATCTAACAGGGAGCAACGAACGAGCCGGCGTAAGTAAATCTTTAGTAAAACCGATCCGGTGTTTAGACATTTTCTGCTTACCCTCACAATAGTCAATAACTAACCGTATTCGTTAAAGGATAATCTAAACGTAAAATAAAGTGATACACAATTTCGCACTACCGAATAAATGTCATTATGGTCGAATGGCACGGAAGAGTGCACTCCATCCATAGTGTTACAGGTTCGAATCCATGCAAGAGATTAGTGTTTTTGGAAGTTTCGATTTTAAATGTTTTGGGAGTTTAACAAGTTTATAACGTTAAGACAATAAAATAAAGGAACACAGTGTTACGGCAGAAAAGTAAAGATGTAGAAGAAAGTATTTTTTCACGGTAGTTGGTGATACAGCGCCATCTAGCATGATCTCATTGAAATAAGAAGCCTCATAGGTAAGTAAAAACACAAAACGAGCAAAAAAATGGCGTCGATTTCACATTATAGGATTTTGTTTGACAGCTATCCATGCAAATAAGGCCTCGACTGTACATACGAGGGCTGCCTTTTAAGTTGTGTCGTTTGAAATAAGTATAGACAATTTAATAGATTATTACCATTTATTGTTTTTCAAAGAATTCGCCGCGATATTTAATACACTTTTGCATGCGTTCAAACCAGTTTTTAAAACATTTATTCCACTCCGAAGTGGGGGTAGTCAAAATGGCCGATTTGTATGCGTCAACAGCTTCTTCGGGTGAGCTGAAACGTTGACCACGAAGACTTTGCTTAATTTTGGGGAACGTAAAAAAATCGTTAGGGCTTAAGTCAGGACTGTAAGGCGGGTGATCTAAAATTTCCACGTTTTGGGTGTTCAAAAACATCTTTGTCTGGCGGGCGGTGTGCGAACTTGCATTGTCATGGTGCAGTATCATACGACGTTCCGAGTTGTTTTTTCGAAATTCGGTGATGACTTGTGGCAAACAAACAGTGGTATACCAGTCGGCGGTAACCGTCTTGCGATCTTCTAGTACAATAGTGGCGACGTGACCACCCTTTGCCACAAACGAGGCAACCATTTTTTTTGAAGTGCTCCGAGAGCGTATGACTTTGGTCGGTTTTGGCTCGTCCTGGAAGACCCAGACAGTTGACTGCTGTTTTGAATCTGGATCGTAAGCATATATCCAAGACTCGTCACCACTAACCACATCATAAACATGTTTTGACTCTCCTCGGCTGAATCGCTTCAGAGTTTTGCGACACCAACTTACACGGGCTGTTTTTTGGTCGTCGCTAAGCAAATGTGGTATCCAACGAGAGATCAACTTTTTTACAACAAGTTCTTCGTGCAGGATTTTTTGGACAGTGGTCCCTGAAATGCCCACGGATGCCTCTATTTCACGGTATGTCACATGACGATCTTCGAGTATTAGCTGCCGCACGGCTTCGATATTCTCTTGCGTCATGGCGGTTTTTGGACGACCTTCACGAAGCTTATCACTGAGGCTAGAGTGCCCACGTAAAAATTCTAAGTACCAGCGTTCTACAGTCCTAAGACACGGTGCTGCATCACCAAACACAGATGTGATCTCCTCAAAGCACTGAAGTCGCGATAATCCCCTTTTAAAGTTGTAGAAAATTACCGCACGCAAATTTTCCTTAGACATTTCCATTTTTACAACCGACTTGTCACCTTTGAATAGACGCTGTAATAAAACTATTCGACCAATTTGAAAACATTCTTTTGTTTTCGAGTTCTAAATTCAAAAGGATGAAAATGCCATATGTTTTTTTTTAAATAATCGCGGGAGGTTGGCAAACGACACAACTTAAAAGGCAGCCCTCGTACAATAACTGAAACTATTTAGGTTAGGTTAGACCCGAAATATCTCTTTTGTAAATTAAAATTTAAGCAATAACACGCTCGACCAAAACGTTCTGCCAGATACCCAGTTGTATTGTACTATTGGACTTCCACTTTTACCATAATCTATGTCATTACTCGAAGCAAGCGTCGTAGGCGCAAGCACGTCCGCTCGTACAATCCGGAGAGTGAGGTGTGGGCGTGTGAGCGAGGATGCGGCCAATACAGCGCCGGCGCTTCCGCGGAGGGGCCAAGACGGTGGCTTTTTATAGATTTACGCAACAATGTACTGTACAGTCAGCATCAGAAGTAGCTAAGCAGAATAACATGCTCACAATGATCTAGACACGACGTATTCTCTTGAATGAATGAATGAAAATATTTAATTCGGACAAAGAATATCCATAATCATCATATCACATAAAGTTAATAACATAGACTTATAAACATACATACATACATTAAATCACGCCTGTTTCCCAGAGCGGTAGGCAGAGACCACTTATTTCCACTTGCTGCGATCTTGACAAATTTCTTTCGCTTCTTCCACATTCATACATCGAGTCATGCACGCACGTCGGTTTCGGGTACTTAAGATTCGGCCCTTTTCCAGTATTTCACCGATTTGATTCGAAAAAGTACGCCTAGGGCGGCCCCTTCCGACCCGTCCACTCACTATCGATCTGTATCTCTTTCGTCAATCTTCTTTCATCCATCCTTTCCAAATGACCGAACCATCGAAGCATGTCCTTTTCAATCTTAGTCAACACATCTTCTTTTATTCCACATTTCTCTCTGACTTTTTCATTCCTTACTCTATCAATCAGTTTCACACCACACATACTACGCAAAGAGCGCATTTCAACGGCATTTACACGACTTTTATGCTTGTCCTGCCACACCCAACATTCACTACCATACATCAAAATTATAAACAAAGTTAGTAAAATTTAAAAAGTTAGGGTTAACGTGGATGGACATCCTATGTGTGAGGATTGGACTGTCCATCCTTTCAGCGAGCACCTTCAGGAGAGTGTTGGTGCTTGACAATAGAGTCGAGTGCAGATCATTTTGACCTAGCGTTTGCGTAGCAACTTCTGCTGCTGACTGTACATTCAACTAATGTAGTAAAAACTACTAAAAATAAAAAGTGACAAAGTGAAGTAATGATTCCAATCATAGGAGAAGGGCTAGGAAACGGTTCGAATAATACCGGTTAATTATGTTTGTTAACCAGAGCAATCGCAATTGTATTCATTTTGAAAATCGAAGGCCTGTCTGTATACAAAATTAAAACAATTGTTCAGTTTTGAATTGTTTTTTTTGCGAATGCGTTAGGCAATAGGCCAGCAGGTTCTTTGTAAAAGCTCGCTCGGAGCGGAATAGATTCCGTTTTTGATTTTTGCTTTGACTTCAAGCTGACCAAGTGAAAATGCAACTAAAGAGCTAGGATTAGGCTATAGGGTAGGAAAGACGAGACAATGGCGGTGGTAGTAGGCGGTACGATCAAATTAGCAAGCAAAATTAACCAGTATTACGAGAATATTTTTGTCTTTGATCATTGTTCCGGTTTGGGGATAAGACAGCCGGTGAAATGACTAGCATAGAGGCATTCCATCTTAGTCCTCAGGGTTGGCAACGTATTTGCAGTCTTAGATTGCTCCGCAGTCTTGTGAATGCGAATGTCTATGGGTCACAGTTTCCACTTACCATCAGGTGGCCTGTGTGCTCGTTTGTCATCTCTATGCCATACAAAAAAAAAACTGAAATATTAAATATCGATTCTGTTTGTACGGTATCGAAATCAAAATGCTCTATTTATAACGTATGGCGTTTCTGACGAGCTCTGAATGAATTCTGGTCTAAGTCGGTCATATGCAACGATGTTTTAGTACTAAGAATATAGGGTTTCTTTACAACGTTGTGCGACAGGGAGGGCTGGGGTGAACGTTCTCGCGTGATGTATGAACGCTCCCTCGAAAACCTTACATCGACGGTTCCGACAAGCTTTCACTACTTATAAAAAGGGTAACGTTTGTTTGTATTATTTACATTTCATTGAACAAGGATTTGAACTTAACTTTAATATAAAAATTTCGCTAAATCATTTGTTTAAGTCTCTGTAAAGCTTTAAAATATACCACTCGCTTAGCTTAAGTGGTTGTAACCCTACCTACGATACCCCCTCGAGACGAACGTACCTACACAATAAAAGTTATTACCTAATCAACTCATACAAGTAATTCCGGAAGCTTGAGGGAATAAGTTTTATATGTCTTTTATTTAGCTTTATACGGGTTTTATTACGGGAAGTAACCCAGTTATGAAACTATTTTCGTCTGATTTTACTACCCCTTTAACAGTGCGGGTCAACATGGGTTGGAATCGTTAAAACTACATTAAATAGTTACTCTAGTTCAACTGATAGCTAGAAAAAAACGCTCATTTTTACGTTTTACGTTTAAACAGCACATATAAATTACTCAATCCAATATTGCGGCTTCCCACATTTTCCCTCCGTTTTTCTCTTTGTAAACATCCCGAGATCCCGACTATCTGTCTTACTGTGACAACTTGATAGATCGATTTCTGAACCCTAAAAACCGAATGTAGCGATACAAGAGTTGCAGACTTAAAGAAAAAGCTAACTATAGAAATATAAACTAGAATTTTTCGAACTTAAGAGGTGTGTAGAATATAATAGAATAATTTTATTTCACGCAACAACATATTTACATGCGTTGTCTGTGTGTCAAGCAGAAACAGTGAACTTTTATATGTATGGAATTCCCGAAAGTAAGAATACTAGGCTTCAAAAACTATTGTAATGGCGCGATTATAAAACGTTTAGGGATGAAAAAATATACTGATTATTACGCCAGCTAAAAATAAATTTCTGCAAAAGCCTACGCGAAGCCCTCAGTTTGAAGCAACAGGTGAATTAGCACGGCGCGGTCAACGAACTAGCGTTAAACATTACAGCTAAGCGTATACACTTTAGCAGAAGTTGCTTTGCATAAAACACCAGGAAAAGTAACGTTTAGTAAGTACTTTTTCAGTTAAGCAAGGAAATGAATCTATTATTAGTTCGTGTTAGATAAAAAAATATCGTCATCTCAATAATTGATACAGTTATATTCATAAAAAAATAGAAATACAAAATTTAATTAAAGCCACAATGTGAAGTTAAAATGTGTTAACTATCTTCATAAATACATAAAACGTAATGATTATGTCACACCGGGTTTTATATCCAACTTTTCCTGTACAACACCGCAAGTTACATAATTACAACAGTTTAATAATATAATTGAGCGGTAAACCACATTGTCCTTATAATTAAAAGGATCCCGCTGAGTCACCAGGCAATATCGCACCCTCGCGGATCAAGCGATTAAGCTCGTTTCAACGTAAATCCACCCTTCTAAAGTCTCTACCTTCAACCTCTGTAGTGCAACCAAATATCTAAGAGGACAAGGTTGAATGTTCAAGAATAAATGGTACATACGGCATTTTGGAGGATACGTCCTTGCGCAATCTCCCCCCAGGCGCACCCGCGTTTTTTTTTTCGGGGTGAAAGGACACGGAGCTCAGGTAAATCCCATCAACACGCGATGGGCAGCTGCAACCGTTTTTTCGGTTCGTTTGCGTGTATTGGAGGAATATATCAGTGTTGGGGTTGGCTAGACTGATTTAGTTAGACGGGCCAAACTGAATTTTCTTCTAGGAAAATAAACGACGACTAACGATGTTAACTGTGGCAACACAAAATCAGGAAGACGCTGTTTGGTCACCCAGTTCGTACTTTTAAGGTTTATATTGTCGCTTCCCTTCGATTAATTTGAGTCGTGTAGTGGAAAATTATCTAACTAATGGTGAAAACCGCATCAAAATTCGTTGCGTGGTTTAGGAGTTAGGGGACATACAGACAGGCAGACGGACAGACGCGGGAAGCCAATTTGTTTTATACTAATGTAAAGATATGTGTGTTAGTCTGTAAGGTATTTTGCCAAATTAAAATCACCTTACTCTCAAGAAAATTTCAGTTAGGTACTTTTAAATACATTTCAAATAAAACTAATAAGATAAATTGACCAATTGATTGCGCAGATATACAATGATTTCTAGGTCAATGATAGCGTTCTGAAATTGATTAAATCTGTATTGGAAGAACTGAAAGAAGCCTGGCTACTCGCGACGACCTTTATTATGTTCGTCGTTCAATCATGCGACATAGCAGCGAAACCAAATACATACTACATAGTTTTTGCGCAGTGCTTAGTAATTGTCAAAATAAAGAATCTACCAATCACAACAATCGTTATGTAGGGTTCTGTAAACGAAAGGTGCGTCCGCCTGTGTGTGTCTGTCCTTACTTTACAAGCTGTATTTTTTCTTACATAATAGAATATGTCTTATTACGGCGGATTTACGAGCAAAAAATAGTGAAATAATATAGCGGTCCCCATACTCCCCATACAAGAAACGTTTTTTTTATGTTTTTTTTTTTTTTGATGTATCGTACATACTCGTACATACACATACATACCCTCACGCCTGTCTCTCAATGGGGTAGGCAGAGATTATGGAACGCCAGGTGCCGCGATCTAAACGCATAATTTTCGCTTCCTCTACATTCATCAATCTGTTCATGCACGAACGTCGGTTTCGGGTGCTTTTGATTTGGCCTTTTGGTGTATCGTAAAAACGGTAAAACATACAAGCGTCGAATTTTGTATGATTATTTACAAACCCTAAAGAAAAACAACAAACACTAAAAACCGGTCAAGCGTGAGTTGGTCTTGCGCTAATTCATTTCGAAATTGGAATAATAATACCTATTGTACGGCGGACAGCTTTTTATCTCTCGCCTATAGTTATACATTTAGGTATTTAAAAAAATGTAAACAAAACTACCACGTGATTTCTCCTTCTATAGAAGCAGAACACTGATACGTCAAAGTGCAATAAAACAGTTTTGATTGGCTGTTTAACAATGTCACGTGGTTTGGATTGTTTACACTTTTTTAAATACCTAAAAGTATAGACTATAGTGTCGCTTCTATTCACAACCACTATAATCTGAAATATAATATAAACATCCCACTTTCCCCGCTCATACTGGCTCCCCCATGCAACGAGTGTATGAATCCACAAAGTGCAAGTAAACACAGGCGATTTGCACAAGCACCGCGGGGACCGTAAACACACGTCCCAACCGACATATCCATTAACGAAGCCCGCTTCGAGCGGTTATATGAACCGACAGTTTTATAGAGCCGTTTCTTAATAAAAGCCGGGAATTGTGAGTGACAACGTGAATGAACGAATTTAGAATGACGTGACGTTTTCGATTGTCGTTCGTAGAGTAATAGATTCCCGGGGATCTGTCGATAATGGGTAGTAGACGTAGTAGTATTATTCTAACTTCTGTTGTGACGGGAATGCATAAGAAAATATACACGAGTTGTCGGATCGAGTCGAGGCTAAAAATAATGTTATGCTTTTCGACTGTTTTATAGATTAACCGCTACACAGAAGAAATTACTAACACAACCTCAAAAAACTTAGTATGTTTTAGATTCATCATGTAATAGTGGCTTTTAGGATTCTCCACTAATCCACGCACATTGATAGTTTATCGCCTATACAATGTGAATAACGTTTTAAATCCATTACGTAAAACCACTTACAATTTCGAATATTTACGCAAAATTACAAATTTACTACGAACTGGTAAAGGCAGATACATATTTGAGCGAAGAGCGCGAGTATTTGTTCCTGAGTCTTGAATGTTTTGTATGTATTTAAGTATGTATTTCTCTATATAAGTAAGTTTATCGTTTTCTAGTACCCACAGTAACTAGTAAGCTTTGAACTAAATTTTTGGTACTAGGTCAATTTGTGTGATATTGTCCCCCGTAACCGGATATATTGTCACTATAGATAGTTTTCAACGTATTTAAGTATTATTTATTTATATCGTTGTCTAGTACCCATAGTACAAGCCTAGAGCTTAGTTTGGGACTAGTCCAATTGGTGTGACATGTTCCCCTGATATTCATTTAGTTATCCTGCAAAAAGAAGTGGAAGGTAACAAAAAATAAACTCACATTGCACATTAATGTAGATATCCTTGTACACGTAGCCAATAGAATTGGTCGCGTTGCAGCCATAGTTTCCAGTGTCCTTCTTGGTCAGGTCGACGATGGTGATGGAGTTATCGGAGACGGTTCTCCTAGGGTTGTCCTCCGCCTGCTCGATGGGCTTGCCGTTGTGCACCCACTTGATTTGAGGCTGGGGGGTGCCTTCGGCGCTGCAGCGGATCTCCGCGGTCTCTCCCTCCGCGAGGTTCAGGATCTGAGGCTCCTCGGTGAAGAACGGAGCCGCTATTGACAAAAGAAGTAGAATATTTAAAATGTACATTGCTAGTTCTGTGCAGATAAGTCGTGAGTGCAATTTCATTTTAGTTGGTTTAACCTCATGTAATAAGGGGACACTTTATTCAAATATACTAATCGAAATTTATTATTTTCTCCGTACTCGTAAACGTCGTAGTCCTTAGGGTTGGCAACGCATTTGCAGTCTTAGGATTGCATTGCAGTCTTGTGAATGCGAATGTCTATGGGTCACAGTTTCCACTTACCATCAGGTGGCCTGTGTGCTCGTTTGTCTTCTCTATGCCATAAAAAAGAAAAAAAAAACGTAAATATGTGCTTTTCTTTAACCCGGCAAAATCTTTGTTTCAATATAAATGACATATGCCATTAAATAAAGATACATACATACAAACACATTATTAAGTTTTGATTCCAGCAAGAACTGCCTAACTAAATGTATAAATGCACATAAGTGCCCTTGGTCACGAAAGCGTAAGCAAGAATACTTACATGCATTTGCACATTATTTTAAAACGACGCAATCACGCTATGCACTAATAGCCGTAAACTGTTTGAATGACTGCCAAAAGGCGCCATTTGCACAAACTGAGAATTTGAAATTCTCTCCCGCCATCAAATGAGTTCATACCATAGTTCGCAGATCGAACTTTATTAGGTTAGGACTAGTGTTGCCAGACGTTAATATTTACGCGGGACGTCCCGATTTTCAGGGGTCTATGGACACGTCCCGATTTTCAGCACATCCGTCGTGTGCCGTGTGTGGCCGTCCATAAATGAGATAACAATCGGAGCTCAAAAACGGTACACCACATTTGTCACTGTAAAACGGCACGATTTTTCAACCGAAACCCAAGACCGATTTTTACTAGCACACTCCTGATTTTGTAGGAATAGACCTGGCAACACTAGTTAGGACGTCCAAATCGCCACAAAATACCTATCAAGAGTTCAAATTGTCCAAAAATAGAAGTTTAATGGAGCCTAGAATGAAATACCTGTGAAATGGGAGTGTTATGAGGGGCTCGGCGCCGGCGGAAGGGCGAACCCCGACATATTGTAGGGATAAGGGGGATAACTCCTCGATACCTGAGGCTCTAATCGAAACTCGCAGTTAAGCTAGCTGTCCCTTACCTACAACACTTCCAATACTATAGAGTGAGAACGACAGAACACCCGCAGTTTCGAATCCTACCCGATACAAATGTGTATTCCGAAGCGCCCACGTACTCAATTACTTACGTGAGATTACATTTCTGGACGAGACAGTGTTCGTTGTATTGCATTGTTTCGAAAATACTATTTCGTTTATGAAAGCGCCGGAATATTTTACGCTGCCACATTATTCTTCGGCTATAAACGTAAATGAACTAGACGGGGCGAATTCTACAAAACAAAACAAACCTCTTTACAAAGAAAACTACTATTTTGAGTTAAAATAAAGTGTTATCATAAGATTGTATTCTAATAATCAAATAAATTACTATAACTACACTGCATAAATAATACTTATAGCGACCCGCCCTCGCTTCGCTTCGGTTTATATGAGTTTTCTGTAACACCAGAACATAAAATAAAAAAATATTATACATATAAACCTTCCTTTTGAATCCCTCTATCTATTAAAAAAAACCGCATCAAAATCCGTTGCGTAGTTTTAAAGATCTAAGCATACATAGGGACAGACAGCGGGAAGCGACTTTGTTTTATACTATGTAGTGATTTGCTTTCGAGGCATTAAATCTGGCACTACACTATATTTACCTAAGCCACTTGAAAAAAAAAACACATTTTTACCACCGAGTGTGGCTTTCAAAAATTAGGCATTGTTCTTGAAAGTTCCAGAACGATATACGCCATGTTGTCCGCCATTATAGCCCCGAATTCCTGAGCTGTCCTCCCAAATAGAGCAGACAATGCAGACATGCGTTCATCGTGGCCCGAGTTAGTAAAGCAAGTTATTGGCGCACGTGACGCGGCAATTACGAGGGTCCACGCGGGAATAAAGTCATTTGAAGGAACGCAACTACTCGTAGATTAAATCATAAAGCGGCGAGAATTTTTGATCAGACGTGGGTGACTTTTTCTAGATAGTTGTAATGGGTAGTAATTTCCAGATAGTAAATGCGTTGCTAACCCATTTTGATTTTGATGACGCGTTGCGATGGTTGGTAGTGACCCTGCCTTCGAAGGTAACTGTTTTGGGTTCGATCTTGGATGGGCAAATATTTGTGTGATGATCGCGAGTATTTGTTTCTGACTCTCGGGTGTCTTCTATATATTTAGTTATCTACTTATCTATATAAGTATGTATAACGTTGTCTATATGCATAGTAGTACAAGGCTAGAGCTTTGTTTGGGACTTGATCAATTGATGTGGGAATGACCCCAGACACATCATCAGACCCGGGATTTTTCGCGGCAAAACAAAAGACTGTCGCAATCTAGTTAGTGTAAGTTTTTTTTATCAATATATCGATAATTGTATAGTAGAAAAAAAATAACGGGCCACGAAATAAAATAAAAAGTCAATAAAACATTTTACGTGTGTCTTTTTCCAAATCCACGTCAGTACACACAGCAGCACATGACATTTTATTTGGTTTGTGATAGTGATAGGAGTACTTATTTTGTCTATTGTCGCTTAATTCAAAGTTTTACCTCTTAGTTACCCGACGAGTTATTTTATTACTTGATATGATAAAGTAGGAGATAAAATCTAGGTGGAATAAAACATAACAACTGTCGCGAATGATTATAAACTAATGTAAATACGTCGGCACGAGTTTTTTTATACAATAATACTCGATATCCATGCAAAAAGTGATTCTAGCACTAGCTAGATTGCGACAGTCTTTTGTTTTGCCGCGAGAAATCCGGGCTCTGCACATCATACATAAATAGTACTCAATGATAAGCACGAACATTTGTTCCTGAGTCCTGGGTACCCATAGTACAAGCCTAGAGCTTACATGTAGTTTGAGATTAGGTTAATTTCTGTGAGATTGTCCCTCGATATTTATTTTATCTACCTTCAGGTCTTACCCTGACGCTGGAATACATCACAAGAAATCACTGTCGGTGTCTTTTTAGAGTTCTGCACCTTTAAATGAAAAACGGAACCTTATAAGATCATTTTTGTGTCCGTCCGTCTGTCATAGAGATTGTTTTACATATATAATACACGGCAACGTTGAAGTAGGTGCTTATTGATTTTGTAATTGGACTTAAATAGGATTGTATCGATTTTTCTTCTAATTAAACTGAAGGACATGCCGTAATTTGCAGTTAAAGCCAGCTGTATTATGTCTGCGTCAATTAAAGGCTAGAGGCTGTTTGACGTAATTAGGCGTGCTAGAGTAAGACATACATCTTTATATAATCAGTCGGAATTCATTAAACCTACCGTCTCGGGCGTATGTCTTTCCAAAAACCCAGCATGTACAATAATGTGATTGCTAAGACAATCGTGATACCTGTTAAGTAAGTTAGTTTATTTATCATAAGGTTGTATAGTAAAACTAGCTGTCCGCGCCCGGCACCGCCTTGGGTGTAATATTTTTTCCCAACAAACCTTATGAAAGATACTTTACGAGTTTACTTTCATTAGAATCGGTCAAACCGCTTCAGAGGAGTTTTGTTACAAACACTGTGACACGAGAATTTTATATATTAGATATATTTAAACAAAGTGTTAATGTGGGTCATTTGTGGAAATAAATAAAAGACAGTTGTACCTTTTCAAGGCTAACAAATATATCCGCTCTATAAGCCAACCGCCGTCGACGGATGTATATATCCGACGCAGTTGACAGCGTAAAAGTAACCTTTATAATTACTCTTAAGATTCAAATTCGCGACACTCTTCTGTGACATTAGCGTGTAAGCGACGACTTTCGGGTTGACATGGCGTTGGAAAATTTAATAAAATGGTTTCAGCAGGGAATATAAAAAAACTGAATTTCACTTGTAATGTACCTAATGATTTACATAATAGGCTATTTGACACGTTTTTGAAAACCATCTCAGATTATTTGTTGGTGTTTATTGAGTACTCCAAAAGTGGTAATTTTAAATTCTTTTATGTATTTCGTCTAAAAAAAAGGAAATAAAAATTCACTTTTAAAATATGCCGCCAAAACGCTTTCTTGGGCAAGATGGCGTCGCACAGGAATCAGTGACGTCAGTGGTCAATACATAAACGAACTGACATTGGCTAATCATAGCAAAGTCAGAAAAACAAACAAACGTCAACTGTCATATAGAATATACAGACATCCTATAATCTGTGATATTTACCGACCCCTGACGTCATCATGGATTCGGCGCCGTTTTCGATAAAATGGCTACAGATAAAAAAATATCAAGTTTTACCGTGGTTTTGTGGATAAAAGATCCATTTTTTTAAAGTAAGAATACCTTAAATCGATTTTAAATCTCATAATTTATAATAATATACATAATTATTACGTTTTTTTTCACCTTGTCAAGTAGCCTATTGACGTGTTGGAACAGTTTCTCTTAATAAATAGGCTAAACAATATTTATGTTCGGATAGTATCGATAATGGGACAGTAACTTTATCTGTCTGTTTGTTACGATTTCACGGCTAAATCGCTTAACCGATTTTGATGAAATTTGGTACGGTGATAGCTTATAACCTCGAGGAAGGACATAGGGTACATTTTACCCATGGGTAGGGTTAAACGAGGCGGACGGAGTCGTGGCCAATGACGATAGGGTAAATCGTCAGTAACTGGCCACTTTAGAAAGTGTCATTTAGTTACTAGCCACCAAATTTCTTACTGACGCTGTTAGTAAAGATACTTGGACAGTACTCCGGGTAATAGCTTAGCTTTAGCTAGGTAATAACTTTTGCGGGTGGTAGGACCTTGTGCAGGGTCCGTCCGGATCGCTACCACCATCTTATCCATTAACCTACCGCCAAACAGCAGTGTTCGCATTGTTGTGTTCCGGTTTGGGGATAAGACAGCCGGTGAAATGACTAGCATAGAGGCATTCAATCTTAGCCTCAGGGTTGGCAGCGCATTCGCAGTCTTAGGATCGCATTGCAGTCTTGTGATTGCGAATGTCTATGGGTCACAGTTTCCACTTACCATCAGGTGGCCTGTGTGCTCGTTTGTCTACTCGATGCCATAAAAAAAAAAAAAAAAAAAACTCAAGATCTAGGTATTCTAGTTTAATCGCAAAAATGTGAGCAAATATCTTTCTTAACTCAATTTATTGCAAAGTGGCCAGTTACCGGGGGGTGGCCTATTCTAAAGCCTACGTCATATATTGGCATTCCAAATATAGAAGGCAAGCAATACGCCCAAGTAGAACGGAAGCGATTCGGAACTCCACTGACACGGATAGAGTCTGGAGGACGCCGGCCGAGGACTAACGACCGCCATTTCGTCAGCCGACAGCCGTTCATTATGATTTATAGCGTGACTTTGCCAAGATTTACGAGTCAAATCAACGAAAACGCGATATATTTCGGGCGTTTTTGAAAAAGGATGTACGATTATTACGTCATGGGTATTTTTTTTCATTATTTAAGTTTTGTCGCTTCGTTAATAACCCAATTGAAATTAGACATTAGAAGTACTCCTAAGACTGGCAATAAAATTTTTTAGAAGTTAAGCAATTTTTATTGCTAGTAGGTATATGTATAACTCGCTTTACAAACTAGTCGGAATAGTTCCCTAGTACTCATTCTCTATAAGCTATCACAAGTACCAACATGCACCATTCTGTTTGCTCTAAAGGAATTACTTTGAAGGTTCGAACACATTCAGACTTCCGACAAAATGTATACGTCATCAACTACACCAAACATGGTGCAATTAGGTGATGTCACTTTTTTTCGATACGTATGCAAATTTGTTGGACGAAATGTGTTATGGTTGAGTGCTACTGCACCACTAGAGTCACTGTTATGGGTTATGGGATTTATAAGTTAAGCATAATGTATTATGTACAGTCAGCTGCAGAGATAAGTATACCCCCCTGCATAGGAAACTTGTATGCAGGAGGGTATACTTATCTCTGCAGCTGACTGTACTTTGCTCACATGGAATTCGATTATTGTTATTTTTTAGGAACAGGACCAATTTACCTAGATAAACAGTGTGTATTTCCTAAAAAAATATTTGGGTCAGGGGCTCGATTTTTTCTCAATAAGTAACAAAGAGTAGGCTTTTGCTGTCTTATTAAAAAAAGCAATTACTACGTTAATTCATCATATAATCATTCATATAATACCATTTCTTTACACATCACATTTACACATATGAGCTAGGTACTTTCTCCTGACTCCATCGTAATCGTGTTACCATATTTTTCCATTTTAATTCAAGTTTAGAAGGAATTTATTACCCAAATTCGCATCAAACCATTATCTATCAGAATTATAATGATGGTAATAGATATCATACCACAAAAATACATTAGGAGTGGATTTAACACGGGCCCGAGCACGCACCCCTGAGCAATTCGATACGGTTATTTAATAAGGGTAATTTAGGCGGCTGAGGGAGGACCTTATACGCCCAGTATTTATTAGGCACTGTCACCTACATTACATTTTGACATTAATATGCCACACGCGTATAAAGTGCTAGAAACTTACCCAAACTTGCTAATATTGGGCAAGTTTTGCCAAATTTGCGGCAGAAGTTCGCGGAAAAACCTTGAAATCAAACTTTGAAATGGGCGAGCATTTTCTACATTAATTGGTATTCAAAATGTAACAAGCGTAGGGCCCGGTTAGTGAAGAAAAATTCGGACACAATCTTTTTAGGAAAGCGTACGTGCTCAAGTGGCGACACTCCAACTCAAGTGCCGATTGTTAGTTGTTCTTTCCGACTGTGAAATATTGCGAGTGTAGGTAAAGAGACGCACCCTTCATTTATGAAGTGCTCTAAATGTTTTCCAATTAGGCAGAGGCGTGGGTCAAAAGTTTAGGGAGTGGACTAACGTGAAATAGTTATTGTACTTAATACTAATTGTTAACGTGTAGTGTGCTAAAAAATAACTCAAAATACAATGGAAAACAAAGGACAAACATTGACTTTGATTTGAGCATAAATCTGAGATTTTTGTAATTTATAGTCCGCATAGGCGCAGTGCGGAGGCGCGACAGCGAATTGGCACTATGTCATAGTTAAACGAGTGATCCAGTTTTACAACCGTAGTTACTCGCGTTTTATGCAGGAAAATGACGATTTAATTCCACTTATAAACTTATCCAGTCGTCGTAACAAAGTACCACACAACAATGTTGTAGAAATGATACCTACTGATGTGTCCAGCACGATATAAAGGCTACTCTAAAATACCTAGAAGCATATTTATATTATGGAAACAGCACGACACCACCAATTTTTCGCGGAGTCATACTCGTAATTCCCCATCATCATACCAACCTGTAGATGTCCACTCCTGGACATAACCCTCTCCAAGGATCACTCGGGTCCAGTGGAGTCTTCTTAAGTCTTCTAACCTTCACCAAGAAGACCACTTTCACGAGGCCTTACCCACTTCTTCCAGTACGCGGACTTGATCGTCTTACCTTTAATGAGGAGATTGATGGAGTAAGTCTGCGCAGTGCCGACGCCGTTGCTGACCTCGCAAGTGTACGAGCCCTGGTCTTCGTAGTTGACGCGTCTGATCACCAATGTCTTGCCGTAGTTGTCTTGAGTGAGCCGGTGGGATGAGAGTATCGTTTGGCCGTCCTTTTTCCACACCACTTGAGGGAGTGGCCTGTTGGTAAGGTGATGTGTTAGGGCGTCGGTCTGAACAGATATTTTAATCTTCTCTAAGCGTACAACTTAATTGACAGCCAGGGTATGAGTTGCGGGGATGAGGTACGAATTAATTCGACTAGTCACTATTGCCCTCTCACGTACGCACCTCATACGTACTCCGGCTTCCCATTAAGTATAGCTAGACAGCAACGCGTGTACTGAGCGACAAACAAGTCACTGGTAATTGATTTCAATATCGAATGCAAGTCGTAGATATTTAACAATACTTGAAGTACAGTCAGTAGCAAAAGTAGGTGGCTAGTTGAAGAGCTCCAAATTATCTATAGACGATTCTTATGTCAAGAGAATAAGAGCGTGTGTAGATAATTATGAGCTATTCGACTGTCCACCTACTTCTGTAGCCGACTGTTTCCGCGTTTGTAATACGTAGTAACATTTGAAATACGAGGCCCCGAACATATTGACTAAAACTATGACTTTAGATTTCTAAGTAATGGCAAACAGATGCTTCTGTGAATCATTAAGAGTATTTTTTTTATGGAAATAAATAATCTAATCCTGTCTAATATCACAGAATACATACTAATATAAAAAAAGTTGCACATGATTGAGTCATATAAAAGCAACATCTCATCTCCCTGTTTTTTTCATTGCCAATTTCAGAATGGCGACCAATTTACTGCGGACACTCAAGAGATTTTGTGTTTTGCTTCTACATGGCTAATATGACAGGTAAAGCTGGCCTGGTAAGGTTCCATCAGTTACTTGGCTAAATATTAAAATGTTATAATATGGACATATATAAAAAAGAAAAAATAAAACACTCACGTTCCGCCATAAATGCAGTAGAGCTCCACCTTGCGTCCCCTAAGCGCGACCTCATTCCTCCTCGTCGTGTACTGGCGAACCGGTTCATGCTTGTTCAGGGTCGGCGATATGCCATTCTGGTGCACATCCAAATACACCTTATTGCCCAGCTTGTACTCGTTCCTGAACAGAGACTTGGCTGCGCAAGTGTACGCGAAATCGGAGCTAGCATCAAAACGAGTCACGTTTGAGAACCAAAGGTTGCCTTCAGGGTCTAGAGTCATGCGGGAGTTGTTGATGGTTTTGAGCTGTCCCTGATTGCCTTGTAACATCCAGTACACGTTTGGTTTGGGCCAGCCGTCAGGTGGGTGGCATTCGAGTTTGAACGGTTGCCCTTCGGGAGTGCTGAGGCTTTTCTGCTCCCCGTCTTTGAACGAGTTGAGTTCTGCCTTTCGGACGAAGACCGAGTTGGCGGTGGCCGTACCCCATTCGTTGTACGCGAAGCATTGGTACTGGCCCAGGTCTTCGTCTTTGGGTTTGCTGACGACGAGGGAGCCACGGCCTGGCTGTTGCGAGATTCGGTTGTCGTAGCTTGTGTACTCGAACGGTTTGCCGTTCTTGATCCATCTGTATCTGTTGTGGAAAAATATACAATATTAGAGAACCCTTACTTGTTATTGGGAGTTTTGCGATACAGCAAGTCATTTTTGACACACACATACACAGATACATACGTCACACACAACACCCCTATTTTTTTGTCAGAGTTTAAAAACAGAATGTGATAAAGATGAAACATACAAAATTAAACCTAATATCCCTCGACCGCGATTCATCTAGACATCAGGATCGACTGAATCATCAATCCATTCATCACTAAGATCAACGAGTGAAGATAGTACACAGACGTTGCGAAAGTGATTGACGTATCTAATGAACGTTTATACACAAACATATTCATTCAAGCTATAGAGTAGTAGAACGTTAAGGTCAAAATACGATAAAAAAGGGAATCAACAACATTGCTAATAAGGCAGAACATGTCTTAACCAGTTTATTACATAGGTATATCTAAATGTTATGTGACCTATTTACTAGTTCGAGGTTAAGAATCTCTAAAAGAGACAGCACACAGCACGCACGATAGAGGAATATAAATATAAAAAAATAGAAAGTGTTTTTTTTTTGTAAATATGAAGCACAATAGTTTTTACGAAGGTGTAAGGTACTTTTTAGGGTTCCGTCTTTGCCAACATGACCCTATTACTAAGGTTCCGCTGTCTGTCTGTCACCGGGTTTTATCTCATGAAGGTATCAGCGTAATTCGTCCCATTCGTTTTTCGTTCATTTCTTATGTACGTCTCATTCTGTGTTCGTCACTCATTCTTTATTCGTCTCGATCGCTATATGTCCCTATCGTTTTAAGTACAATTATGTAACCTGTCTCTTTCTTAACAAGTCTTTTTCGTTTTTATAACACTTAAAATGTTCACAGAATGTGTAGTATAGCTGCTATACCACCAAAAGCGTAAGCTTAATTTCAACAAAAAAATTAAACAATATTCGTTCCTAAATACATTTAAAAAAAAGAGGATCACCATTCCAGAAACGTGTTTGTCGGTGTGGTACGCAACCTCTTGTGTGCGAATTCGTCTCGCACTTGACCCGTTTTTTTATTATTCAAAATTGGTCCTTTGGTCCTGTCCCTCTTGCAACAATATGCTAGAGGAGTTTAAATCGAAGAATGCAACATGAGCTATATTTAGCGTAAGAAATCTCGTGCCCCCAACCAATTAACCAAGACCTAGCCCACATACCGAACACCCAACAGTTGTAATGTAATAGAGACATACATGTTTGTGCCACGCTCGCACCGACCTAGCAAACAAACGGAATTATGGACTGGATGTTTGTGTCATTGAGCGCGAGTGTTTAATTTACGGCTGTTTGCAGTCGGACCGACACAGTGCCCGACTTCAGGATGTTCATACGATATAGTCCCATAAAGGAGTTCTTGGGATTGAATTTGTTGATTTGTATATGCTTCTTGTAAGATCTTGCGGCGGGATTGGATTATACGAGGGCTGCTACTTAGGTAACCGGAATCCAGGATTCCAACATTTTTAAACGCTATATCTGACCTCCATGGTAAAATTTGAACTTTTTTTAATACTGGCCGCTATATATTTTTTTTCTTATGTACGCTAGTCTTTTGTTTTTGGCGGGTTTAAATTTTAATCTCGCTGCAAGAATGGAACTCACTCGTGAAAATATTCGTGCTATGATTTATTACGATTTTCGGCGTGGTTTAACGCAACAACAGTGCATAGATCAACTAACTTCGACTTTTGGTGATGAAGCTCCATCCAAAACTACTGTGTATCACTGGTTTAGTGAGTTCAATCGTGGACGTAGTATGCTCAGGGACGAAGTTAAGGATGGTCGCCCGAAATCGGTCGTTCCCAAGTAACACGTAACCTATATATTAACCAAAGTGGATATGGATTTATGTCCAAAAGTCCGAATAACACTTTTAATTGGCATCGGCAAAGATAAAATAGTTTTTAATAGCATTTGGTTCGTTTCGAAATGCTTAAAGCTATATTATACTCTTAAATAAAGATTAAACTCCTACCAAAGCATCAGGTATTTATAATATACAGCAACTTAAATAGCTTTTACACTTACACAAAGGTTAAAGTCTTATAATAGTAATTTGAAAAGCCCAATACATTAAATAAGCATTAACGAAATATTTTATCCTGCACAGAGCTGTAGTGGCAATTTTTTAAGATTAAAAACTTTTTAATGATCTGTGTTAGTGTTCATTTAATGCTAGTCCTATAGTAACATTCACTAAACAATGAATAAAATCTTAACTCCGTTTTCTTCATAATCTGTTTCTTCAATAAAGCTTTTAGTCGTATATTGATAATAAAGAAATGTATTACAAACAAACACGATAGAAACTAATCACTATGATGTATAATGGCAGCAAACATTAAAATGTTCTTATGAAGTGTTGCAATATATCTGAATACTATTATTGAGTGTCTTATACTTTGGTAAACAGGCTCAAAGTATTTTGATTAGCTATAGTAAGATTAACAGCATTATTATACTTTCGTTGAATGCGTAAAGCATTTATATATTATCTGACGCCATTTGCTTTCTGTTTCCCCTTGTTACGGAAACAATTAAAATAATTATTAAAAGTGACTAAAATCTGATTAAAAGAGCTCTTTCTATAATTTTACTTTATGCGCGGTGCCTATAAAATCAACTGTATTCATTAAAATTAAGCTACTTAAGAGCTTATTTTGTTAATTTTACAAAACATATTAAGAGTCGATTATAATTTTCTATATTTTTTGTGATAAAAAGCATTGTCACGAGGGCGCGTGGAAATATTACCACAAAACGTAACATGTTTTCACAGTAAACTGACATCCGCAGCTGAATTTCACCCATTAAAGAAAATAAAGTTTACTTACCATTCAATATTATTTTTCACAATTATTTACAATACTCGCGAATCTTCACTCAAACTCGCAATAAATACTAAATGTAACCATAACTTTTTTTAAATCTATTGAGAAATTCTTTTCTACAAAGGAAATAAAACAATTAGCATTTGAATATGTCCCCATTTAGAGATTGTATATTAATAAGGTGTATATTGGCTGTACTGTGGTCGCAATAAATGCTTTAAGTCTAGTGATTTGTTCTTTACCGACTTCAATAATAACTTTGTGCAATCATTGTAATGCTACTAAGCACCCTTTATAAAGCTCAATGCTGTAAAATTTGGGGCCCAAATTGCTCTTAAAAAAGCTGTAGAAAAGTAAATACAGCTGATATAGGATTTGCATATAATGCTTTGCGCGTCAGTTCGTGCTGTTGTATGTTTTTTATAATGGTGTTTTGTGTTACTTGGGTTGTACCACAAAATATTGAAGGTGTGCGAAAACTTATAATGCATGACCGTCATGTTACGTATCGCGAGATAGAGGCGACTATAGGCATATGTATGACGAGCATTAATAAGATATTACATGAACACTTAGCTGTGAAAAAAATTTGTTCGCGTTGGATCCCGCACAACTTAACTAAGGATCAAAAAGAGGCTCGCGTCGAATGGTGCAAGGAAATGTTGAAAAAATATAACCGTGGTGACTCTCAAAAGCTGTTTATAATATCTACACAGGTGACGAATCCTGGATCTATGCGTATGATCCCGAAACTAAACAACAATCAACGGTGTGGGTGTTTCAAAATGAGCCGAACCCTACGAAAGTAACTCGTGCAAAAAGCACCTTGAAGCAAATGGTGGCCTGCTTTTTTGGTATTAATGGCCATGTGGCTACAGTGCCCCTAGAGAATCGTAAAACGGTTAATTCGGAGTGGTACACGACCATTTGTTTGCCGGAAGTATTTGAAAAAATACGGAAAAACAACCAGCGACGGAGAATCATTCTGCACCATGATAACGCCAGCTGTCATACATCACGTGAAACGACTCGATTTTTGGAAGGTCAAAATATAGAATTAACGGGTCATCCACCTTACAGCCCTGATTTGGCACCCAATGATTTCTATTTATTTCCAAATGTAAAGAATAAATTACGTGGTCAACGATTTTCGACCCGTGAAGATGCCGTCGACGCGTTCAGACAGCACGTTTTGGAGATACCTCAGTCAGAGTGGAAAAAGTGCTTTATAAATTGGTTTCAACGTATGCAAAAGTGCATCGATTATCACGGAGAATACTTCGAAAAACAATAAAACCATATTTAGCCATGTACGTTTGTTTATTTTTTCTATTCCGGTTACATAAGTAGCAGCCCTCGTAAGGACAGAACACAATTTAGTCTTGACTATTTGACAATGCATAGAAGAATATTTGTGGAACGATTCCCCATCTGGAAATCACGATATTCTGAACTCTGCTTATATCGCCTATGTTGAAGCAATTGCGCACAACTAGAAAATGTAAGAAAGAGCGCTCATAACTCTATAAACTTCTGGAGTAAAATGTAAAACACAAAAGGCCGCAAACACCGTGAATTATAGCGCAAATGCTGAAAATGTGTTTTGTCAAGGATAAAGTACAAGGAAATTGCGGCGTCAAGACTTTTTTAACGACCCATTGTCCGTTTTTAAAGCTTTACAGGATACAAAAAATATTTCTCGTGAACGTTTTGCGCCGCCGCATTTAATTATATCTTTAATTTAAGGCCGGTTTATTAACCTTTAGTCCTAAAAGTAATATTTGTAGGTCATTATGAGTTGTATTAGTCATTGACCTACAAACTTTGTACACTAGGTGTGGGGTCAGGCTATAAATACGCGCGAGGGCATCTCCGAATGATCAACGCTTGTTACTTGTTATATCGGTGACAGAGCAGGTATTTTTTTATGTAAATGTGACTGGCGCGTGATGCTATGAACAGAGGTCAAGAATTCCTGGAAGGCCTTAAAAAAGTTTGTCCTGCAGTTACAAAAACAAATAAAAAGAAAGGCTTAAATCCGACTGCATTTTTTATTTATTGTCGTCAATGTATTTTATATGTTTAAAAATACCCCGTCTCATTAACTTGATTAACATAATTATAGCCTATGTCACTCCCACAACCAATACCAATCTAACGACTCCTCATATGTTAAAATCCCTCAAGCTGTTTAGGCTGCCAAAGCGTGCCATAGAAATAGACATACATACAAACACTAAAAACATAACCCTCCTTCTGACGCGGTCGGCTAAAAGTTTGATTCAAATATGTAATTTGTCATTCAAGTAAATAACAACAACTTTTTCCTCAGAACATTACAGCATGTGTCAGAATTGTATCATGAAATTAAGTTTAATAAAAGGGGCCTTACCCGGGTACGGTAAGAACCCATTTTATGAAATTTAATTCCATGATATAATTCCGACCTAATCCAATGTCCTGAGGAAAAAGAACAAATGTTCAAAGAACTAACTAAGAACGAAGAATAACCGCGAGAGCACAAAGAAGAAGATTAGATTGCCATCATTTTAGGATTAATGCCCACTGGTAGCGGTTTGTTAGATTAGTGTAGTTTTAAGTAAGTTTGTAAGTTCTTTCGTTTGTTTTTGTTTGTCTTTATTGAAAAAAATAAAGAAGTGGAGAATTATAGCAGTGACAAAGACTCCTTAAAAGTGCCTGCACTGAAATTAAAGGTTTCACTTGTAATAAATACAGGCTAGCAAGTCTTCGTCATAAAATACTCAACCAAACGTCTTCTCATAAGACAGGAACGCAAATTACAATAAATACCTCATTATTAGGTGCTGACTTCTGAATAACTTAAAATGCCAATGAGTCATTAATGTCATTATTCATGAATGATAAGAGCTATTGTTTATATTGCTAATAGTTACTAACATATCAATATTCAAACGTGGGGGGAGGGGGTATCAATCGCGAATGACATCACAGGCGGAGATGACTGATGTGTTGACGCATCAATAACTTAAATTAAATAACATGAATGAGCTAAATTATAAATATAAGTGAATGAGTAATAAAAGTGTCAGGGCCTTTACAGTATAACAAAAGCTTTATTTTCTGATGGTTTTATTTCTACCTACATAAGTATTATGAATTTATGAAACAAAGCACAATTATCTTTTTTTTTTGAAGGTTTTGTTTTCATACATAATTGCAAGCTTACGCTAGGTTTTAACAATAACCGGCGTTTGTCCACAGTTTCAACTGGGTCAGCACAACTTGCCCGTGACATCTTTGTCGGGTAACAAAGTATTTCTCTAACTAGTCTACAATAAAAACAGCGACCATCACAAGAAACGTGCTAACCATACATTGATGTTCTGAAATTACAATAAGAAATTGATTTGGTTGAAAGTTGCGGTCCTTAAACTCTATCTCTCTCAATCTAGTCACAATCACGACAAGAGAAAAGGTTGATGAATTCGCATTTCGAATTTTATTATTCGTAGTATCCAACCTTTTCTCTCACTGCCTCTATTATCTATTTTAAAGCATCTCTATAGAGTGTGCGTTTTATCATCTCGCAAGTTAAACCTGACACTGTTTGCAGAAAGCCGAGTGCCGCGAAACGTGACACCAGACGGGACCAATCTCATGGGCCGCCTATTAGGACACTGGAGACGGTTACCTACTTCAACTCAAAACTTCAAATGCTGACGTTATTTGTAACTTAATCGAGAGGACTTCGCTTTTTGAAGTAGGGCTGGGCTAGCTAGAGCCTACCCGAAAAAGCATCGGTCAGGCAGGAGACCGCAAAGAGCGGTAACTTAAAATAATTTAATACTTCACCTTGCACTGTCACTTATACCAAACACACCTGAAGGCTTTTTGCATCAAGGTTTAAATTATAATGTTAACATTTGAGAGATCTAAGGATGCTAATTATAAGAAAAGAAAGGAAAGCCATCAAATAAGTAAACATTTAGCAGACGGTTTTTGACCGCGCTTATAATGACGCCATGAAGTATTTTCATATCGAACATTTTTACATGTTTACAATACATTAACCCCATTTCCATTCCAAATGCATGCCATGAAAATCCATGTATTAATGGCATAGCCAAAGCTCTAAAATATGTATGTAGAACATCCAGCGTTTTAAATTAAGCGAATTTCAAACAAACTTATGTCACGTCAAAGCGCAGTAAATTCCTGTTTATTTCTTTGAAGTTATTTGAATTTATGGCTCTTGCGGTTTCTTGTTTTTGTTTGTGGTTTCTGGATTAATCATCGAAATAACCTTTTGAATAGGGTGACCCGTTACGTTTAGTTCGTCATCCATTATTTGCACTATCAAGGTAGTGATTCTCTCAACAACGACGGTCGGACGGACGAACGAGTGAATCTCCAAGCGGCGAGTTTAAGTAGTCCCGTGACAGTGCGAACAAAACACATTTTAGCGCGTGCAGTTTCAATTTAGCAGCATGGTTTCTGCCGATGGATCGAAAATATAAGGCTGCTTAATTGAAAATGCACGCGCTAAAAATGATGGTTATTGAGTGAAAGAGAACACCAGGACTATAATAATGTTTTGCTTCAATGATGTGTTTTTGACTTCCGTTCTAACATACTGAACCAAAAAAAAAACATAGTTTTTTCTTTCTTGTTGTTTTACAGGATGGAAGAAAGGATATCAAATGCAGACCACGTTTAGCAAGATCTAATGCATGTCATCAATGTCATCATCCAATGATTGGTTTTTATGACTGCGAGTAATTAATTCTTGTAATAGCGTCATTCGCTTTTACGATGCTGTAAGTAGGAAGATATTGTCAATGTGTTTAATCGTTGGCATTATGTCATAGTTATTTTTACGTCCATGATATCAATGCCATTGACCTTTTATGAACCGGCGGACCAGTCGTCCGCAAGCCTTGGTTCAAGTACATGACCCACTTAGTGTTACTTTTGTAGCTAAAATGTATATCTTGAGAGAATGTCATGGATGTACTAACTACCAAGGAAATTATGTGGTAGTGGAGAATGTTCTCGAGAACACGCAGTGCAGTCGTAATATCTTGGTAATAGAGCCATGTGGGTGTTTTTTTTTAATACTTTGGTCGCTATCGTTATTATGTCCTTGACTGTGTACAGTAGGCTCTAAAAGTGCATGGACAATTGAGAATTAAAATGCTATGCAGGTGAATGTCGACGCCATCTGTCTGCTTGTGGGGCGTTAGCAGCTATTAGTAAATCTTACTGGTTCAGTCAGATCTCACTAGATGGCGCTGCATTACCTTATAATATGAAAAATATTTTTTTCCACAAGAACCAAGCAGTTGCATAGTTGTCAACTTTATTATTCTTAGTCCACACTTCCAAACTCGGATTATTGATTAGATTATTAAAAAACACATTCAAAATCCATTTTACCCGAGCGGAATCGAACTATGAACCTCTTGTATCATAGGCAATGCCAAATGCCGTTCGACCATCGAACGTTTTGATAACCTGTCAAAATATATTATCAGTTTATGTTTATAGTCGGCTCTGCTTACTTTCTAAGAAATACGTTAGTATCAGAAGAGGGTAGAATGAAAATTTATAAATACCGGTTTCGTTTTTACATTTAACTTATGCACAATCCTTTGTTCACTGTTCCTCGTACGGTTACTGAGTTTTTAATTGCGTTATTAAGTATTTCATCAAAATGAGTTCACGTTGTAATATTGATTCAGTTACAAGATCGCAAATAATTGCCTTGCATAACGAAGGCAAGAATTTATCAGATATAGCCAGAGAGACAGGAGTAAACGTAAGTATTTTTGATGTGTTTTGTTCAAACAAAACTTAATATTCATAGGTTAACTATTCTTTTTTTTGTTATAGCGGAAAACCGTGGTTCTTTGGGTACGCCGATTTGAAGAAGAAGGATCTTTGCTACACCGTCAAAGAACAGGCAGACCACGGCTTATAGACGCGCCGCAGCGTCTAGCCATGGTGGTGGATTACGAGGAGAATGGTTTTATACCGACTAACCACTACGCCAGTTTATTTGACACAAGCGTGGACACCGTCCGTCGAGCTCTTCACAGTGAGGGTCTGCATTATCGTAGACACGCAGTCAAACCATCGCTGACAGATAATCACAAAAGAGCAAGGTTAGAGTTTGCTTTGGAGCTTTTGGATTTAGATTGGTCTAATGTCATCTTTACTGATGAAAAAACGTTTAAATCGAGTCAACATGGACGTCTAAGTCTGTGGCGTCGCAATAATACGCGGTGGAATAGCGGCCACGTAGTGCCCAACATGGAGCCTGGTCGCATCAGCGTGAACATGTGGGGGTGGATGAGTGGAGCTGACCCGGGAGAACTAGTGAGGCTACCCAGTCGAGCCAATAGTGCGAACTATGTGGAAGTGCTGGAGGAGACCATGTTGCCCACTGTTCGGAATGTGTATCCTGAAGAGCAGTTGCCAATTATATCTTTCGTGCAAGATAATTGTCCGATACACCGTTCGCGTATTGTGCGGGAGTGGTTTAGCCAGCACGAAAATAACATTAAAGTTATTCCTTGGCCTGCTAGATCGCCGGATTTAAATCCCATTGAAAATTTGTGGGGCGTTATCGTCCAACGATGGGATAAACAGAATGAGCGAACACCAGAAACTTTAGAGGCTCATTGTTTAAAAATATGGGACAGTATTCGCGGGTCAGATCTGTGTAGAAATCTCGTCGGCTCAATGCGCTCCCGTTTGCAAGCTGTGATCGAACAAGGTGGGGGCTACACTAGATATTAAGTTTAAGCAAATAATTACACTTATATATATATTTTGTGTGATATATTTAGTGGAGACCGGGTTTTGATTAACGTATCACGTCATCATCATCATCATCCATCACTGCGTAAAACATTAATAATAATAAACGAAATGAATGTTTATTTTGCCGTTTTTAAGTTTCTGAGCTATGTTATGATATTTAATCATATATTTTAACGAAATACTTTATTGCCCCCTTTGTCACACGCCCGAGTTAATTTGTTTTTATTTTAAATTGTCAACTTCATTTCTTTGTTAACTTTTTTGGTGTGTGTTTGGTTTAATAAATGTGTTTGGTTTATTTCATGGAGCTAGCAGAACTTTTAATTTATTGATGACTGATCATGATCAAAACTGTAAAAGACAGCTATTACAATGCGTTTAACCTTTAGGCACGCGGTTGTTTTATGCGCAGCGCAGGTGCAGGTGTTTAACGCATTTGCGTTGACGTTCCCTATTTTAATTCAATACATCGAAGCAATTACTACGCTTTGTTTTTGGGTCATACGCACGCAGCTCCAATCGCAGAGTTCAATTCATTAAAAAAAAATGTTTACAGTATAAAACAACCGCGCACTTTACGTTAACCCGGTCCCTATTTTTTTGAATTATATTTGTTATTACTAGTTATTGTGGGAAAGCTTCAATCATCTTTCCGATGTCGGAAATGAATACTTAAGCTAAGACCTCAATAGTTAGATGGAAAATTGTTATAATGTTGTAAATAATTAGTCAAATTGAGATAAACTGATTATACTCAAATATTTTATAAGAAGTAAATGATTTTAAACCACAAAAGTAGTATCATTTTTAAGAATGACGAATTTTTCCTGCTTTAAATAATGCATTTATTATGTTCCATCATTGTAAACGTAAGCAAATAATATTTAAAAAAAAAAACAAAAATATGCTTGCCACTAACGAGATTCGAACTCCCATCCATTGAGCACACCTACGCATGAAGCTTATAAACTGTGCCACCATCTCATATGGTTGACAAGACGAAATATCGATTCTAGTGCTGTGTAGTTAAGAAATTGCAGTAATAAGCAATTGAACTAGATCAGTAAACTGCGCCATCTAGTTTATTTGTTGCGAACTTGAAATCGAGTGCTCATAGGATTATCGACGTTAAGGTGTCCATGCAATTTTACAGCTGACTGTACCTATAAGTTGTTTTAGGTAAGTATACAATGTTCAGTGATTTCTATACAAAATGGATGAAAAGATTAAAGAAATGAATGAGATATGATTATGTCATCGACATAGTTTTGTTAAAACAGCAGTATAACAATATCCTTGATAGTTAATTTTTTCAAATATGAGGCCTTTTTCGCAAGTTTTTGGATGAATCTTCGAAAACCTAGGACCATTAACGATGATTTTTGATCAAAAAAGTAAATCAATTTTGTAATTAATGAAGTGACTACATGGTTTTATGGCCATGGTTTTAAAGTAAACAGCAATAATTTGAATCTAATGCTTTCGCGTTCCTTGCGCGGAAGCAAATAAAGCCATCCCTTTTTATTCTTGTGTGGGCGTGGCATCATATCTAGCCTCTTGACTTGGGTACTTGTGAAAATCATTTCAAAAGAAGGTGGAGGCAGCCTCCTCGCACAAACCCTTGAGGGGTTTATGAGGAAAAAGTCAGAGCGCGTTTCCCGCTTGCACAAAACCGGTTTTTTATTCCTGCATCGACCCGATGCAAATAAAGTGCCGTTAGATTAGTATTGATTTTGTTCATACCATGAAGTTTAAACAGCCCCACCGCAATAATCATCAGTTAGTAATTCCTGCGGTTTTGCCTGTGCTGTGGCGGCTGCAGTGGAATATACCTATCGTATCCTTACACCGTCGGAATCATCCAAATCATTCTCAGAAAACGAACCTCTATGGTAATTGATTTTTGCCACTGTACAGTCAGCATCAAAAATAGCTAAGCAGAATAACATGCTCAGAATGATCTAGACACGACGTATTCTCTTGACAAGTCTAGTGCAGATCATTTTGACCTCTTCGGTTACGTAGCTACTTCTGCTGCAGACTGTACTCTCCGTTTTTGCATTGGACAGATGCTTATCGAGACCATTTTAACGCGTTCAAGCTCGGTGGGTCTACAATTTAGTAAAGCGGAGAAACTGTAACTACCTTCAGACTATATCATCAGATCATATACATCATAATATAATAGTACATACAAAAGTACAGTAGAACACAACCGATATAGCGTGTCGTGAATCTTCGTTCGCGCAGACACGGACAACAATTCCGATGATTTCCGAAAGCACGATAAAACCCACGATCAGACTTGTACGTAATAGTCATAAGGTGTAAATTTAATTTCATAATTTTTTTCCGTCTCACGCTTGTCCGTTTGACAGCTGACTGAATGACACGCGGGCGCGTGTCAAAATGGCGTCTCAAATAACCAATAATAGCACAGAATACTACCAAGCAACGGTGATTGGTTCCCGCGCTTCGAAAAAATGTCATCTGCGCAGGTACATCGGTAAGGCATATCGCTTTTGTTTTACTGTACCTAGATTAAAACTGACTTGCGAGATTTAAATTAAATCAAATCGTCAAGTAAACTATGACCGGCAGACATGCGGGCAACTAACCAGATTATAATATAAGTGCAGTGTCGGGTTACGACTGCAGAGTGCAGCCGGCCGCCTTTCTTGTAACGTTAGATCTAGCCCTAGTTTCACCATTGCTTTGCTGATGTAACCGTATTTAGTGATCTACAGGCCTTTGAAAAAGGAAGTCTCGTTATATATAAAAGATGTATGTGACTGGCTGACAGATGGATCAACCGCTGGATCTAGGGACTTGAAAGGACATGGCTAAACTACTGCCCTAAGCATGTATAGAGATTTCTTACTAGCTCTTAACATTCGAAGATTCATTGGTTAATTATCATATGTTTAGTTTATTAATCTCCTAGAACTTTCTAACAATAATGAAGTATTTAAAAGTGGTTTACTTGGTTTTTTATATTTTTTGTTTCGCCATCGAGACCTGACAGATAACAGATAATATTAATCTTATGTCACTGTTATCTGTCAGTAAGTATGACGATCCGTTTTGCATAAAATATATGTAAAATGTTACGATTTCTTTTCAGGATTGTAATGATTTGAAAAGTTCCTGAAACTTGTTTCATGCGGAATACTAATATTCAGCTCATTAGCATAACATATTACTAGTTACAATGTTTTACATTGCTAGGGCACTGGCCCATACTTCAGTTTAGCCATGTTTTTTGGAGGGAATACTCTTTGGATATCCTAGGGGTGCACTAAGAAGGGATTTTGGGAAATTAATTCTCTAATAGGTTAAAATAGGGGAAGTAGGGGGCAATTACGCGGACGAAGTCGCGGGCGTCATCTAGTAAGAAATAATTTATTATAATTATGTATCTATGTATGTCCGCGGATCGGGAGACGAGCTACAGGTAGGCCTCCAACAAGATGGAGTGACGACCTCATGAAGATTGCGGGAACGCAGTGGATGCGAAAAGCACAAGACCGGTCTGAGTGGAGAGCCTTGGGGGAGGCCTATGTCCAGCAGTGGACGTCTTTCGGCTGACATGATGATGATGATGATATGTATCTACAGTGGGCAGGTATTATCAGCTCATTGGAAGCGTGATCCGCCATAGAACTGTCACAGTGATGTTATGATTCAAGTCAAGATGTTATAAAGTGTCATTTATATCATTGTCACTGACACTGTGACACCGTTCTATGGTGCGTCAGGGTTCCATTTAGCTAATAGTACTTTCTCTCTCCTCATGTACCGTATGCAAAATTTGAAGTCTGCCTCCATAAGTTCTGTTTCTACATCACAAAACAATAAGGTCTATATGCGTGCCGGTAAATTTCAATGGTCAATTTTGGCGATATTTTCATTTCATAGGAATTATTTTGCCGATTATACTATGTATATGAATACCGGTTGATCTTGCGTCTTAGAGTCTCCCCAGACCTATCGACGCGGAATTGGCTTGAGCCGGTTAGAAAAAGTTTTATGTCCGTGCAGTAAACAGAGTGAAAAAGGTGTGTCGCTTGGCTCGGCTCGGCGTTGCGAACGGAACGACGTCGTTTTCGATCTTAGTGCGCGGATATAAAACTTATTCTTACCGGCTCAAGCCGATTCCGCGTCGATAGGTCTGGGGAGACCCTTAAAGAAATATGGAAAACTAAAATGAAATAGTCTCGATGGCAATTAGTGAAACAGAAGTGATGAAACAACCTTGTGCAGGGTCCGTCTGGACCGGTACAACCCTTTACCCTTTAACCCAGGGTTCACAAAAATATATTATGATATATATCACGATATATATACATTGACATATACGTTGATACATATCAATGGATATTTATTTTTAAAACCAGTTTTTTTTCAATAAGTTACACAGGCAACACTTGAGTATAATGTTTCACTCTTAAATTCTGTTACCGAACTCAAGTTTCGGGGAATCACCTAGTTTCATTCGTATTCTATTTGCATTATATTGAATTTCAAACCTTATCACGACGGAATAAGATTATATAATAAATAGGTAGTATAATAATTAGGCCGTGTGGTTGCCGGCAGAATAGAATAGTACCACTCCATACCTTCCTGAGGAAGTCGTAAGAGACGACTAAGGGATTAAAGGCTTGTAGTATTTTTAGGCGATGGGCTTGCAACCTGTCACTAATATACACATGATATACATCTTAGCCTGTTTGTGCAAAATGTGGTTACAGAATTAACAACTGGCTGTTAAAGTTGTTGGTAATTCTGTAGCTCTGCCTACCCCACTCTGGGATGAAGGCGTGACGGTATGTATGTATGTATGTAGTATAATTACAAGAAATAAAACCCCTAAAATAAAATTTCTACTGTAGGTATTTAAAGGAATCCCCGCGTTTATACTGGTTTTATTAAGTAAGTTTTATTATTAATTATAATAAGATTAATAAGTAATTCTGAATGATTATTGTTTAATTAAAAAAGTAAAGTAAGCCATTCTTAGATTTTACTTCGTGTTTCATTTCAATTATGTATATAATACGTATCCGATATATATCGGATAAAGAAAGAACAAAGAAAGAAGAAAGAAGGTGAAGAGAAGTGATCTCTGCCTACCCCTCTGGGAAACAGGCGTGATTTAATGTATGTGTATGTATGTACCTATGTATGTATGTATGTATGTATGTATGTATGTATGTATGTATGTATGTATGTATGTATGTATGTATGTATGTATGTACATATATCAAATATCAAATAATCGGATATTTATAATAAATATGGGATTTTTTCAAACCCTGTGCTAATGCAATGGATCTTCAGTCTACTAACATCAGGTGGGATGTGTGCTTGTTTGAAAATACCTAAAAAAATTATAATAATAACAAAATTACAAGCGAAATGGCGCCGTGAAATAATTGCAATGTTTAGAATTGATCAATACGTCGAACTTAGAAGTACAGATTATGGGAGGCATTCGTGACATACGTGAGACAGGGCTAAGATGTTATCAACGATAAAACGATTGCAATCAGTCAAAACATTCCTAACGCAATCAAACAAAAATAGTGAATGTTGTTTACATTACACGCACTAATTTACACGTACTACTTTAACAGGATGCTTCAATTTTATTTAATACTAGCGACCCGCCTTCGCTTCGCTTCGGTTTATGTGAGTTTTCTGTAACACCCGTACATGAAACAGGATTTATTCATCGAAATATAATAAGTATGGAAGAGTAACGTCTAACAATAACGACTGACAAATCCGCTCCAAAACGCCCACTTTTTGAAATGAAAAGATCTTATGTATCGAGTGGTTTCAATAATCAACTAAATACTAATTGAGTTAAGGTATGAAGTCATTTATGTCAGATGCTGGTATAACGTTTGAGTAGACAGTAATTTCAGTAAGGTTTTATACCGTCTGAAAGACAAAAATCTGCAATTGGTCACAAGCTCTCTGACACAAGATTTCCATTTGTCAATTATTTTTTTCATAAGGGTTATTTGAACGCGGCCATGTCTTTCAACATTTGACGTGGATGGTTTAATACAAAAACAACACAGTAATTGAATAATGAATTTTATTAATATTTTTTTATATGATTGAATGATTGTTCTCCTTGAATCATTTAATATACTTATGTTACACTATTATAAAGTTGTAAAATAGTATATCAGAAGATATTATGTTGTAAGAGTAGTCAGCGTCAAATAATCTTTAGCATCTAAACATATCTAATAGACCTGTGATAAACTCCTCGACGTCTGATATTCATTTAAATATTAATTAAATTATTGTAGGTAAATAAATGTTGACAACGTACTGTAAAATTTGGGACCGCTGTGACTTTTAAAAAATGTTTTCCAGTTTTTGAGATGACATAATCCGATTCATCAAAATGGATACTGCAAATCCTGCAATGTTTGCTAGGCATCCAATTCTCGTTTCCCAATTCGCGACGAACTGCACCCAACCAAGGCGTTCTTCATTTTTTGGAAAATTTAACACGTTCACGGACAGTACGTCGAGAGACGGAAACTGAGACCCTCGTGAAATGGCACTGCGGCTGTGGCCGGTGTTTTTAATTACGCCGCTAGTGTCACAGCAAAAAAGCTCTAGGGCAACCTCAACCTCATGCACTACCCTAAAAGGGGAACGACACGTGTTATGGCACATCACGGCTGTGGACGTAACGGCTGTGGACGAGCTGCCACAATAGGTAAGATTTTTTTGTTCGACATTACATACATATTTATTCCGTCATAAAGTGGCACAATTTTTGAAACAACGTTAAATGTGACAGTTCGTCCATGGCCGTAGAAAATGTTGTATGGAATTTATTTGTGCCGTATCACGCAATTTCGAGGTTGGTGTTGTGTCCGTGAACGTGTGAAAAAGGTCATATTTCGTTTTTTTTTATTATGTACATAAACTAACGATACTAAAGATGACATAAAATTTTATTTCCTATTCATTCGAAGTAGTTGCTTGTAATTCACATTTTTCAAAGATATATTGCATAACATCGGCCATGACATTTTGGTATGGGAATATTAAAAATTCAATAACTTAATAATGAAAATAAATATCGCTTTGTTTTGCATCTGTGTGGGTCCTGCACCAATTTACAATGCAACTTGGCATGGTTGCAGCGTCATTTAAATCCGGTAATCATTAATATCGATTTTTTTCTTTAGTGATAGTAAACAACTGTTTGACACTAAGTCACAAAGTCGACTGATAGACAGTTCGGCACTCATTAATAGCTCCACCCCCGCCGGCACTAAGTCAGTGGGGCAGATTTTGAGCGTCGATTACTCTTCCATACTTATTATATTTAGATGGATTTATTATACATAAAAACCTTCCTCTTGAAACACTCTATCTATTAATAAAAACCGCATTAAAATCCGTTGCGTAGTTTTAAAGATCTAAGCATACATAGGGACAGACAGCGGAAAGCGACTTTGTTTTATACTATGTAGTGATGATAGTGATGAAGTTATGGCCATCCTGCTCACTCTTATGCAAAATATAGTGTAAGTCTGTGCATCCCTGGACACTTGTCCCACCGCCGAAGATACAAGCGAGAAGCCAGTAGAGCCAGCATCTATATCTTTTGTTCGAGAGAGAGTGAACAGCCGGCTATCAACTACTAATGTGCGTATCTTTTACTGACACGGGATCTATATCTTTTGTTCGTTTCTTGAACAAGGGAATGACAAGTGCCTTAAATGACCGGCAGAATTTTTAAATAATGAGTGGAAAGAATGAATGCCGCATGAAGGGAAATAATCTTAAATAATGTATATTTAGTTTTCATCCTGTTTCTCTGTTGTATGTACTATTTGTTATTTCCTGAAATGTTGTTAATTTGTCTATCCTTCGGCATTGTCCTTGCTTATTCTACTCCAAGGTTAATTGGAAGAGATCCCTTAAGGAATAAGTTCGCCTATGTACATTATTTATATTGATGCAAACATGTCTTGTAATTGTTTATGTGCAATAAAGAGTTTACATACATACATAATGAATGAAAACAGCGTGGGTATTTTGGTCAAACATTGTTTTTTTTCGAAATAATATAAAGATTTAATAATTTATCGTATTTTTTTTTTAGAATCCGTTCTAAATTCAAAGAAATAATTGATCGATGTTTCATTAGAAGAAAAAAACATTCTACCTTGCAAATAAGATGAAATGAAATTTATTTCAACCATCTTTAATTTTTCCAAAAACAAAAAACTTGCGATAGTTACCATACTTTTGATTGTTGTAAAAATACAGGGATTATTTTTCACGCAGTGAAGTAAAAATTAACACTCAAGCGAGAACGTTTCACAAGGATCTTTAAGTAGAAGATCGTATGACCTATATAAAGCAGTCGGCATCTGCAATTTGACCACAATTTATGTTATTGTTTAAATTATTGTGTCAACGAACTCGTAGGAATATGGCGCCAAGCCAGACCAACTTTGCCGCGGTAATTCTAGTAACCAGTACTCTTACCATGAGTTACAATTGACAACCTCTCATTTTGGTGACACCTGCAAATTACTATACGAATCGAAAGGGTTTTACCTCCTGAACACGGCAAAATGTTTATTTAGATTTATTTTTCTTTATTTACAAAATTACAAGTAAGTTAATAAAAATATCGAGTTTTACCAATACTATGCCTGAATAGATATAATACCATTGCCTTTTTCACGAGAAAAAAATCTGTCATACTTCAAATTAGAGATTGACACTTGACAGATGGATAGAGACTTAGGGCCATTTGCACGCAGAATTTAACCCTGGGTTAAGGCACTAACTCGAGTTAGTAGACGTCAGATTCATACGATAACTGTCATTTTAACTCGAGTTAGTGTCTTAACCCAGGGTTAAACTTTTCGTGCAAGTGGCCCTTTATCGGTTGACATGATACTTTTTTATATACAGATTGGACTAACGTAATATGTCCATTGTGTCGTAGAAATGAAGTTACGCCCTTTTAGAATAAGTACATCTTAATAAATTAATAATAAAACAATTATTCATTCTAGAGAAAATTTAAAACTATTATTGTCTTTCTCCTTCCAAACAGTATCTATAAAACGAATAAAATTAAAGTCTTGAAAATATGAAATCTTGTCAATTAACGTACTCGCGAGCGAGTCGAATGCCCTGTCCCTTGCAGTCCTCGCGGTATTCTTATAGAGTGCGAGGGACAGAGCATTCGACTCGCTAACGAATACCGTAATTGTAACTCATGGTAAGGGTACAGTCCGAGAAAACTTTCGAGCGACTACAACTTAACTGCTTCATGTGTTACGATCATTATACAAGTTGCCAGTGCTGATAACGAGTTTGGTGAAGTTTTTAAGACTAAAAAAGTTTTACTGTGATTTTATTATACTTGAATAAATTAATAACATTAGTGTTGACAGTTTGCCAAAATAACAAATGTAACTTTCAAGGGTAGTCAATACTGAGCCGCTTGAAAATTTACTATTGAAATGAATACCGTATAAAATCCCGATATAATGGCGACCCCTACCTTTCAAAGCTGATATCTCTTAAACGGCCAAACTGAATTTCATGAAACCTTGCTAAGATCATTCCGATGAAACTAGCTTTCTTTTAAAAAAAATCCGCTGCAAAGTCGGTCTACCTGTTTGGAAGTTACGATGCCTCCGACAGAGAGATACACATGTTAAACTCAACTGGTTATAACAGCCCTCTTTTTTTTGTCGGGGGTTTATAAAAGAATAAAAAGCAACGTGTGTGACGAGAAAACTAAATAATAATACGTCGTGTGTATAAATTGGGCGCGTTTTCGGCCGTGTATTAACAATGAGGCATATAAATAATCTCAAGGACATTACTCCGACCGAGCACTACTTCAAGCAATTGTAGTTTTTTTTTGGCAATGCTTTAATAGGCTTCCTTGCTCTAATAAATAATAGTTTCTAAAGATCAGAACTGATCACATTCGGCATAGCCAAAGCCAGGTCCAAATCTTGGTCAGGGCTGGTACGGTCACGAGCGTTAATTTGGGACCCATTTCAAGAAAAATATGCTTGAAGTTGTCAATGTACTTAGAGATGTCAAGTCATTTGTAACTTTTAGGAAACTCAACGGTATTATTGTAGAATGTCAGATTGACTTTGGACCTAAGGTGGGTACCAAATTAAATCTCGTGACCTATTTGTGATTGCGAGTCTTGGATGTCTTCTATTTAAGTATTTATAAGTACGTAAAGCACGTTTATTGTTGTCTAGTACCCAAAGTACAAGCCTAGAGTTATGTTTGGGACTAAGTCATTTAGGCGAGATAGATTCTTGACATTTATTATTCACTAGCGGCCCGCCAGCGCTGTCCGTTGCAAATTTCTGACTCTCCCAATGGATTTTTGATATATATTCATACAAACCAAGTCTTGACAATCATGAACACAACAAACAAAGGAATCAGGCAAATCGGTTCAGTCAAGTTATAGCGTGACCAGGAGAAATAGGGGTTCATTTTTTTTTATACAGATCACTTTTGTAATTCGCTGACAATTTAGTCTGTATTCGACAGAAGCACTAAGGGTTAGCATAATTTAAATATTCTAAACTTACTTCGGTGCTGGTTCTCCCTCAGCCTCACACTCAATGATGAAAGGTTTGTCGGTCTCTCCTGGCAAGGCTACTTGGAACAGCAGCTCTTCAACCATCGGCTGCTTCACGATCCGTGGAGGTGATGTCACTGTGTAACAATGCGGTTATTAGACATAGTTGCAATAATACCTGAATTTATTTAAACGGTTATATAAATAATACATCCTGAGTAAGCTTCATGACAAACAAGTTTAATAAAAGGAAGCTTTGAAAACCTAACAACTTTTTTTGATACTGTGGTTTACATATAAAAAAAAACCTCTGTCTCATTGCTAACAAAAATAACTTTAATTAAAATATTATGGCCTATGTAATTTCTACACAACCAAGACAAATGTAACAATAACTTGTATGTTAAAATCCATCAAGCCATTTAGTGTGCAGTGTGCCAAAGAAATAGATATAGGTACATACATACATACACTCGAAAAACATTACTCTCCTTCTGATGCAATCAGGTAAAAATACAGCTTTTGGCAGTCTGGTAAATGCAAACATGGCAAAGATTAATAATCCATCCATACTAATATTATAAATGTGTAAGTAACTTTGTCTGTTTGTTATTGCTTCCACCTCCAGGCCGATTGAACTGATTCTAATGAAATTTGATATAAAGATAGCTTGGACCCCAGTGAAGGACAAAAGGGTACTTTTTATTTCAGATTATTGGACAGTTCCCGAGGAAAGAGTGATAAAAGATTTTTATGTGAATGAGTCAGGTACAACAGCTAGAACAAAACTTGGCAAAACAATGGTTGTTGTAGTTGTAAAAGTAGGCTTTAAAAGCCTACTTTTGTGAAGGACAGAGGCATTAAACTTTATTGTGAAACTATTACATGAACTAATTAATTTCTTGTTAAGTAATTTGTTTTAACTACATTTAAAGATGTAAAAACATACAGTTTCAACAACCACCTACTTCAAATTTAATTAAAATATGTTTACTTAAAATACCTACTTTATAAAAGTAAGTTAACATTTAAAGCAAGTTTTGTACATGAAGTTTGGAATAATTCCTCATAATATTCATAATTAGCACGCAATAGCAATTTAGCACAAATCCATTTAAATGTATCCCTTCATAAATTATCTGCAAACAAATATCCAATACAACTTTTTAGAGTTGTTGGTAATTCTGAAGCTCTGCCTACCCCACTCTGGGAATGAAGGCGTGAAGGTATCTATGTATGTAAACACCCTATATTTTTAAGTTGTAATCCATCAAAATCTCTAGCCAAATTTAATTATCCTCGTACAGCCTAACATCCTAAATTTAGGACATTTATCAAAGTGACTTTTGACTTTGGTTAACTGACACAAGATTCTTTTTCGAAGTAACGAAATTTGACATGGGCCTTACAAGGTTAAAATCGGGAAACTGAAACCTCACAAACATTCACAATTATCTTAATTATAGTAGAAGGTAAATTAAAGGGGGATAATATAAGTATTGCAGGAATTGTCAGTACTACAATCTTTATAAACACTCAAGGTCAAAATAATGTTCATGTGGCCCATTAAAAATATAGACCAGTTGTAATTTATTGAAGAACTGGAGCACAACACAATCATTCTAAAGCATCATATAGATAACTAGCTGTTGCCTGTGAGTCTGTCTGTGTAGAGATCGTTTATAACAATTCTCTTGAGAACTGGAAAAAAATCTATGTCTTTCCCCAGAACTTAAACTATATCCATATCCAATATCAGTCCAAAAGTTAAGTCATGAAAATGTAACAAACAGACACAAGTTCCTTCACATTTATATTACTAGTGACCGCTTTGCTTTGCTTCAGTTAATAAATGCGAGTTATCTATAACACCTGTCCATGAACCAAAATTCATCATACATAAAAACCTTTCTCGTGAATCACTATCTATTGATCAAAAGTGCATTAATATATATTTAATAATAAATTTGTTACGTAATTTAAAAGATCTAAGTGAACATACAGTGGGAACAACTTTGTTTTATACAATGTAAATTAGGTATGGATAATGTTTAATTAAAACCTTAATATTATGATAAACTCCAATACCATTAAAAGTAACCTTCATATTTAAGAATTGTTTCACTTTAACAGCATATAACCAGCATATCCTATACTATTAAATGAGCAACATCTGTGGATAAATTTTACAATATAGGGTTCTATGGGGATGAAATGGATCTGTCAAGTTGACATCAGGAAAAATAGTTTTCAACCTGAGCCACGCTTGGTCTTCGACATTTTCATTATAGTGACAGTTAATAGACATCTAAGTCCAAGTAGGTCTATCACAAAAATACTTGTAAATAATACTTTACAGTTTTATATTTAACAAATATTTTTTTAAGTGATAGATGAAATCGCTGGCATATGGTAGTAGCTTTTAAGGGTCATCAAACCACTTAACTCCTAGCATTTTTTTAATGGTTCTATCAGCAAAGGTTAGCATAACAACCTTATCTTATTTTTATTAGGCCTAATCAATGCATTTCTTTCTCTTAGGCTGACTTTTCATTAAGGTTATCAAACATCGATAATAAAGAGTAAAAAGAACACAAACTTGCGACATTTTCAATGTGTCCTCTTTACGAAAAGAAACATGACTTATTGTATGACTGATCACAATGTAACAAGCCAAGTGTCTCAAAAGCTTAACATAGAGTTGAATGCACTAAAATGCAAAAAAGTGTAAGGTACGTGCAAATATGTTAATACTCACAGAGTGCCGTCGCGTACGACGCGAACGCCGCCAGACATATCAGCTTTATCATTGTGCTCATGATGCAGTCGGCTGCTTCGTATATCTAACAAGAAACCAAGCAAACTGTTAAGCACAACACACCCCGGCACATGTTCACCACACTCGATGACCTAATCCGAATACAGCTTGCTCGAAATGACAACACCCACTAAAAATAGTAACAACAAAATCACTAAACTGTCGCCCTGTTATGACACAAGAAGCTTTTCAACGACATTATATGCTACCACCGGGTTTTTAGCTGTTCCAATTACATTCGTTGACGACAAACTAACGCCGGAAAAACATATTTTTTAGCCTTTCTTTTACACGAGACGGTTAATCGATAATTGCATTCCTAAAAGAATGACACCATACCGGTCACTTAATTGCATTAATAGCAAAATACTTCACAATTATTACCTATATTCCACCCTTATAATAATATCATCGCGGTAAACCTAACTGAAATAAAATAACAGATTTATAGGCGGGGCCTTTGAGATTCTGGTTGTCGTTCGTTCATAAATGGTTCAATGACTGACTGGTAGCGCATAGACAAACAGTTTACTACTTGCAATGCGGCCATGATATTTTTTATCTTGCTTTACTTCACGTAATACGTATTGTACATCTCACTCTCTCAAAAAGCATAGACGTAATTCAATTACTTTTGATGCGTTCTAAGACCAGCTACATACATGTCGTTAAAATAAAACATACTCATTATTTGGTAGAATTTTTATGTACCAGTTTTCGGTTTCATATTTAATTTTACTGATATTTTGTGCTTCAATGTACAACGTAAATATTAAGAGCCTGTTGAAAATTTGTGCTAGTTGCACATATGTTTATCACAAAGTATATTTTTTACATTTACCGGATAATCCAAGATTCTTGACGTGTAAAAGTGCCCGTGCGGCCTACTTACTGAATAACTATCTTTTATCTTAATCTGTTACTAAGTCTGCTTCTTTGTATTTAAATATCATTGAAGAAGTACTGTAAAACTTTCCAAGGTATTGTACCTCAAACACCTAGGTACCTACCCAAAACTGTTAAACAGCTCTCCCACTCGTTTCATACTGGATACTAATATAGTACCCATCCTAAATGAACCCTCGCTTCACCCATACTAAAGTACAAAGTAGGTACCTGGCGGTCGAAATCAGGCGGTGGCCATCTTATTGAAAAATATATTTTTGACGCGTCTTTTATTATCTGAGTCATTTCCTGTTATGTTTATTTTATGTATATTAAAATAGGTTATTTATATAAGTTTGTTTCATATCATAAATAAGTCATTTGGTATTCAAAATGGGAACTAAATCTTAAAACACCTAAATTAAACGACCCCTTTAGTACATTTTTTCTTTTTTTTAATGCTGGTGGTGGAGGTTTTTTGGGAATGTTTTGGGTAACAGATAACGGAAGGAGTTCATTGCGGAAAGAAGCTAGATTATAAATAGGTACAAATTATTTGTAAATACATCAAACATGCAGGTCTTGGTATTAAATCACAGATTTCTAATTTTGATTTGCATTCCGCCATGGAACTATACCTCATCCACGATAACGAGCTAATACTAGGAAAATTAAGGTTGCACGTGATTGGTCAGCGATAAGGGCGATGTACGTGCAAAGGGTGGGTTTACATGACCAGTCTACTTACTCTGTCTATTGTACCGTGCGGACGCTCCTAATTGCTCACCTTTGTTAACTTTAACCTCGTAAGACCCAGACCAATTTTTCCGATTTTGAATTTGGAGCTTTTTTTTATTTTTATTAGTATAAAACTCGAATTCAATCTGCACTTATACAAGTACGCCAGGACTTACTAGGCTAACTATAGACGACCAAGCAAATCTTGCTTGACCGGGTATATTTCCAACTGCATATCTTAAGTCAATTAAAGGTTGTTTATTTACAAAACATGTTAACAGCACAACAGTTATAGTAAAGTTAGTACTTATCAATTCCATGCATTCAGCATTTTAGATGTTTTACGGGTTGCTCTGTGCTGGCGGTTCGCTCAAAGAAGGTAACGTATCAAAAGCTACGATTTTATGGCGTGACTTGGCATTTATCAGTCATATTACGAACTTTGCTGTTGCAACTGTTTGTTTAGGAATGACCGTTTCTTTCTGAACGATGGTTATAAATCTTATAAATTACACCGGATTACAGGCACAATTTTGTAAATGATGCATATTTAAAGTGGGATCAAATTAGAAATCGTTACTATAGTCTCGATATCAACTTTTAAAATTCATGTGGGTTAATTTTCTAGACACCGTCAAAAAGCTTCTGCTAAGCAAGCATTTCTGAGTCGGACGTCGTTGGATCAACAAGCAGATTGGAGAGCTGTTTATACTTGCCTTGACTTCGGACCCCTTGCATCGTGCTCTCCGTTTTTCGTAATGTGTAATGCCTGTATTATTGATATTTAGTAAGCTGAAGTGGCAGTTGGATCATTGACGTAGACCCGGCAAATGCTGGGGCAGACGAGTCCTGAGACTGAACCGAGGGTAGCGTAGGGCGCCCTATGACTAGCTGAAATAACGGGTGGTTAAATACCGGGCTTAGGAAGTGCAACAGGAGAGGCCTTCCTCCAGCTGTGGACTGAAGCGAGCTGATGATGATGTGATGATGTTAAACTTTGGTCAATATAAACTCCTGTCATTAAACTGTGCCACAGTTTAAGGCTGCGGCTCCACTGAGGCGGAGACGAGCGGAGCTGTGCCAATATTAACCAATAGAAGGTTCTGTTGAGCGCGCCTTGCGCACGTTAGATTAGATTCTATTGGCCCGCTCCGCTCATATCCGCATTAATG
This sequence comes from Acleris laterana, assembly GCA_963966035.1. Taxonomy (NCBI): domain Eukaryota; kingdom Metazoa; phylum Arthropoda; class Insecta; order Lepidoptera; family Tortricidae; genus Acleris; species Acleris laterana. The sequence continues at coordinate 2,615,485 of OZ014440.1, forward strand.
GAGCTGCAGCCTAACAGCTAGTAAAATATACCAACTTGCAAAACCTGCGGTTGTAGGCAGTGAACGGGACGGAGATATATAACTGCTGTATGTATAGCACTGTCCCTTTCACTCACCGGAGCTTGGGTGGTTTTGATACTTTATAAGATGACAGAAGTATTTGAGGTGTATAAAATCAAAGATAGCTAAATCCAGTTATTTCAGTATCGATTTAGCTGTCTTGGATTCTCCATGGACACCTCATTTGTAAAATGTAGTTTTACATAATATTTATAATATTTTAAATTAGTAGGTTTTGTTTACCTACGGATTTGTTTTGGTTCCAAGGACAAGTTTCTCTTTTTCGATCACCAACAAAATAGTTTTACCCTTGTTTTATCTCCGTCCATAATAAATATCATGAAATTTGTTGCAGGCGAGCACCAAGATGTCTCGTTATCCAAACATCACAGCTACTGTGGAACACAACGGAAAAAATGGATGGTTCCCGCACAATACAATAAGTCTGATCTGTACATAAATAAGAACAATGAATTCGAAAGCCCAGCGATTCGACTATTTAACAAAAATGTGGAATTAAGCACTTCTAACAATAACGGATGCGGGGAGTACTATAAAAGATACGAACATGATGAGACGCCAGTTAAAGACGAATCCTGTGATGTCAATTCATCCGATTCAGGAAAAGGTGATAGGATCGAACTCACAGAATCGCATCTAGCCAATCTGGAACAAAACATATTTAGGAATATTTCCCAAGGTCTGGTTACCACCACTTCTTCAAGCACCCTCGATACCAATACAAAGTTCTTCAAAATCACTGTAGAGGAGATCTTTGATAAATTTTACGCAAACATGTATGATATAGAGCAGTACAAACATAGATATATAGAGATATTAGAGAGAAACCGAAATGGTTCCGTTGATGAAATGGAGTACTTTATCAAAGATATGATTCATCATATAATGTCCTCTGAATCTTCAGACTTCGACGAATGTCGTTTATGTCAAGTTGCTGACAAGGGGACCACTGTTAGTAACACTGACCTCTCTACGACAAATGGGTCATTCCTGCTTAACTTGCATTCGGTGGTCGAATCGTTTAAAAATGATAATTACCTCACAGACTCTACTGCTGAAGAAAGATGTAAAATAAAACGTGAAAAAAAGCGTAGGGTCAATAACGAGGAAGTAATGAATATTTTCTTTTTATCCAAAAAAAAACCCTGGGCCAGAGTCAGGATGGCTAATCGAAAACTTTTTTCAGAAATAAATATCAATGATCCGCGTATTAAACGTGAACCGAGAAGAGAATCTACCGCATCCGCCGAAAATATCAAGAAGGTAGCAGCAAAGAAGTTACAAATCGAAATGTACGAACAGCAGAATGAGACGCATAATCGTAGTCAGCTCCCAGATCGAGACATACCAGTCAAAATGTCATTTCCCAAGACTAATATCCACTCGAATGAGGACTTTGCAGCCACATGCACATCCAAACAAAACGAAAAATCTCTCTTATCCAGATTCTGTACTTACATTTGCAGGAGATTACGCAAGACATTATGAATGTTACTCTTTTGTTTGGAATAATAAAGCCGCGCACAACAATTCATTATTTTATTGAGGACTAGAGACGCTTGTATAGTAGCAAAGTTAACATGATTCGCTATTATCTTCGTAATTATCTAAGTAATACCACTTTATTTTGGTTATATGCTTGCAGAGTTGTACAGCAAACTCTTTTTTCATATGTAAAAATTCTCTGATCGTTGCGAGGTCAAGCATGATGAACGCTTCACCGTCGATTTCTTCTTCCCTCATCTTCTCCGCAAGGACTTTACAGTCATCGGTACTGCGAAGATACGCGTAGACATCGTCCACGGACCAATCTATAGGATTCGGAGACAATTTCAGCTTGCCTTTAATCCAGGAAGCCGCAGTATCTTTTTCAAACATTTTGTTATCAGATGGTAACGGGTCATACGTCGTAAATTTCAACTTCTTCAACTCTGGTTCTTCTGAATCTGACACGTCCGAAATGTTCTTTGCATCCCTTGAATTGGAACTGGTGTCATTGGTCTCGTTTTCCGAGTCACTGTCTTGATTGTGTTTCTTATTTGCACATGAGTTGCTGTAGATTGTTTCCATGTCCTTTTTATTCCAGTGAGATTCTTTCATTTGCTGCGCGAAATTCGGTAACTTCGCTCCTCGTGTCTTCATTTCGAGTTTGGGGTATTTGTTTTTAGCTTCCCGTTTCCGTCTCTGGCTTCTCTTGTATTCTCCGCTATCAGGCGAGTTGGGGCGGGTGCCAGATTCCGACGGAGGTGTGGAACCGGCGCTGTGCTCACTCTGTACAGACTCGCCATCTTTGATGCTCTCAGTTTCTTGAGATGGTTGTTGCTCCTTTTCTTTCTTCTCCGGGGCAGTCTTTTTCTTCTTTTTCCTTCCATTGAGGCTGCCCTTGGGTCTGCCACGACGTTCCGTGTTATTGTCTAAAAAGAACAAGGAATATAAGAAGTTTTCTAACAAAAATGAAGCAACTTTATCAGAACTATTGCTTGCACTTACGGAATGTAGATTTGTCCACTTGCTGGCAATTCTGCGGGCATTGGGTAATGTACTCGACGGGGCCGAAAAGGCAGGGACAAGCTTGCATTTTGACGCACACGTCGCGACAAAACGCCGGCACCTGATCACTAATGGTCGCTATAGGCACATAGGCGTGGTACGTGCTCGACTTAAGCCTGGAATAAGAATGAAGGATAGACGGTTATTCAGACGAATCCGAAAAAGGTGTACTGATCAACGAATTGATAATGTACTTACTTAGCACGTAACATTTCGAGTCTCATGCCGTCTTCCGGCGGTCCCTCGGTCTCCCAATCTTTGAGCAACTTCGCAGGTTTATACGATGCGGATATCATTTTATTGAGAACCTCTTTCAAGACCAAAGATAAAGGACCCGGCCCAACATGCTTTGGCAGCTGTGATAGCTTGTTTCTACTGATTGTAGGGCCAGCATAACATTTGTAGTTGAAGAAGATCCTCTCACACCATTCTTCCGTAGATTTCTTTAGCTCCTCCTTGGAAGGCTTTACCTCTTCAAGTTTAGGAGGCTCTTTCACAGCATTTATGTCAGGTATGTGTAGTTCATAGTTGTTGCTGTCGCACCAACCGACAGGAAGCAAGAGATCGCTGTTCTGGGCGTACCAAAACTTTTCCTGAATGGGAATGAGCTCTACACATACCAAATGCTCCACTATAGCTTCAATATTTGCCACGTGGATTTCTTCATGATTTACAGGGTTAACAGCCTCTAGCTTCATATTTACTTGGATTCCTTTTAATATGTCTTTGGCTCCGAAGCAGTACTCAGGAGCTGGGACCGATGAAGTCATTGAGAGGTACTCATCCCAATCATAATTTCCTTCCTTCCAAATTTTCGGAGCCTTAAATGTAAAATTGTTTTTGCATGCCCATCCAATTGGAAAAATGTATGGGTGCATGGAGTCACATAGCCAGGCTGCTTTCGAGTCCTCATAATCTTCAAAGTGGTCGTCAATGACTACTAGGAAGTGGAAATTGTTGAAGACCTTGAGCACAGTAGCTGGGCGGATAGTCATCATGTCTTGAGGATCTAGGGCTTCCAGTTTCATCCCGCTTACAAAGTTGTGTGCTTCCAAATTAAGGTTAGACTGGAAAAAAAACATATTATGTATGTGATCCTATTGTCATAATATTCCAAGTACCTACTGCGATTTTAGTTATTATTCATTGAATTAAGATTATCTAATGGATACAATGTGCGACCACGAGATCTAGAAAGGTTTCTAGTCGATAACTTCTATAGTTATCGATATCGACATAGCTGTGACATGCGTAAAGTCAGACTTACACCGAAGTCTCATCATAAGGGTTCCTTTTTCACCGGTACAGGTACGGAGCCCTAATAAGATTTCGAAAGAAATCATTCTTATTTCTATGTTAATACTTCATAGTCCCTAAATACCTGGAACAAGTCAGCCGGCGTGGGTTCCTGGATAGATTCTTCAGCGCTCTGCCTTAGTTGCGTGCTCAACTTGTTCTTACACGAGAACCTGTTCACTTTGCCGGGATATTTACACTGCCATGGTGATCCCTGAAAATAAAGTCATAAGTCATAATTTTTATTACTTTGAATCAAAATATGAAAACTGTATAGTTTAATGTTAATCTCTGTATACAATGTTGTTTTTAATTAATACTTAATAAGGTAAACCGACATCATAGGAAAATGTGGACAAGGGTATTGCAGACCATGCTCAGTGTTGGGTTCCGAAGCCGTTACTACAAACACAAAAAACTATCTCAAAAAATAACATGCAAATGAACAAATTTCCCATTGGAAGTTATTTGCTGTCTCAGGTTTTTTAATGCAGATCGACTCAGTTTAGGGTTAGGATCATTTTATTGTAGGGAAAGATAAATCGGGACAGTGGATGTAGGATGTAGGTCAAATCCACAAAAATAAAGCAGGGTTTCCACTGCCTCGGTTTACCATACATCGGTGACTTCTAGCGTTTCCAACACGAGCAAACCTTGTGATGGCACCATTGTATGTTAAACAGAGTCTGTACGGGGCCCTTGGGAGCGGAAACCCTGCCTTTTTTTTTACTTAACACAATCATAGTTTCAAGATATAGAAAAAAAAAAGTTGATGTTTATCTGTTTCCGGCTTATCTCCTATAGTTTCGATTGAAATATACAATAAAATAACTGTAAATAATTAAAAAAAATTATAACTAGTTAACGAAAGGAATGTCACGGATAAGTGTTTGAAAGTTTAAAATTTAAATCCACCTATGGCGGCGCGCTTCGCCACATAATAGAAGTTGCACAGATGCATCTATGTACGTACGTAGGTAGTATTAAGTCGTAGGGCGGGATATCGTGGACAGAAAACCCTATCCTTAGCTGATAATTCGGAACCAATTTCACTAACAAAGCAAGCAATGACTAAATTCTTGAGACGTTTTGGTGGGATTGAGGTGTAATTCAGCAGCCGAACGCAGAAGGCAGGCATATTTCTATTGAAGCACCCTACATTAAGCGCAACCGCACGCGTCACTGACGCTCAATCGCAAACCCAGTAGTGAGGCCGACTGTAGACGGCAACGGCAGGCGTCGCTATACCCCTGACCGGAGACCCAGTAATGACGCCGACAGCAAACGCCAACGGCAGGCGTCGCTAACCCCCGACAGACCCAGTAGGGACGCCGACCGCAGATGGCAACGGCAGGCGTCGCTAACGCCCGACCGTAGATCCAGTACTGACGCCAACCGCAGACGGCAACGGCAGGCATCGCTATATCGCTCACCCCCGACCGCAGACACAGTAGTGACGCTGACCGCAGACGGCAACGGCAGGCGTCGCTAACCTCCGACAGACCCAGTAGGGACGCCGACCGCAGACGGCAACGGCAGGCGTCGCTAACGCCCGACTGTAGATCCAGTACTGACGCCAACCGCAGACGGCAACGGCAAGCGTCACTAACCCCCGACAGCAGACCCAGTAGTCACGCCGACTGCAGACGGCAATGGCAGGCGTCGCTGCGCCCGACCGCAGATCCAGTAGTGACGCCGAAATCCGATGCCTGCTGCTGTCGTCTGCTGCGTGCGGTCGGTTGTGTAATCACGACCGCAGACGGCAATGACAGACGTTAGTAGGAGGCATCGGAAGCTTGCCATTGCCGTCTACGGTCAGTTACGGAATGATAACTTAATTGCACAAAAATAAAAGTATGGGTTGGGTACAAAAGGTGAACTTTTCTAAATGGCATTCCCTACCTGTTGACCTTACGGCAAAGTAAAAAAATAATGACCTAGGTAATAAAAATAAAACTTTATTTAGGGAGGCCGTTGCCCAACCCAGCCCAGGCCGGTAAACAACTAATTTCCGAGTGACCAGGGCAAAATAATTCAACATAAGGCATCCATTATCTTTACTGCTAAAGGTCCTGAAATGGGAAGGGTCAAACAAAGGGAAGCAATACAGTATAACAAAAGATAGAGATGTAAAGAAGCAGTGTATTTAGGACAAACTCACCTTATTAGTGACATAGCCGAAAGAGTTGAGTCTTGGGTTAGAGAAGAAGATCCAGAACGGCTTCAGGTCGTCGTCAGCGCCATCATAACGCAGCAGCAGGCGGCCTCCGATGTTCTCACATACCTGGAAATTATTATATCTAGAACATAAATAACTACCCGTAATTTCGTCTGTGTACATTTCAATTAGTTTTTCCCTCGGGAACTTATAAATGTTCCCAGATGAAAAGTAGCCTATGTGGTAATACATGGTATAAGCTACCTCCATTTCAAATTACATTCAAATCCGTCTTGCCGGTGCAGCGTGAAGAAGTAACAAAGTAACACACAAACTTTTGCATTTATATTAGTGGGATTAACATTATACAAAATCAACTATGAAAAGTAATGTAAATGTAAAAGTGTTTATGTTATTCTATTGTAACTAAAATAGATAAAATAGTTGGAATAAGACATCCACTCAGTCATAATTTTTTCTAAATTTGTTAGAATAACTGAACCTTAACTGAGACTTATTTTTAACTTTTATTTTATAGAAAGTAGTTTTTCTCACCGTGGCACTCCAATATCTATATGGATCAATCACATTCTGAACTTCCACCTTCATTCCTGTTTTGATCCTGTCTATGGGAGACAGTCCTTTATTATTCAACGCTTCTAAACAAACTGACTGACCGTCTAAAAGGGCTTTCTTCATAATATCAATGATGGTATCGCCATATTTCTCATTAATCTCATCAAGGGGTTCTATAAGCTCATCATACTTTCCACACCAGCCTAAAGGATGGACTTTAGTCTTTGACATGTCACACCAGAAGTCCGTTTCGGCTCCTATGAACTTGATTCTAATAACGTGTCCGCACACCATGGTGATTTCAGCGATCCAGTATATATCCGGATTATTTTTATGGCACACTTCAAGGAGCATGCCCTGTTTGATTCCATTGTAAAGGCTGGCTTCCACCTAAATTATAACATTAATTAAATAAAGATAACACATAAATATTTCAAATGTCATAAGTTGGAATAAACTTCACATCTTTTTCATACAATTGTATTTAAATATTGATATTTTGAACTTGAAATGAGTGCTTTGAGTGTTTTTAGCCCTAATATGTAAAAGATGAAAAAAAAGCTCCAGTCTTTTCTAATTATTGTTTTAATTAAAAAAAAATACATTTAAAATATACAAAATCATCCTCAAATTTTGAGCACTGATTTATGCGTAACATATGAAAGGATCAGTAATAGATGAGCACTTCAATAAATAAATAGATATAGTTACTTTAAGAAATAAATAAATAACTAACAAAAAAATACACTGTAATGTAATACCTAGGTATATAATGGTTATTGTGAGGAATATATTTTTTTTTATAAAATTTCGTTTTGTTATGATCTTACAGGATTTTACGAGTAAATATTCTGTTTTAAGGAAAATCAATAAATACATTTTCCTTAAAACATAAATTCCGAATCTTTAGAGTTCCTAGATGTATTTAGATCTAGTATAGGTAGATCTTACTTGTTTCAGTTACTACATAATATTATTTACAGGAAATATTTAGCCTTGTGATCAATGTATAAATATAGAAACCATTAGCAAGTTACGCCTTCTTGTCCTTACAGTATCAATAAGTTGTGTAATTATTCAAAATATCAAGCACTTAAAATATTACAGTAAAGCTTAAATTCATCACCAATTAAATGTCTCTTAGTCTTAAGCAATTCAGATGTTATCATTAGTAATAAATAGAGTAATGAGACTAATTTTAATATCGAACTAAACAGCATTATCGCAACTTTACTTACATGAGAAAATAATTCTTCTGGAACTGCGGCGCTTTTATTGGCTTCTAAATAATTGTTCCAATCAAATTCATCCATTATTTGAAAAATACATACATAAATTAATTAGGTCAAAGTATTAAATTAATTGCACAAAAAATAAAAAGTACTCGAACGGCCGAACTTGTACGAATTTCAATGAAAATCATACATTTCACTATTCAATACTTCTATCTCAACTTGCTTTTAGGTCCTGCATATTGCCATTTCATACGAACAATACTTTTCAGTATAGCTTTTTCTGTAGCCATAGAATTAAATATACAGCCACTAGTAGAGAAACAAAACGTAGTTCATGAATTTGTCTTACTACTCGCAATCGAAGTTAATCAAATTAATACCTAATTATTGAAAATATATTTTGTAAATTGATTGTTTTAACTACTATTCATTGGTAGAAACTTAAAAACAGCTGCCACAAACATGTTACTTTGCAGGGCGACAAAATGGTAACTAAGTAACAATAATTAAGTAAAAATATATAATTTAATATTTAATTTACGGCAAGTTTTGACGGCTTTGTGATTTTTTAAATAAAGGCCGTTTGAATGGCGTGAGTAAAATCGGTAATAAGTGCCAGCTGATATGACGTTTTGGTTGTAGTGGTGAAACAAAACGTAGATATTCTATTTGGTTTGTATAGACATATCCTATAATCTGTGCAAACGTCATTCGCTTATTGTTCGCAATCTTCGCTTTTGTAATCTCATAACAATATAAATTTTGCAGTCCCAGATGGTGTACCATACAACAGTGAACTGAAGTGATTTTTACGTGCAGTGATTATAAAAAATTGTGTATAAGTCGCTGGACGCTCATTATGTGAATACTTTCTTGTTTCAAGCCATTGTGTTGCGACATTGAAAATGAGTAGTTGGGGCAACGATTCCAGTGGGACCGATGATAATTGCATGCTAGTCAACACGACGCACAACTCTTTCATAACAAACGCTTACAACGGTATACCTCAGACTCTAATTTTGAACTTGATAGCATGGTGTTTTCTGATAGTCCTATTTACCGTGCTGCGGCGAACAGCATGGAATTACGGGCGAATGGCGCTCGTGCAACGGTCGAAGAATCGGTGGACGAACTTGTTCTATCGTGGCGGAGACGGGACTTCTCTAGTGGAGCGCCGTAACAGCGTCGAAGAAGCGCTCAGCATCGATCAGGGGCTCTTCACATGGCTCCCGGCTGTGTTCAAGGTCACACGAGAGCAAGTGCTGGCCAAGTGCGGCCCTGACGCAGTGCACTACCTCTCCTTCCAACGGCACGCCATCACACTTATGTTCATCATGACGCTTATCTCCATCGGAGTCATCCTGCCCATCAACTTCCAGGGCACCAACCTCCAAGTCGACATCAGTACCTTCAGTCGGACAACCTTATCCAATTTGAATGGTAAGTCGTCTTGGCTCTGGGTCCATACTATTATATCCATACTTTTCCTGCCTTTGTCTATTCTTATAATGAGAAGATGTACCGGTCGCAAGCCTGCGCCCCCTAACATGACTGGAACTATCATGATCTCAAACATATCGAGAGCTGATAGAAGCGAAGCAACTATAACAACATATTTTGCACACAACTTTCCACATATACAGATTGTTGATCTACGTCTAGCATACAACATCAATCTGTTGAATGACATACAGGAAAGGAAGGAAATGGTATCAGAAGCACTCACTTACTCTGACACATATTATAAAAAGACTGGAAAGAGGATAACTGTGAATCCTAGTTGGTGTGGTCCCGAGGTGGATGCTTTGGAGTACTATATCAGTGAAGAAAAGAAACTGAAGGATGAAGCTAAGAGATGCCGGGCCATGGCTCTTAATGATCCTTTGGGCATTGCTTTTTTGACATTACCTTCTCATCAGCTAGCTGAGCATGTGATAAATCATTTTACACTACACCGGGGATGGGTGCTGACTCATGCCACAAACCCGACCGACATCCTCTGGGACAACCTTAGTGTACAACCTGGCATCTGGTACTTAAAGGCTATTGTAGTGAACTTTTTCCTTTTTATTGTGTTGTTCTTCCTGACAACTCCTGCCATTATCGTGAACCTGTTCAATAGTTTCAAAATAGAGTCTTCATCGAAAATAGGCGCCATAATTTTCGAGTTTCTACCGACGCTGCTGCTGTGGACGATGGCGGCCGTGATGCCGGCCATTGTGGCGTTCTCCGACAAATTCTTGTCGCACTGGACCAAGTCGCAGCAGAACTATTCTATCATGACGAAGACCGTGTCGTATCTGCTCCTTATGACCTTAATTCTGCCGTCGCTCGGGTTCGCGAGCGCGGAGGCGCTGATGATATGGGGACTAAAGGACCACAAGAACGACACCATGCGCTGGGATTGCGTTTTCCTGCCCGATAAAGGCGCTTTCTTCGTCAACTACGTGATCACCTCTGGCCTAATCGGTACTGCACTGGAATTAATACGGTTCCCGGAACTCTTCCTCTACGTGTGGTATCTGCTGCAGTCTAAATCGAAAGCGGAGAAGAGTTACGTGAAGAAGGCGATTTTGTACGAGTTCCCATTCGGAGTGCATTACGCTTGGAGCCTTGCCATTTTTTCCATTACGATGGTGTACAGTTTGGCGTGTCCTTTGATCTCCCCGTTCGGACTCGTGTACTTCATGTTCAAGCATATTGGGGACAAGCATAACTTGTATTTCGCGTACGGTCCGAGCGATATGAGCGGAGTGGGTGGTGGTAGGATTCATTCGACGGCAGTGAGGCTGACGCGCGTTTCGGTGGTGTTGCTGCTGGTTAATATGGCGGCTTGGGCAGCTCTGCGAGCCGGGCTGACGGACGCGCGGACCATTATCCTGATAATGGCGGCTATAGTGGCCTTTGGGACCTTCCTACTCTTAAGCCCATTCCCCAGCTGCACACCCCCCGCCCCGCTGCAGGAAGAGGCCACGACCCGCTTCCAAGAGTACATAGCGCCCGTGCTGGCCAAGCCCCTGGACACCCCCCCCGCGTCCACGCCGACCACGCCCGACTACGGCGCCTCTTCCCCCGTAACAAACCACACCTACAGCCCCGGCCCCATAAACATTTAAACCTAGCGAATTCCTTTATCGACTCGCCATTATAATTATTAGTGATACTGCATATCTGCCGATAACCCGAAATGATTGATAGCGTTTTGTTCCCTTCGATATCGAGAATCGGATGTAAGTAGATGTTAATGTAAATAGTGCAATATTTTTTTATAAATAAATGTAATATATTGATTTCATTGTTATTTTTCGCGTAGACAATTCAAATGTATTTAGTTTGGCAGCTTTAAGTAGTAGGTTTTTGTTAAATTGGTAGTAATCGGGCCCAATTTGCACTGCGGCGTTCGCGATGGCAGCTACGAGTATCTGTAGTTCGTACTTGTTTCTTTGTGATGGTTATTTTATAGATGTTTTTCCTCATAAAATATCAGTTCAAAAACAAAAGGAGATTAAATTAAGCTTTATATTTATGCATAAAAATTGATCTTTCCTAATAATTGTTACCGGTTTAATCCAATTTGAAGCCAAACCAAACTAAGCGCCAGAAGCCATATTAGGAACTGTTAAAAACTGCCACGTTCAGTAAAGGAAATAGCGCTATAGGCGTCGTATAAATGTTTCCTTTTCACCGCCTGGAACTTGGAAGGTTTGGACAGGTTAAATACGACCTCAGGTCGTTCTTCTGCTTATACGTTTTGCCTTCAACCTTTTGACGGATTTAGCCGATAACATGCATATACATTCCATGTTTATTGTTTTATTTATAAATTGGAATTTTCTATTTTCCTAAGAACCTAATCATGTTTTTTTAACTTTATCGTATATTGCTCTAAAGACTGACTCTATGAAATTTATTGTCTATTCCCATTTGTATCTTGTAAATAGAAGTCGACGCGACACGGGGAATGACATCTGAACATTACAATGCCGCTCGATAAGTATGTTAATTAACATATGGTACAACACATTTATGTGGCTCGATGTACAGAATTATGTCTACAAACTGCCCGCATCCGCAATCAAAACCAATTCTCTTGTATTACCATTACCTATTCGTTACGTAGGTCTCAGCCGCGTAGCCTGCCTTTCTAAGCGTTACATTATACTCAGTGAATAATGCAATTATGACCAGAACGTTCTATGAAGCGTTTTACAGAGTTTTAGAATAGTTCACGATCAAATTGGCTATTACGTGTAGCTCTAACTGATAAACAAACGAAAACTAGTTGCGCTATTTATCGCCTTTTATCGCCAAACGCGATAATTTAGGCTTTGTTTGGAACTGGATTCCTGAAAACAACCGACCAGAATATAATATTTTAATTGCATCTGATTATAATGGGTCGTGTAACCTTGGTCTTAAGGCAAACATGTTAGTCACCGTTGCTGGGTGTTCCGTATTATTGTAATCCAATCCTGTGTGTGTCATGAAGTTATCTGGTTTATTCATTCCTTGTCCAAGTTGGATAATATTCGTTTGTATAGTTAATTACGTAAATCTACTGAATATTTTTATAAACAGGAACGATTTGATTGTTTGTTGCCATTGAATTGGCTCTGAAACTACAGGACCGGTTTGAAAAATTATTAGCTGTTTTATTTTTATGCGCAGACAGAGGGACAGCTAATAGCAAAACAAAGATGATAGACGCGAAGAGCTACATAAATTAGATATTACCAACAACGTCTAGTTGAATTAAGTTAGCATTGTCTTGAAGTAGCAGGCAACAATTCACTTAAGACTGCGCCGAGCAAACGCCGAGCGTCCAGTAGCGCCCTCATATTATCGTGTTTTCTAATTAACTAAAAAAAATCCTTGGAATCAGACGAAATGTTTTTGTAGTGCAAGTAAAAACACAATTTATGGGATACGTAATCAACTTTAATAACAATTACCCTTTGAGTAGTCACCTTAACGGGAAAAGGTAGCCACTTTTTTCCGTTAAGTTAATAACTCAAAGGTGAATTGTTATTAAACTATATGATATACCTTATAAGTTGTGTTTTCATTTGTAGTACAAAAACATTTCGTCCAACTTCAAGAAAATACTTTAGTTTATTAGAAAACACAATAAAAGTAATGAGGGCGTCACTGTACATCCGGTGTACGCTCGGCGCAGTCTTATACAATCATTATTTGAATAAGGAATTTTGATAGTCCTAAGACTGGCCTTAGCCGCTTAGGGAAATTAATCGTTACTTAATCATTTCATTATCATTAAATATGTGATATGATAACACGACGCGACGTGACTCACAGATGAACTTCACCGCTCCCAAGGGGCTTCATTCTTGACGTATTGCGCACTTGAAGATGTGGAATATAATCCCTCTGTCACTGGTTTGGCATGTATCATGGATCATATACATACTTATATTACTGCTAAAAATACTGATCCATAAGCGCATTTATATCTGCCCTTGCTCGCGTCCAAAACTTGTCCATCGTTTCTCTCCTAAATTATCGAGGTTTCTGGAATATATAGTATCTTATGTCCTAATTAAGTTATAGGGCATAATACAAAAAGCGTAACATGTTCACGAACTTTCCCATTTGTCAGTATGACTGTAAGGTAATGTAACGTTTCATTCCATTGTATTTTGATGACGTAAAACTTTAACCAGATCGTGCCTTAAGAAAAACGCGTTTGTGTTGACAACCCTATTAGTAAAACATGTTGCGTAATACAGCCACATATCGTCCCTTTCTCAACCTCGTATCTGATCGAATAGTTAGATAAGAAAAGAACTCATGTTCTTAAATAATAAAGACTACTTTCCTTTCTAAATATTTGATCAGATATGACGTTGAGAATGTAAAGGGACGATGTAGCACATATAGCCACAGTATTGATCAGGTTTCATAGAATAGCTCAGTGATATCAACCGAATATAATGCGGGAAACCTTAGCAGCACGCAACCGGTTCTTGATTTGACAACGGGAGAAATTACCGTGACTCTTTCCCAGCTGTGTTCTTTGTCGTAACTTTATAGGAGTGTTATAAGTAAAGTCAACAAGGTTGGTTGTGTAAATTTCCATAGGCAAATGTTGTCTGTCATAGCAAAATAACGTTTATCCAGTAAATGGTCAAAAACATGTGTTATCATTTATCATAAATTAGGGCATATAACGTCGGAAACTTTTGGCTTAAATCGATACTAATGGCCACGTGACGTGAATCATTTCCAAACGAATGATTAACTGTAATGCGTTGGATGGTTTAGAAACACGCGATAAATGCGCTGTTGCTGTGCTGGACATAAATTTACTGCACAAAGTGGCCTTAGCTAAGTATGTCTCATTAAAATACCCGCAGTAATTAGCGTTTCTGGTATGAAACAAATGACGAGAGAAGTTTTTAATTTAATTAGTAGGTATCATGGAAGTTTAAAATAAAACAAACGAAATGTCAACCACCCACACGAAATTCAGGGTGTCCCTTTCCTTTGGCAAAGGTTACGAGTTACGACCTTTAAAATTCAACTCTCTAACATATTATTATGAACCACCTATGGTTGTCCTGTTGGTTATTTTTGAACATTTCGTTGCTTATTTACATGGCCACAAATGAAAATGTGTTTGTGTTGCATTTAAATTCGGAAAGCTATATACTTTAAGTTTTAAATCCAACTTTACCTGTTTTTGTTTTGTGATTTATTAGTTGCGTTATTGCTTTAAATTGACACGCAATGGTTTTGTTTATTTAAAAGTATGAGTCTATGAGCATTTAGTATCGCGGAAGCGTGTAGTGTGTACACTACAGTGATGTCATTGCTTTAGGTACTCTGATAAAGTCACGGCGGGTGTCGGTCTGCGTCCGATTTCGGAAAAGTATAGCTGCTTTGGCAATGATAGAATAATAGATTTATGTTCTAGAGGTGTTAAACAATAAATCGAATTTGCATTCGTTTATCTAGTTGTGACCGGTGTGTAAGGATTTGCCAAGAATGATGACAAAATTGCGAAACTGAGAAACAAACAACCTACCTAGTTGCAATTGACGCTTAATTTCACAAGTACCGATTTAATTTTCTTCTGAGTCATTGAAATGTTGCCTTTCGAGGAAGAAGAAGTAACACCTCCTATCAACATTTAGTTGCAGAAGTAGATAATCTTTAATAGATGGTCTAAAACTATGTAGTTGGGATTATTTAGTTCTGGAACCTCGTAAAGATATGAGGTGTTGCTTCTTCCTCGCTTTACTACTTCTTACTGCGCTCAAGTTTATAATGATCTTTACTGTACAATTTCTGTTTGTATCTATTACTTTCTGTATTTCATATCGTACCTAGTCTACCATTTTGTACTATTAAAAGCAACACGATAATGTCTAATAAAGTTACTGGAGGGAAAAAGTATCAGGAAATTGTGTACGTATAATGCTGGCTAGATTTTTCCATTGCGATTGTAATGTGTATCAATCAGTTATTTGTCTGGCCTAAATCAAGTAACTCTGCGTGCCTAGTATACTGTGCTAGTAGTTTTATCGCGTGACAAGATGTGGATAAAGTATCCGTCACTTTTTGACACGTAGAGACCCTATGCGCTGGCCTAGTTGGTAGTGACCCTGCCTACGAAGCTAGCGGTCCTGGGTTCAAATCCCGGTAAGGCAGATATTATATTAGTGTGATGAGCGCAAATGTTTGTTCCTGAGTCATGAGTGTTTTCTATATATTTAATTATATATTTCTCTATGTAAGTATTTATATCGTTGTTTAGTACCCATAATACAAGCCTTGAGCTTAGTTTGGGATTAGGTTAATTGGTGTGACATTGTCCCCTGATATTTAATTATTTATTTATTTATCTTCTAATTTGTATTTTGTCTTTCTATCGCGGCCTTTAGTGCATTCGTCTTATGTTTCCTCTTTACTTTTCAACTGCTACCTGTCCCCTATTCAACGAAGCTGTACATTGCGTAGCTTATAAGAAGCCTAATGATGTTGGAACGCGTGGGCTTTGCAACGTATAACGAATTCAAAGTCAAAAGTAATTTCGGCTTTGTGAAATAGGAGTTTGAACGCTGGAGCCTCGTTCAGATGATAAATTATGTTGTTGAAATTTGGTATACGAATTGAAAACTTCATCATCATCATCATCATCAGCCCACACTAGTCCACTGCTGGACATAGGCCTCTCCCATTGCACGCCAACGAGCACGATTCGTGGCCACTCTCATCCAGCTCTTGCCAGCCACCTTGCGAAGATCGTCACTCCACCTAGTCTGAGGGCGTCCTACACTACGTTTGCCGATTCGCGGTCTCCACTCAAGAATACGATAACTCCAGCGATTATCGGTTCTGCGGCACAAATGGCCGGCCCACTGCCACTTCAAGCTGCTAATTCGATGGACTACGTCGATAACATTAGTTCTCTGTCGGATCACCTCATTACGGATCCGATCCTTCAGAGAAACTCCCAACATAGCCCTCTCCATAGCTCGCTGAGCGACTTTAAATTTGTGAACCAGCCCTTTCGTAAGTGTCCACGTTTCGGCTCCGTATGTCATGGCAGGTAGGACGCACTGATTGAAGACTTTAGTCTTCAAGCTCTGTGGAATAGTCGACGTGAAAACTTGACGCAATTTCCCATATGCTGCCCAACCCAGCTGTATTCTTCTGTTGGCCTCCTTCTCGAAGTTGTTTTTACCCAACTGCAGAGTTTGCCCTAGGTAAACATATTCTTTAACAACTTCAAGAGCATCGCCCTGTACTACAATCGGTCCCCGCATGACATGCTCATTGAGCATAATCTTGGTTTTGTCCAAGTTCATGCGGAGACCGATGCGTTGAGAAGAATCAGCTAGGTCATTCAACATATGTTGTAAATCCTGCAACGTTCGGGCCATAATGACGATGTCGTCTGCAAATCGCAAGTGTGAGATGTACTCGCCGTTTATGTTAATGCCACGTCCTTTCCAGACCAGCGTCTTAAACATATCCTCGAGTGCATTTGTGAACAATTTCGGGGAGATTACATCCCCTTGTTTCACACCTCGATGCAGGCGGATAGGTCTAGTCCACTGGTTCTGTACTTGGACGGCCATAGTTGCGGCGTTATACAGACATCTCAACACTTGGATATATCGCCAGTCTACTTGGCATCGTTGCATGGACTTCAGAACTGACCAGGTTTCGATAGAGTCAAAGGCCTTCTCGTAGTCCACAAATGCTATGCACAGGGGCTGATTATACTCCTCGGTCTTTTGTATAATTTGCCGCACTGTATGAATGTGGTCTATGGTGCTGTATCCTCCTCGAAACCCGGCCTGCTCCGGGGGTTGAAATTCGTCAAGTCTTCGTGCAAGGCGGTTCGTGATGACTCTTGAAAACAGCTTGTAGACGTGGCTTAGGAGTGAAATGGGTCGGTAGTTCTTTATAAGGGTTTTATTACCCTTCTTAAAGAACAGCACGACAATGCTCCTACTCCACGCCTCTGGGGTTCTTCCATCGAAGAGAACGGTGTTAAAGATTTTCTGGAGCTCCCTTAACACAGGTGTGCCTCCTGCTTTAAGGAGCTCAGTTGTAACACCGTCCTCCCCGGGAGCTTTCCCATTTTTAAGCTGTTTAAGAGCCAAAAACTTAATACGAACAAATTAAGTTTATAATTCGTATAAAAAATTTCAAGGTTATATTCGAGTTTGATACATTTATCAAAACTCAGTTTATGACGGCGGCGTGTTTATGTCGGTCCACCTCGTTCGTGGTTAGAAAAAAAAAATGTCTTATTTATCGCAGATTTCGCTTAGACCCTAACTCTTCCTAATGTTTAAAATGTCTAATTTCAAGCAAGGTGAATGGACAATATTTGTTGCAGAAATTGACCAGCAGTTTTTCAATGTTTATTAATTTTCCAAAAACAACGATCAATAACCAACTTTCCGGTCAACTTATGTCGTGATATTAACCATCATCACCATTTCTTCAGCCTGTTGCGGCTTTGGAGAATTGCATAGGTAATCATGGAAATTGATTCAAAAAGTTGTCAAAGTGTGCAACCCCTAAATACCAACTAATTGTATTATAATTTTGAATACTGTTCTTTTATATAAGTAGGACCGAGAATTTGACTGAATTCATTGAAAATTGCAATGTGTCCAAAATGAAACATCGTATCGGTGATCGATTTATTACCTTCCGCCACCAGGCCCGTTTTCTTGTCTTAGGTAGGATACGAAGTAGTGGTCACTTAATGGCATTTGTTTTTATATTTTCAGGCTTGATTGTCATTTGTATTTGTGTTTCTTTGTTGTATATTACCTCCATTCGACTGGTCTCTATCTTTTCCACATTTCACCACACTTATGTCTCTTTCGTCTTTTGTAGACATGCGTTACTCTTTCGAAGCATAAGAGTTTTTTCGTAAATGTCTCTCGATTGCCCTTTGTAATACCAAGTTACTGGATTGCAGGACTGATTCCTATATCTTCGCATATTCGGCTGGTATTTTACACAGTCCGACTGACCAACTACTGAGTTACAATTAACGTACTTGCTATTGAGTCAAATACTCTGTCCCTCGCAGGCCTCGCAGTAGTGTTATAGTGTGAAAGGGAAAGAGCATTCGACCCGCTAGCGATTACGGTAATTTTATCTCATGGTAAGGGTACTTACTGTTGATGAGTTTACATCCGTATTATCTATATCTACATAGTACGCACACCCTACATATTCTAATCGGCACTTATTATGAATCCTGGTCATTTATTATGTAAATAAAGTTAGTTAATATGTCTCGAAATGTACTACGCTACTGCTCTACATACTAACTAATGTATACAAAACAGATTACGTAATACAAGGAAATACTTAACTACCTAAAACACATAATTATTGTGTTTTCAGGTTATTTCTTAATTTCGTTATTACTAATTTACTAGACAAATAATGTCTATGGAACTAAGTTAAAACCAGGGTTGGTTTTAACGCGATAAAAACTAACTTGGTTTGAATTTTAAAACTTAAAAAAAACATCGAATTTTCTTGTTAAAGAACCAGTGGAAACCTATAGAGGTTTCTCCATTAAAAAACAGTTGCATAAACGGAAACATTTGAATATTGTACAGTGGTTTTTCTTTTATTTTTCCAGTGCGATTTCATGCCGGGCAGTTTTTAGAATTGCTTAACACGTTGATGGACAGTACTAACAATACTAACCTAGTATATATTATGCGTCAATACGTGCATAGGCGTCTTACGTCGTACGGCGTACTGTCACATCAAAATACTCTTACCATTGTACGCTGTGACTATGTGACACTACGTCTTTAGGCGGTTGAAAAATATGAACGTCGAGAGGCGTACTGTCAAATCACTTTTTCAAAGGTCAACGCCTACAGGCGTTCTGTCCATCGACGTGTTAAGCGGAGTTTTTAGTGACTGCTTCTAGGTGCTTCTAAAAACAATTAGCATGATTATATGAGTGTCAGTAGGCCAGTAATGCAGTGCTAATTACTTGAAACTGGATTGAAGCGACGCGACTATAGTTTAAACACAAACTACGTTGGTCTAGTCTTAATAGGAATAATAACCTAGGGGTAGTGAGTCTAGGTTCTAGTTATTCGAACAATCATGTTCTACGTCTACGACACCATGTGCTGTCATTTCAGTACAAATTATAACCTCAAACCCAAGAACCACTACATATTATAAAACAAAGTTGCTTCCCGCTGTCTGTCCCTATGTATGCTTAGATCTTTAAAACTACGCAACAGATTTTGATGCCGTTTTTTTTAATAGATAGAGTGATTCAAGAGGAATGTTTATATGTATAATAAATTCAGCTTTATGTACGGGTGTTACAGAAAACTCACATTAACCGAAGCGAAGCGAAGGCGGGTCGCTAGTAGGTTATAAAGTGTACTGCGATGACAGGTGTCAGGATTGACTTCTTATCGGCCGGCCACTATAAATGACTTCTATGCGGACGGAGCGGAATCGCGAGCAAGAGCTAGTGTTATATTTGCTTTGCTTGCTTTCTTTAACTGTTTGTTAAGCGTAACTACAGCGTTCAGTTAGTTTGTATTGCGTTCGTTATTAAAAGTAAGTAAGTAAGTACATCTTGGGTCTTTATTAGGTCGGGTCATTCAAGCCAATGATGTATTTCCTGTAACGGGTTGAAATGAAACAATTCAACAGACCCGTTAGCTTCACCAGCTGACTGACTGACCACGAAATACTAACTTGGAAACTACGGGTGCCGAATCCCTAGTCATTCAAGACTAAATCGAGAGGGATGGAGCTAACGTACCTTCGAATTTCGATTTTCAAAGCAAGGCCTCTTTTCTTACCTTTCTCAACAACTATGTACTCCTTGCAGGAGTAATTTGTAGATATTCTTCATCAATTTATTAACATGCAGTTGCCAAAATACTTACTCCTTTTTTGCACAGAATAGGAGTTTCAGTGCGCAGTTAAAATAAGTAAATATTAGGGAACCATCTCACACAAATGGACAGTCCCTAAGTAAACTGGGCCTTACCTTGTCTAATTAAAATTAACGTCACGTTTAAACTGTCATATAAAATTAACACAGCGATTTAAGTGAGAAGGTACTAAAGTGTATACATATTTATGACTTACTGTACTATCGTACCTACAGACAACGATAAATATATGTATTTATGCAGAGAAATACATAGAAAACATCCAATATTCAGAAACAAAATACTCGCGCTCACACAAATATGTGCTCTTTCCGGGAATCGAACCCGGGACCCCATAGCTTCGTAGTTAAGGTTACTACCAACTAACCACTAGCGTTATTATCACTGAAATATCTTATTGTTCTCTTAAGTTTAATTTTATGAAGTCTTTTTTAGTGCACATATATTATTATCTAGAGCCCAGAAAATAATATGGTAATCGACGTCTGAGTCATGACTGCACCGCCTGCGTGTAGCCTTCAGTATTCTGGCCTCATTAAAAAAAAAGGTCGTATGTCTCATAGACTCGTGAATGTATTAGCGACCTTATGTTTTAAGAGACAGGGTTTAAATTACTTTCACTATCAAATTGCGCATGCATTTTTTCATTTAGAAGGGCATTGTTCGCTTTCACTTGCCAGAATTACCGGCGCGTAAAGTTTGATGTCTTTTACCACCTGAGCATTTTGTTTAATCATTAAGTAACAAGTACTTTGTTGGTTATTCTCTGAAAGACCTCGTTCTTGAAATCGACGCACCAAATATTAACCGGCGAGTTGAAGAACGTCAAAAATCACATTTAAGGGCGTGCATTCTCAGCTTACCTACTTTACCCGTCATACGACCTCGCTCACTCGATCCACCTTTCGATTCGACAGACTGTGGGTCGACCTCAAAGTCGTATAAGCTACGCTAAAATGTGTTTTATACGATCTGACGAGACTACTTAAACTTGCCGGTTAATATTAGCTGCGTCGAGTTGAAAAGTGGATGATAAAGAGATGAAATTCAAATAAAGTGATTATTTTGATATATCTAGAATGGTAAAAATCCGGAATTAATTAAATGTTATAAGACCAAGTCGATGTTGAAATCGAGGATATATCGTTAGTATTTCCTTAATGTTTCAAAATTACCGTGATGAACACTTGCCACTAATCTAATTGTAACTTTGAATTGTTTTAGATTTTATAATCAAATGTACTTTTTGTACACTGAGCATAGAGCCAGTTTGGAGAAGCAAAACTACGAATATTCCGTCGTTTTTTTAAAGGGATGTAGAAATATGTTAGAAAGAGCAAAACGTATAAAAATTCATCCCTAATCTAATCTACCTAACGTTTTGTAGTTTTGTGTGTATTCATAAGGCCTGATTTACAGTTTTTGACTAAATCATGTACCTACTTTTGTAAGCTGTTTTTTTTTCTATATTCAGTTATTATTACTTAGGTAAGTAATTCTTATTGATCAGGTCTTTAATCTTTAATTAATTGCCTGTAATTTATATTTAGAGTAATATATTATTTACGGCTAATTTTTTAATTCCATTACCGTCTGTTTCATCTAAGATGATCGCTGTGACATCTCATATTAACTCGTATAGGTACCTACTTAACACTTATTTGTATAAATCTACATAAATACGTAATATAGTCGACAAAGAAAGTCCTTTACCACTTTTGGACCTTAAAACCTTAGAAATAGAGTCTAAAAGTGGTAAAGGAGTTTCTTGATCGACATACATACAAACCTAGCGACGCCGTTCAGGAATTTAAATAAATAATCACCGGTTTTTAAATAATAATATCTCGCCAGTGAGTAGGTATATAGTCGCCGTCAATAGAACTTGCAAAAGATGTAAACAAAACAAAACGAACCGATTCACTGTGATTACTCGATAATCACGTACTTTTAAAGATCAAGTGAGGTTTTTGCAATGATTTATACACTAGATTATTCACTATACGTTTGGTGAATATTTGAGGTTATGTGTCAAACAGTACTAATTTGTTTACATCGTTCAAAAGTTCTAATGATGGCGACTTTAGTAAGTGATTGTAATTACGAATTTACGCCTGGCACAAAGATTATCCTTGATGAAACAGAGCATAGGCAATGTATTATGTTGTGTTAACATATTGTAAATTGTAACATAGTTTTACGCTTTGCTGTCAGTTTTTAAACAAGATGAAATTTAAGATAAAACTGAATCAAATTAACTTTTAACTGATAGTAGGTGTATTTGTGATACTAGGTCGATGTTCCTAATAATTTTATCTCGAGTGTATTTTTTGAATATCGACCTTAGCTATGAGTAAAGTAAGATTGTTATTGGTGAGGGCGTAATATTTTATTTGTCAACGAATGTTTTTTAATGTTTAAAATTCATAATTAACTGATTTGATATCGAGTTATTTTAATGTGAAGCTCATAATGTCATAATAATAGTCATAGTAGTTCACGTTTTGCAATAATTTAACATTACATTTTCACTAGAGCAGGGTGTAACGCACAGAGTTAAATAGGTACTTAGTTAATTATACATTATTTAATTACGTAGGTATAAGGCTTTTTTGCCTTGTGAACGTTAAGAAATTAAAGTTAAATCGACCATTGATTGGGGGGTTCTAGTAGTGTTGCAAGAACCGCAAAGGCGAACCGCAGATTGCCATCGTAATATTGCAGTCTTGAGATTGCCATCGTAAGATTGCAGTAATTACTATTAATATTTCCTTACATTGCTTGAGAAAAGCACTATACAATCCTCGGCCGGAACAGGGATTGAAGGACTCGTTTTGTCTCGTCGTCTACCCCAAACTCGTCCTTAAATCCCTTACTTCACATCCTCTGCAGTAATGTACTATTTTTAAACAAATTCCCTATCAAGATGCCTTTACAGTTGTTTTAATGACCTGTTTCAAATTCCAATACTGTTTAAACATTTGGCGAACTTAGTTTATAATCCAAAAATACACCTCAGTTACTCAGGAGACAAATGTCGTGAGGTGCGAAAATTTATTCACCCAAAATAATGCTTTATTTATTACTCAGCAACGTCGTGTATTAGTACTTAAGTAGTGTAAGCGCTTTATGTTTGTCATTTCTATTTATTTTCTGCAACGCGTCTTAGCGTTTCGACCTTTTCAATGCAGCGTCAATGACGTTTATAGAGCAATGCGAACTTCACCGTTACACTTATATGTTTAGGTCTATTTTACTCTGTACGTTGTTGGCGTAAACATTGACGGAATATGCGGCATTAAAAAGGCAATGGCTAATTTTATTTTTAATGATTTCACAAACGCTCATCTTTTGTAAGTATATTTAGCAGAACAGTGTTACAAAAAATAAAGACTAGGTAGATTATCGAGATTTGCGCTGTTTTGCTTGATTTGCTTCGTTTCAATTGAGAAGTGTCTTATCACACTGCGGTTATATCTGTGACGAATATTATGTATTGTTGAAGTGTCATTTGTTTTTTTTTTACCACAAAGAAATAGATGCTAACACGAATATGTTAGGAATCACTGGTGGACTCAGTATGTAAACTCTTTATCGTACTAGACAGAGCAAAACAAAAACAATATTTATAGAAAAGGATTGTACAAAGGCGACTTATTTCTTGAAGGGATATTCCAGCTAACCTTTGGGTGATTGAGGAAAATAAGACAAGTTGAATGTGGTAAACGCGACAAAGAAACTGCGCGCGATGTCCAGTAAGATCACCTGGTAGGATCGCCTACCTATTAATTTTGTACGTGGGGGATCATACCAGGTGATCTTACTGGTCATCGCGAAACTCCGTGAACTAAATTTTAGACCTAAGTATCTAGCACTAAGTTCGAAATTATGTTTATATGACTCTTCTTCTGACTTCGCGAGTCATCAGCAAGTTTGTGAAACCTGGATTAGATATAGAGCATAAATCATTTTGATGCAATTCTTTGCGTTTTGTTACCTAGAGGAATTAG
Source organism: Acleris laterana (assembly GCA_963966035.1). Taxonomy (NCBI): domain Eukaryota; kingdom Metazoa; phylum Arthropoda; class Insecta; order Lepidoptera; family Tortricidae; genus Acleris; species Acleris laterana. Next base: position 2,639,834 of record OZ014440.1, read on the forward strand.
TTCAAACTTTAAACCAAAGAGTCGGTTTTCGCAAGTGGACGAGACCTGTTGAAATTTAACTCTGTGCGGTATCCGACCTGTTTCGTTGCACTGGTTGTTACATTATGTATTCTAGTATTATTTTTACAATAAGCTTTTAAATATATTTGTTTTTACTAAGTTCGGCTGTTTTATTATTTGTTATCAGTCATGATTGTTTACCTTACCTATCGGTAGCGCAAATAATGGACAGCGTTTGTTTTACTACGGCTCGCAAAACAAGGTCACGTTGAATTTGAAACAATAGCTGGTTTCTAAACTATCTTTGATGAAATTTCTGAACGTTCTGTCAAACGTTGCAATCGTCGTACAAGGTCATAAGTGCCTATGTGACTTAATCCACCTTATGTCGCTTTAAAAAGGCAATGCAAGGCAAGGCAAGGCAAGGATTCAACGAAATCTAAAGAGTGAAATCAACGAAGTACAAAAGTATTCATCTACTTACTTGTTGCTTTTATGCAAGAGTGCAGCATCTCAAAATGAGTTCCTGTTGCATTCAAATTCAGAACACTTTCTACCTACTTCAAGTGTTCTTTAAAACTGTATCATTTTTTGAGTTGTAGCAGTATTGTATAAAAGCAGCGTATGTTGATAATGGGCGTTTTTTTTTTCAAAAAAGTGTAACTTTTAACTTTATTTTCCAGAATTAGTTTTTTTAATGTTTCCCTTACTCAGTATCGTTGGTAGGTACTATCGATCCTCATACAAGAACAAAAGTGTCCCAGATTTTACTATGTAAGATTTTACTTCCAGCGCGTCACGTCCATATATTAAATAAAAAAAGACTGCGCACAAAAATGTAACGATCTGGAATGGAATATTTGGGACACTTTTTATCTTGTATGAGGATCCATATTATAAACAATTCTGAGTAAGAAAAACCAAAAAAAAGGACCCCGAAAAAAAAGGGAATTTACACTTGACGATATCCAGCGTAGTTTCTCTTATTAGGTACTTAGGTAAGCGGAAATACATTAGTAATTAATTCACTAATGCGCTCGCCGAACTTGTTTCCAACTACTTCGGCCGATGAACTTCTTCACATACCTGTCCGCCTAATAGCTACTTCGGTCTTTAAGCGGTTGCAGCTGTCGCTTGCCGAATGCAGCCGACTACCGTCTTCTTCTTAATGCACTTGTTCCAACACCGACACGTTGAGCGGGAAGCGAGTACAGCCATGCAGTGATCAACTATTAATATACGTGTCTCTTTTATTGACACGGGATATGCACGGGATCTAGGTATATTTTTGTTTCGACAAGCTAGTGGAAAGAGGTCTCGCCGGCAGTGTGAAGAGCCAGCGATCAACTATTACTTAATTAATATGTGTTTCTTTTATTGACACGGGATCTATATTTTTTGTTTCGACAAACTAGTGGAAAGAGGTCTCGCCGGCAGTGTGAACAGCCAACGATCAACTATTAATATGTGTTTCTTTTATTGACACGGAATCTATATTTTTTGTTTTTACAAACTTTTGGAAAGAGTTCTCGACGGCAGTGTGAACAGCTAGCGATCAACTATTAATGAATATGTCGCACCTTCGGTAGAACCAGGGCACGATGTACCATATGACAACAAGGGCAATTGCACAGATTATAGGATATGTCTATTAAAGACAGATAGGAATCAAACTTGGAACTGACATAACGTTAGTAGTAGTTGAGTCCCGCACCGCAGCGTAAAGCAGTGGCGCTAGTATGCAAAAAAAAATAAAAAAAAATGGAGGAATGGCGGCTAATGAATTCTGAGAGCAGTTTATTTTCGTATTGAACGAAGTAAACTTCTTCGCACTTTTGGTTGATAAACACGAATAAGTTAACTTCGTTCAATTCGAGAACGAACTTTTAATTTCTGCAGTTTGTGTATTATAGGAACTCATGTTTTTTTTCCCGTGTGAACAAGATTGTTTCACTGATTTTAAACGAGTTAAGTATTAATACATTTTCGACAATAAACTGATGCAGTGAAACAAACTATACAAAATAGGAAAGTATACATAATAGGCGCAACTATTGTTTCCAATCCACAAAGACACACACGTCTCAACATCTAATTTAGCTGTTACGAGATTGAATTATGAAATCAAGCAGCTGGGTGCGTCTTTGTGAATTGAAAATATAATACCGTGGAAATTATAAGCCGTATTAAATTAAAAACATTTATTTTGCAATTAAGTCTACCAGCGTTTCTTAAGAGTAAACCATTTTTGCGAAAAAACGCCGTACAAAATCTCTAGTTAAAAATAACTCTTACTAACAAACATTATTTCATTGAAAAGATACAGAAATGAATAGTGTATGCACTGTTCCGCCATACTGTAAGAGACACTGACAGAATGTCTTCTTCGGAGAAAAGCGTAGGACACGCCATTGTCATCGTACGGGGCTTTGGCCGTCCACAAAATAAATATTGTTTTTCAAAATGGTAAAAAACACAAACTTTTAAATTTTCCGAATCTGAATTGCTTTTCGACACTAAATTGCCAGCGTGTGGCGTCAGCAGGTCACACCAGATACCTTTTAACCCTGCGTTCCGAGGGAACCGGACACCGGTATAACGTTTGATTATCCACGGTCGAGTTGCAGACGGGAATAATACATTTTATTGTACGGCATATTTTGCGAACACAATTTCAAATTGGTGGATGGAGTGAACGTTAAACTTGGTGTAAATGGAAATTGGAAAAGATTTAAAAGAGAAAATTATTAAGTATTTATTTTAGATAGATCTTTATAACACAAAACCAATTTTTTGGCATACACCGTCAAACGCAAAGTCACTTCGAATCTTTCATTTGAAATTATTGAATGAATGTAAAAATGACCCACAGATAAAGCAAAGTTAACGAGTAAACTATTCACGCTTTGTAACATCATTCAATTACCTGAACTGTATAGGATACCTTATGAACTTCAGGTCATGATTCCCACAAAGTGACAATGACGTCCCAAATCAGTAACGTAAAAGAGTGAATGAGGTAGATTCCAACCCGTGGGCAATTGTGCCCTTGTCCTACCGAAGGTGCGATGTGTCTCTTTTATTGACACGGGATCTATATTTTTTGTTTTTACAAACTAGTGGAAAGAGTTCTCAACAGCAGTGTGAACAGCTAGCGATCAACTATTAATTAATATGACATGTGTCTCTTTTATTGACACGGGATCTAGATCTTTTGTTCGTTTCTTAAGCGAGAGAATAGTCGATAGCTAGCTTTCTCGCCGGCATATATGGCAGTGGGAAAAGTGCTAACGCTGTTGCGGTCGCCGTATGCAAAATGCGGCGGACACAATGCAATTGCCGCTTTGCCTTGTTTACCAGACCAAAATAATATTGTTTGTAATATTTAATAAGGGTCACCAATGTGTCAACTACAACTGAGTCCTCTATCATTGTGCTTTAATCTGACTCGTGAGTTAGAAAATAATAACACCGCTCATTGAAGCCTAGGTAACGGACGGCAACTTCACCCAACTGTCCTATAAGAACCCTGCTGCGAGGCATAGTTTCGTCGAATAGCAGTAATTACGAATACAGGGCGGTTGTGTAAAGGTATTTCGGTGTATCAACTCTTTGCCGCAACCTCAGGCATCACTCACTACTGGTTTGTGTCCATTTCTACCACAGACCACTTATCCTATAGACTCCGCTTCGGAACAGTTTGTCTAGTATCTCATTAAGCCAAAATGGCGGGGCGCGGGGGGCGGAAAGTGCACCGTGATTGGCTAGTTCAAAGTCAACGAATAATCAAGTGTGCGCGTCGTGGTGCGCGCCAATAGAACCATGGCAACCAATTAGTGTTCTGTGAGCATAAGCATGGCTTACGGGGGCGCCTTTGTATGCGGAGTCTATAGGGTAAGTGGTCTGTGATTTCTACCAAGCACCTTCCGTCATGAGCCCGCCGCTCTCGACTGCACGCGTCACTGACGCCTGACCGCAGACCCAGTAGTAACGCCAACCTCAGACCACAACCGCAGGCGTCCGACGCCTGCTACTAACTGTCTGTGGAATGACACATCTTAAATAGTCTTTATCGGTTAAGTTGTTATCTGTCTTGCTTCCTCATACGCTCTCTCAAACGATAGGTACTAAAGCTGGCGGAGAAAACAAGACAAATACGAAGTTTTCCGACAAAATATGACGTCATATCTACGTACCGTAAACTCGGGGTACTTTAGCCCTATGGGGTAACATTGCTCACCTTTAAAACTAGAACTATTTTAGTGGTAATCATCTTAAATTGGTTCAAGAATTTTAGAACTACATAATTAGCTTAGGCCTGATGTGACATACAATAGAATTATTAAAGTTTCAAGGTTTTTGGGGTGGGCAATGTTACCCCCTAGGGTCAAAGTACCCCGAAGTTACGGTACATATTTTCATAGGAAAGAGAGGAGGGATCAAAAGATGCAAGTGACAGTAAAAATATTTTTATTGTTCATACTTTATTATAAATTATTAACAACTTTAAAATGGTGGATGAACAAGTGAGGTGATGATGATTGTAATTATTGCTAATGTTGATTGCAAAACCAGCACAACTATTGCAATTATTTATCGTAAAAACAATAGGAGATTTAATTATCCACAAATGCGTTTCCTTTACAATTAAACCTTATCCTCATTGCGACTACTGGCAACAAACCTAAACATTATGTTAATGAGAACAGCATTCAAGTTTCTAAACAAATTCACATACAACATTAGCAATAATCATTCTTAGATTAACTACAGTTAGGCATGGTTCTTAACCATACAGATAGTCCCTCCTTAAAACAAGGAGAAAAAAAATGCGAATATCAACTTTCAAATTCATCCTGTAGGTTTATTTTTAAAAATGTAACAAAACTTTCCATATTACTTTCTTCAAATTCGATAATAACTTAAGCTTACATGACAAAAAGATGTCATGGTAAAATTCAAGATTTATAAAGCAGCCACACTGCCTATTAATAGAAAACTTGCATCTGGCAACACTGAAACAAAACAACAAAAAATGCCACATGGCCAATGTTGGCTGCTAAGCATGGAGTCTTTATAAAAAATGCATTTCCTTAGCTCTAATTCACTTCTTGTTTCATAGAAAACAACACTGTGGTCTTAGAAGTCTGCCAAAAATTTGGAACAGTCTATTTGGCAGTGACACTATCCGTACAGTTCCGGAACCACGTGTATACCACCTAATGGCTCTTCTTGGGTTTACTGAGCTTCTCGTATTTGCTCTTGGAAGACCACCAGAGGCCGAAGGGGATAGCCAGGGACGGCAGGGTCATGACGGCGAACGCGGCCCAGTCAAGGATGTGCGAGGAGAACTTGCGGTCAAAGTCCTTGAGGGCCACAATGGCGCCCTCTCCGGGGGAGCTGCTGAGAGCGTATTGGACCTGGAAAGAGATATTCGGTTTGTTAAAGTCACGGTAAACAAATACTAAGGTATTTAAGGTTTTTTTTAACCTAGTGTCAGTCACATACTAAACATGTTTGCTACGCTACACAAATTAAACCTTATTGATATGAAAAAGAAAGTCTCTTTTAATCTTGTGGTGTCAGTAGCTGTTGTACATCAGTGGCACAAGTTTCAGTTAGGGCTAGAGTCAAAAGGTTAATGACTGCAATGGGAATGGCAGATCAATTTCAGTATGAAAATTGATTTAGCTGCAGAAACAATAATATAAGTTGCATCTTTAATTAATAAAGTTCTTTTTACATTTTTTTTTTAAAGAGACATTGGTATTTATTTGTAATGCAGCCAGTGTTATAGGGACTATGCCGCGCGCGGACCTGCTAGAGGGGGTATTTTTTTTGTAGTGGTGATTTTTATTTTTGTTGCGGTAATAAGGTAAGTTTTCCAGGAGTTATCCAATTTGGAGTTTTATTAAAATAGGTGTTGCTTCTTCAATTCTTTATTGTGGACTAATGTATGGGTCCTATGATCACATATTTATTTGAAAGAATGCATGCATGTGTGGGTGGACGTACGGACATTATAGAAGTATCGGGTACAGCTATAACATACCGCCCACCAAAAGGATATTAATTATCCTTTTAAAATAATCAACGAAAAAACATGCATATTTTTGAAACAAAAATCAATTGCATAAGATGATAAACTCTTTAACAGTTTTGATGAACAAAATTGGTAAGAATCTAAGACTAATTATTTTATGAATCAATTTCAACAGGAAAATAGCATAATTTACTAATTGAACGTTTCACAATACTATCTCCACTTTTTACACTATAGACTCGCGTTAATCCGTCCGCACCGGGATGCTTTCCAACTATGCGGCCCATCAACCACTTGCCCGGCGGCAGATTCTCAGCTTTTATTAGCACTATTTGGCCGATCTGAAACTCAGTTACTTGTCTTGTCCATTTCGTTCTTTGCTGGAGTTTACACAGATATTCCTGTTGCCATCTGGACCAAAAATCGTTTAATATTTTTTGCAAATGTTGCCACCGGGTTAAGTGACTCATTTTGACATTGTTAAAGGTTGGTGACGGTATCGTTATGGGTGCTTCTCCTATTAGGAAGTGTCCAGGAGTTAACGGGTCTGCGCTGTCATTATCATCGATGGGGCTGTACGGTCGTGAATTAAGACATGCCTCTATTTGACACAGTACGGTAGTCATTTCTTCGAACGTGAGATGTGAGTTTAAAATTCTCTTTAAGTGGTACTTAACAGATTTGACTCCAGCTTCCCATAATCCTCCGAAGTTGGGGCTGTAGGCTGGAATGAAGTGCCACTGAGTACCATCTTGTGCGAGTTTATTAGCTATCTCGACATCGAAATCCAGTTTAGCCTCGTTGAACGCATCCGCTAACGCCTTGCTTGCTCCAACGAAATTTCGCCCCTGATCACTCCATAGGTGAGCGCATCTTCCTCTTCTAGATACAAAACGACGAAAAGCTCCAACAAAGGCTTCCGATGTCAAATCTCCGACTAAATCCAAATGTATAGCCTTTGTAGCCATACAAACAAATATAGCTATATACGATTTGGTTGTTTTTACTCCTCTGCCTCTTGACTTAAGTGTCTGGTACGGGCCCGCAAAGTCCACTCCACTATTAAGAAAAGGTCGTGCTGGCGTAACACGTTGCTTAGGTAAATCTCCCATCAATTGTCTTGTAACAGTGGCTCTTTGTCTGGCACATATTAAACACCTATGAAGATGCGATTTGATAATTCCTTTAGGTTTTAATATCCAAAATTTGTGTCTGAGATAGCACATCATAAGCTGTAGTCCACCATGAGCTGTCTTGATGTGAGCGTCTGCAACGAGGAGAGTGGCTAACCGATTCTTGTTGTTTAGAATTATAGGATGTTTATTGTCTTCGCTTAAATTTGCATGACGGAGACGACCGCCCACCCTGAGTATATTTTCATTATCTAGATACGGGCTCAATGACTTCAATGGGCTATCGTGTTTTACGTGTTTATTTCTCTTCAGCAAGTCAATCTCGTCATAGAAAGTCTGTTCTTGAACTAATTTAATGCAAATATTTAAAGCTAGCTCAAGCTCATCGGTCGTAAAAGCTGTATTTGCTAAAAAACGTTTTTGGTTGAAAAATCTTTTGCAATAGCAAATCGTTGTTATCAGCTGTGCAAGGTCATCAAAATCTTCAAATTTACTTGTGATACCTTGTTCTTCTTGTACCTTCAAATTAGTAATAATCTTAGCCTTCTTTTCTAAATCGGTTGACAAGTCTGGATTATCAAACGAGATTTTATTGTAACTAAGCCATTTTGGACCAGTCCACCATAGGTTGTGTAAGATAAGCTCTTGCAAAAGTGTGCCCCGGGAAGCAACATCCGCTGGATTGCATTGAGATTTGACATGGTACCATTTATCTCCAACGTCGTCTAAAATACTCACAACCCGGTTTCTCACGAAAGTTTGCCAACGATTCGGATCTCCTCTTAACCATGACAAAACAATTGTTGAGTCTGTCCATGCAAATACTTGGTTTTCTGGAATTTTCATTGCTTCTCTAATCTGTTTCAGAAGTTTTGCTAGAAGTGTAGCTCCGCAAAGTTCTAAGCGTGGCAAAGATATCGGTTTGACAGGTGCAACGCGAGCCTTGGCAGCAATTATACTTGTTTTAAAATCGCCCTTTTCCGTCTCCACTCTTAAATATGCCACTGCTGCGTAAGCAGTCACAGAGGCGTCACAAAACCCATGGATTGTTACCTTGTCTAGCCTCGGTTTGGTTGTATGTAACCATCTCGGAATCTTTATATTTTTCAAATATTTAAAGTTGTCTCGTATATGTAACCATTGTTCTTTAATTTTAGGGTCAACTTCTTCATCCCAGCTGGATCGATGCAGCCACAGTTTTTGTATTATCATTTTAGCTTGTATAATGCTTGGAGCCAACCAGCCAAGTGGATCGAACAGTTTCTGAATTTCCGCTAATATGTTTCGTTTGGTAATGGTGTCTGGTGGTGGAGGTAGCTCAAGTTCGTATTGAAAGTTGTCTTCCCCCATATTCCAAGAAAGACCTAAAGCACGTATTGTCCCATCTAGTGTGATAGCCATATTAACCTTGCCACTTCTTTCGGAGATTTCGAACTCTTTTAGGAAGTCAGGGCTGTTTGATGCCCATTTCTGTAATTCGAAACCTCCCCTTTTTAAGATGTTTGTTATGGCTTTAGCAACATCTAAAGATTCTTCAACACTATCCTGCCCAGACATGAGGTCATCCATATAAAAGTCTTCTTTTATTGTTTTTACAGCCAAATGATGATGACTGCCTTCATCTTCTGCGACTCTTTGTAAAGTTTTAACGGCTAAGTAGGGTGCCGATGCCGTCCCAAAGGTAACCCGAAGAAGGCGGTATTCCTTAATAATATCCGCTGAGTTCTGTCTCCAAACGAATCGCTGTAGATCTGTATCTTGTCTCGTGACCATGATTTGGCGGTACATTTTTTGTATGTCGGCAACAAAGCATATTCTTTTCATTCGCCATCTCATGATGATGTCCCTCATATCATCTTGGAGCTGTGGACCTACCAGTAGCTCATCATTTAGTGAAGTGTTATTTGTTCCCTTGGAGGACGCATCAAATACGACTCTCACTTTCGTCGTTTCCTTGTCGTCTCGAATAACGGCGTGGTGTGGTAGGTACACCGATGCATTATTAGACTCGTGTTCCGGCACTTCCTCGATATGCTTCAGTGTAACGTAGTCATTGATAACCTTGGTATACTCAGTTTTAAGTGTTGTGTCTCGTTCAAACTTGCGTTCTAATTGTCTAAAGCGTTTCAAGGCTATGTCCTTAGTGTCTCCATTTGTTGCTCTAAGAGTATCAGTTTTTGTTGGTAATTTGACTATGTATCTTCCGTCTTCTGCTCTGGTAGTTGTGTTTGTATAAATGCTTTCACATTGTTTCTCTTCTGATGTTAGCTCTGGATTTTTTGGTGATTCTAGTTCCCACATGTTTCTGACCAGAAGGTCAATGTCAAGGTTATGGTGCATAACAATCACATTTTCTGTCGGACTGTTCTCAACATCTCCAAAAAGGATCCAACCCAGGCTTGTATTTTGAGCACACGGTGAACCGGGGGGGCCCTTGATTATATTATCCTTCAGAATTTGTGCGTACACGTCTACGCCCAGCAGCATATCTACTCGTGCTGAATGATTGTAGTTTGGGTCTGCCAGGTCCAAGCCTATAAGGTGGGACCAAGTACGATGAGCGGTGGAGATCGTTCTTGAGGGAAGTTCTGTGGTCAATCGTGAAGCTAACACATAAGCTTTGATGTTGAGGTTGAAGGTTGTATCATATCTCGAAAGAACTTCACAATGTACTACGCTATTAATCGTTGTTCTTGTCGATCCCACGCCAGTGACCGTACCAGTAGTAGGTGTTTTCTTTAGCTTCATGAACTGTACGGCTCTCTCTGTGATAAAACTAGCTTGTGAGCCTTGGTCGATTAAGGCTCTTAATATGGTGACGCGGCCTGTATCGTCTTTTATAGGAACCAGCGCTGTAGCTAACAGAGCTGTAGATCGCTTGGTAACAAAATGTGTCGAAATTTCTACTTCATCTTCTACTTCATCTTCTACTTCTGGTTCTTCTACATCGCAATTATCTTCAACTTGACCAAAATGCGTTTTCATGTTTTCGAACTTCGCCTGATGCAATAACGAATGATGCCGTTTATGACATATTTGGCAGGACGTTGGCAGGCGACACTTAAAAACCGAGTGACCAACGAGCAGGCAGTTGAAACACAGGTTGTTGGTTTTTACAAAGTCAATTCGTTCGCGGACTTGCATATTCACAAATTCTTTACAGTGACTAAGGGTGTGATTTTCGTTACACTTCAAGCACGTTCTTGTTACAGGAGGTGTTGTTGTAGTTGTGTAGAAACTTCTCTGATTCGTTGGTTTTACTGCGGAGGTGGTGGCGCTGGTTATAAACTCTAGGGTCCGGAATTTAGTCTCAAGAAAATCTTTCAACTCACCCCATGTTGGTAGTTCATTGGGACTGCCCTTGAAAGAGTGTTCTTCCCAATCTTTGTGTGTGTCGGTATCTAGTTTCATGACTACCAAATGGACTATAAAAGGATCCCACGACTCAGTAGACACTTTAAGGTTGATTAGGCTGCTTAAACATTCGTTAGTTGTGTCTAGTAAGGTTTTGATTTGACTAGCAGTTTGTGTAGTAATTTTTCTTTGTGAAAATAATCTTTTCAGAATAGCATTAACTATGATTCTTTGGTTACCGTAACGATCTTCCAGAATTTTCCAAGCTTGTTCGTAATTATGGCCGGTTACTTGAACATTTTTTAGCAACGATTGGGCTTCTCCGGTAACACTATTTTTCAAAAAATGTAACTTCATAACATTAGTAAGCGACGGATTGTCGTGAATGAGTGATTTAAACAAGTCTTGAAATGTAGGCCAGTCTTCGTAATTGCCGCTAAAAGCCGGTGGTTGTATCCGTGGTAATTTCACTCTCTCTTCTATCGTTACCGACCCTTGCGTTGGTTGACTTTGTGAGCTCTGATTACTCGAGAATACCGATAACATGTCTTTTAAATCACCACAAATACACAGGTATAAATCTTCATTAATGTAATACTCTTCATTTGTTAAATAAGAGATCTCCAAGCATTCTTTTTTAGGTGTGCATTTTATAAGCTCCTGATGGAAGTGTTTAAACGTGTCCCAGTATTGTTCTACACATTGCAAACGGGCTTCGATATAACCTTTTGTTAGCCGTGCCTTAGGACACTTTCTTAAATTAACTTGCGTTTTTCGTAATAAATCCGCTGTTTCCTCCAAAACAGTTAACAATTGGGCCGTAGTCATTGTAAGTAGCTATTTGTTCACTAAATCACCCAAATATCACGCTTATAACACGAGGTTATTTTCTTGCAAAAACACCATACCCGTTTAAACTTCTATTTTCATTCGGTACCAACACTCGGTAATTGCACTGGACTTAAATAGGGCAGACGTGTCACCGGCGCTGAATGAAAGTTGTTTACTTGTAGCACTGCACAAATTCTATGATGAAAAAACGATGTCCGCCGGGCGCCTTATCTCTTGCTATTGTTCTCGTGGCTCGGCTCGGTAATGCAGTCGCTGGTATCATCCGTTTCGATATGGACCATATGTTGCGGTAATAAGGTAAGTTTTCCAGGAGTTATCCAATTTGGAGTTTTATTAAAATAGGTGTTGCTTCTTCAATTCTTTATTGTGGACTAATGTATGGGTCCTATGATCACATATTTATTTGAAAGAATGCATGCATGTGTGGGTGGACGTACGGACATTATAGAAGTATCGGGTACAGCTATAACAATTTTAATCTTTAATTTTTCAGTAGCTTAGTTTTATTTTAATTAAAATAAGTTTAGTTTTTTAAATTTGAATTGTAGATACGATTGTATTGTAAGTAATAAATAATATAAGCGTTTTTAGGGTTCAGTACAGTTATGGGATCACTCGTGCGTCTGACTGTCTGACCATCCGTCTGTCACAGGTAATCTACAGAACCAAATCAGGTGAAATTTGTTAGGGATGTGTAATCCTATATGATCCAAACCCAGATTATGCAATGTAAATAAAAATAAAAAACATTTTTGGGGGATAAGATAGGAAATAAAAAAAAAGTTTTCCAGACCTAACTGTGTTACATATGAAATAAAGTTATTATTGTAAATTAAATAATTTACAAACAAATTTTTAGAGTTGTTGGTAATTCTGTGGCTCTGCCTACCCCATTCTGGGAATGAAGGCGTGAGTTTATGTATGTGTATGTAAATAATTTTTATTTTATTCATGAAAGAAGACAAAATTTACCGTTGTCCCCCTTATCTCTGAAACTGCCTAGCCATACATTTTGAAAACAAAACAAAATATATTTAATTTCTTGTAGATTACAGGAAAACCTATAAGAATTCTATAAAAAGAAACAATCAAATTATAGATGTACGGAACCCTGTCCACGCAAGTTCAACTCGCACTTGGCCATTTATGAAATATAAGGCGCATAAGCTGGCCTGGTAAAAATTTCTAAGGGTAAACTAAATACATCATTCTAGACAAAAACAATAATGATTTTCCTAAAAGTTGTTTGCGATGTCTATTCTGTTACCAAGAATGTATGGGATTTTTGAAACAAAATGGACCACTAGAGTACATTTCTGGGGGTAAATTTGATTATTTATTTTCCAAAATGATCCCCATCATTCTGAATTCTTTTGAAATAGGGGCCACATCCATCTAGCCATCCCATGTATCACAGTTCTATATTGTACGCTCATTACTAATCTCAATTCTCATGACTTTATGTCAATCTCTCAATGGGTATAGAGCATATAATTTTTATATGCTTTTAACATTCTATGATAAACAAAAATTCTCTAGTAGAGTAACGAAAAATATTCCTTTACTGGCCAGCTAGTGCATTTCAAAGAACAATTCTATAAGTAAAAACTTTTGCTTAGCGACTCAAATACAAGATTAGAGAGCAACAAGAATTTCATGAAGTAAGTTATATACCTTGTAGATTATTAATTAAGTCCCCAATGGTGAAAGTTTTGCAAAGGTCAAGCTTTACAAACACTTACGAACAGGCCATTTATCTACGTCAAGCTAACTTAAAATCCCCTCAGAAAGTACTATCTTTAGGTTGCAGCTGTTGAGAGAATTAACGTTGATAACTTAATACTTTAGTCTTCAAAGCGGTAAAAACATAAGAACTCACCTCAGTAGCGTCTTCGCTAGGCTTGTAGGTAATTTCAGCCGACGTGAAATTGAAGTATCCGAAGCGGTTGGAGCGAACCGTGACTACGTGCGACACGTTGGTTTGCGGCGCGATACGTTCGATCTGCGCCGTCAGCTGCCCGCCCACCACCGCGAACACCTCGGGGTGGAACCCGTTATCCACCAGCTTAACATCCACCGCCGCCGCCGTGCCAACGTTGTACAACGTATACTTAATGAGAATGTCCATATCTTCCACAAGGTACTTGTTCAACACTTGCTTCGACACAAGCAGGCGAGCTACCGTCGCCTCCTCGTCAGCTGTCACCGCCGCAGCGATGATAAGCACGAGCGACAACAGTTTTGCAGTCATTTTGCCTGTAATCTGAAATTTTGGAACCGTTATTGACACGAACTAGATCACCAAATTTATAAATGAAACTTCCTATATTTAGGCCTTAATTGCTAAACTACAACGAGATTAAACATGGGGCAAGAGATAAAAGCAAAATTCACAAGTATTACCTGTTATCGAGCTTATTTTAAAACACAATAATGGAAAATGAGAAAGGTTACGTTGACAGACGAATGTACGTGGCTGACGTTTCACTCCACGCATTCAAACTTATTGCCAGCTTACAAAAATAGTAGTTATGGTAGCGTTCGGCTTCTAGTGTTAGTAATCTTATCAATGGATTGGATGGAACACCAACGAAACGAAAGAAATCTAGTGTGCTTTTTACGAACAGAAACTATAACTACTATGTCAGACGGTTATTATTTATAAAATTGTGGAAATAAGTTAAATATGGTCAATGTATCTGGCAGGTACAAAACCAATTTGCTTTTTTTTTTAATTTTAGTTCAGTGAACGCATACTTTCGTCCGTCAAAAATACATGTTTGTATTTCTTGTTCGAAACTATTCGAAAGCGATTAGAAAAATGATTTAAGCAAAAATGTTTGACCTATAATAAGTTGTCTTTATTTAGTTAGTAGTGTAGTGATAACATCAACCATTGAACTAATATGACAGAGAAAGAAGATGCTACCAAGAAACCCGAACAAGAACCACTAGACGACGAAGCTCTGGAGAAGTAATACAGTTTTATTTCTGGCCTATTTTAGTTTTGTTTAGTTTTATTTTTACGTATACGATATACACTTTCAGATTAGCTGTTGAGGAACTAATGCGGGAAGCAGTTCAAGGGGCAGCTAGAGCTGAAATAGTAGGTCCATCAGGGTGGGTTAAGGCACCTTCGCAAAAGACTAACAAACGCTTTCTCGTGAACACGCTGCGCAACACCGTGAGCTCTAACAAGTACCACAGCTCGCGCACAGCACACAAGCACTCGCGCGGCCACTCGCCGCGCCGCGACCGGCACTCCGAGCCCTCCATTAAGAAGGATAGGTCAAGAAGAAAAAATTAAAATGGCAGATTATTGCATAGATACCCTGTTACAAACTGTTTTTGATAGCCCAGAGTTAAATACTTGGAATCCTTCTGAAAAAATTCAACTTGTCAGCAAAGAACTGGAAAAGCTTAAAGAGAACACCAGAAACTTCCTAAACAATGTTGACTATGATATAGCTAATATCCTAAGTGAGGGCAACGAGCTGTGTGCAGAGAGCAAAACCCTTGTGGAGGAGATGGAGGCCTGCTGCACGGAAATAGAACAAGAAACGATGACAGATATTCTTAAAGCCATTGAAAACCAAAATCACATAGCTAAGGAAGTAGAGACTGTTGAATTTTCTTTTAACCTGATTTGCGATGTGGTTCAGTGTGGGAATTATATTAAAGAATTTGAATCAGGAAGAGTGGACCACAGCTTCAACCGAGCAGTTGAGGCGATATATGATTTGCTACTCTTTATAGAGGTTTCAGTAGAAGGGTTTAAGAGCTTAGACTTTTACTCCAGCACAAAACAAAATGCGCAATCAATATTAGAAAGCTTACTCTGCGACTTATACACTGTGTGGGATAGGATGATCGTTTATACCATTGATAGTGCAGAAGACAAAACAACTGTCACCATGACCCTTAACTTAGAAGAGAGAAATATAGTGGTGGATGTTTTGAATGCCTTGACTAAATGTAAGAAGCTAATGGATAAGGTTGAGGAGGTGTCACAATTTCTATTAAAAGAGGTCCTTAATCCAATTATACATTACGATTGTACGGTATTTTTTGAAACTGCTGATTTGATGATTATTACAATAAACCATAAGCAGAAGAACCCAACTTACGATACAGTTATAGCTAATCTGAGGATACTTTTGCACTATCTTAGTAACAAACTCAATGTAGACTTTGACCATGAGTTTACTCTAATGCAGCTTGTTGGCAAAACTATAGGTTCAGAATTCTGTGACACCCTCATCAAGGACTGTTTCCTAGACACCATACCAAATAACATGAATGACCTAGAAACTTATGGCATGATTACGTCAGAAATAGAAAATTTTGAGGAGTTCTTAGCTATAATAAAATTCTTACCAAAAGATAAGTACTCTTTACTAAAGTACATGGAAGATATAGATGTCCTATTTGCGCGTAAATCCAGCCAGTACTTCCTTGAAACGGCTAGGATGATTATGCTGAAAGATTTAAGTGTGACCATGTCTATTGGCGTGGAGAGCATACCAAATGATTCTGAAGGCTCTATTACTTCCACATTAGACAAGTCTACGCAAGAAGCTTTGAAGGTATTCAATGAAATAATCCCAAAAAGCTTGTTCTTCTTTCCACGATGCATGATATCAAAGACTGCTCAGGAGTTACTTGACTTGGTGCATGTGATGATGGAGCACGCGGTCGAATGCTCTGATGTGGTGTCCAAGAAGCTTTACAACACAACGAGGATAGTCTTTGAGTTGTATGATGCAGTAGTGCCATACCATCATGAGAATTATCTCCAAACCATTCCACAGTATGTGGGTAAGTATTCAATTACAGATTTTGTACGCTTTTTAGAAGTAAAAGAAAGAGGTGGAAATGCAGTACAGAATCTAGTGGCGAATTTTGTTAATCAGAGCCTGTCTAAAGACTAACAAGTTCATGCGTGACTGTCGGTGATGTAAAAGACATGAGTTGTGACATGACAACTTATTTCATAAAATATTACAATTTACCGAATTGTCATATCATCAACAGTCATTTACACCAGCGGTCGGCAACAGGCGGCCTATACCCGCGGCCCGCGAGCCTTCCTGGATATTTTGTATGTAATCGGAATTTGTACGCATTTCTAATAATCACAAACAACTTTTCTTAAATAGTGGAAAAGTAAAAAGGGTTCATTGCATAAAAATGTATTAGAAATCGTCCTTATTGACTACCGACAATCCGGTACCTTTTCTCTGTAAAGTCAAAAATTATTAACACGTGCGGCCCGCGTCAATTTCGTTAGATACTATGTGGCCCTTGGTTGCTAAAAGGTTGCCGACCCCTGATTTACACCATGTAGGTTTATTTTTTTAGTGGTCACAAGTCTAACTTAGGTTAGTAAAAAATGCTAAGGTAAACTGAAAACTAAGTTTTCAGCAGAAATTAGCTTTTGATTAAATGAAATTTGGTGAAATGACATATTCAATGAAATCAATTGTCAATATTTCCTTGGGATACCGTATATAAGGGATGAAAAATACAAGTTCATCTCATAACAAAAAGGTATATTCAAATTTATAGCTTGCAAGTGTGGAGTAATAGGATTTAAAGAGCTTGATACTTAATTTGTTCACCAGTTCTATAAAAGTATGCTGTAATGGACTCATTCCATTTTCCAAGATTAAAATAAAAATAACACATCTGTTTAATTAAATGTAAATAATAACAATAATATAAAGATTTATTCAGAACAACTCACAATTAAAGTAACATTAAATAAATAATCAACAAAGTTGGACAGTTGTTGTGAAACGGTCCCAACTCAGTATGTGCCAACTGTTAAGCCAGCACGCAAACAAACACTTTTTTTGGATTTTCCTATTATTTGCAAGTATTAGAATCTTGTGCTATACGTAGGTATGTTTATTGCTTACCAGGCTGTATATAATTTTGAACTTTGTATTCTCATTAATCATTATTACGGGTTCTAAATGTACTTTTAACTAACGTCCCTGTAAATTTACAACGTAACTTAAAGTATCAATATTATTTGGTTTCATTTACCAGTCTATTGACAAACACGATACAAAATGAAAGATATTTATACATCTTCTTCCTCGCAAATACAGTTCACAATGGTTTTCAGTAGAAATTTAAGGTTTAGTACATACATACATAGGTACATACATTCAATCCTGCCTTTTTCTCAGAGGGCTAAGCAGAGACTAGTAATCATAATAAAATTAATAAACAATATAAAAATCCCTCACAAGCGTAAGGTGAATTGACAGGAATAAGGCAACATCGCCATATTTGAGTCGATTTCTTTTTACTTTTAATTTTGTCATGGGATTCCGGTAGACCTTTATTTAAATTTGACAAAGAAGAAACAACATTTGACATGAATCTATGGTTTTAAAAACATAATTTTGTCATATCTGACATTTACACTTCAATCCATTTAAGTAAAACTTCACCACCCTACGATTCTCCCTCCGCGCTCTACGCCGGTGTTGGCAAGGGCTGCAGGTTCTGCTTGCGCATTCAACTATGACCATCATATATGCCTCCATATAAAAAATGCAAAAACAATGAATGAAAATTGTAAAAGAATCAAGACTAATAATGTATTCAAGTAATCCGTACGGCATTCCTTATGGAATTATAGGAGGTATGTCATTTCAGCTTTGTTTCACAACAATTGTATGTTCCTGGCGCACCACCTTCAACTCCTCGGGGAAAAGTGGGTGACTCTGATGGAGGGAAGACCGGTGACTTACTCGATAGGGTTCGTGGACCATGTGCACAAGCTGAGGGATTTGGGGCAGCGCCATCTGGCGGCGCATATGCAGCAGCAACGCAAGCAGATCTTGGACAACATTCGGTCTTCAGGTTGGTAGCCGTATGATATTCTCGTGGCCTTTATTTTGTGCATCTGCCTGAGACTGAGTGTTTCATTTACAACTTAATTTCATCATACATCACCAATACGTTTTTTTTCGCCAAATACCGGATTCCTAATAATTAACCTACCGTCAAGCAGCAGTTTTCACATTGTGATCCAGTGTGGGGATAAGACAACCGATAAAGTTAGTAGCATAGAGGCATTCCATCTTAGTTCTCAGGGTTGGCAACTTATTTGCGGTCTTAGGGCTGCAGTCTTAAGATTCTTGATAGTGCCAATGTATATGGGTCGCAGATCCCACTTACCATCAATCCGACAGGTGACAAGTGACTTTTCAGCGTACATGGCGCAGTTTATATGAATTCCAGTGATGTATCGGCATGTTAATTTTGCAATGTTTACCGAATTGTCACCTGTCAGGTTGGTGAAATAGGGGGCAGGTGGCATGTGTGCTGGTTTGCCATACCCTACTCAATTTTTTAATAATTATAATTTGTAACACCTTTAATGCGGTCTGTGGGAAAACTTAATGAACTCTTCGTCTGGCAGCCTTTGGAAAGATGTAGGTACAGAGATTATCAAGACTTTCGATCAATTTCCAATTAAATCAGAATAAATAATTATCAGGGGACAAAGTCACACCAATTGACTTAGTCCCAAACTAAGTTCTTGGTATGTACTATGGGTATTAGATAACGATATAAACACTTATATAGGGAAATAAATACTTAACTATATAGAAAACATCTATGACTCAGAAATAGGGCATGCAGTACCGGGCCCGGTTCCGAGAATTCCATTTCCCGGTTCTAGGCAGGAATGGTACCGGGATTCCCGGTATCTTTTGGATGGGGTCCTTACGGATACACTTCGACCCTATGGGATCTTTTGGGATTCCCGGTTCTCCCGGTTCTGTTTTTTTTACCTCAAATCACTGCTTCCCATGAACATTTGAGAAACATAATAATTAAAAAACTTTATCAAACTTTTATTTTTATAATAATTTATAAATAGGTATGCAATAAAATCATGCATATTTTCTTCAACAAAAAGGTATTTTAATTAAGTAAAATACTTACTAGAAAGTTATTTGTGAAATCTAGAGAACAATTATTGTAAATATGCTATAAAATAATGATGGATGTTGATGCGATGTGGCCGCTGGTGCCGGCGCCCTCGCTGGTGTACTAAATGGCCATTTTTGTGATACGCGCCACGACATTTATTTGGTGTTGGTGTTTGGTTCGGGAGAACCGGGACGTAATATCCCGGGAATTACAGAACCGGGATTTCCCGGGAGGATGCCCTGCTCAGAAACAAATATTTGCGTTCATCACATAAATATCTCAGGGTCAGGGGAAGCAATTAAGCCAACGCGTCATTTGTAGTTGTAATAGTAATTGTTGTAATAGGTGCTATGATTGGTTGCAGACCTGAACAACATGGCGCTGAAGGATGCGCTGAACACCGACACCGAGGCGGCCATACGGCAGTGCCTGCGGCAACTGCATCTGCTTAAAAACGTTTGGATTGGCGTGTTCCCGGCCAACGTGTTCACCAGGTATGTTACGTATCAACGCCTCTTAACCTTTTCCACGCCATTGACGGATATATATGCACCACTGGTTCAACACCAACGACGGATATATCCGTCACGGTTGACAGCGTAAATAGGACCCGAGTGTCTATGAGGTACGGTTGACAATAGCTCTGGTGTTTAGCTGTCTTTGGCGTGTTTTGATATAGCGTTGAAAAGATTAAAGACAGGGCCGGATTAACCATGTCCGGGCCCATAGGTGATGCAATGAAGAATGTAAGTAGGTACGCCAAAACGCTTGAAATTTTGTTATAGCTTATAATAAATAAACTACTTTTTGTTTCATTCAAATATTCCGTGTAGTTTTGATTTGAATTCGTTTTCGAATAGAATCAACGCGGGCCCAAGTCACGTTTGACATTTTTTTTTGTATTTAGAATAGAATAGAATAGAAAATATTTATTCAACGCACACATAAGAAAAAAACAATGTAAAAGAAAATAAAATAAAAAAGGAAGACATTACGTTGAATAGGACCCCCCCCCCCCAAATATTTCATGTTTTTCTTCAAAGTTTATACAGTCAAGGAATTTTATTCCTAGTCCACTTGTTAAAGTGACATAATCAAAACGTAAGAGACATCTTACGATTTTATTTACAGTGTCGATTTGACATAGTCCAAAGTGGACTATGACAAATCGACACTTTGTAAGTTTTACCGTTTTATGATACAACAAAAATAAAACGTTCTTGCAAATGCGGATTCTCGAATCAATGCGGAGGGTCCGCGGTTGCGGGTCCGGATGCTTTTATAACACACATTAAGAATTTAGCATGCCATGCCGCACCAATCTAGGTATTATAACAACAAATAAAATATATATTGAACTTAGTTGTGTATTAAGGGAGTAATTGAAAATAAAGTAAATTTTCACGTTAACGCAATCGTTTTTAAACTTTATATCAAAGCACTAATGTTGCGTCTCGTTAAAACTGACATTTGCCATGTAAAAAAAGTGTTAAATTTTAACGAGACGTCACAACTATATTCACGGTTTTGAATATAGGGACCAATGGGCGGAATTTTCATAGCAAAAATCAAACATCAAGAGGGATTGACTATTGTGTTTTATCGACTATCGATGATTGATTGTCACGCACGACATGTTTTAGACCTGTAATGGGGAGGCCTTTGCTCTGCAGTGGGACACTATAGAGTACCAAACAAAATGAATTTGTGTATAAAGGCTAACAAAATAATAAAGTAATAAAATAGTAACTAGTTTTATATTGTTACAATTAAAATATAAAACTAAAACGGAAATGTTGCACAGTATAACTGACAGTAGACTAACCTTCATTCATAATCATAATAACAGCATCAAGATCTATACCTGTACTATATTTTCTTCATCTTGTCTGTAGTAATAAAAAATCGACATTATTTTCTCTACATTATCATTATTTAAAATGGCCCTGTTTCCATTGTTAATTGCATAAACTCGGCATTAAAATCGATAGCTGGAATAGTCGATAAAACACAATGGTCAATCCCTCTTGACGTTTGATTTTTGCTATGAATATTCCGCTTCTTGATAGGAACGCACCCTAAGTTAACCTAATTTCAACCAACCGTATATGGTTGATAAAACGCCTTTAAAAAGGGTTAACAATTTGGTGTCCATGCAGGCTGATGGCGACCCTGGTGAACATGCTGATGGAGGAGCTGATCCACCGCGCGTGCTCCGTCGAGGACATCTCCATGGAGATGGCGGCGCAGCTGGCCGAGCTCTACACCCTCGTCGTGCACAAGGCGCCTACGCTCTTCCAGGTTACATTGAAAAAAATGAAAAAATATTTATTCAGTAAAAAATGAAAATGAAAAAATATTTATTCAGTAACAACAAAATTTCTTAACATTAATCGGGGCCGGTGTCTCTTTTTAAGTATGTGGGATACCTGTGTTAAGAGACACCGCTCTTCCTTAAATGGTAACACTGAAAAATAAATAAATAAATATACAGAGAACAGCTTACCTAACCCTGTAATCCATAGCAGGTTGCAAGTTAAATGTTTGCTTTAAAGTACATTACCATATTAGAATTTTGACAAAGCTACGAATATTACTTCCTAAATTTTGTTTGAACATGAACTTTAAAGAAATTGCATCGTTTTCTAATTTTTTTTGGATTGAATAGTGCTCAAATAAATAAAAAAAGACCCATTTAAAATTAAAAATCATGCTTGAAGCCATTATATTTATGGCTTACTATGCAATAAAGGTTTAAAAGAATTTTGAAGCTCCTCATACAAAATGCACTAACGTTTCTCTCCCCTCCCTAACTAGTCCAATTTTAACGTTGTAAGTAGATATTATTTATATAAAAAAACACCACCTTCAAAAACGCTAAAAATAACTTTTTTTAAATGGCAGGTCAGTCGAACTCTGTCTGTCTGGTTTTGGTTAAAAATATTGTGTCTGCTTCAGTTGGAATGAGCTATTACATGCCATTTTAAGAGAAGTTATCTTTTGGGATGAGATAAAAATTATGAAGTTAGTAGTTTCTGCCCGCGACTTCGTCCGCGTAGATTTCGATCATGGTTATACCGTCGGGAACTTTTAAAATTTAAATAAAAAGTAGCCTATGTGTTAATCCAGTGTGTCCGTCAAGCCGTTGCAGCGTGAAGGAGTAACAAACACACACACAAACTTTCGCATTTATAATATTAGTAGGATCAGAGGAGGATAGACTTCTGATAAATTCGTTTCCTCACCTACATATTGTTTTTTTTTTACAGAATCCTGAAGATGTAGAACTCCATGTCAAGTCGTACGTGAAACTAAAGAAGCTGATCATTATCCTGGGCGGTTCCTTGAAGGATATTGAGCTCCACTGGGACGACGGCAAGGGTCCCCTCGCCGTCCACTTTCAGACCGACGAGCTGAGGCGGCTTATTAAGGCGTTGTTCCAGAACACACAGTTTAGGGCAAATTTACTATCTAAAATTAAGTAATTTTTGTTTGTCCTATGTAATATCCAGTCATTATAATAAATATGGTGTTGATTGATTGAATGCATATGTGGTTTTATTTCTGTTGCGTGAATTACGGTGAGACGCATTCAATGTAGGTATTCAATGAAAAGTAGATGCTCTTTTGGGTTTCGTCCACTTTCACAACTAAGATTTCATAACTGGTTATGAATAAGGATTTTTTTTCACTGTTTCTTAACCAGTTATTAAACAAGACTTTTTTCCATTTTCATAACCAGTAATTGGGTAGGTTTAGGTGGTTTCGTCCATTTTCACAACCAAGGTTTCATAACTGGTTATGAATTAGGATTTTTTTTCACTGTTTCTTAACCAGTTATTAAACAAGACTTTTTTTCCATTCTCATAACCAGAAACTAGGAAGGTTAGGTTATGTTAGTTTTGCAGCAGGCCCGGAGGGCCAAACCACCCAGAAAAAGGAGCTCCGCGTTAGCGGAGCTCCGTCGACACTGTCCAATTGATTTGAAATAAGAGTGGTGTATAGTGGTACCTAGGTTCTGGTTACGAAAATGGAAAAAAAGTCTTGTTTAATAACTGGTTATGAAACCGTGAAAAAAAATCCTTATTCATGACCAGTTATGAAACTTTGGTTATGAAAGTGGACGAAAGGCTCTTTTGTACTTTATTGTAATTGATAGTCTCGTTTGACATTGCTTTCGTGGCTTTAAAGCAACAAGGTACAACAGTGTCTACTTTTGATGTTTACGGTATCTACAGATGAGGCTGAGATGAGACAGTGGAAGGAAGGAAGGGAGTTAACATTCATAACGCTAACAACACGGAAACATCCAAAAGCAACTAGGTGTTACCACATATAATAGAGCCGCAGTAATTACTGGAAGGAAGTGTAAACACAAAATATATTAAAATGACTGTTAAATTTGAATTAGAAATAGGAATCATTGGTCAGTAGTTCAACTTCGTAATGCCGTGGGGAAGGACTGGCTGACTGCACTTACTCAACCGTCTATCACCCCTTTAAGACCTTGATTAGAACATTTAGAACCCGACCCGATAAGCTTTTCCCTTTGACTGTTAGCTGAGGCCACTGAGGCGCTAAGAGTCATCATAAGGCGTGCGTAAGGCCGTGTTGCTCGAAGCTGTGATTTAGTCTAAAAATAATCCTTTTTAACAGTGTCTCAAACTGCTTTTTGTTTAAGAGTATCTGACAGTTCTATTAAGTGTCAAATCAATAAAATTATGCAAAACATAACCTCCCTAGCCTAGTTGTAAAATTAAACTGTTTCTTGATATATAATGTGAACAAATTAGAGGTAAAATGTATTCTTTACTAGTATTACTACGTAATAACAATCTCAGAACTTTTGTTTCGCGGACTTATGCATCAACCAGGAAGAAAATACCGAGTCTGAAAACAGAAGAACACCTTCCAAGTAAATTTCTTTCAAACGTTATAATTATTTCTTCGTTCACAAAACAGTTTTATATTAAACTAAATTATTAAATAGCACGTAGAGTTGAATTGTATCATTAACTTTTTTCTAACCTAAATTCTTTTGAAATACTTAATAAGTGCTCAATTCAATTATTTATTGTTTTCATAATGTGTGCCGAATTTAAATATTTCAGTATTCGAATACGCAACCGGTAAAAGTACAGATCGGCGAGTCTATGTATGGGGGCTGGCTGAGACGGGAGCCCTGGGTATACACATGCCTCGGGGAGGCAAGAGACGTTCCAAGAAAGCCTATAAAAATAACTTTACGCAAGCTTGGTATCCATTAAGGTCCACATTTGCAGAGAAATTTGATGTAAGTTACCTTTTTTACCAATTGAATCTAAACATAAGTTTGCAGATAAATTTACTTGTCATATTATATGCTTATTGCATTTACTGTAAACACTATTTTATAAACTAAAAAGCTGTAGCTGATATTGGCTTACATTTATTTTCTGTCTGAACAGTTTGATTGTGAGTTTTGTTCTACCACCAGCACCACTTATCTTCATCAAGCTTGAAATAATTTCAGGTATCAGACATTGCATGTGGCTATGGGTTCACAATATCATCCGTCAAAACAAATGAGCAACACAAAGTTTTTGGCACGGGAATCAACACAGACTCTCAGATTGGGTACCATGCTCCGCGCATGGGGCACCCTCTAGAAATGTTGGTCAGCCCTGCTCCAATTTACATTCCCTACAAGTCTTTGGAAACAAAAGTAAGCACTCTAAGTTTTTTTTGTATGTCTTTACCAATCACAGAACTTTGGACCTCTGTAAGGCATACATTGAGCCGAAGCCAATGCACAGAGACCCTTTAGACAATTTTAATTTTATTTAGTAAAGTAGTGTTATTATTATTAGATATTTTATCAGGCAGCAGTTGGGACAACTGATAGATGCCTGTATCCAGCTGTTCCTTGATTAAGTGTTATTTGCACAGCTAATGTGTTTGTCCAGTCGGATTTTAAACTGATTGATCTTCAGTACTGAGATTACTTAATTTGGCAGTTTATTCTGTGGTTTATAACATTAACTTTTTTCTAGATTATTGGCTTAGCTGCTGGTCGGGCACACTCCGTAGTACTAACAGACACAGAAGGGGTTTACACATTGGGAAACAATGCCTATGGCCAGTGCGGAAGAAAGATTAACCACTTGGAAGAGTATAAGGGCAGCATGGTAGCTTACAACATACGCAGTCTCAACAAGGAACGGATCACAAGTGTTTGCTGTGGACAGGACCATACGTAAGTTATATTTAAAAAAAAATCTCAACTAAATTTATAAAATGGGTCTTAATCGCGTATTTAAAATTTGAGACAATATTATACGTCCAACATTGTTCTGATAAATAACAATATTATTATAGGTGTTCCAGAAATATTAAAAGAAATCAAGTAATTGAGAATAGAAAATCAGGTGATTTGCAATGCTCCATTTGAGTTTTTCTATTCTTCTGGTCAAACATAACTAAATATTTTCATTAGCTTTATTTTTCTATTCATAATGTCAAAAGGGTCGGATCTTATGATGCTTATGCTCAAAATCAGTCTGATTTAATATGGAACGTACTGATTTTAAGCTAATAAAAATACGCATTGTACTCTTGTAAATCACAACAAAAATGAATCCTTTAATATTTCAGTTTGTTCGTAACAGAGTCAGGGCGGGTCTTCGCCTGCGGCTGGGGCGCCGACGGGCAGACAGGGCTCGGGCATTATGATAACCAGAGCATACCCGACCAGGTGCAGGGGGACATCACCAGCGAGAAGATTGTTAAGGTGGCATCTACTGGGGACTGTGTTCTGGCGCTCAATGGTAAACCAATCAAGTATTAATAACTGTCCCTCGCTTACTTCAATGACCTGGCTAGGCACGTCCATTTACTAGAAGTGGGTAGTGCTTTACATGTAAAAAGTGGATTTACGAAGCTAGATCACCAGTGCACATGTTATGCATGGACAGTGAAAGCGAAAAAAAGAACTTAAGAGTTCCATGGTCCCATTTATACTCAGCCCTCTTGGGAAGGGAAGTGTTTACGTTCAGCCCACTTGCCGCTTATCATTCGATACATGCATTAGAACTGACAAATCCATTTCATCCTGCTCAGTGTGTTGCACCTCTCGGTTAAACTAATCTCGACGACGCACTCAAGCAACTGAGAAATCAGTATAAAAGCAGGTGATTTTTAAAACTTCCAGTCAAAAATTCGAGAATTCGTTTGCGACTATAGTAACGCAACATCTCATAAATATGTCCCAATGCACCTAATTCCAGTGTAATAAAAACTTTGTAACATATTTATGAGAAGATTCTTTCGATACATATTTTAGCATTTAACTGTAAACTTTAAAAAAAAAATCCCTAAATTCGTCTTGATTCTCGTAGAATTACAAAAAAATCAGGAAAGTGTCATTCTATTTCCAGAGGCGGGCGAGCTGTTTGGCTGGGGCAACTCAGAGTACGGGCAGGTACCGATGGCTAGGAAACCAGAGCAGGTGAACATGTCGTATTCGCTGCTCGGGTTTACGCGCGGGCTCGGCCGCATCATGGACGTCGCTTGCGGAGGCTCTTTCTGCCTCATAACAAATGGTGACTTAACAATTTATAATAACTACTCGGGTGAATTGCAAAAATATTGTACATAGGTTTAGGGTTCAATTAAAAACTCCTTAACTTTTTCCTTTGTGTATCGAAGATTAGTCATACAATCATATGGATAACTTTCGTTACACAAAGGAAAAACAATGGAAGAAAGTTAACGTTGTCTCAATTAAGTCCTTAACTATGTACAATATTTTTGCAATTCACCCATTCTGCGCTCCTAAGCCAATAAATAGTGTCTCAGATTCAATTGCCAAAGTAGATTCAATCCTCTTCTCTTAGTAATAAGGTCGTGATTGCTACAAGAGTTTATTTGAGATATAGCTATTTAGCTTAGTGGGGCAGTATGCGACTGCTTGTAAACACGAACTCTTTGCGGGATGAGGATTGGGGTAATTCACCTTCAGCTCTATTCAACGCGGAAAAATATATTGCTCTTGACATGATATTGTAATATAACTATTGTAATGATGAAAATACGATGGATAAAATGTCAAAAGAAATATGGTTTTTTTGCATGGAATAGAGCCTTTTATTTATATTAGTGATCAACAAATGGGATGTTAGTATGTTTACTTTGGGAATTTTCGTAATGTGACTAAAATACCAAATCATATGAACTATTTATTGATGAAGTATATCTCAATTTTATCTATATTACATAGTATAAGACAAAATCGCTTCCGGCGTCTGTCTGTATATCCGCTAACTCTTGAATGCAACGGATTTTGATGCGGTATTCACTATCATTTAGATAATTTTTAATGGAAGGATGTCATTTGATTTGTGATTTAACTAATTTATTTCAGAACAAGGCGACGTTTTCGTGTGGGGTTACGGACTACTAGGATTAGGGCCGAGTGTGACACACAGTCTCAAACCAAAACTAATACCACCTGCGTTTTTCGGTCGTAATGAATTCAATCCGGAAAGCATGGTCGAGAAGGTGGCTTGTGGCATCGGACATCTAGCTGCAATCACAAACAACGGAGATCTCTACATGTGGGGCAGGAACAGGCACGGGTGCCTCGGCCTGGGGAGCTTCAAAGACCAACACTTTCCCATGAAAGTGGCCGTTGGAGCGCATGTGTTGAAAGTGGTCTGCAGTGTAGATCATACTATTGCGTTGAGCAAACCGTTTGTGTAGTTTATTGATAGTAAGTTCTGTTATGATTATGACTGTTATGAGAGTTAAAATGATATTATAATAAAATTTTGAAATGTCTTTGTTGTTTTGAATTGGTATATTCTTATATACCTTAATCTTAATTTGATACAATACGTAATGAATAATAGTTCTCCTAACTAAACCAACATTAGTTTTATAAAAGTTTAATATTTACATAGACTTAGTTATTCATAATGATCTTAGCAAGTGAAAACTATGTAAGTTTACACTAAAACTAGTTGAAAAAAGCTACATGTTGAATATTTACATGAAACATTGGAGAGTTACTTTACCCACTGGTAGATCAATACAGTATCAACACAAAATACAACTATTTATAAAAATCAACTTTTAAACTTGAAATAAAACAAGCAAGTTGTTCAAATTGACACTGTGTTGACATAGCAATGCAAATTAGACATAGAGATCAGATAATCTTAGACAAAGAGATCCAAACCTAAGTTTATCCTAAAGATTTCTCTAGATTAGCCATTTAAGCTTCACAAAATTATGCTTAAGTTGCAAAGTCTTTATCAAGAGTTGAACACCCAAGTCTAATCAATCTAAGCATTTACAAGGTGACAGGAGGATAATGAAGTAAAATCTATAAAAAAACTAAAAATCATTGCCACTGCTGTCTTGTTGCATGGTTCCTACATTTACTGTCAGCCAATGCTACAAGTGCTGTAGCCCATAAAAACATTTTTCCACTATGACATGTAGCGAAAATCTACAACACAGTGTACTTTACTGTCAGGTGCTGAATGTGTTAACCCCTCGTATGCGGGAGGTCAAAAAAGTACCATCAAAAAAGTCTCTTCTGATTAAGATATTAAAAGATATCCAAATTTTGAGCACTGATTCGTGCCTAAGCATACGATGGGTTAAGCATGCACAAAGTGATAGCCATGCCGTTTGACAAATCAGGTTGTTTACAGCTTATTCCTACTTATTCATCCAAATTATACATTAAGAAAAAAACATGTCACTATACTTGAAAAATGAACTAGTTCTGACAACTACCAAATTTTATCTGTACACTGAACTAAACTTATCTGCACTTAAAACCACTTTTGTTCCTTAAGTTTTGCGGACAAGTCTCACTGCACTTATTGTCAGTTGACACTTCATATATTATTGAATGAGAAAGCACCCAACACTGGTGATTTATTGTTAACAACACCACAAAATAATACCCTAACTTTAATTAATTAGTATAGCAGGGGTATGGTTTTGCTGCATTGCTAATGATGAACCACAGAAGTCTGTTACATGCTCTCTCATTCAGTGCCGGTTTTAGTACTAACAGCGCCCTGGGCGAGATTTCTACGGCGCCCCCTAATTGCAATTCAAACCCATACGAAAAAAGGCGAAGGATAATAATGAAATAACCATTTATGAAAAGAAATAAACATTTATTAAAAAAACTAATAAAATTTTACTTTTCTAGCCTTTTTATCGGCGAACTCTTTTATTAAGTTATCAAAGTCGATGTTTTCAGCTATTTCATTTTCGATCGACAAAGTTGCCAAGTTTGTCAATCTACATTGTGATATCGTCGATCGCAGATAGGTTTTTATTAGCTTAAGCTTAGAAAAACTCCTCTCTCCACTAGCAACCGTTACGGGAATAGTTAATAATATTCGTAATGCTATCCAAACATTTGGATATAGTTCTTTTAAGTTGCGGTCTTTAATAAAATTTAAAACAAAAACAGGAGTAACCACTTTCTGATCAGGCAAAAACGATTTCAGACTTATGAGTTCATCGCACAACATACATCCATCTATATCTGATTTGGAATTTACATTTAATTTCAATTGAAGATCACTACAGAGTTTGATAAGGTCGTGTTTTTCTGGAATCTGTTTTAAATTGTACAAAAAAGACCAAGATTCCGAGTACTCACATAACTGTTCAAATCTTTCGTTGAGTGAAGTTAACGTCGTGTCCAAAAGACAGTTGAAAAATTCAACCTCAAATTTTTTTTCTGGAGAAGTTATAGGCTCATCTTGGGCAATTTCACCAGCTTGGCGCTTAACACGTCGAATTCTTGTTGTCGCTCTAAACACAGGTTCTATTTCTAACTCTTCAGCCAATTCCTTCGCAGTTAGAATGGCGCTTTTAAAGCCTGTATTTCTATATTCTTCCAAGAAATTGCAGCATTTTTTCAGCATGTCTGTGCATTTACCGAGATCCATGTCTGTTGATTGTAGAGATTTACTAACGACATTAATTTGAAAAAGTATGTCATACCAGACAACCAATGAAACTATGAAGCCGAAATCTTTTAGTTGTTCGGCTAGAGTAGTAGCCTCATGAGAGACTTGAACATCAGTTTGCTGAGTTTCGATAGCCAAAGTGATTAAAGCGTCATGGACGGCGCTAATTTGATAACGGACTGCTTTAACACTGCCTATTCTTGCTTCCCAACGCGTGTCACTGAGTTTTTTTATAGTGTACAATCCCAAGTGATCGGTCAGAATTTTCCATCGATGAACAGAAGCTGAAAACAACGTAAACAACCTCTGAAGTACTCCAAACAAAGTGACAGATTTTACAGATGACTTAGCGGCATCGCATAGTACGAGATTGTAGCTATGACAGCCACACGGCACATATACAGCTAAAGGATTTATGTCCAGAATTCTTCTTTGAACTCCAATATTTTTTCCTTTCATGTTTGCTCCGTTGTCATAGCCCTGACCTCTACAATCGTTCAATTCCAGTCCGTATTTATTTAAAATATCAATAATAACTTCAGTCAGCCTTTCACCAGTCGACTTATTAACAGGTATAAATTCTATGAAATGCTCTTTTACTGATATTTTATCGACATCTGATGATAAATCAACAAATCGTATTGTCAGTGAAAGCTGTTCTATATGACTAATGTCCGGAGTACAGTCAGCTATAATAGAATAATATTTCGATTTCTTTGCACGTGATATGATTTCTGACTTCACTTTTTCACCCATCAGCTCTATTAATTCATTTTGAATGTCTTTTCCGCAGTAGTGGTCAGAAACATCACCCTTTACAGCTAAACGCAAGTGCTCCTCCATAACTGGATCAAATTTGGCTAGTAGTTGTACTAAACCCAAGAACTTTCCATTATTTGGCGTATATAGTTTGTCGGAAGTACCTCTAAACGCCATATTGTTTTCAGCTAAATACAGTGTAATATGCATTAATCTAGACAAAATATTATTCCACCTTGTAGTTTCCTTTCTAATCAAATGTTGCTCTTGACAATCTATTGTTTTTCCCGTTTTTAATCTTAGTTCAGCCTCAATCCATGAGAGGTAAAACTTCTTATGAAAAGTGCTACTTTCATGAACTTTTAACATTTCTGATAAGTGTTTCCAGTCGTTATATCCTTCAGATGCTAAATTCGACGTTGAGCTGCTATCAAATAGCCGGCAACAAAAACAGTAAACTCGATTTTTAGAAACTGAGTATATTAACCAACGACGCTGAATTATTTCATTGTTTGCAAGTTTTTTTGTAAAATGAGAATTTGAGAAATGTCGCCCTGTATCATTTTTTGGATAATTATCAATGTGAGTTTGCACTGGGCCATTAGTTATTATATGATCAATAACTTTGCTATTTCGAGTGAGTGGCCAAGTGGCTGGATCCGATATATTTGGAGCAAGAGAACTAATGTCATCTAGAATTTGTATTTGTTGTACATCACCAATAGTGTCATCCTGAGCAGCATCTGTAATTGTAACACAACTTGTCTCCTCACTTCGGGAAACTTCGTCCACAATCTCTTCAACAGCTAACTGATCTGACTTGTCAGACAGAGACTCCACTACCGATGCATTCGCTTGTATTTCAGATGTAGATGCCACATTAAGGTCTTGATTTTTTGTTGTGATATATTTGCCTATATTCATAAACTTTTTTGTTTTTTCAAATTCCTTCTCTTTTTCTGCTTTTCGCTTTCTATATTTTGATCCAGATGGTTTTCTTTTGAAAGGATCAACGTGTTCAGACATTTTGTACTAATCAAATCTGCAACAAATTAAATCTGCGTAAGTCCGATCATTTCTATAAATTAATTAAATATAGCGCTATTGAGGGAGGACGACCAAAAACGCTTTATATTCAGTAGCCTTACCATGAGTTTGTAAAAACGTTCTCTTCTCGCTATCGAAAACTATCGCTTTGTCCCTGTCATTGTGGTGCACGTGAAAGAGACAAAGCTATAGTTTTCGATAGCGAGAACGTTTTTTCAAACTCATGGTAAGGCCACAGGAAAGCGTTAGCATACACGTGAACTACGATCGAAAAATCTAGGTAAGGTAATATTGTCATGGCAGCGGAATAATTGTGAAATGTTATATTTAAAAGCTTGTGTTACGTGATAGTGCTTAGATTTGTATGAAAAAAATCACGATCATCCACTCGTTCCCGAAAAAATGACTTCTATTCTATGTACAGTCAGATGCAAAAGTCGGTGGACACTTTTCACCTTTAACACAAAGGCTTACGAATGAACAGGCTTCATCCACTTTTACACTTGACCGTACCTCCTCGACATTCATTTATTATCTCCGTGTTAAAATTTCATCAACATTATATAGTCAGTTCTAGAGATATTTTATAATATACTAGCTGTTGCCCGCGCAGCTACGCTCGCGTGGTATCCCTATTTAAACCTATAACCCTTTTTTGTCGCATCGCAATCGGTTCAAAAGTAGCCTATAGCAGTCTCATGAGTTCCAACTATACATATGTCAAATTTCATCACAATCGGTTTAGTGGTTTAGGCGTGAAGGGAAGACAAACGAACAAACAAACAAACACACTTTTCCATTTATAATATTAGTATGGATAATTTACTTTAAATAGATTACCCCACTCCAAACATAACAAACAAACAAATGTTACCTCTTTAGTATAATAAGTAAAGATAGTTAAAATAAAATTGTACTTACCTAATTAGTGAAATAATCCGTCATGAAGCAAATACCTACTTAAACACTATTTGAATTTCAACTTTTTGGATAAAACCTATGTCACTCTGTAGTCGGCGACAAAAAGTAAAAAACATGCACTTCGTAACTTAGCGTGGACCGCCTGATTACTGCGTCTGTTTGTTTTAAAATATGTAATTACGATAACTGTTTTTAAGTGCGTGCACCGATTGAATGAATAAGAATGAGCTGTGTTCCGCTCCATCAAAAATAACGTCAACTCTTCTGAACTAAAATGTTAAAAAGAGATAGATAATGTGTTTCTCTGTGGTCGGGGATTCCCAGTTTTAACGGATTGAGCACTGCGTTCCATTCTAGTGTTGCCAACACATCGTTTTTTTTTTTCACTTACAGAGATGGGAATATAAAGGGGCGCCGCTTCACGGCGCCCCTTAAAGTCCGGCGCCCCTGGGCGGTCGCCCAACCGCGCCCTACCCTAACGCCGGTACTGCTCTCATTCAATACCACATGGACTATTGTTTGCACTCGTCATGAAATGGTTCAAGCGTGCGGAAGTCACGCCACGCAGGCGGCAGCAGTGAGGTATGGTGCAGGTGGCACGAGCACCTCTTGCAGGGCTCACTGAAAAGATTTACATAGCTATGCAGCCAAGTCATAAATGATCGTACTGCTAAATCAGGTAATGTCGGAGAGTAGAAGTGAAGCATAGCCGCATGCGCATTCTCAGTCACTTTTCTAAAAACATGATGCCGTGACTCGGTCCACAAGTCTAGCGTCTCATCATAACCTTTCACCATTACCCACTCCATTAATAATCCTTTGAAAGCTACAACGGCTTTTAGAACTCGGCTCAAGTTTATTTGAACGACAGCATTACTTGCGAAAGGGCGGGAAATGGTTATCTTCATGTCGTTGTAAGACCTATCGATGTTATTAATAACGTTGTCGACTTGCGGTGGCGAGACGTTATGGTTGCTTTGCAGTTTACCACGTCTTTTTGTGTTGCCCGAGTTTATGTAGGAGCGTTTCAGCGAGTTCTGGCTGAGTAAAGTGTGGGCGAACGAACTGTACTCGTGCACCTTGTCTGTCCATTTGTAACTGTTGACCAACTGAGTGTAGTAGGCTTGTCGTTCTTGCGTAGTTTCCTGGGTGAGAAAAGTCGTATTGCCCAAGTTAAATGGCGCTGTGGGTATCGGTAAACCATTCACAGTCTGTTCCAAGTCTCTCAAGTTAACGTTCACGTTGTTAAGAAGCTCCTGCAGTTCCAAAAGAAACTTGTCTTTGCCGTCTTCACCGTGTTCAGCGCGCAGGCCGTTAGAAAGAGTTTCGAAAACGTGGCTTACGCTAGATCGCAATGTACGGAGCGAATTCAAAGCAGAATTTAACTGCTCGACGTTTAGAGATTGATTCATCCTGACGGGATTATATTCACAGAGCTAGAATTATAGTAATAAGCGTCCCAATAATACACACGATACCGAAATCGCATATAATGTCATTCGTTATCTGACAGATAACTGTCAAGCGTCGTGTTTGAGCTACGTATATTAACGCCTATCCCACACGGGGCATTTTGTTGTCTTCATTTTATATTCCAAGTTCTATGGATGAGAGCACTAGCTTAGAAACCGGACAATAAAATAAACAAAAGACGAACGTTTGACCTTTTTATTTGGCGTCGAGAAAATGAATTACAAAGAGATGCCCTTATTCTTTCGTTATTTGGTAGGTAACTAAAAGGTTTGACAGATCTGTCTGATCCGGAAGGCCAAAAATTTAAAATCTATGTTAGAAGTTACCTACGTTAGCTCCATCTCTTTCTCTTGATTTTGTCTCGAGTGGCGAGTGATGCTAGGTTTACACGGGCTTAGTGTTTATCATTAGTACTAATCGCTTAGTGACAAGTGAGAAGTAACTATTTACACGTTGGAATTAGTGAAAGGTATTAAGTGACCAGAGATTCGGACAACAATTTATCACTGAGCACTTGTCGTAGCGGTTTTTACACGGTCAGCAAGCGACAAGTGCTTAGTAAATTGTGGGGGGGTATTGACTTGCTAAGTAAATAGGACCGAGTTCTATTCACTTGCACTGTACAAAAAAACTAATACTAAGCACTAATCAGCATGTTTACACATTGGGTATTAGTGTAAGTGACAAGTGATAAGCATTAGCTACTAAGCCTGTGTAAACCAGGCATGACAGGGACTCGTCACCCAACGTTTCGAATTAAATGGTTTGGTTTTTTATTTATTTGTTTAATCTTGCACAAATATACCTACATATCAGAGTACATAAGGTAGACCTAATGCCAAATGATAATAGTCACTTATGCTATTTCGCTGTTATGCTTTTTATTTGACAAAAAGTCAACTGGTAGGAAATGCCATGAGGCATTAGGTTTACCTTTTGTACTAAATATATGTTTATACATATAAAAATAAATACATACGATATTTTAAGATACCAGTGACTTGAAAGAAGTGCGCGGCGCTAACCCTTCTTATGTGCTTCGGTTTAGTCCATTACAATACAATACAAATACTCTTTATAGAGCACCAGAAAAACAAAAAACAATCAAATCAATAAATTAGAGAGAACCATGGATTTATTTATCTAATAATGGTCCAACCTCTGATTATTCTCAAATACGAAATAATAATAAATTATGAATTTATTTAGCCGTTTATCCATTTAACAGGCTAAAATTATAAAATACTTACTCGTTTCTTTTCTTTTCATTGGTTAATTGTTAAGTTGGCGTTTCCCTCGTAACGTCTTTTGTTCCAAATCCAATTATTGTGTGTGGTGATGTTGACAAAGAAATAGCTTAAACTAAATGCGGGCTAGCGGGCAGTGGTTTTTTCGTTTCGATGCTTCTCCGTGTTTCCTTCAGGATTTCCGCATTTTTAGCATCTGTGCAGTAACTCTTAAATTTGTAGGTACAGTCGGACAATGTCGAATTATCTTATCGACCTTATTTTATCGTATTTATAATATTAGTTATATCTTAAACGCAAAAGTGTTCGTTTGTTTGTTCCGTTTTAGAGTATTGTGAAGCTTATCGAATAGATGTCAAAGATTTTCTATACAAATTTTGCTCCGGTCGATAACTTTTGTCACATTCTAAATCAAGTACGATTTTCACGATTTTTGAATTATGTTGTAGTGACTATGAAAAACTAGGTCTGTACGTTTATGTTTTTTGACGACGCGCTGGCCTAGTTGGTAGGTAGTAACCCTGCCTACGAAGCTAGCGGTCCTGGGTTCGAATTCCGGTAAGGGCAGATATTAGTAAGTATGATGAGCGCGAATGTTTGTACCTGAGTCATGGATGTTTTCTATATATTTAAGTATATATTTTTCTATGTAAGTATTTATATCATTGTCTAGTACCCATAATACAAGCCTTGAGCTTAGTTAGGGACTAGGTCAATTGGTGTAACATTGTCCCATGATATTTATTTATTTATTTAGACTAAGAAATAAATTATTAGAAAGGAAAAAGTACAGTAATATCTACGACATATTAAAAATAGTAAAAATCGGACTACTTAAGTTTAAGGGGAGAGGAACGTTATCGCTTTTTGTTAGGAATTTTTCAGCCTCCCAATCCTCTTAATGGTTTGAGTAAGGATTTCACTTGGGTCTTACTTGAAATCGTGAAAACGTTACTTCCTTATTCCTAGATAATATAATAAATGCAAGACTGTGCTTTTTTGTTTGTTTGTTGTTTTCTCAAGTCAACGCCTCAGCTGATCGATGTCAAATTTGGTAAGTACATACATAATTTCTAGCCCGGAAAAATCAACAGTTCCCGCACGTGAAAAATAAAGAATTAAAAACACCACACAATGTGTACGTAAGTTATGAATGTGATATCTTAGGCTTGCAGTCCTGGGCATGTAGTCGTGAGATTGCAAATGTCTAAGTCCCACTTGCCATTTTACGGACTGAGGCCCTACTTTGAAAATCGCATTTCTAAGTTACGTTAGCTCCATCTCTTTCTCTGTATTTAGTCTTGAATGACGAGGGTGAAG
The DNA here is from genome assembly GCA_963966035.1 of Acleris laterana. Lineage (NCBI taxonomy): Eukaryota > Metazoa > Arthropoda > Insecta > Lepidoptera > Tortricidae > Acleris > Acleris laterana. Next base: position 2,676,924 of record OZ014440.1, read on the forward strand.
CTAACGTTACTTCGAACTTCGATTTTCAAAGTAGGTCCTCTGTTTGCTCGTTTGAATAGGCTAAGTAAAGTTTTTGGAATATATGTATATTATATTTTTTTTCGATTGTCGTCATCCTGAAGATCATGGAACTGCGGCTCTTTTATTTTTATTTCCTCTAATATTTAAGAAATATTTTTTTTAGTTATGAAGTTGACATTTGTACACTTTAATGACCGACTAGCTTGTTGCCTTCGTACTTAATGAAAAATAAAAAAAAACACTTCTATATCTGTCATTGTCAAATCAAATCAAAGTAAACAAACGATTCAATACAACGGCTATTTTCTGTTTGCTTGTGTTTCATGTGATCAGTGTTTTTAGAAATATTTTTAACGATCTCAGAACGAACTCCGGACTTTCGTTTTGCCGCTTTGCTCTAAGACCTGTGCACGATATTTGGTCTACGATTTATTTTCGAACCCTTTGGCACTTCTTCTTGGACACCGATTTCTTCCTTTCTCGACGACCTCTTGCTCTGCTTTTTGATAGCCACGAGAGCACTTTTGAATTGTACAATCCACGCAATGAATTCAGGCAACACGGACTGTGGAAATGGAGTATTACAAAGATTTACTTGAATTTACTTATTTGAACTGAACTGTTTGCTTACTTTGATCTGATTTGACGTTGACAGATATAGAAGTGACAGTTTTTTTTCTATTTCATTAAATACGAAGGCAACAAGCTTGTCGGTCATTAAAGTTTACAAATGTCAACTTCATAACTAAAAAAAAGATTTCTAAAATATTAGAGGAAATAAAAGTAAAAGAGCCGCAGTTCCAAAATCTTCAGGATGACGACTATCGAAAAAAAATATAATTTACATCTCTTCCAAAAGCTTTACTTACCCAATTGTTCCGGTCATAAAAAAGTTGTTTTTTTGTATGGTTATCCCAGAGTGAAAAGCAAAGAATATTGATCCATACAGCCTAAAAAAATAGTTGGTGTTCTCCGAATGAAATAGATTTGCGTGTGAAAGCAGCAATGGCCTCTCATAGCATGTTGAAAAAAAACGCGCACGAAGGGTTCCGTACCATTATTTATAAAAAATCACGTTTGTTGTATTGGAACCCCTTAAACATTTATTTAATTTTATTTTTAATATTTATTTTTAAAGTGAACAACTTTCCTAAATATTTTGTGAATATTTCAAGTGCCTACCGGTTGCCATTATTAATATGGAGCAATAAACGGCAAAAAACTCACATAATTACTGCATTGTATTCTGTTTTTAGTATTTGTTGTTGCCGTATTTTTAGGTAAGTATCATAACATAATAATAGTTAACTTCAGTGTACCTGTAATTAGCTTCACGGTGGCTTTAGGAACGGTAAAGGCGGTCGTATCGTTAACACGATGCTTTTATTAATAAAGATATTACACATTTTTTCCACGTAGACAAGTAATTTTTTTAGCTGATGTAAAGATTGGGTTCCAATGTTGTCATCTAGCTTCCAAAAGTCGTTCAAGCACGGTTTAACTCCCGTTTTAGTATGCTAATGTGTATTTTGCACGACGCTGCCGTCTTTGTAAATGACCCGATAAACGTGCCGCCATTGAGGCTTTCAAATAAACATAACGGTTTTGCGTTTAGTGTGAAATTGGCTTTATTTTGTGTTGGCGCGGTTTTTAATTTCACAGCTGGCCAGTTTTATTTTGGTTTTCTGAGTAACAAAAAGGTTGTCTTTCTTTAATTTAACATATAAGATTCCGGGGGTAGTTTTACTGTTTAAGGACGGCCACCTACATTCTAAATTCCGTTTCGAAATATCGATTCTGAATTCCATATATACATCAGACTCATAGGTAGGTACGTTTATTTTCTATATAACTGCTGAAGCTCTCCTTTATACTCGCCGTAAAATGAACTGCATAGCCATGTCATAATAACCCTTCAGCACGTAAATGTTAGTTTAACTGGGAATTCGTTAAATTGTCAGTTTCATATGATTCTGACATATGTGAAATATTTAGCCTGGGGTTAACCTAGGGTTAATTTGTGTCACCCTTAAGTACGCGAACTTCTAAAGGTAAACACAGGCGAAAACGATCGTCGAGCTTTAAGCGCGCGTACTTACGCGCCCATATCTATCTGGGACTAAAGTAGAAAACGTAGCATTTTTTGTTTATTTTATCATGGTATTAACAAATTATCTACTTATTTTTGAATTCGGAGTGACAAATTGAAAACAATATGTACAGTATCCGCACCGCGCTAAGGACAAGTCGTAGTGATGTTTTACACTACGGCCCGTATTAACAAACTCATCTTGGCTGAGATGCGCGTCACAAGATACGTCAAAGTAAACGTCAAGCCATAGAAAGCTGTCGTTTTTGACGCATCTCGAGACGAGCATTAGAGTTGAGATTAGTTAATTAATATGGCCCTACGAATTGTCCTTAGCGCGATGCTGATACTATACAAAAAATTAAACAAAGTATAATCCCTCTCGGAAATTATTTCCTTAACTATTCATGTCATAAAAACAAAAAATGACACTATAGAATTGAACAGAGCGGCTAAAGCACCCAACTTCTGTTACTACAACATTTAGAACAGACAGAACGAAAATAATAATGACAATATCCATTTCATTGATCCCTTATTTGGCGACGGTGCTATTCCCTAACGCTGTAGCGACCAACTCGATACCGAATTCTATTCGACTCTTTTTCTAATAGACATTGTCATTAATGATGGACCCCTCGCTGCCGTCATCGACTTATCGTATTCTGTAACCTACCACCAAGCAGCGGTGTTATGGCCGCTTTACACGATGGGCGATCATTGGCCAGCGTAGGGACGGAGTGATGCGTAAGAGTGACATGCAAGAATATGTTGCTCGCTCTAAGGTGAAAATACGGGGTACGTATCATAATTACATAAAGTTCAAAATACATAATGGGATTATGATTTTTTTATTAAAGGGTTCCGTGGATTCTGGATTTCCTAGGGGTCGAGGACGGAACAAGGTTAAGAACTTCTGGGTTAGAGCTATACTCATCATAGAAAATACTTTAGTATCTTGTGTTATTTTTCTAGGTACCTTTTATATTCAATTATTGATTGTATTAATTTATGTATAAAATCAACCGATTCCATGGGTTTCAAGGTTAGGTTAATAGGTTCAGCCTAGTTTGAAATGCACCGGATAATTACTGCTTTATTTGTAACTATGTGTCATGTGTAAATAAAAAACATTCTTATTCTTATATTTTTATGTATACTATGTAGGTACATTTAATATTTTATTACTTAGTACTTTTCGCAAAAACCATTACTTATTTTTTTTACCTTTTTTATCTGCGCACCAACTGTGTTAGTTTCAGTTTGATTATTTGGTCGGCTGATTGAGAATGTCACTAGGGATAACGTCCGCCATTTTTGCTTAATAAAGATGAAATAAATTAATAACTGCGTAGCATCTGTGGTTCAAACTATCATTTACGCTGGTACAGTGGACTAACAGAAGAGATGTTAGGTACTACTTTTGCACCTTTACATAAATGTAACAATGCAATAAGGTGAAAAAGTGGATTTATATCTAACTTTGTAGTCGACCGTCCACCGTGGATCATTGACGAAATAGTTTATTTAGTTAATAACCCCACAGAGTAAATAATCCGCTCGGCACATTACGCCGTCTCGTCTCCTGACGTTTAAGTTTGAAGAGTGCAAGTTGCTTCAAATGTTTTCTTTTACAACTATTGACTCCCCGGACAGCTGTAATGAGAACTGTTTTAGTTAACACTTCAAACTTTGCATTGGACATTCTGAGTCGTCTGCTATGTGTTACTTTAAATTGATATAGTCGCGCGCGTTATAAAGAGGCCCGATTTGACAGCTGTCAAACGCAGTAGGTACAGAATATAACCTCAAACGTTACCCAAACCACAGAATAAGTAATAGTACAATTACTCTGTGCTCAACCTAATATTATGTTCTGAATAAATTTGACAGTTATTGAATCGAGCTTTTTAGAAAGGTGGGGTGTAAGTGTAATTTTAGTACTGATTCTCGGAATAAAATAACAAAATACAATATGAAACACTTTATTGTACCCAACAAAGATATTACAGAGAAACAGTAAATAACACAGGTAACACAGGTAACCAACAGACGGATTTTTTCGCTGATTAGACGACCTTAGTAAGGATTAGGTGTCAATTTAAAATGTTTAAAATAGAAATATAAATGATTCAAACACTAAATTGTAGCGCATTTAGTCTTGTTCATTTTATTTGCAAACAATTCTGCTGTACAATTCATCAATACCAATATCACTACATATTATAAAACAAAGTCGCTTCCCGCTGTCTGTCCCTATGTATGCTTAGATCTTAAAAACTACGCAACGGAATTTGATGCGGTTTTTTTTTAAAGATAGAGTGATTCAAGAGGAAGGTTTATATGTATGATATTTTTTTATTTTATGTACTGGTGGTACAGAAAACTCATATAAACCGAAGCGAAGCGAGGGCGGGTCGCTAGTTATAATTATAAATGTGAAAGTAAATTAACTTAACTGTTTGTTACGCTTTCACGGTTAAACTAATGAATTAATTGCGACGAAATTTAGTATGGATGTAGCTTAAAGCCCGAGCAAGGACATAGGGTTTTCCCTTGGTTTCACTCACCGAAGGGGTCCAAAAAACATTAAAAAAAAAACCACATCGCGTTTTGCGTTTTTAAGGCTAATGTGTATAATGGTTGTCTTATTGATTTTTGTTCAAGTTAAAAGTGTTAGAACGTAGTCGAAATTCAAAAATATGTTATTAATGGAAGCAAGAATATTTCTTTCCATCTATTATTATCTCTATTCTATGTAGAAATTAAAAGTGTAGTTTTTTTGTAGAGGCGACTAAGTATAGGGATCGTATGTTAACAAAGACACGCTGTCGCGCTACAAAATGTCAAGAAAAAAAATGTAAATGTCTCTCGCGTGTGTAGTTCGAAAGCTCCTTCGACGGCCCTATGGTATGGTAATCCGACCCAGATTTACATGACGCCATCCGAAATGGAAATACAGTCTCACTTAATAGAATAATTTATAATATCGAATTTGGCTAATGTATGCCATAAGTTTGCATTTCATGAATGGAGTTATTAAAAAAATATTAACAGGCGTTTCTGAAAGTGTAAAATATTGAGGCATTCTGAGGAATTCTACTTCGAATGCCTATAGGAGGGTAAGATTTTAGTGTTTACTAGTAGCTGCTATAATTCGTATCTATGCCCGACTTAACCAATCAAAAAACGGTGATACGATACACTATCTGTGGTAGCAGTTTTTTTCTCGCGTGCAATCCGCCTTAACGCTGTATAGGTACTTTGCAGCGCTCGATGACGAACTCATGGTATAGGAGATAAGATCATAAGCGGTGCGATGAGCGGAGCGACCTATTATTCAATTTCATAAACCCCGGGCGAGCCGCTAACTTCTTCAGGGCTGCCAAGGGTGAGGAGCCTGCACGCTGCAACGACCTTGAGCGGGTGCCCTACTCGCCCGGGCATCCCTTCGCAAGAAACTATGGCGAATGATCGGATGAGGCTGAGGCTGGGAGGCTCGGTCCGCGCACCTGGGGGGTGCGCGTAGGGCGCGCGGGGGGAGGGGGGCCGGGCGGGGCCCAGTCCCGTGCCGAGCGCCGCTCGGGCCGGCCGCTGATATCGCAGGCCGCATGAGCGCGCCGGAGTGCTAGCGCAGCGAGCGCGGGTGTGGTATGCCCGCGCGCCGCGATGGCCCCCTTGTTGGCGGCCTGGGCCTTGCTGGCCTTGCTTCCCGGTGAGCAACAGGCGTTTGTTTATCGGCGTGGTGTTGTGATGTGAGGAGGTAGAGGTAATGGTTACAGCGAGTGCCGCCGGAGCTGGATTTGGAGCGGTAGCGTCAGCGTTGTGATGGCGACGCTTTCTAGGGTTGGCAGTTGTCGATGTCACTTTTAGATGTCGCTTACTCAGTCAGAGGTTTAATTATGGTGTTCTAATCTAATTAAAAGAAGACGATTTAAAAAAAAAATATGGTTGAATAGGTAAGAGATTATTGTAGCTTTGATGCTCGAAGCACGTGGAGTTAAACCCCGGCGTCAGGGCCCGAGCCTTTACGAGTCAAGAGCCGCGAACGCCACGTATGAGATGGAAATTTTACGGGTTTGCTCTTACAGTTTTATGGCTCAGCTTATTGGAGCCGACGGATCCCTGATTCCCAGTAACTTGCTTGTCACGTAGATAATATTTCCATTTTCCTCGTAAAATCCTGTTTGGAGATAATGAAAATGTACTCCACAGACTAGCTTTATCTAGTTCAATTTTCTTTTATCTTCACATAAAGGGGTTAAGTGTTGTCCTAAAATAAGTACTTACTTACTTATTAGAGAAGACGAATCCAATCTTCGACAAAACGTTCAATAAAAAAAATACAACACCTAAATCGTTTCTTAGGCTCAAATCGATTACCTAGGTGAAATTGAAGATCTAACAATTCTAAGATTAATATACCTTGTTGTTCCTATAGTATCGTCTAGAAATGACTTAGACCATTGTCTTGTAGAGCAACAATCTGTCTACCCACCTATTCATTTCATTCAAAAACGCCAGAGTTTTAGTCAATTTACAACTAGATGGGGCTCCGATCGATCGTTATAACATTGCTAAACTTACAACTTATGTCGATGAACTTTAGGAATCACAGTCACCTAAAAAGAGCTAAAACATTAAAGCAATCCACATGAAACTAAAAAATCAGATGAGCTAAATCGTTTTAACGGTTTCTCTTCACTCAATAGTAACGTTTCTTATTATCTCCAAAGCTAGAGCTTAATGTAACATTAGTCTAGTAAAAACGACGTACTTAAGTAAGAAGAGATGACAAAAGTCATTAATGTTTTTCTTTACATTGTCATCGAATATATCGATCTTCAATTTGCTGCCAAACCAAGCGGCAGAATCGTTCGATTACTTCTCTATTCAATAAAGAAGGAAAAACGAAAAAAGAAGCTTTGCCGTTTATCCAATTGGTTTAAAAGGAGCTAAAAAACCAAATCAATCAAATAGACGACCATCTTAGATCCAAAAAAACCTAATCAATTCCCGCAATAAGTGGGAAGTAGCCATCATTCACGCAGAACATTTCGCTAGGCTCCTTATCGCATCCAATTCTCTTGGTTATTACCCCTGGTTATTACCCGCCATTTCGCAAACATTGGATGAGACGCCATTTGTAATTTTCTAGCTATCCTACGCTCTGAGTCAGACGCGATTCGAAATAAGAAGCAGCTGTTTTACATTTAATAAATTCAAATATTTAATTTGAAATGAGAACGGGTCCAGATTTCGGCGAAAGGGATGCGAATGCGACTGTGAATAATTCTTACTTTCAAACCCGTGTTGAAAGGTACCTATTCAGATTTAAGAATTTGGTTACAGAAGTTTATTCTCTGCCTAATTATTCAGCCTTCGTTTGTTTCTAGATTAAATTATAAAAAGATTGGATTGATATACAGTATTTTAACATGTTCATTAATTAGTGTTTTTCTTTTAACAGAGAAAGAAGACTATTTTCAATACTTACATAATGTTATAGATGTAAATTGGAGAGTGGATGTTCGACAAATATTTAGCGTTTTTCGCAAGAGTTTTAATTACTGTCTCATTATTAGCATCCTTGTTTTCCGCATCATCATACGTAATCGATAATTGGTAAACTAAGATAAAGATGAAAAAAATGATGTTCAATATCTAAAATAGGTTTTCGAATAGGTCTTATTTACTGCAAAATAAGCCCAACTTTTCAACAAAAACTAATGTATCGAATCCGTAAACTAAATGAAAGGATGATATTAGATAACTCAACGGTTGACACTACAAAACAAATGGCTGACTATAAATACTTGTTTTCTTTAAACGTGATAAAGCCAATTATCCATTTGCCTTACGTACCATGAACAAAACTTACTTGAATACAAATCCAAAAGATTTTTCAGAAACCGCTTTGCTTTTACAGCTTTGACAGTTTCTCTAACGTAATCGAATACAAATGTCCAATCTCAGTCGACGAGTCGCGAGCACGTTCGAGTGCGCGTTTAAAACTTATGAATCCCGTGGAATATTCCATCCGAGCGGCTTAATCGATTTAAGAGATAATCGGCCAGTATCATAGTTGGACCACTGTCTTCAAAGGAAAACTTTTAACCGCGTTAAGGCGAACTTTGATAGCAAACTCGGCCCGCTTTTTGCATTATAGTCTACTTGCCAATAACTCTTTTAAAGCATAACATTTTGCTCAAGTGATATTGGTTTTGAGTTTAAGTTTTGTAGAAAAGATCTTGAAGCGAATGGAGTTTTAACGAGTTTCGGTTAACAGCGGATTCTGTATGAAAATATGATCGTAAAATTTTGATGTGTCATTCAGAAAAGTCAAACTCCGTTCTTAATAAACTTGGGAATTCAATTTATCGAACATGTTTAAAATTTATAACTATATCGTTTGGTCCATGTTAAGATAGTTCCAAAATAGAATTCTAAACTTAAAGAACTCGTTATCTCAGGGCAGTGAACTTTCACAAGTGCCAAAATAGAGGAGTATGTGGCGAATTGGAACAATTTAATATTTTATAATAAATATATGAGTTATAATGATAAATTTTGTCAGGTCCAAATTATACTGCTCTTGATATGATTTGCTGCTTTGAAACTCATTGTGTCTTATACAATTATAATGGTTATATATGTCAACTTTTTTGGCATCAATTTACAAAACAGCACTTGCTCATTTTTTCCCAATAAATTAAAATCTTCAAGATATTTGTCTTTAATTTTTCCATTGTAACAAATTAAAATTATGGATCTGTAAAAACTGTGTATAAATTTATGTACTTGTCAATATGACTTTGCATACTCGTAGTAAATAAATAAGCCTAAAGTTATCGGGTCACCCTTGATTACGTATACAAATTAGATTTTAATTAAAATAGATAACGACAAAATGATGTTGATATATTATAGATAGAACTTATAACTTTATGTGTGTATGTTTAAGTGAAATTATTGAAATGAAAGTTTAAAAACTTAAACAGTAAAATTCTTGTAATATGGGATTGTCATGTTTTAAATAACAATTACCCCCCCCCCCCAATGTTTACTTATTTTACTGTTTAATTTTCTCGCATCGTTTACAGTGTGTCATTTATACATCATAACTTTTTTTATTCTTATAATAACGTAATCAATAGGTAACATTATACTCGTTTATACATCAAATCTCGACCGATAACGGCTACATCGTATACCTTTTGTAGACCCCCGTATTCATCGAGGTTTACCCAACCCAACCCAACAATGTGGCTTTTATACGAAATCGCACCTGTCTCCACCGGCCAGTGACATTAAATCGTCATCAGTGAGACATCCGACACGTCACGGACATCGATCACCCCCCAGCCATTATGGCTCTATCGAAATCGCCTCCCACATTAGCACAGATGCGACCTCCTTTGCTATTTTCAGCACAGTATCTGTGGAATAATGTGTAATACGTCTCAAAAGACTCTTATAAAACCAGTATTATATTATGATGATATCACTTTAGTTATAATTTTCGAACCTTAATGATATCTACTACGTTTGAAATAATAAGTTATAATATCATGTGAAATTCGATGCATATTTAAGTCGTCAGTTAGGTGGAAACATAAATGTCAAAATATGACAGAACTTCTTCATTAAGAAAGTGACATCGTCAATTTTATTGACATTCAATGAAAAGGTTAGTACCTATTCAATTAGGATAAGGCTATAGGATTGCTTCAAAATTTTATTATTTATTATAACAAACATAAAGTTTACATATTATGCATTGTTCCACAAAACTGTTTGCACAATTTGACTGCGGAATCGTCGATCCAGCTTGTTGATAAATAACATAACAGCACTAAGCACATAATGAACTGTTTTGTTAGAAATTTGAATTGTTGATCGTTGTCATATTAGTTCACAAAACAATATGTTGGTATATAGAAGTATATAGTAACCATGTCGTACCAAAAAGCTTATTGCACTTGCGTCAAAAAGAACTCGACAGGCAATCATTATTCCGGTCCTTTGGATAAGTCGTTACGTAGGTTAAAAACTTAAATTTAACTTTAAGATTGCTTATCGTAAAAAAAGTTAGTAGATAATGCCGTTTTATGTGGACTCACTTCACTTAGGACTTTTTGCGAGGCTACTGTTAAGGTATCTCCCGTGATACCTAACCCACAAAACTACAATGCAATTCATGTCTTTCTGTAAAATCGACTTGTAAATTGACTTGTACGCTTGTGTAGTTTTGTGGTATTAGACCCTACTCATATCTGTTACATTTGACGCAACATGAGATTAATTAAATCTAAGTATTTATTTATCTATATAAGATTTTTTATCGTTGTCTAATACCCATAGTACAAGCCTAAAGCTTAATTTGGGACTAGGTCAAGATGTGTAAAATTGTTCCCCGTTATTATTACTAGATACTATAAAATGCTAGGTAAAGTATTACCATTGTCATAAGAAACGTTAAAAAATTAAACTGCTGAGTTTCTTGCGGCATTTGTTTTCAGCAGTGCTCACAGTACTGTATATGAATAGACATCTTTTATTACTTTTGAAAATATTCGTCGAAATAACAACCAAATGAAGTCCCCAATTCCCTGCAGCCAGAAAACCTCTCGTTACCTGCCCACTGCCCGGTTCTGATTTATTTGCTGCTCGCAAAAGGCTAATTGGTAGGCTCCAAAACGAGCCCAGCAAAGGCATTTCGAAGCCTCTGACGCATTCCGACGTTATGAGCCCCCGCAGCTATGCGAAGATTAGAAATTAATTTTAAGGGTTTGCCGACTAGGTGAGGTAAATCTAGATATAAGTAGAATATTAACAGTAACTGATTACGAGTGAAATTGAATAACGATTGGGCTTTTGTCGATTACTTTTATTTTAATTTGTCACTTTATGTAGATGATATTCCGTGGTTGATTACTGATTGAGTAAGTTTATCGTTGCCTAGTATTCATAGTCTTATCTTATCTTATCTTACAGACGGGCCCTTTCCGATACACTTTGACCCTTTGGGTTCTTTTGTGCAATTAGCCTCTTACACACTCAGCTGTTAGAATGTGCAGGTTTGATAATGCACTTTAGTTAGAAAAACTCATTGGTACTGTGAGTGGGGGGGTTTGAACTCGGTACCTTACAATCACGAATCAACCCCCTAAGTCACCAGGCCACTGACGCTCTAGTACCCATAGTACAGTCAGCTGCAGAGAAAACTGACCCCCCTGCATACATGTTTCCTAGCAAAGGTGGTTATGGTGGATATTTATTTATTTTACTCCAAGTATTTTTGTAGAACTCTCCCTTTTTTAGAGTCATGCTATGTCCTCTTTTCTCTGGTCCCTAATTACTTTACTTTTAACAATTCATCTTCATATTTTAACTTACGCGATAGGCTCTTGTCAGTGGAGTAATTGCCACTTTTCTCTATTCTCTACCAGCCTTTTCACCTCCTGATTCGACACGACATTGGCCTTCCGTCATTTGGCTAAAGTATATAAACCTAGGTATTCCTCTTCCTGTTTTCTTTGAGTTGGTCTTCCAAAATGATCAAAAAGAAACTGTCGTGCCGTGTTGTTTCTTATGAGTCTATCACTGGCCTCCACCCTTCTTTCTTTTCTACCTGATTCTACCTGACCTACATAAACGAGAAAAATCAACTCTTCCGAACTATGTACAAAGGGCATAAAAAGTATATTTTGCATGCGGATTTCACTAGACTTTACGGTGATCCACATGAAAGGTTTCCCCTAAAATTGATAAGGTAGGAGAGTCAGGGCCTCGCAAATAGAGATTTTTTAAAATACTGCCTTGCTAGTAACGTGGGATTTACAATCGAATTATTAAATACGCTTTATACAACGATGACATTCTATATTTACCCATTATAAATATTTGTAAAATAAATGGATCTATTTAATGTCGGATTTAAATGGCTGAATTCTCTTTTAGAAATATACTGAAAATTTTGCTGGCTTACTTGTTTCGGGTAAAGTTATTTTCAATAAATATATTAAGTTAATGCAAAATTGAGCAATAAACTACTATGTGCATACTCACTAAGTACCAGCAGTGCGGTTAAATAATACTTAGGTACTTTAAATTTGAAGTGACTATTTGATGATCCAGCCTCCAAACTGGCCTGCTCAAACGAACTCCTTCTCAATAAAAGAGATTAAGAACATTCTCCATTTTGTTTACATGTTACACTAAATACAGTTTTAGAGTTAACCTAAAAACGTTCAAACTTCTCTCAAAGCAGGCCTCCGTAACCCGGTCACGTGCAAGTGTTTTGTATATTTAATCTGTGGACGTGGTTAAAAAGCGGGTAGCGTCCGAAACACACTCCGATTCACTTTCCACGGAGCAAGCTGCCAACTTCCACGTGGCTTCATGTATTCGCAGTAGTCCAATGGCACACAGCAAACGTTTGGTTAGTGTCCACCCAAATGTGTCTCGTAAGAGATAAATTTAATTCACTTTGTGGCAGCGCATTGTAAAGGCTCCTCGTGCCCGATTCGGACCGGTCGACAATTGTTTGTGGTTAGCTCGTACGTACCTATTAATACAAAGCTTATAACTTCCAAATAACCAGTGCACATAACACACCTGTGTGGCAATGATAACTATGATAATGTTCTTCGTTTTGAAATAATATTACTGTGAAAAACTGTGACGCCTGACATCTCTTTCTGCCCCGAAAAATAAAGGTATACGCTTAAGGGCAGAGTGAGACGTACACCGGTAATTTGCAAGTCCGATGTGACTCAACTTTTTCAAGAGAATAGTCGGTTTAGTCGGCCGTGGGAAGAATTTCAATTAGCTTGGGCTTCTTTTTCACCGAGATTGGCACCAAAACCCGCCATAAAAATAAGAATTAAGATGCATGCTTTCAAATTACTCCCTAAATTACGTTCTTGTTTGTGTTTGAACATTTGTTATTGAGAAAATGTTTCTTTGTTATATTTTTGTGACTTTGTAATCTGTAATTTGCGGTTGTTTGTTTTGTGGCGACGCCGATAAAGAAATAGCAACTAGGTCATAAATAAAATGTGAATTACTTTTTGGACGGTTTGCGTCTACAATTGCTTTTTTGTGCTTTGTTTAATCTCTCGTGGAATTTTATAATGCTTACGATAGCAAAGATGGGTTGCTGATGGTTGTTCGAATTCAGTCAACAAGTGCCTTCATACTTAACCACTTACTTATAAACGTAAAATAAGCTCGGAATAGTTTATGTCACAATTACAGATAAGGACAAAGCATGGCATAAACTATTCCAAGCGTATTCCTCGTTTATAATTAAGACGTTAGAGTAAAATTACACTAGAAACTTTACTTTATATCTCCAAGGTCTGCATACGGTATCAATTTTGCATTGCCTTCTTTAAATGTATGTCAATGAAATTGTGAACTAAAACTCGATTTCAAAGCGAGAATGGAGTTTGACGTGTCTAAATAGAATTGACACATTTAACGTGAATGCAGTTTTAAACTGAGCTCAATTCGCCGCCGAAATTCAATAGAGCATTGTGGCATGTGCGGTTCATTATGGCTAGGGATTTATCGGGACGTGCTGATCCTTTAAATTTAATGGATAGATCGTTTCAAATAATCCGGCTATGGTATCGATATCGATCTACATATATCGCACTGCTAGATCAAAACATTAGTAACTCAAAATACAACTGTATATTCAAATCAACTTTAATACAACTTCTATGAACTTGAAACAAAACTAGAAAGGTTTTTGAGTTTCTGGTTTGATCTAGTAGTGCCATATGATGATTGGCGATCATGACCTCAATAACCATAATGAGTAGGTGCATGTTCTTTGGATGTATTACACATTCTATTTTTGTCTTATAACTGTCAGAAATGAACAAACGATTCGCACCAAAGAGGATTCTTTTATTTCTCAAACAGATTGTTTTTTCCATGTTGTTATTGGTTAAATCTTCGTAACGTTACAGACCTTAATGTTGATTTTCGACTCAATACATGAGTACGATATTGTGATAAACAATTTTCAAATACATGGTGTGGTTTCATATTCGTATTCATTTATTCATTGCATTGCAAACTGGTTTTATAGTAAACTGCAATTATTTGATAACAACGCTTCAATCGAGACAAGCGCAAACTATGTCCTTTTTTATTAATATGTCGATCGGGTCAAAAGTCGAAAAAACTGCGACTATATTATTTATTAAAACCCTAAAGGACTAGTTTTAGATAGTACCTTCTCCAGACATTTTTGAACTAGACTAAATTTGCTAAAATATGAGACTAGAATTATCTCTGGAGACCCAACACTTTCTGAGATAAAGTTTTTCAAAATAAACATGATATCTTCTTCATATTTTTTTTTTGGCCCAAAAACCTACCGTAAAATGTTCCTACTTTGCTCCTTCGTGGGTAACTAACTATGCTCCATAGTGACTATTTCGTTTGTTAGATAATAAGTAAAGTCAATGACAAATTTGCTGAAAAAAAAAAATGCGTAGGTACATCCAGCCACGAAGTGAATGAAAGCAATAGAAAGATTTATGATACAGATTACCTCAATAAAACCATGGAGCATAATTGCCCAGGGGGGAGCAAAGTAGGAACATTTTACGGTACTGACATTTTGCGGGTGGTAGGACCTTGTGCAGGGTCCGTCCGGATCGCTACCACCATCTTAACCATTAACCTACCGCCAAACAGCAGTGTTCGCATTGTTGTGTTCCGGTTTGGGGATAAGACAGCCGGTGAAATGACTAGCATAGAGGCATTCCATCTTAGCCTCAGGGTTGGCAACGCATTTGCAGTCTTAGGATTGCATTGCAGTCTTGTGATTGCGAATGTCTATGGGTCACAGTTTCCACTTACCATCAGGTGGCCTGTGTGCTCGTTTGTCTACTCAATGCCATAAAAAAAAAAAAAAAAAAACTGAAATATATGTCAACTCCATATATCTTGGCTAGGCCATGTGCTCAGTCCAGTATGTAATCAGTACGAGTTGCATCATAAATTACATGCCCTGACTGCTCGGACAAAGACTGAAATAGTACGTCGGAGATAACGTCCGGATAATTCAGACCTTTGTTTCTCATCATTGTTTCATATAAAATATGTCCGCACACGAAGGGATATTCCATGTATTTTTCTAGATCAAGAGATGTATTTCATATAATCCTTTAGTCTTCTTATGACATTTTAATTTTTATTATTTGTTTTTTAATTTTGATTACGTTCGTACTTCGAGCAACACGGCCTTCCTAGCGGAAGGGAGTCGCCATAGCTATGAATGCTGATCTATGAATATTACGCAAATGCAGCTCGCACACCTACATACAAAAACAAAACTGTAATGATGACACTAATCCATAAACAATGGAACAATACACTGACATAATGCGCACCTCAAAAAATTTTTTTGCTCAACTGATTTGTTGCTTAACAGATCCGAATTTTGTACGGACGAGCGGACTCGATGTTGATAAACAAATCCGACAATTATACTACAGTAAAATACAATACAATACAAAACACTTTATTGTACACCAAACAATAACATTACAGAAATACAGCATAATTAAAAACAACACAGGTAAACAACAGGCGGTCTTATCGCTGATTAGCGATCTCTTCCAGACAACCTTACTAGGGATAAGGTGTCAAATTAAAATATTTTACGAGGTAGGTGGTACAGACTTCACGCGAGCAATAACAAGAAACTATGTAAGTTATTAAACATGAATAAAAATACTCGAATTTGGTGTCTTAATGCAATAGAACAGCAAAAATACGATAAAAATTTACTTGCATGTGACATGTAACACCATCTTTTTGTAAGTTTGATATCCCAGACCCCTTTTTACAGCAGAAAACAGAGTTATTTGGCATTTTACGTGTAGGTAACGTTCACTCGCGCGACTGGACTCTGTCTAGTTGACAACTTAGTTTTATTAGATGCGCATGCCCGCTTGGGCTTGTACTGTGACAGAGGGGAAATGGTTCGAATACCTGCTCCCTTCGTGTTCGTGTTGCTCGACGCTGTCGTATCTTAAATGACACAAGATTAAGATACATCGATGGACATTATAGTCATCTAAATTGTTCACAAGCACATACAAACAAATATAAACTGATAAACACATTATACTCCTTCGGCAGTCGGGTAAAAAGGAACGATATAATTGTCTCTGAGTACGACGGCCCCACTTAAAACTTCAAAAAATCATGCACTTACTCAGTTGTTACTTGTTACGTCTGTTCATTAACAAGTTAACTACCATCCGTTAGTTAGCCAGCTCCGAAATGTTTTGTTCGCCGCGGAAATTCGCTCCATTCGTAACAACACGATAACATCTGCCAGCTCGCGGAATATCTCAACTGACGTGGCTGAAAATGGCGGCCATTTGTATTAAGGTTGGCTAATAAGGGCAAAGGCGCAGTCTTATTGGATGGTCTATGTTATGCCTTATGTTTATGAAAGGTCTTGTGTTGTGTGCTGTAATATGAAACATGGAAGAAGAATTTAACATAATTTTGGCAAATAACAGGTGGTTATTCATAATGTGACCTTTCGTTAACCGATACATAGAAGTTAGTCTACCATTCCGTTTCTGTTTTTATTAGTTATTACTGTTTCTTATTGAAGCAAAAAAAAAAAACTATTTGCTACCAGGGTTGAGGCAAACAAAAAACAGAAAAACACTACGTTTGTCTTAACACATCGTTGTCCGAATTTTCATTTACCCTAAACTGGTTTTCAGCTGAGTCAGGTAACTTTATAAATTTTTCAATTATTGTCTTCGGTTCGGTTAGGTTAGACTTGTATTAAAAGAACTCTAAAAAGTTTTGAATTTAAGCAGTAATGGCTTTAGGATAAATGAACATTCGGATAAACGATGCATTAGGACAAATGACGATTAGGGATTTTATACGGGAAGCAAAAATATCTGCCCGTTTACTGAAAATGTTTTTGACCTTGAGAATATGTTATTGTAGAGGCGAAGCCATATACCACTATACAGCAGAGAGCCTCTGACCTTGACCCCTTATGTTTATGGTAATTATATAAGGTGTATCTGACCTTGGGGCTTTAAATGCAATGATCAATTCTCCTCCTCAAATGCTGCTTCTTTTGTTCTACGACTTTGTGAGTTACACTTGATCAAACTTTACTACCTAGTCAAATCAGTGAATAGAAAACGTTAGAACACTATCCCAGACCCTGTCCCTGTCCCAGACCCTGTCTTTTGTTTTGATGTAACGAGTTTAATAACAACGGACGTCGTGCATTGAAAATGGGTGAATTATGGGCTCAATTAAAAAATCCTTAACAATCCTTAACTTTTTTCTTGGTGTAACGAAGATTAGTTTAATCATATGGATAACTTTCGTTACGAAAAGGAAAAGCAATAGAAGAAAGTTAACCTTGTCTCAATTAAGCCCTTAACTATGTACAATATTTTTGCAATTCACCCAAATATTATTTATTTTGTATGAAACAAAAAAAGAAGCAGCATTTGAGGAGCAGAATCGATTGTTGCATTTAAAACCCCAAGGTCAGATACACCCTATATAATTACCATAAACATAAGGGCCGTAGTATTCAAACATGCAGAATTATTAGTCTTGATTTTGGTTACATTTGTAATCATAACTCTAAATTTAAACTTCCAACATGCGTTCTCGACAAATGTCATACAACATTGTCGGTTCTTACGTAACAGAACTCCGGTTAAGCATTCCTAGGGCCAGACTGTATAATTGTCCTGGTAGTCATTTGCGAAGCGCTGCTTTGTTGGGCGTAGTCTTTGTACTTCGGGGGAGGTTTGAGCTTCATTTGTTTCATGCCAGGCGAAATTTATATGCTTGGGGAACTGATAATTGTATGGCCGTCCTTAAAGAAGGTAGTGTATTGTTGTTTTTTAAACGTGTAGGTACATTTCGTTGCTTAAATACTAAAGGGCCACAAATGAAAATGAGTTTGTGTTGCATTTAAATTCAGAATACTATATAGTTTAAGTTTTAAATCAAACTCTACTGTTTTTGTTTTGTGGCGCTTTTGGATTTAAGCAGCGATTTATATGTACATAGTGGGTTTTGGTAGATAATCATAATTATATCAGATTTTGTTCACTTCTCATTCTCTTAAAATGTTACTTTAGTCTCTTCACATCGGGACTAAAGCTCCTTATTAGTTTCTAGGGATTATAGAATATATTTTTTTCTTTGAAAAACGCTAAACAGCCAATCACGGTGTTTGTGAATCAATGATTGTCTATAGACTATTTTTTTTAAAACGCTATTAATGATTACGAATATGAATCTATTTAATTTTATTAATTATGATTGAAAATTATCTAGATTAGGTATTAACAAAATAAATTCTGCGTAATTTAGATTGTGAGTAACTAAAGTGAGCTTCTCTAACATAATATAGCTTTGGCAGATTCCATATCATATGCAACGAATTTTCCTTGAACAGCAAGATTTATGTTACTTTTCCTAGTCTCAATTTTAGTAAATAGTTGTATAATTCCTTTAATAAAAGAAAAACCCTGTCGACTTTTTCCAAGTTTCGGCAATTTCTTGATGTCAATTCGCACAAGTACATGTTGGTGATTTACTACAGTATGTAATCTTATTTATTTCTTATTTATTCCACGCACAAACCGACAAGGAGTTGTAAACATGGACTTAGTAAATTAGTTTTGTTAGAACTATTGCGCATACCTACAATGTATTCGAATGTCAGAAACTTTGGTCGCAAAGGAGTTTGCGAATAGAGATGTGGAAACGCTACAAAAGTTTTTCTTTTCGATCGCTCACAATGTATCACATGACATTTCCGTGCGTTAAGATAAACCACGTGATCAACTGTCATCAAATACATTTTAAGTCAAAGAAAAGAAAATAATAGTAGCCTTTGCAACTTGGCTTAAGCCCTTATGCAATTCGGCTTACCCTAAGTAGTTACGTCTGTTTTTAAAGCGAAGCTATTGAGATTATTTTCAAGATTGGTAAACGGAAACTTTTCATCGAGGACAGACTCATTTTAATGTATATGATTGACGGCTGTAGATAAATGTTTCAACGATGAACACGAGCAATTCTTTATTGATTTACAAACCCATAGTAGAAGCCTAGAGTTTAGTTTGCTACTAGGTTAATTGGAAATGATTGTCACCTGATAATGATTCATTTTATAACTTTAAAACGAAATCATAAATATTTTATTAAGAGCAAAGCGTGTTACTGTTGGGTATAGGTTTTCTTGTTACTATCTGGGGGGTTATTATGACATAGTATTTCAGTTCATGTTACGGTGAGTGTAAAGGATGGAGCTATAGCAGTTACATAACTCTGTCCTTTTCTTTCAGCTTAAAAGGAATGCCACATATAGGTCATAATAACCCCACTGATTTGATTTCTGGCTTGTCAGACGTGACTCTAGCTTGACTCTAGCTATCAAAGTACTCGCTCAGTCTTCATTGTGTACTTTATGGTACAGACATAGTTTATAGCCCGAAGACGGACACAGGGTATCGTAAAACGGGGTGAGTAGGGACAGAACCTAAGATGAAGCGTATGTATGAAATTATCTCCAATAGATGTACCCCGTGTGGTAGCCGGATTAGAACCCCGTGTGGTAGCCGGATTAGAATAGTGCCACTCCGTATCTTTCCGTGGATGTCGTAAAAGCCGACTAAGGTAATAAAGGCGTGTAGTACCTACTGTTAGGCGATGGGCTTGCAACCTGTCACTAATACACTGGTAAACATCTTGGCCTAAGTGAGCAAAATGTGGTTACAGAATTACCTATCAAAAAGTTTTTATAGTTGTTGGAAGTTCTGTAGCTCTGCCTAACCCACTCTGGGAATAAAGGCGTGAGTTTATGTATGTATGTATGTACGTAACGTTATTGACCATTTAATACTTGTTCTTGTATGTATCAAGTTATGACTTATTTTAGGTTGTGTCCCTAATCACCCCGCTTTATGGTACATACATACATACTACATTAAATCACGCCTGTTTCCCAGAGGGGTAGGCAGAGACCACTTCTTTTCATTTGTTATGATCCTCAAACAATTTATTTCGCTTCTTCCACATTCATACATCGAGTCATGCACGCACGTCGGTTGCGGGTACTTGAGATTCGGCCCTTTTCCAGTATTTTTTTATGGTACTTTTCAAGTTTCCAAGGAAATGGTGATAAATGATTTGAAACGTAGTTTCAGGCGTAGTATTCGTAGTAACAAACGTAGTATTTTAATAAAACGAGTAACTTAAGTATTCAGATCGCCTTCAAACCTGACAAGTCAATTATACGTGTTCAACATTGCAAAGAACCACACGTAGCAAAGTTCCCTTATTCCTCTGGCACGTCCCCGATCAAGATCCCAACTCTCAAATTAATTATCTAGTTCCAAACTTCCCCCACTTCAACCTTAATCTAACAACCCAAAGCCTGTTTTCAAATGCAGGGTACACGGGGCTGTGGTATAATGGACCGTGTTAACACGTTTCGATTTGAGTTCATATTTGGGTCAAGTTCGTAAAAGGATGCCCAAAGCGGAGAAGTTTCCACTACCAGAGTTTGTGAGTACATTTCGCTGATTATCTGCTTGCTAATGACTTTGTTTTGGGTACAGGAAGGTAGGACGTATAAAGTTTGGGGAAGATAAGTCATTTCATGTGTATGACTTTGCGCTTGCTGATAGGTAATTTGCGTCAGCCTTGCAATCAGTCGGCCAAGTGGTCTACCAGTTATATGAAAAGTTTCTGTCAGATCTGATTATCACTAAGGTGGACACTTGTCGGTCTTTACATTGCAAGAGAAAATCGAACGTATGTTCATCATGTTCATGTATCATGACATGCAAATGAACTGCAATAGTAGGGTAGTTGAACACATTTTTGGCCAAGTGTACACGTGTAAAAGCATGTACTTATAGTCAACTTCTCGATTCTATGACATTCATTCATTCATTTCTTCATGGTACAAAAATGGTGAAGGACTGGTCCGGTCAACCACACAATTGGTTAAATATGTGTGGTCTTTCTTACTCAATGAAAAGGTCGGTAAAGTCGACGCTTCAATTCGGCTGTCGCCAATAAATGATTGAATTATTGTAAGAATTAAAAAAAACCGGGCAAGAGCATGTCGGACCATGCTCAGCGTAGGGTTCCGAAGCCGTAACGACAAACACAAAAAACTATCTCAAAAATCAACATGTATGAAACAATTTTCTATTTAAAGTTATTTGGCGCTGTCTTAGATGATTTTTAGTAGGTATAAACCCGTTAATCGCCTGTATCTCAGGAACTAATCATGTCTACTTAGCCGTGATAGTTTTCCTTTAAAATTCGTTATATGCGCTTTCGTTGAAGATTTTTTTCAGATTTTTAGTACTTGTAGTTTTGGCTGTAGGGGGGGGGGGGGGGACACTTGACTCTAATAAAAAATAGCGCTTTAAAGCTTAATATTTCATAAACGGATCCCTTAATCGAAAAATTGTTTTCATAAACCCGCAATATTTTTGAAAGACCTATCCAACGACACCCCACACAATGGGGTAGGCAAGAAAAAAAAAAAACATCCCCAACGTTACGAGTAGGGGAGGTGCATTAAAAAAATATATTTTTAAAATTTTTATTATACCACTTTGTTGGCGTGACTAATATGTACATTCATGCCAAATTACAGCTTTCTAGTACTATGAGTCTCTGAGCTAGACTGGGGACGGACGGACGGACGGACGGACGGACGGACATGGCGAAACTATAAGGGTTCCTAGTTTGACTACGGAACCCTAAAAACCCGACTGCATAAAGCTTAATATTTCATAAACGGATCCCTTAATCGAAAAATTGTTTTCATAAACCCGCAATATTTTTGAAAGACCTATCCAACGACACCCCACACAATGGGGTAGGCAAGAAAAAAAAAAAACATCCCCACGTTACGAGTAGGGGAGGTGCATTAAAAAAATATATTTTTAAAATTTTTATTATACCACTTTGTTGGCGTGACTAATATGTACATTCATGCCAAATTACAGCTTTCTAGTACTATGAGTCTCTGAGCTAGACTGGGGACGGACGGACGGACGGACGGACGGACGGACATGGCGAAACTATAAGGGTTCCTAGTTTGACTACGGAACCCTAAAAACCCGACTGCATTGTTCATATTGTCGTCAATATACCTCCATATGTTATAATTGATAATTTACCGTTGTTTTTATTTAAATTTGCGTGTATTGCTAACGTCTTTCAACAGTGCACCAAGCTCTAAATAAATGCACTTATCTGATCGTTACTTAGATTGTCTGCAGGTGTCCTCTCAACTTAACTCAAGTGTAATTTTATTCCGTGCTACAGTACTGCGACCGGTACTTCGCTTAAACACTATAAGTATTTTTACTTGTTGTGACTCAAGTCTCTTTTCCTCGAATTCAGAAACTCGATAGATAAAAAGTTGGCCACGTATGATCCTATTATCCGTGTTAAGGTTCATGAGATACAGCCAGCTGATAGACAGACGTTCACGGCTTAGTTATGGGGCCCCATTGTCACCCTTTGGGTACGAAACCCTAAAAAATTAAAAACAAGCTTCAAAAACCCGACTGCATTTTTTAGACAGTCGTCGATACACCCTGTATTAATAATTGTACATTTTTCCATTGTTGTTTTTTCAATTTGAACAGTTTAGGTCTCCTTTTAGATATACACATCTTAGTCGGCTCAGGCATTTAGAAGTTATTGTAGAATATAGAATTTTCTTGAGCAGTCATGTATAAAATGAAACATTTACCCTTGCTTGCCAGTGACTCCGTCCGCACAGAAAATTTAAACATAGCCTAACATCTTAATCCTCAGGGTTTACAACGCATTTGCAGTCTTAGGATTGCATTGCAGTCTTATGAATGCGAATGTCTATGGGTCACAGTTTCCACTTACCATCAAGTGGCCTGTGTGTGACAAACGTCTTCACCATGCCATAAAAAAATTTATCAGGGAATGTAGAATTGTAATGGTGAAATATTTTTTTAATAAGTCCAGTAGTTTTGAAGCCTATGCAAACAAACAAACAAATCTTTCCTCTTTATAATATTAGTGTAGACGATTAACGTAATCGAATTCACATCCATAGCCAAATACTCCCAACCTGTCCAACTTTATGGTAATAAGATGTCTAGACTTGTAGGAATAAGAATACTAGGGGCGCATAAAGCCAGCGTGTATTATTTAGTTAATTCTATTCGTAATAATAGGTATTGGAGTGGTCTCCCGAGTATTTGTGTCGGGGATAGTTTTACGAATAGATTGTTTTTTCTTAATGTTTTCATAGCTGAATGATTTAAGTAATGCATTTTTATTATATGTGTATGAATATACTAGTTGGCAAGAACAGTTAAATTTTTACGGATGATTTTTCAAGTTAATGTCAGTTCGAGTAGTTTTCTCCACAAAAAGAAAACAAAAAGGGTAAAAAAAAAACAGATAATTTTATCTAAAAATTGGAAAATCGGCCTTGAACTTATTGATTTAATTAGCCAGTTAGAAATGAAACATTCGTTTAAGTGACACACAAAAACGTAAAAACCTCAACAACTTAAAAAAAATGCATATTATAAAACTGCATCTAAAATGAACCTAAACTGCACTTATCCAATAAACCGCTGCCAGAGGGCATCGCTCCCAAAAAGCTAGCAGCATCACCACATTGAATAAATTAATTAATTTTACATTAATTTTGTGGAAATTACTAAACATGTAATACTCAATGTTATTATCATTGTCATACTTACCATTAACATCCCTAGATTAAAGAAAAACCATAGGTTATGATTTTTACATTAAAGTCTTCAATTTCAAAACTAAACCCCCTTAAGAGAAAATTATTAAAAATAACGTCATTTAATTAAAACGTTATCAAATCGTTGACAAACCAAATGGCATAAGGCAGAATTCGAAATCACGAACATGGCATGTCGCGGGCAAAGACAAGTAATATAACATAATGAATAAGTTCCCAAAGCCATGTTTGCAAAGATCCTTTTAATATTTATATGCTCCCCTAGCGGTTGCCATGGCAACGCCTTTGCGACTTAACCAAGAGGAAATATTACTCTGCGATATTAGCTACTTATTGAAAATGTGTGCTTAAGAAATAATCGTAAAACTCTTGTATATACCGTGAAGAATTTTCCTTCATTTTTCCTCGTGAAACGTTGCATCGAATAAACTATATCCTTGCATTTTATGATATAATAATTTAAATAAAAATTTTAATGCTATGGTGTTTGGTAAAAGGCCAGTATAATGAAATATGACATGACGAAATGACGATATACGACGTCAAGAAAGTAAGAGGTATCGTAAAGTTGACAATACCATAGCAATAAGTAAAAAAAAACAACGTAGGACATACAGGTGGAACCTCGAAGGTCCTCCTTCTTTTTTGAAGTCGGTTGATAAAAATAAAGTTGAATAAGGCCGCAATAACCTCCAAAGACCCAACAATGTAAGAAAATTTAGTTTTTTTTTAAATATCAGTCATAAAAACAAAAAAAAACACTTTGTTCTTTGCACAGGATCTGTATTATCATAGCCGCTTATGTACTATTTTTAGTACAAGGGTCCTAAAGAGGATAATGGCCGGCCGAATAAAAAACAATACGATAACAAGACAAAAGCAGCATAGTTTTACCTAGTGGAATAGAATTCCTTCCGACACGATCCGCCAGTTATTTTAAAATGCATAGCCTTTACTAAATAACACAATTGCCTATCAAAATCACCTATAAAAGCCGCTTAATAAAAACCATTACGAACGAAACCTTCTCCAATATTAACGAGTAATAACGAATTCGTATTAAGGCCTAAAATCCTTTGGCTGTTTCGGGCCCATTACATAATGTGTTTCCCATTCACTTTATTATAATAACTATTTCCCGTGGGCCTTATGTTTGCTTAGGGTAGGGTAGGGTAGGGGGTATTTGGAAAAGTGCTGGTTGCGCGTATAATCTTGTAAAAGCCATATTGCGTGGGATTGGCTAAAACTTAAGGGTTTTTGACGCTTTGAATTAGTTTACCAAGTATTTGTATTGTGGCATTCAGTTTATTTAAGTATTTAATTAAATACCTGTCCAAGTAATCACAACTATACATTGTTAGTAGAAAGGTATAATGTTTTGCTCCTCCGATTTTTTTTATATAATTCTCTTTTGTCTTTTAATTAACGACTTTGTTTAATAATGATTATGTAAGCCTAAGCGTTTTTATGTATTTTGTTAAAAACCAGTGTTCTTTATCAGTTATAAGTATCCGAATTCTCAAATACATTTAGCCCAGTTTATCTTTCCTTTCATAGGCCACTTGCACGAAAAACACAAATGTAAATTTAGACCTATATTTAGAACAGACTGTTCTATAAGTTTTGACACAAATAGGGTGCTTAAGACTAAAACTAGATTATAATTGCTTAAAGTGGCCCTAAATACAATTTTAAATACTGATGAAGTAAACTATTTAATTTATGAGATTCACTTTAAAACTTTTCCCTAGCTGAAGTAAATTGCAACATAACGAGCGTCTCGTAGACACGTCTGCGCTCGTAGCGCTACGCCGCCGCTACGGCGTAGACAGCGAGAGTCGTTCATTTTGCTCCAACACGGTAACAAGCTAACACACTTGGCCGATTTGCTTGGAGATAAGGCCACTCAGCGTTTATTCAAGTTTTAAATCTCGTTACTTTGAAAAAGAATCTTGTGTCGGTCAACTAAAGTCAAAAGTAACTTTTACAAATGTCCTTAATTTAGGACATTTGGGCCTTACGAGTTTAAGGGGAAATTTCTACGGTTTTATTAATTATTTATTACTAATAAAATAAATGGAAAGTCGGTTATTTCTGTAGCAAAGAAAGCGTTTGCCTTGTTTATTATAAAACGCGATAAAGTCTTTACATGAAAGGAAACTAGGTGGAATTTGTCATATATAAATGAAAGTTTTAATTTCCAAATATGAAAATATTAACACCTTTATCAGTATTATCTAGTTACTTATGCACAATTTCAGCCAAAGCATGTGAAAAAAGGTATCTTAAGCTTTGTTCTGCCCAATGTTCTTCCTAAAGCACAAATTAGATTAAGTACTTACTGTCCAACAATTTTAATATTATAAAGTGTCGATTTGGGGATATCGACTGGGAATCGGAAGTTCATTTCAAATATTTCTCTACATCTTTGTAATTTCAAACACTTTTTCCTTAACGACGTCATACATTAAAGCTTCACAAGGAATTTACGCCGTAATCTTCTATGTAAATGAAACCGACGTAACACGCCGTCACGTCACACAAACGTCACATAATACAACAAAACAATCGCGTTGGATCAATCATGCAACGTGTCAGCACCTACCATCTTACTTGCAAAACGCAACAAGTCCTATACAAATGACAAGCCAATAAAGACCTTCCGTTAGCACACTGAAGTGTAACCTAGAGGAAAATTATAGCGAATATGAACCTTGAGTCTTTGGCTAAGTTTTCGGTTCTTGATTGTGCACAGAAATTATACAGAGGGAATATTTGAGTCAAGTATTATTTGGGTGTTGGCAGCACTGTCGGGTTCAATTACAAGGATGTATTAATGTGTGTAGTGTTACCATGTTAACGAATAATACTGGTAAGTGAATGATAAATGGCGGTGAATGATGGTTGAGTAAGTAAAAGACAGTTTTAAGAGTACTTAGTTATCGTTTGGTGGTTTAACAAAATTAACATAATTGCGTTAATCATTGGCCATTTCTATTAAGTGAAAAACACTAGAAATAAAGAACTTCAATTTTCCATTGCCATATAATTCATTAGTTAGATTCGTTTTAACCTTTATGAAGGACACATTAAATTATAAACAAACACATTGGTATAACTTAGGAATATTATGTTCATTTTATTATGTGTTGTGCAAAAAAGTTTAAATAAATAAATAGTATTAGTAAGAACTACAGGCGGTTCCGTAAATACGATACAGTGAAAAAAAACCTGTCGTACCTCGTAATCCATGACTGTAACGTGGGTCTAATATTAAAAGATACATACACAAACTGAGGTCATCCCCAGAGTGGGTAGTTAGAGCTGTAGCTGGTAATAGCTGGTGGCTGCTGTGGTTGTTGGTAATTCTACAGAATAAACTTAACTATAAATATTGAGTTTGTTATATAACCATAAAATTATCATACCGTATTTATTTAAGAAGGAAAAAAAATCACGATTCCAGGGATATAAAGATAACGACTCTCAATAATTATGTAAACATATACATTATAACAAAAAACTAATCATGGCAAACAACGGGCTCCCCTGTGACGTATATACCTTACGCTCGCTCATGGTGGGTCGAGTGTGGAGCCATTACGTATACGGGGTCATTGACTCGCTTACGGATGTTCACACTTTAATGAGTCTCTGGTAAGACAGAGTAGATACAGCGATCAAATAAAGTTCAGCAACGGAACCACTAAGCCAGCTTGATCGATTAAATTGCCGATCGGTATTAAGAAAATGGCTGCACTGTACTGTTGCTAAGATTATCCGCAAGCTGCAACACAAAAGATTTTTTTTCTCTTGGGCTTTCATAAAAGAGGGGAAAAGTAGTAAGTAAAGTAAGTAAAGTAAAATGAGTCAGATTGTTAAGATAATTCATCAGATGACTATAAAATATTACGAAACAAAGAAAATTTATTGAACTGTGTAAAAAAATTACAAGTTTTTACTATTAATTCAGACATATTAGACGCATAAAAATTATATAGTAAACCAGTTCTACATCTGAAAAGGCGGAACCATTTAAATTAACTCAAAAGCAAAACAAAATAAGCAGAAGTTCAAAAGAATAGTTAATCCGAACCGATTAAGAATTCAAAAGTTCCCATTCAAGACCTGCGGAGCTAAAAGAGTTAGTGACCGACTGAATGAATGGCTCCCGTGTGACCGAGTGAGTGAATGGGTGAGCTGAGCGGCCACAGAGTTTAATATTCAGCTGGGTTTCGTTCCAACGCTCCTTCTTTGTTCTGAATTATTTTGATGTTTTAAGCCGGAATTATGAAAAATTCTTTTGTCATTTTGATTAGGGTTTTGATGAGTGATTTTTTGTTTTGTTTGTTTGTGGTAGGTGATGAAATGAAAATGTTACGAGTGTGTGAAGTAATAGACTTGATGATTATTGTTAGGTAAATCCATTACACGTGTTCGCTACTTTGTTATTGTTTGAAGCAAAGTATAAAAACTTCCGCGGAACGAAAGAGACAGAATATGATCGTATGATCGTATTCTTCGTCCTAAATTGATGTTTACTTCCGCTGAGTCAGACAAATAAGTTTCCAAAACTTAAGGCTTTAGGGTAAACAATTAATCTGACTGACGATGAATTAGGACAAATAACAATTAGTGAAATATAAACAAGAAAGCAAGTTAAATCACTCATTAGATCTCCGTCCGTATATACATTCTTCGGATCTTTAAAGAATTATCGTTTTCCTTTATTCGGTGTTCCGCTACCGTTCCGGAACGGCAATAATGATGTAAATATAATTCGTTTTTATACACGTCTGTAATAATAATACGGTAGCTTGAGCCCTGCCTCGCTGCTGGCAGCACTCGTAGTTAAGGTTTTTGTAATGTTTTTTTTGTATGCCTTTTTTTTATCTGTTACCTTTTAATAATAATTTAACCTACACTTATATTACCAACTAAAGAGAAAGGATTTGTATTTTTGTATATTTTTTACTAATAAACTCAAAAACTATTGAACCGATTTCAAATATTGTTTCACCATTAGAATGATACATTATACCTGAGTAACAAAGGCTATGTTTTATTTTTGTGCACCGACAAGTTGAGACTTCGCCCGCGACTTTGTACGCGTAGATACAATTAGTTTCCCGCTCCTTCCGCTATTTCTTCCCGTTGGGGGTCAATTTCCGGTAAATCCTTTCATAGTGTCAAGTACGATACTGAAGTAATTCTACCTCCAAATTTCAAATACTAGATCCAGCGTTTTTTTGGCTCTGCGTTGACCGATCATTCAGTTTCTCATTTTTTATAATGTGTACCTACATTATATAATTATAAGAAAATTTACCTAACATTGAAAAGGGCATGCTTCGATGGTTCGGTCATTTGGAAAGGATGGATGAAAGAAGATTGTCGAAAGAGATATACAGATCGAAAGTGAGTGGACGGGTTTGAAGCGGCCGCCCTAGGCGTACTTTTTCGAGTCAAATCGGAGAAGTACTGGAAACGGGGCGAATCTTAAGTACACGAAACCGACGTGCGTGCATGACTCGCTGTATGAATGTGGAAGAAGCGAAAGAAAGTCAAGATCGTAGCAAATGGAAAGAAGTGGTCTCTGCCTACCCCTCTGGGAAACAGGCGTGATTTAATGTATGTATGTTACTTAACATGTTTAACCATATGATGATGATGATGGGGTGGGGACGCCCGGCCGGATCAGGTGTCATATTTAATCATTTTAAGTATTACGCTGTTCCGTATTCTCTTATTTGTTACTAGCTGTTGCACGCGACTCAGTCCACGCAGATAAATAAAACATAGCCTCTGTCACTGAAGGTGAATATAGCTTTCCAATGGTGAAAGGATATTTGAAATCGGCACAGTAGTTTTTGAGTTTATTCATTACAAACATACAACATAAAAATATAAAAAAACAAATCTTTCCTTTTTATAATGTTAGTTATGTAGACTTAGGTTAGGTTGGTATAAGTGGATAAAAAAAATATTTTTCTCTTCCTCTTTTGCTCTCTAATTAATGCCCGGTTCCTATATTCAAGAAACGAATCGTTTTCCTTACGTCTCGTTAAAATTTGACACATTTTGTACGTAGCAAATGTCAAATTTTAACGAGACGTAAGGAAAACGATTCGTTTCTTGAATATAGGAACTGGGCATAAGTCAAGATTAAGTAAAAGCCCTAAGCGGCCCTCAGTCTATGTACTAACACAGTTTATCTTTAGGAAACCCAGTGAAGGAAGCGATATATCCTAAAATGTAATATGTATAAAACATTCTTACTAGCACGCGATCCTGACATTACCGGCCATCTTGCCTCGGTAATGTTTTTTTTGTTTCGGTTATTCATTATTTCCTTCGTGTAAGAATACTTTTATCATGTAATAAATTAATAAGGAAGTTTTTTCTGATAAATGTTGGTTTACCGTATTTAAGCCTCTGTTACACTCTATTTTTAGTCACCGACATAAAATAGGAGTTATTATGTATGTTTGATTTGTGTATCTGTGTGTCTGTTTTCTATGTATGTCTGTCCGTGCCATGGTAACTCCTAAACAGATGGACCCATTCGTTATTTTTGCATGAAAATATGTAGGTTGTCTATTTAAAACATTAATTACAGTCTGTGAGAACTTAGAAGATGCTCCTGTTTTGTAAATCTCTCTCACTCGCTCTTGATAAGATCGTATGAGAGTAAGTGAAAGATAAGTACAAACCCGAAGCATCGTCTAAGAGCTATCGCACTGTATGATAATTATTAGGGTATCTAAAACATTAATAACGTATAGTGCCCAGCCGATAAGAAGTCAATCCTGACACCTGTCATTTCAGTACCAATTATAACCTCAAACCCAAGAATAGGTTATAAATTGTACTGCAATGACAGCTGTCAGCATTGACTTCTTAACAGCCGGGCACTATAGGTTAGGTTAGGTTGGACTTGTGACAACGCGGCGATAAATGTCTTTAGATCAAATGAAAACTCGACGTAACGGTACGTTCGTTAAAGCGTATCGATAAAATAATACGTCCGTTATTAAAATATTCCTTCATAAAAATATTTATTCATAAATGTACCATTGGCTGAGTCCAAACTATGGTAGAGATCAGATTTGAATATTGATTTGCGATCAAATGCTCAAGAGAATCGCATAAACCGCTGTCGTAAAACGTTAAGGGTTTAGGACCGTTCGTTAGCTGTACTTAAACAAAACGAATTACACCGCGCCCTCCTGCGAAGTTAAAATAATGGTTTTGTTTTTTAGTGTTACCGCGAAAAATAATTGGTTGCTTTGTAATCAATCTCAGTAAGACCTTGTGGTGGTAGGACCTTGTGGTGGTAGGGTCTTGTGGTGGTAGGGCCTTGTGATGGTAGTACCTTTTGGTGGTAGGACCTTGTGGTGGTAGATCCTTGTGGTTTTAGGACCTTTTGGTGGTGAGACTTTGTGGTGGTAGGACCTTGTGGTGGTAGGGCATTGTGGTGGTAGGGCGTTGTGGTGGTAGGACCTTATAGTGGTAGGACCTTGTGGTGGTAGGACCTTGCAGTGGTAGGTCCTTTTGGTGGTAGGACCTTGTGGTGGTAGGACCTTGTGGTAGTAGTTATCTTATCCTTTAACCTTCCGCCAACAATGTTAGCATTGTTGTGTTACGGTGGATTGAGGCTTTCAATGTTAGTCCTCAGGGTTGGCAACGCATTTGCAAATAGCTATAAAAATAACCAAGATATAAGTCAACAAAAAATTGTCGCCATCTTTTTCTAGCTAAACAGCATTTAACATGGATATCATATTTCCGATCTGAACATGACGTCACAGTGCATATCGGACCTCTCTATCTAATTAGCAGTTTAAAATGCTTGTATTATCCGTATTTCTTAGTCAATTTTAATTTTAACTTCGGTTTTTTCATATTTTGTTGAAAAAAGAAATTTGTCAATATTGTAGTAAATGGAAAGAAGTGGTCTCTGCTTACCCCTCTGGGAAACAGGCGTGAACTAATGTATGTAGTATGTATGTATGTATGCGTAATCCCCATTGCAGAAGTATCAGTATACCTTTTGTTTAACAGATATTATTGCAAAGTGGCCAACGGCCGGGCCTGTAACAGACTCAATAATTAACATTTCAAAGAGAGAAATAAAAATTCTGGTAGTTGTTTTATATGTGAGAGGCAATCTTCGAAACCACTGCACATGTCACCGTTTGAAAGGTACTATAGTTTTTCAGAAGGACATAGGCAGGTAAGAATATAAGGCGTGATTGCTACTCTTGTATTCCACCCAAAAACTTAAGCGATATTCGATTTACAAAATATTCAGTTACGTGCATTTTTGAATTTCGAACCGAAGTTCCACGACAAAGTTTCATACGAGTTCGATCACAACTTCACAAGTCCCTCGCCTAATGTGATGCTATTCAAAACTGTCGGATTGGACGTTCCTATGTACAAAGTTACGTTTGCGGTTGAGATTGAAGCCTGTAGCAAAGGCCCGTCGATTAGGGAGACGTAAGGGGGTTAATTATAATTCTGACCAACGGCAAAGTAAAGTTTGCGCGACCTAAACCCACGCAGTAGAGATGCTTTGAAGTCTGTGGTCGCTAGACTAGCTGAGATCCATGTTTGATGGAAACTAATGAAATGTTTCGTTTTAGATATGCAAGCTTACATATGCCGCTGCTAGGTGATATCTCATCTATCATAATTTTACGCCTCATGTAAACGTAGCGAGTCATTGAATACAAACTTTAATCAAAGGTACATACAACAAGATTTAAAAAGAGGGTCTTTGTCATTCAAGTGAATGCATAAATATAATTTGTAATTTTTATTCGAATATTTATTTTTGTTTTTGACGCAAAAAAGCGGGTCGGATAGTTTTAAAATATCATGATATCCTGCTGACTGTGTCGGAAAGATGATATCGAGTACTTTTGTAGATTTAAGTTGGGCATGGCGGTTCCTTGGGAGCCTGCCGTTTTGCCGAAATATATTTGCCAAAATGTGTCGTTTGCACTGTAAATGTTTCAGGATTAATTTCAATAACATGGTATAAATAGAGCCCCATAGGTTAGGTAAGGTAAGTTTTTATAAAATTCTGAAATATTTACGGTTACAGAAAACAAAGCGGGTTGGAAAATGAAATGGTTGGGAATCGATACAATTTGGTAAACATAGTCGGTTTCAGCTATGCGTTAGTTTAGTTGATTAACCAGTCACTTTCTTCTTGTACGTATTTATGACGTTACTATTTTAAAATAAAATCGTATCTGATATTTCGAAATGTATGAGTTTTAACTTAATTCTCTTCGCGCTTAAGTTAAAAATTGTACGTCGCGAAATATGACATACGATTTTTTTTCAAAGCAATGATGTATTAAACTTTGTACGCAAGTTACAGAGTAATAATAATTATTATCATTACATTTTAATCTATAATAATTGTGGAAAATGTGGTTACATAATTATGAATAAGTTTTTAGAGTTGTTAATAATTCTGTAGCTCTGTCTACTCTTTAAGGCCTGAGCTAATGTATGTATGTACATTTTAATCTGAAACTTTGAGTTAGCGCTTATCCCAAAATTGGATGGCAACTCCAATCGCCAACTAACACAGCTATATTGAATATATTATGCAAATATATTATAGAGATCCTAGCTCGATGTCGGAATGTTCTGGAACTATTGAATTAATTTGAATTTGTTAGGAAAGGTTGTTTTGGTCGGAGTTTCCTCTAATTACTTGATACTGCGTGTTTTGTCAAAGTTTCACTATAAAATTAATTCTGTATTTAACTTTTAAGTTGTACGATTGCTGGTTTTACACAGATACGGTAGGTACTTTCTATTTGTTACATTGTAACTATTATACTTTGACTCAGACGTCAAGCGAATGATTTGGAAAAGGGTAGTAACTTTATCTTCTGAGATTTGAGATATCGACTAAACGAATTCAACAAAGAAGGTTTTCTTGACGAAGTTCTACTATGTACTAGGGTGATGGAACCAGTAATGGACAAGGCACCAATAATGGACACATTCATTGGTTTTTCAAGTGAATTTAGAACTTTATGAAAAGTTTAATTAAGAGTGAACTGTGGTGCCTGTCAGCTAAAATTGTCCATCATTGGTGCTTTCACCCTAGTCTTACTCAAAAACGCAACTTTTTCAACATGCATAGTTTTATTTTAATTTCTTACTAACATTGAATATAATTATGTAACTCAAATAAGGAAGAGGACATTGATTTCTGTAACCCAGGTTATATCGATCTAGCTCAGGGACCTAAAGCAGGGACTACAATTCAATTTGATTTCAATATTATCTTATCGTATCACCCATTAGAGGCTAGCGGTCCCGCTGGGCACCATAATGTCGTAGTTGGAATTTGTGCTTTATTGTTCTATACATTAATACTGAGCATTAATTTAAATAATCAAACAATTCAGCCTACTTATAATGGGTTAACTTCACCTCAGCGCTCACTTGCATTGAAAATATACCGGGTGTACAATCCAAATGGGTCAGTATGGTGAAGTCGGAAACTATGAGAGATAGCGGGATCTGTTCTTAGGAACCATGACGTCGATTAATAATTACATTCAAACTTTTTTATTAACTCTCATACATAACCGGGAATTGAACCTGGTCAATATTTTTGTAACCGCGCTAAGTAAAAAGGACCAAATTTGGCTATGAAATCTTGTGTAAACACAACTGACAGTAAATTAGACTAAAATGCCCACAGTTTTATTAGTTTGCAAAAAGTGGTGAATAATATGAATCGATCATCAATTATCTGAAGAGACCACTTATGCATATCTTATCTGCATCGGTATTATATGCACCCCATAAAAATACGAAATGCAATCTTGCGATCGTTACCCAAAATAATTAATCTTTGCATTCAACAGAATGGCTACCATTTTGAACATTTACTGAAATAAAATAATTATCTTATTGGTGGGTTTTTCTTTCAATTATTTAAACAAGGTTCCATTAGTGTTGTGCTTCTTGCGACTTGCAGAATTTTTACACATTGATTTTGACCAGGTTCGATTGTCGGTTATGTATGAGAGTTAATAAAAAAAGTTTGAATGTAATTATTATTAAATCTAAAATCGACGTTATGGTTCCTAAGAACAGATCTCGCTATCTCTCATAGTTTCCGACTTCTCCATACTGACCCATTTAGATTGTACACCCTGTACATTGCAGACACAACGTCGCATGAATACTTTACCTAGTAATGGATTGGTTGCGTCGCTTGATACTAACGCACGCAACCATCGCGGCGAACTGCGCGTACGTCTAAACCTGCTTGGTCCGTCCTGTTGAGTGTGCTTGTGGTGCTCGCGGCGCGTACGGTTGAAGCACGCACACATGCAAGCCGTGGGATATGCCTTTGTTTGAAGACGCACTACTGTTTATACTGTGACATTACAGTCTATGTGAACATTTACCCGGTATTTCTACACGAGTTCGTTAATAATTGATGAATTATGGCAGAAATACGGACGTGGTTTGAATTATGTGTTCGTTCTCTTGTGGTAAATAAAAAGGACGCATCTGCAATTATTTTCATAGTCAAAGTTAATTTAACCTTCCGTTTTAAGAAATAAGGTCACTAATACATACGAAGTTCTATGAAACATACGCCGGATTTTCTAAGGTGGTCAGTATTTATCAAACATAAATCATTTGATTTATGGAACAAGAAGGTAGCCCGTGAAATGGTACCTACCTGATTTTTTTGCACTTTTATTCAAATAGGCAAATTCAATTAATTGATTTAACATTTGAATGAAATGCATTGCATGGATGATATCACTGTGTTAGTTTGTAATAAAAATAAAATAGATGAAGGGGGTGATTATAACTACCTAAGCCTATTTCTCTACACGGTTTTGCTACAAAAAAGAAACACAAACAAAAAGGTTATTTATTAGGTAAGTTTAGTATTTTTAATGCGCAATTAGATGGAAATGTACGTTATAATACGTTTTCTGTCTTTCTTTTGTTTTTCGCTAATCTTATGCATATACTGTCATGGCAATCAACGTTTGAAATTGGTTTAACAATACCTAGGTGCTAAAGTTTTATACAAAACACAATTACGGTAATGAGGCCACTGGATGCTTGGCGCTCTCTCAAGCACAGGCTAAAAGTTTGTTTGTTGTTCTAAGAAGTGACGCAGCACCCTAATTCTTTATTTACGAAGAATAAAATGAAGAGAAGTGTCCAAGTGTAAGTCGTTGCCCCCAAATTTAACGCTTACTTACACAAACAATAAGCGAAATAAATGATGCCTCGCTGGACAGAGGTTAAGCTAAGTAATTGTCAATTAAAAGTTTCATGGTATTTTAGGTCGCTCGTTATGGCGGTCCTTGGGGCCTCTTCGTCTGGACAGACAGTTGCTTGGACAGGGTATACCTCTTTATAACGTCATTTGCATATGTGAGTGTTAGCGTGATGACAATAGAGAATATGTTTGGATTTTTAAACCGGATTTCCCAACGAAATATGAAAATACCGTAAAATATCTAATTAGCAGTTTAACATGCTTGTATTCCTCGTATTACTTGACCGATTTCAATTTTAATTTGACTTCTGGTTATAATATAACCAGAAGAATCGGATGGAATCGGTCGGTAGAGAGATCTGAAGTGCACTGTGATGTCATTGTAACAGGTGTGTCATCTACGAGTAACTATACTAATATTATAAAGCTTAAGAGTTTGTTTGTTTGTTTGCTTGAACGCGCCAATCTCAGGAACTGCTGGTCCGATTTGAAAAAAATATTTCAGTGTTAGATAGCCCATTTATTGAGGAAGGCTTTATATCATACTCGCATAAACCGAAGCGAAACGAGAGCGGGTCGCTAGTATATTACAAACTCAACGTAAAATTCCGTTTTGCTAAAAACAGATAGGAACTGATTTGTTGGATTATATCTTGGTTATTTTTATAGCTTTTCAGAAAATGATTTCTATCATTTTTGATTGTCACATGAATCAGCTTTTATTGAAGCTATGAAAAAAAAACATGAATATTGCTATTGCAACTATCCTTGGCCCTCTATTCCACTGAGTAAAAGCATATTGTCTTTGACATGTTATGGCATGGTTTTTAACTCGGCTGTTATTATTGTCAAGTAAGGAGCCTATGGTAACGTTCACAGTGACATGTCGAAGGCAATATCGCTCATTGAATACAAAACGGACACATTTCAAAATAATTCGCTCTTCCATTAAAAATCGTACTCCAACCGCTTCTCATTTTAAAATGCAACACTGACTCATTTTGGATTGTGTCCGTTTTGTATTCAATAAACGATATGGTAAAACCTAAACTCACCAAATGACTGATTTTCCAAAAGTTCGTATTTTCGAAACAAACCGGTGACCAAAATCAGGATAACATTAATTTATTAATGGAAAATATCTTGGTTACTTAAAAGATTGCAACCAAAAAACTCGTGTTAGAACGTAATTTGTCAAAAAAACCAGAGCACGCCAACAAAACCGGAAATACTCTTATAATGGCAACAAACTCGCGAAAAAATAACAAAACACCCGGCTCAAAGGGATCTGTCAAAAGCCCACTCCGTCATCCGCGGGATTCCGGGATTTTGTTTAAAAAATAAAAAGTACACTAGGAACTTGAAGAGAGCGTGTTCCATAAAGTGTAGCCATTAGGGATTCATTAATCGCCTGATCCCAGCCCGGGATTGTCCCGTCATTAATCGTTACCTAATCCCGGGTATCCCACTATGTCAATGCAAATGGATTATAGAGTTCATGAAAATTATTCGGGTCGAAGCGCTTACGAATTTACAGCCGCCCTAAATGCCTATAGAAAAGCTAGTAAAATATGAAGTAGGTATGGTAGGTAAAAAGAGGTTCGTCACTTTTGGATCTAAAGATCGTTGAAATTGTAACTCCTTTGAATAAGCGGAATTGCTTTGTCACTTTCTGTCGGATGCAAACGTCACAATTACAGATAAGAACAGCATGGCATAAACAATTCCAAGCTTGTTCCACGTTTATAAGTAAGGGGTAAAAGTGACGAAACTTTTGTTACCGTGACTATACGTAAGCATACGCAAAGATAAAGACCTAAACTTGCGTAAATTTATTTTTAATAATGTAGACGTAAAATTGGCACATACTAACTAAAAGCAGATCCTAAAAATTATAATCATCAATCTTAGAAAAAAAAAATGACGTGTACTCCATTAGCTTCGGAACTAAATACACAATTCTAGAGTGGCAAACTATACGTTTGATATTCTCCTTTGAGTAAAAATTTTAACATATTGTCAGTTTTACTCTTATTTGTCTTTCTGAACGTTCTTTTTCATAAAATATCTTAAAAGTCTAGACGAAACCATTTCAAACAATACGAGATAAAAAAATATCGATATTCGCTCCGAGCCACAGCCCTTGACAACAGAGAATGACCTCTTCAAGCGCTTTTAGAGCTTTCAGTGTTATGGAAGCTGTACGAGTAAGCGCTTTAATGCTGTTATTGTTACAAATATCCAGTTTTAGTGTTCCGTTTCGACTGCAAAACTAATGGGATTATTTTGCGACGCAAAACTAAAATGTCATAACTGCGTGAATTTTTTATTTGGAATATAGATCTTAGTTGAGTAAGAATCTGTTATGAAAGGATTTATTTGCGTAAAAACGTTGTACTAACGTTTGTCTACGATAATGCAGTTATTTTTTATTTTAGAGCAGTGACATTCATCATTATTTTATTGATCGAAATTCCACTAATGGACTAACTCGTATTGCCCACAAAAATCACCATTTTAATATAATATTGAATAAATATTCAACCGCCTTGCTTTTAAATGCTGGCAGCACCACTTTATGGTCGCGGTTAGCTTTTATAGCTTTGGGCGGCGTTTGGCGGTAAATCGCTGGCAACACTCGTGCG
Source organism: Acleris laterana (assembly GCA_963966035.1). Taxonomy (NCBI): domain Eukaryota; kingdom Metazoa; phylum Arthropoda; class Insecta; order Lepidoptera; family Tortricidae; genus Acleris; species Acleris laterana. Next base: position 2,715,809 of record OZ014440.1, read on the forward strand.
GACCTAGTTTATTGCCATTTGATTGGCTATTAAGTTTCAACATTGCCAGCTCATGAATGATTATTATGAGATGTTTTACATGATATCGGTATGGTGCTTTCGGTACCTATGGACTGTTATTAATATTTCATATGGGTTAGAAAATGATTGAACGACGCATTATGTAAATAAACGACCTATATTTTAATTTGACACCTTATCCCTACTAAGGTTGTCTGGAAGAGATCGCTTATCAGTGATAAGACCGCCTGTTGTTTACCTGTGTTATTTTGAGTTGTAATGTTTCTGTGTAATGTTTTTGTTTGGTGTACAATAAAGTGATTTGTATTGTAAACAACCTATAATCAATAGTGAACCAAATACTCAATGGTATGGAAAGCATGATAGTAGGCGTGCAAGATTAGACTTATTTGTTATTACTTAATATGTATTTTTGTGACTCACACTCAATATTGAAAAAAAATCCATTTGATTGAAAAAATGACCTTCTGCTGGAGTTTCTTGCGGCGCTTCTTCTCCGCAATGATGGTCTCGTCCGAAGCGCTGGTAGACCCACCTTACATTACCGACGTGTAAAAGAGCCCTCATGTGGCCTATTTACTAAATAAATATTTTGAATTTTGAATTTTGAATTTTGAATTTTGAATATAATTAAAAAAAATAAAAATTAAAGAGCCGGACGAAGTCCGGACTAGAGTCTTAAAGTCCAGACATGTCGGGACTAATGGTATCTGTAATGGGTCCGGAAGGATGGTAACTCTACTCGCATAAGGTGCGTCGCGTGCGCCGATGTGAAATTCAAACGTAAACACTATTTTGTACGGTCGGCCTCATATGTTGCACACATTAGTACTTCGTCATTTTAACGTCATGTTTGGCTTGCTGCACTAGTCCGTCCAAGGCGTTAAAGCGACAAGGTACAAAAAGGTGCAGCTACTTATGAGGCCGACTGTATATATTCTGTGGCACCGGTAAATAAGATAGAAACCACGATTATAGGCGAGAACAGCGCAACTTCGCACCGGTGCGGTTAGCGGATGTGGGCGATGTAGGTGTTAGCTTATTTATATGTATATGTTATACTAGACGCCTGCGATTTCGTACGGGTAAAGTCTCCCGCTACTGCAACTATTTCTTCCCGTCGTTGGGGGATAATTTTCCAAAAATCCGTTCTTGATACACCCCTAGAGTGTACTCAGCGATATAAGCGTTACCTTATCTACATTTTGTCTTTTTTTTTAATTAAAATAAATCAAACAAACATTTACATATGATTAAAAACTGCACCGTTAAACCACAATTTGGTTTGTCTCGATGCAACAGCATATGTTATGCTAGACGCTTGCGACTATGTACGGGTAGTAAATCTCCCGCTACAGACCTTATTTTGACCCGTTGGGGGATACTTTTCAAAAAATCCTTTCTTAGTGTACCCCTAGATTACTCAAGGAATATATCTCCAAATTCTCAAGATTCAACAGAAGTCTTTGTGTGTCATCAGTCAGTCAGTCGTGGAAGAGATTTATATATATACTAGCTTCTGCCCTCGTGTTATTATAATAACTAGCGACCCGTCCTCGCTACGCTTCGGTTTCACTATGTATTAGAAAAAAACGCACCAAAGTCCGTTGCATAGTTGTAAAGATCTAAGCATATAGGGACAGACAGACAGCGGAAAGCGACTTGGTTTTATAGTATTTAGTGATAACTAGCGTTTTCAATAACATCCATAGATAAACCAGAATATATCATACATATAAACCTTCCTCTTGAATCACTATCTATTGCAGAAAACTGCATTAAAATCCGTTGAGTAGTTTTAAAATATCTAAGTGAAGATTGCTACACGACTTCATTTATACTATATAAAAAGAAAGATATACATTGTCCGCAGAAAAGAAAGCAGTCTGATAAGAAAGAAATCCGTCTGTTATTTTAATTCCCATCTCCCCTTTTAAATACTTAGGCCCACTTGCGTGGACCAGAGTTAGCGTCTTAACCCGAGGTTTGGCGTCAAACCACGTACAAAAGTAGACGCTTAACTCTGGGTTAAGGGCTAACTCTGGTCCGCGCAAGTCCGCGTTAGTTAGTTAGTCTGGTCCACCGTGGGTCAACATTCCTTTTAAAAACGTCTTCATAACTCTAGAACAATTCCAACACAATAACTACCTAGCCATGATTTTAATACAAAATAGGCTCGCAATCGATTTAATGACACGTAATTGGTCACGAATTGTACCGGGTATATTGACAATTGTTGGAAATTAATCAGCACCATGCACCGCATCCTGTATAATGAACAGCTGTCAAATTAACCAGCAGCATGCTCTAAATTTAAACACATGGTAACGGTATACGAGTATGTGGGTGCAGTCGACTTCATAAATATGTATACACTTTACCTTGTCACTTTAATCGTTGTGAATCGTTAAGCATGACATTAAATAGACAAGGTATTAAAGTGTAAACATATTTATGAACTCGACTGTAGGTAGGTACTATTAGAAACACTGACGTTAATAATAACGATGAGTTTAGCCTGGGTTTCCGTTCTACTGGTTTACAAAATATAGCCTTTGACGTGCGTGCGCTTTTGGAAAATTGACCGCCATTACTGTCAAGTAAGTAAGAGGTATTGTAACGGTGACAATACGATAACATGTCAAAGGCGATATGGTTTTACCGTGTTGCATAGTGGCCTTGACGGCTTATCGTCTAACGCACTCACAATCGCAATCGACTTCAAAGTGGAACAATTGTTTTCATTTTGTATGTAGACAAGCCTTCGATTTTCAAAATGAAAACAATTGCGATTGCGAGTGCGTTAGGCAATAGCCCATTTGGTTGCTAATGGCCCTGACTACGAGGCTAGCGGATTCAGGTTTGATCCGTAAAGATAAAAGGCAAAACTCGCGTGGGGAGCGTGGTAGTATTGGTTCCGCCTTGGATGTTTTCTTAGCATTTCTCAATTTAAATATATTATTCTTGTAGGTACTACCCATAAAGTACAAGTCTAGAGCTTAATTTGATGAATTATCGCAGCTCTAGCTGAAAAATATTGAGAAGTTGATTTTTTCATTTCAATATTTTTTCCCAATCCTAATTAATACTTTTCTAGGGTTGGACATGTTGATGTCTTTTGTATAAAAACCTAAGGATCAATTTAATTGAATGAATTTAAGAGAGCCTATTCTTTGAAAAAAAATTCAAGTGACCGGGTGATGTTTTGCGTTGTTATTTCACACCTATTCCGGTAACTGAACGCCCTCTTACTCACTTTGAAAATCGAACATAGAAGTTACGAGTACGTTACCTCCATCTCTATTTCCTGCTTTATTCTTGAATGACGCGTAAAAGAGTGGTTTATAGCCACCATTCAAGCAATAAAAATGACGAATAATAAACCGAAATACCATTTTAATTAACGATTGGAAAAACAAACAGAACGATTAAGTTCACGCTAAGATGATTAAATTGCTCGGATGGTTCCAAGCGCAATCGTTCGTTTGGAAAATGTTTTTTTTTTATCAATAAGCGATGTCTTCCAGTGGGCAGTCAATTTCATATGTCAAATGCAAGTTTTCACCCCACTTGTTTCCGTTTTGTGTGCACAGCCATTGGCTTTTTGATTCGTGTTATGTGTACAGGGAAAATAGAACTCAAATAATGACAACACGATGTTTAATTTTATGATTTTTATTTAATCTTTATTCTAGTTCAAGCTGAGATCTGAGTGGGTTTTTGTCGGTATACACACTTTTTGGGAACATGAATATTCCAATTTCGAAAAGGAATTTCAGTGCTATCAGAAACTCTATAAAAGACAGAAAATTTCAACATATTTTTCTAAAACAGTAATATTTTCTGTCAGTATTCTTTGTAGGATGCTTGTATTTTCGGTAAAGTACGTGAGCTGAAAGATTTTCAGAAAGCCCTCTCTAGACAAATGCACTATTTTAGAACAAAGGCTACTTCGAGAAGGATCTCCCTGAGGATTGCTACAGCGATATCTGTCAGAGGTTTTGTCTCTACGTTTTAGAAGAGCTAGAATACGGCAAATATATAAGTAAACATAATTGCACTGTAGAGAATGTAGTAAGATAAGAAATGGCATCAAAAAAGTGATCCAAACTAAATGTTGTAAAAGTAGATTGAGTATTTAAAATCCTGGTATTTTATTATATTAACTGTAATTTTTGAAATGCATCTGTATAATTCTGAAGCTTAAGGATGAGGGTTAAAAAACCATTTAAGAAAGTTGTACAAAATATTTAAAAACGTTTGAGAAATACTCAACTTACAGAAACTTACATTAAAGCATATTTACATCTAGTTTGAATTCTCTTTAAGCTTCTTAGGTCGGTATTTCTAGTAAACCAATGAGAGGCTAATGGCTAGGTCACTCCGCCCTTCCCCCTTATCATTAAGTTTGATCTGAACATTGCCTACTTTTCCAATTTTTTTTTAAAAAAATCTGGATTTTTTGTATCATTTTTTTTAAATCTTCTGTTTGCCATGCGTCACTTCATAAATAAATATCAAGCCCAAACTAAGCTCTAGGCTTGTACTATGGGTACTTAACAACGATATAAATACTTATATAGAGAAATGTACATATTTAAATACATATAGAAAACATCTAAGACCCAGAAACAAATACTCGTGCTCATCACACAAATATTTGCCCATATCGGGTATCTAACCCGTGACCACTGCGTAGGCAGGGTCACTACCAACTAGGCTATCACATCCGTCATGTAATGTTTAAAACCATTTCTACCCAAAGACATACGAGTTGAGAACTCGATCCAACCCATCTCGTTAAACACATCAGCTGAAGAGGTTGGGCTCTTCATACAACAGTTTCATACAACTTTATTAATTAATACAGTTATGGCAAAAACTTTACCATCCCCTTAAAGTGTATAGAGCTGCCCGACCCTTCTCACGGGTTCACGGGTACCGCACGTCATGTTGGAGGTAATTTGAGTGTCGACTAGTGAAGATGTTTGGGAAGGGTGCGGTTGGGTCGATTGTTTTATAGAAGCTTGAGTAGGTATGCGCTTTGTTTGGAGCATGAGTTGTTTATTTTTAGAGTGAAGTTTAGTTTAACTGCCTTGAAGCATATAGGTAGCATATAGGTACCTACCTTATAGCATTTTTTTCGGTTTTGGGTAGACCCTTAACTAATATCAAAAAATCTTCGGTCTTTTACTCGAAGTAAATGGGAGGTGTAGGGTAGGGAGGCTATTTATAAAACAAAACTTACACGCACAGAAAATAAAAACAGACTTATATAGAAACATATGTTTATACAAAATACAAAATACAAAAATACAAAATTCTTTATTTCATAATAAGCACTTGAATACATGGTTAATGGATGGAGCTTTACTTATATATCTATTAGAAAGTATTACGTCAGTAAGTAGGTACTATCTGTGTATGAATGCCCGTGTGTCCGTGTATGTATCTGTGTGTGTATGGGTGTTATTCCATTATGGAAAGCTAGAATTAAAGTCACAACCTGCTTAAATGGGATCCAGCATAGTGGACCCACATTTTCACCTCATGCACCCCCATATGTTTTTTCCGCTCACATGGACCCCTTACTGGTCGACTACTTTGGGAATACGTAACACGAAACTATGCTTGTACGGTTGACTTTATTAGTAGCTGCACAGTTGCACATTTTAGTACTTTGTCACTTTAATGTCATGTTTGAACTGCTGCAGTAATTCAGTCAAAGGTGTTAAAGCGACAAGGTACAATTATAAATGGAAAACATCCAAGACTCAATAATTAACAAATGATCGCGTTTTCTATAAAAAAAATTGCCCATACATTTATCCCTGAAGTCAGGGATCGACAACATGTGGCTTATAAATAAAGAACCGGCGTTAAAAACCGAGACAAGATGCAGCGGTTGAATAATGCACGTGAAAAGAGTACGAATGTCGCACGGTTTGTTAACTTTATTTTATTCGGTCTCGTTGGTTTTTACTCTTGTTTTTATAGTTACTTTTGCTAGTTTTTAACTCGTTTCTTCATATAATTAATACAGGTATACGGGTGTACGTGGTTTTTTTGTTAATGTTTCTTGGGCAACGCTGAATTTTGACGACTAAACTTATTATTATTACTTTCACTAGTTGTAGTTATATGAAACCTCTATACAAAAGTTCAATAAACCAATTTATAGTAATCATCAGACCTAGGAATATTCGGGGCAAAATTAAATGACAGCTAGGGATTGCCTATATCGATAAACTCAATTATCGATGCTTTTCCCATATAATAGTGATCGCTCCAAGTTTTGTTTGTAAAAATAAAATTTGATTGAAAGTATGCAATGAAACAAAATAGCAAAATAATTCTGGTTGTTGTTTATTTTAAAAGAATTTTTTAACCTTCACTCATCATCATAATATATTTTATCCTTATTGTGAATTTCAGAACGACTGTCCCATTTACCATTGTTAATAAACGACTAGAATTTGTTAGGAGTAAAAACAATATGACGATGATGAGTGAAGTTTATAAATCCTTTTAAAATAAAGAATGACCAGAATTATGTTGCTATTTTGTTTAATTTGCATACTTTAAAAAATAAACTATTTTTACAGTCAAAACTTGGAACGATCACTATAGTATATGGGAAAAGCATCGATAGTTAAGTTTATCGATATAGGCAATCCCTAGCTGTCATTTAGTTTTGCCCCGTATATTCCTAGGTCTGGTAATCATCTATGCCGATAGATTTAGGTGTCTGCCTGTGATCTACCATCCTATCCTACAAATATTATAAAGTGAAAGTTTGTGTGTGCGTGTGTTAGTCACTCCTTCACGTTGCAACTGCTGACGGAGATGAAATTTAAAATGGAGATAGCTTATGCCCTGGATTAACATAGGCTGCTATTCATCCCGGAATATTATAAAATTCCTGAAGCAATAACGATCATCGAAATCTATGTCGACGAAGTGGCGGGCAAAAGTTAGTTTCGTATTAAGTCAAAACTGCTATGTATTCATACGACAATACATAATCATAAATAATCGTTTTACTATTTTATTTTGCTACAGATTTAAATGAAAATTTTCAGGGACAAAAACAGGTATTAATAAATAATAAATATAAGGGGACAATCTCACACCAATTGACCTAGTCCCAAACTAAACTCTAGACTTGTACTATGGGTACTAGACAACGATATAAATACTTATATAGAGAAATATATACTTAAATACATTAGAAAACATCCATGACTCAGGAACAAATATTCGCGCTTATCACACAAATATCTGCCCTTACCGGGATTCGAACCCAGGACCACTAGCTTCGTAGGCAGGGTCACTACCCACTAGGCCAGCGCCTCGTCAATTCTACCTTGAATTTGCGAGTTATTTCAATGATTTCCACAGTTAAGAAAATATGAGTATAAAACCGGAGCACAACGAGCCAGTCGCTAGATTAAAATAAAACAAAGTCGAATCATTCCTGGCAGCCTCTGCTTGAACCTCATCAACGTGTGGATTATACTACGAGTGAATGGAGAATTGTTGCAGAGAAAGAGGACAGATGCAAACACTGAATAATGCATGCCGGTGCAGTAGTCTAATGTCGCTAGCTAAGTAAGTTAACCGTTAGTTCAGTTAATTTGGTTATTTCTCACAAGCTGCATGTGAATCCATTTTCGAACTTCGTTGTCACTGTGGAAAATAGTTTTAAAAAAAGATGAACGATAAAAGATATTTATTCAGTAAGTAGGCCGCACGGGCACTTTTACACGTCAAGAATCTACCAGCGCTTCCCAAGAGGAGACCACTGCCGAGAAGAAACGCCGCAAGAAACTCAGCAGTCAGTCGTCTTATTTTCCGTTATATATTTTTCATCACACTTGCTCGTAAATAGTGTCCTAACATGCTAGAAAAATCGACCGTAAATCCAAAATAATACCCGGGGGCCTTTTTTTTACCATTACGTTACTTAAGTGCGTAATAGCTTTTTTTTTAAATATTATACGTGGACTCAAACTATCACAATACGTCAGGACCCCAATTCTTGTGCCATTCGATATGAAGTTTCATTCGAGATGAAATGTCAGTTGAATACTATTTCCTAACAATCTCGCATAATAAACTATTGATCTCATATGTCACTAGAATCGGACTCCGAACACGTTTGACATTATCTGTGGTAAGCCACAGACAATGATGTAGTCTGCCGCTAATAAGTTAAAAATATGATCTTTTGTCTGATTTTATTTCATTTCCTCTCAATTGTGATGAAAAACATTGTATGTTACACGGGTGGTAAAGGAAATACAAAGCTCGAGTCATTAAAGCCCTCAGCCTACGGCTTCGGGCTTCTAACAGACTCTAGTTTGTAATTCTTTCTTTACCACCCTTAATACACAATGTACTATTTCATCACACTTGCTCGTAAATAGTGTCCTAACATGCTAGAAAAATCGACCGTAAATCCAAAATAATACCCGCGGGCCTTTTTTTACCATTACGCTTCTAACGTGCGTAATAGCTTTTTTTTAAATATTATACGTGGACTCAAACTATCACAATACGTCAGGACCCCAATTCTTGTGCCATTCGATATGAAGTTTCATTCGAGATGAAATGTCAGTTGAATACTATTTGCGCAGCTGTATAATAAATTGCCGAATCAAGTAAAAGATGCAAAATCTATAATGGTATTTAAAAAAGCACTAAAACAACATATTTTAAATAAATAAGAATAACATAGTTATTCTAAATAAATATAAACCATTATTTCATTAAAATAAAATACAGAACATACAAAAAGTACAAAATGATAATAATAAAATAAATAATATTAATATACATATAAAAAACAGAAAAGGTAGTAAATTAAAATACTTAAACCAATCATCAATTCTCACAATTTTAATATACTACGGCTTCCCCTAAAAACATCGATATAATATTAATACTTATAAAATGAACTTAAATGTATATATTTAAGTTAATATTTATTATCTCGGCATTGAAAGTTAAACCGCTCGTATGTAACCGATAGTTAACTGTTGTAACAAAATATCATGGTTTAACTGGCCTGTAAAACTAGTAGCTAAATAATTATTCTATAGCACTCATTGTCTCCGACTACCCGTTTTTATTATACTTTATGTTAGTTATAGCATTTGGTCTACCGTTCTTGCATGCTACCCTCTTACCTAGATCTAAGTTAAATAACATTGTTTCTCAGTAAGTGATTTATGTAAATCTTATGAGAAATAAATATCTTAAACCATACTATTTCCTAAAAATCTCGCATAATAAACTATTGATCTCATATGTCACTAGAATCGGACTCCGAATACGTTTGAAATTATCTCTGGTAAGTCACAGACAATGATGTAGTCTGCCGCTAATAAGTTAAAAATATGATCTTTTGTCTGATTTTATTTCATTTCCTCGCAATTGTGATGAAAAACATTGTATGTTACACGGGTGGTAAAGGAAATACAAACCTCGAGTCATTAAAGCCCTCAGCCTTCGGCTTCGGGCTTCTAACAGACTCTCGTTTGTAATTCTTTCTTTACCACCCTTAATACACAATGTACTATATTTCATACTGGCTGTTAACCGCGACTCCATCTGGAACTTCGTCAGAAACTGTCGTATTTTCCGGGATGAAAATTAACATATTATGTCCAAGGGTTCAAGCTTGACATAGAATCATACAAACTTCATTTAAAATTGGTTAGCTGTAAAAACCTAGCAGAAAAACAGTTAGTTTTACATTTATATAACTATAAAATATTGATATGAGTTTGCACTAACTTTTATAGGGCATAACTTTTACGCAGCGAAATATTTTCAGATTACTTTAAATAAAAAACTCTTTTGCCGGTAAGAATAGACGGACATAGACCAATTGACACAGAAAAATCTAGCAGTCTAGTATTGTTTCGCTAAATCCAGTGCTCCTCAACATGCGGCTTATAAATAAAGAGCTGTCGTATGCTCGCCGCTGCAGTCACTGAATAATGAATACGCATACAGTTCTATTCTAATGTCACACCATTACTTACGCTCATTTAGTAAATTCGATATTTTTTTACGAAATGGGTAAAACTTAGTGAAATAACACTTTTTTGAAGCGATAGATATAGTTACTCAAATAATTCTTGATCATCCCTTGGTTTATTATTTTTTCTCATCAAAAAAAAATTACAGGTCTGGGATGGGCATATTTCAATAAAAGTAATTTGTAGGTAAAGAAAACAAATACATGTGTAAACTAATTAAAATTATACAAATGGCACAAGGGTTATTACAGGTTTTGCTTATTTATTGTCCATAGTTATTTAAGAAACCAGACAAGAGCTGTCAGTTCACTTAAAAAAAAACTAAAACTTTAATAGACTTGTAGAAATCTAGTGCTCTTCAACATGTGGCTTATAAATAAAGAACTGTCGTAAACAAACCAGCCGCTGCAGTCGCTGCATAATGCATGCGTCGCAAGTCTTCTGCGGATTTATAGATTTGCCGTGTGAATTGTTGACGACGCCTGCACTGTGAACTTTTGAAAGATTCAAAAGGCCGCAACTGCATCATTAAAACCATTCCATTTTCAACTTTACTCGGCATCGAATAAGATCGCACTTGCGATAAAATCTTTACATCAGTTACGTCTCTTTTCTAAGGCTTTGTTCTTTAATGTTATTCCAAGTCAAAGGGGACAACTGTAATCTAATAGTCAAAGGAGATTCGACTCTCTACGGCTAAAATAAGGTTGTCAATGCAATATGGTTCTAAATAGATGCGATGTTTTTATGACAGGTAATGTTTAGAATACTGTGCAATGATGGAGTTTAAATCTTGGTAGCTTTGAGCTGTCACGAAAGATACAAGTTTATTCCTTTTGTAACATTACTGGTAGACCGTAAGTATAGTCAGATAGTTTATAGTTTAGTGCTTGGTCACAATAATGAAGTTTATTGTGACAGATATATTTTGAGTGGCCGAGAATAGGGTGTTTGTTTTTTGTACACCTACATCACGATTGACTTTAACTAAATAAAAATAAAAATGTTTTGAACTCCTGAAAGTTTGTTTACATTCTTTATCTCGTCTCATTGGCCTTACTTTAGTGACCGTTGCGCTCTCCCCGCACCTCATATATACCCCGGGACTCAATTACCTACCGCCAAACAGCAGTGTTCGCATTGTTGTGTTCCGGTTTGGGGATAAGACAGCCGGTGAAATGACTAGCATAGAGGCATTCCATCTTAGTCCTCAGGGTTGGCAACGCATTTGCAGTCTTAGGATTGCTCTGCAGTCTTGTGAATGCGAATGTCTATGGGTCACAGTTTCCGCTTACCATCAGGTGGCCTGTGTGCTCGTTTGCCATCTCTACGCCATAAAAAAAAAAAAAAAAAAAAAAAAAAATTAAGTTGTATGCCTATACTGCCCAAACAAAAAGGCTTATGTCTCATAGAACCGCGTATGTATTAGTGACGGGGATAGTGAAGGGGTTAAGTTTGCTTTGACTATGAAATGGCTCATACGTCTTTTTTATTCAGGAAGGCAGTATAGTAAGTTACGTCTGGAAACTCCCCAAGTTCAATATTCCTTATGAAGGCCTTTTGCACAAAAAATAATATAAATAAGGCTTTTACGAGCAATATTCGTCTAATTACCGTTTTCCCTTGCATTGGGCGACTGCGTCTGTTCGGTTGTAAATTTTTTATACCCTTTTTATTGCTTCCTGTGCCGGTAATGACTTTCTTGCGGACTTAAATCGTTGAGTCACAATAAGGAAGTATTAGGGCTTATAGTGATGGTAAGACCTTGTGCAGAGTCCGTCGGGATAGATAGGACTATCATATGAAACCTAACAAGAGGCCCTAGACAAGATCTTTAACGCTATCGAAAACGATTTTCGTAAACTGACAAAGTATATGGAACTGACATAAGCGGTTGACGCTACCATCCCTCAGCTTACGACAATCATAAAATATTATTACATACATACATACCTTCACGCATGTAATCCCAGAGTGGGGTAGGCAGAGCTACAGAATTAATTACAACCCCAAAAACTTGTTGATAATTCTGTAACCACATTTTGCACAATTAGGCTAAGATGATTACCAGCGTATTAGTGACAGGTTGCAAGCCCATCGCCTAACAGGACTAGAAGCCTTTTTTCCCTTGTGTCGGGTTCTTATATTCAAACCGCGGATAAATAAGGCTTACTTCGGGTTGAAATTTGACATTTACCCATACAAAATGTGTCAAATTTTACTCCGAAGCAAGCCTATCTGTCCGCGTTTTGAATATAGGAACCGGCCATTAGTCGCCTCTAACGACATCCACGGGAAGATGGTAACATATTATTAATGTTTTTATACAATTTGTTGTGTTAATGAAAGAAGATTGACGGAAGAGATATAGGTACAGATCTAAAGTGAGTGGACGGGTCGGAAGGGGCCGCCCTAGGCGTACTTTTTCGAGTCAAATTGGAGACATACTGGAAAAGGGTGTGCATGACTCGATGTATGAATGTGGAAGAAGCGAAAGAAATTTGTCAAGATCGTAGCAAGTGGAAAGAAGTGGTCTCTGCCTACCCCTCTGGGAAACAGGCGTGATTTAATGTATGTATGTATGTTATAAAGTTTGTGTGTGTGTGTGTGTGTGTGCTGCAATGGCTGCACAGATTTGCATGAAATTTTTGGCCGACTGTACCATGAACTCCCAACTGACAGTTCGTCGATTTTGATGTAAATAAACTTTTAATTTAATTGGCATTATTACTGAAATCATTTAAAAAGAAGAAATTAATGATGCCAAATTGAATTTAAAGTGTATCTACATAAAAATCTAAAAATCGACAAAATGTCACTTAGGAGTTCATAGCACGCCGCCGTTGTTATCACTCCTTACGCCAAATAACAATTCAGAAGCAGTTCAATTAAAATTCAATGGCTATTGAAAGCCTTTCCTCCCGTATCCCGTGCCTTGATAGGCACTGGGGCGGTTGGTGTCGCTCCATCGATTTTTACCGGGAACATAAACAACACGATGATGGCTTCATTTATTTTGTCCTACGTTGGCTCAGCCATTTTGCTTTCTTACTTTATAAATGCACCTTGAAAGTTTGATCGTTACTATCCATATGCTATTCTTACTTGCTGTTGCTGTAAGGTCTGTTCATTCTTACTTATTTCAGTTATTTCTAACCTCAAAATTAACCTTTATCGGCTAAAACAGCTCTTTTGTGGTAAATAAAGTAAACTGAGTAAACATTTTGAACATCATTTGCCGAATGCATTGTCTATGAATGATTTGTTTTATTTAAAATGGCTATTTGAGTTAAAAAAAAGGTTCATTTTGAGGTTAGAAAGTTGTTTACTACATCAGACGAGTAAGAATGAACAGACTTTAAATGTTATGGTATATTTTGTTTGTCTGGTTGTTCCGTTTTCACACTAAAACGCCTTACAAGGGTTCAGTTTGATCAATTTTCTAGTCGTTATTTATTTCTTAGTAGCAAAATTTCCGTTCGCATTATTTTCCTGGATACATTTACACAGTCGTGTTTTTCCCGCCACTGCTGCGATTCAACTTCATATAAGTCACATAGAGAAGAATAGGGTAGATGCACCAGTCGACGAGGTAAAAGCATAATAGGTAATTTTGATACATAGCCCTCCTTGTGAACGCAGTTTAAATAAAAAATCTATGTGTGATTTTGTGATTACTTAACGTCATACATTTCACTAGATCTCGTATGGAGCGTTTTAACAAGGCCTCGCGAGGTAGTTTCACCGCCAATCTTCAACACATGTCAAGTCAAAAACCAAACCTTGTAGAGCAGTAATTTAAACGCAGTTTTGACAATACCTATACGGAATTTGCTAAAGTGGGGTAATTTTTTACCACTTTGGTAACCCCATGTGTTGTACGGTCACGAGCGTTAATTTGTTACCCATTTCAAGAAAAATATGCTTGAAGTCGTCAATGTCATTAGATATGTCAAGTCATTTGTAACTTTTAGGAAACTCAACCCTTATTGTTGTAGAATGTCAGATTAACTTTGGACCATCCCTTGCATGCACGCACTTGTCAGGTCTAGGATATACTTAGTCTGAGAACTCATCAAAAAAGTAGCGATGTCTCCTTTCCACTCGCAACTGACAGCATATTTTATCGTTAGTTTCGCAGCAAAACGAAGATTACCTATAAGTAGTAAGGAACTACTGTCCATTAATTAATAACAATGATGGCCATAGCCTTTGTTAATAATAGCGCGGTAAGCCCAGCGATTGTTGGGCGTTGCTCAGCGATTCTTGTAATCTGTTCGACTACACACCATTCATCATGCTTTATCTTATTGTAAGTAGAGATTGGACGATTACCTACGGTATCTTTTTGCCTTTTATTTGCTGATCGAGGTGCGAAGCTTACTTATTTTAGTTGTAGGTACTCATAACAAGTTAGTACAGAATCGACAGAAAATTACTTTATAATGCTTAAGGTTGGCGCAGACATGACCGCTCGGCAGCGAATATCTTAAAGTGAAAACAATAACGGGACGCAGGCCTTGCGTCGTCCATTGAAAAACGTATCGTACTAACACAAATCTAATCTCACTTTTAAATGTCTTACTTTGAGCTGATCCGGTGCTAACCAGTTATGTCTGCGGCAACCTTTAATAGTAAATTAGTTAACCCGAGATATAGGCTGCTAAAGAGTAAACGAGGAAGTCATAGTTCGAGGTTGTAATTGATATTTTTAACCGAGATAAATATTTTACTCATTATATTATTGACACTAAATATTTTAAAACGAGTATAAAATAGCAAGATAATTAATCAATAAATCGTTAAAAATTAGATTTTGTGCAATTCTTATTCAAAATAACTTTAGAAATCCTTTTACATTTCGAAGAGGAGATGATAATAATTATAACCACCCCAATACAGCTTTCTTAATTACCAAACCAACGATTACGTGACACCGAGCTGACTCGACACAATTCCTCTACCAACCAAATTGTAATTAAATTTAAACTCCTTGCTTTGATAATGATCGGAACTCAACCGCCACGTAATTAATTAGGGCTAGGCCTAAAGACTAATGGCCTATTCCACTCATTTAAAGAAGAACACTCCAAATTCGCTAAATGACCTTTAACACCGAAAAGGGACGGCATTCAAGCGTCATCGCTGTGTCACTGGGGCTTAATAGAGATACAGTCTGTGGTCATTAAGAATCTGAGAAAACGTGCGAATTGAGATGGGACCTCTTTTATTCAGACTTGTTGCTCTATTTTACTTTAACTTTCGTACTGGCCGGCTAGAAGTTTTTATTATAAGATCTGACAAAGTTAAATGTCACGTCAGTTGATTTCGAATATCAAGTAGTTTTTAATTGTTTCTGAAATCAAAATTGCAAACAATTTAGAAACTAGTTGTGAGGATATTTAAATGTCTGTTTTACCCAAATTATACGAATACTGAGTTCTTTAATACTATTCAAGCAAATTAAAGCAAATTGAGTATATATATATATATATATATATATATATATATATATTTAGAAAAAAAATAATAATTTAGAAACTAGTTGTGAGGATATTTAAATGTCTGTTTTACCCAAATTATACGAATACTGAGTTCTTTAATACTATTCAAGCAAATTAAAGCAAATTGAGTATATATATATATATATAGTCCTGCTAATCGATTTCGATGACGGCGACCCTGACTTTTTTTTTGTTCTAAAATACGTAAAAAATATATATTTATACAATTTATTTCCTAGCGTGAGCTCAAATGTGGCTCGCTAGACCGAACTTAGTTTTAAATACTTTATCGCAAGCTAAATTGAGTGTAACAAATAGATAAAACATTTCATCGTACAAACCAGGACTTAAACGCGACAGCAACTCGACAGCCATTCTCTATTCCTTTTTGTTTTGAACAGAACACCCGTATTGATCGTCATTTCCGCCCAACCGTCCTTTGCTAGACTCAGGCACAGTCCAGCGGACCGGAAGGCGTTTCGCTCCTCTGCTCGGAACCCAATTCGGGGAAAATCCAACTGACAATTTCTCACAATTTACCCTGAACACCCACAAACTTTAACAGAATATTTCCGCCGTCCCAAACTTCTAAACAATTCCAAAATTGATACAAAATCACCTAACAGTGCAATAAACACTCGCAGCCCCAAAACAACACCCACATTTGACAATAGTGTCCAATAAATAAATAAGTAAACAACAAGCACTTCACGACGGTTTCCGAAGAGACCCGAGGCGGACATTTTATGGGCCATAACTGAGCAATATGGCGGCCGGCGGGAAAATATTTCGGCGCGAAATTTGCGACATCGAGCACCGTTTGGGATTTATGGCATCGCGTTGTCTTTGGAATATATCGGCCGACACTTACGTTTGTAAGTTGATACACATGCGGTAAACACGGGCGCCAAATTGCTGGGGCTCCTATCTAATATCCTTTTTGAGAGTGTAGGGATTTAATATCACCTGGGTATTTTGTAAACGATTTATGTGGTTTTATATGTGTAAATGTATACATATGTATCTTTACTACACGCATCAAAGATGGATCAAATATAAAGACTGTATCGTTAAGTATAAATACAACTTTACGTAGTCGTCTTTCTTTCCTAAAGTATTTTTTAGATTTAAATGTACATGTGTTTAATTAGTGCTTTTATTAGGTACACATTTCATCCTGCGGGCTCGCCTTGAGGCATATAGTTTAGTCAAAATTTACCGAATCCATCTGAGTGATGTTAACGAAAGTGGACAAATAGCAAAATAAATTTTACTGTTTGCGAGCTAGACAACGTAACCAAAAAAAATTATCATACTACGCAAACCATAATTACACATGATTCCCAAAGTAAAACATCTGAGCATTCCCTTTAATTTATTTTTAATAAAAAAAAGGCATGGATGGCGATGGGCGGTGGCCATTTTGAGAATATGGCATATTACTCATTACAACTCCGACTTTGACATCTATTATAACTATTAAGAAGCGTTTCTATCGACGTGTTTTACCGATGGTTAGACGCCACGATTGTCCATTGTGCTTGGGTCTGGCTGAGACCTTTGGTTAGTCTCCCTCCTCCCGCTCGCACCAGATATTGATGGGAAACCAAAACATTACGTAAAAAGTCGCTTTTGTGTGAAAGTAAAAATCTATCATATTTATTCTGCGGATGCTCATTCGGGTAAACATGAAGGGGACACTTAGTTCACATGTTTTGGCTGCATACCAACCTATTGCATTTTAAAATTATACTATAGGAGTTGCTGAAATACTTCAAATTGAGCTCAATAGGCTTGTCCGAAATATATTTTGGGGACGATTTTGAAAGCATCATAAAGTCTCCAAGACACAAAAGTTAACCATATTATATCAGATGAAATGGTTAAAAAACACCTGCAGGTCATATCCTCACAACATTGTAATTTAAAATAATACGGATGTCAAAAGTTAGACTAGGTTTTGTATGTATTTATACTAAACGATACAGTCTTTATCCACATTAATTTGATCATTAGACAATTTTGATGTTTGTAATACTCGTTTAGAGTAACTGGCTTACTCAGCTATAGGCAGCTTAAGATGCAGGTTTATTGTCTGTTCCCCGTAACATAAATTACATTAAATGTTGTGTGTTGTTTCAGGTGACATTGGTTTAAGAACGAAATGAATAGAAACACTGACTGGTTAGAATAAAATAATGAGTACCTATTTATATTTGATCGTGGTTGGTTTTGCCACAATTTCATTCGCTATCCGGTACCCAAAATAACAGTTTGACAAAATTGTTCAGTTTTCCGCAAATATAGTTGTCAATTTTGTCGAACCCTTATAAAGTTTTCAGACTAGAGACTAAATAGGATTTCAAAAACTAACCTCAAAAACTCCGTGCATATTTCCCGCCAAAAACGCCACGCCACAGGTAATAAAAATAACTAAGCGTGGAGCCCACACGTAATAGCCCCGCAAACTGGCGGCGTATCCGAATTCGATTATATTATCTTCCGAGTCGGAAACTACGGATATTGAATACCTACGTAAACATCCTCGGGTATGCCGAGCAATAACTGTCGCTATCGGGGATGGTGCGGCGGATTGACGTGTTTGGTTTTATTCCGGTTTTTACCTACAGATATGGTGTTGTTCTCTCAATTTGACCTACTTATATTTTACACTGGCGTTCCTGTAAAAACGCACCTTTTCATATTTGTCGAATGCTTTGTCCAATGAAAATGAAACTTGTACAATTTATAACTAAAAAGAGGTACAAAATCTATGTGCGAAATTAGTTTTGATTTATAAGAATAAAATGGGAAAATATTACGGGTCATTTCCAGTTTTCAAACACAACTGATAATTTACGATATTATCTACTCGTACGAAAAAATATGCATGATTATTTATATTCGGGTGTTTTGTGGGCCAAAAAAGAATTTCGAATATCATCGATAGTAATTCCATTATCAGTTATGACTGCAAAATTTTACTTCATTTTGATATGCCGTCGTCCTCGTAAAACCCACAATATCAATTTTAATAACGTTATAATTGCGTTGTCAAATAAAATATATGGTGTGCTATTTTTAATGAGGATGAAGTCGTTCCAAAGTGACGATTACTAATTAAATACACAAGTTTGAAATAGGAACAAGGTTGTCTCTAAAACGTCTTTGAGTACAGCGGTAAGGTGGTCAACCATATTGCTAATATCCGCAACTACATGCCATGTGTAATATTGTAGCCCTCGTGAAGGAAATGTGTTGCTAATAAATAAAAGGATCCCGAATCGACGTGGACATAAATTCGGTTCTCGGTTTTGCCCTTTTGTAAGCTTATTCATTCGTACTTCCGGTTCCTTTGTAAGGACCAAGAGTTTTGATTTGAATAGAGTGGAAAATTGAAAATTAAATGAGGTTAGCGGTTAGAAATTGGCGTTGGAAATAATGAAATGAGATTATTCTAATATTTCACATAAAACGTTAAAGATGAATAATGAATTAATAAATTAATTAATATCAGGGAAAATGTCACAGAAATTGGAATAATCCCAAACTCAGCTCTGGGCTTGTACCTGCTATGGATTGTCGACAACGATAGATATAATTAAGTACCTAGACAATTAAATAGGGAACATCCAAGACCGATCTCCAAAGAAATGCAATCTTTAGCAAGATAGGTATAATCACTTTGACTGTAAATTGTGATATTTGGAATCTTACTATCATTATAAATGAGAAAGTTTGGATGTTTGGGCAAAAGGTAGTATTTACTATATCTTACCTTAAATAAATAAAACATAACATCAATTGTCACCCACTAAAAAATATAACCGTCCGTTCTCAACGACGCTTTTTATTCTATACGAAAACATTTTTATGAATTCTAACCTCATTGATATACTGGCAGCAAACACCACAGAATATAAAATAACTGTCAGTCACACGCCCAACGCTTCGACCTTCGCCTTTTTAGATACGTTTAGGAAAAACCCTTTGTTGAAAAACGAACAATGCCAGTGTTGCCCTCATAGATTTTCATAACCCTGTATTTTTGCATTTTTGTTATTTGTTACATTATTTTTTTATAGAAATTTACTTTGGATTGAATAAAAGTTTCGTTGAATACGTGCAAAATAATGTAGAAGCAAAATAAAACTATTTGAAAAGTTCTGACTTGTTATATTCTATGACGTATCTTGAAACGAGTATTTTACCAAAGATCTAATTTATTATACTGTCCTAAGTTCCGTGCTAATAAACTTGTCTCCACTGTAAGCCTCTCAAGTGGCGTCAAAAATGACAGTTATCTATGGATTGAGGTTTACTTTGACGTACCTTATGATATGACGGACATCTCGGTCAAGATGAGTTTAATAAACTCATAATGCCCTTAAACTGTTAGAAATTGATTGCTAGCATAATCCATTTTTTTAAATTTATTGTGAGCAAACAGCATTCAATTTAAAAGGTCAATTATACTAAATAATAAGTTTGCTATAAGTAGTATTGGAGTAAGTTAGCGTTAAACATCTATTAACTGCCTGCTTTACCGTCCAATCCACGCAAATGTCACCCAAAAAAGATAAAAGCCCCCAGGGTCTTTTGCAAGGGTCCCTTTACCTTTTCATGGTTAATACATGAATCCTCAGTGACGTCAGATCCCAACACCATTACACGACCCTAATCCCTTATATTAGCATGGGGTTTGCAGTCCCATAGAAATGAGGGTAAAAGAACCCGACGATAAATTAAGTATTTTCAAGAAATAATATGCAACCTCTATATAAAATACTGCATGAAATTGATTGGTACTTTTTTTTTCATTTCGTAAATTGTTCGTCGCCAGATCGTCTCTTTCTTATGAACAATGGCGAGGGTATCTCTTCACAGTGACATCATTGCCGTTACCTCTTTTATAAAATATTATCGGTCCGATGCAGAAATCTATGATCCGTAGGATGTCGATTTGGGGCGGCCGGAGCGACCCTTTACCAACCCGGAGAAGGGTCTACACAACTTACCCGAATGCCACCAAGCATATAACATTTAAGTGAAATGTCGCCCTCATCTCACAGTAGTCGGGCATTAAATTAAGACTAAACTCGCGTCATATTATTATCATATTGCCGTGCGTTCCTCCCACGGCGTCTATAATGCCGTACGCCACATGCAGCTTACGATCCTACCAAATTACACGCTACATAAGCGTTATACAGCCCTTATACAACCCTTATACGGCTCTCATACAGCCTCTTTGTAGCGCGGCCAATAGGAATGCGATGACACAATTTGCGAGCGAGATTACGTGTAATAACGCGCTTTCCTTTTATTTTACTAAGCGGTGAAAAAGATTTGAATTTGGAAGGCTGTTTATGGATTAAATGCTGGAATTTGAAGTGTTTTGACGGTTTAAAAACAAAAGATGGATTAATACTGGCCAGAAACAGATTCCCTTCGTGCAAATCTGGATTTTTTGAAATTTGTACCTATTTGACAGACTTGAAATTGGTTTGCTTTGCTTACAGAAGAATTACTGTTATTTTGCCTAACAAAGGGTTTTGGTAAAGAAGGAGAGACTTTTATGTGAATAGTACGTGTTTTAAATAGTTTTTTCAGTTCACTTATGTGGGAATGATGATTTTGATCACTGATAAGTGAGATTCGTCGATTCGAGAAAAGAGGTCTTATCGTCAACAAAAGAATACCGTGCCAAGTCATTAAGCAAAGCTGGGTTGCCAAGTAGATTAGTAAGGGTTAACACCTTTGAACAATTTGCATAGGAAAGGAAAATAAAAAAATGTACTCAGATACATGAAACAGTTTCAATGAAAAGCATAAAATATTAGTAAGTTGCCCTCGGCGGCGAACTTAATTTTACCTTGTGATATTTTGTCTGCCAGTATTTATATTAAAGTTAAAATTATACACTCATAAAGAAATGAATTAATGTTTAACTTAAAAAGTAAACCTTGAAATGAAAATTTACTTTATGAAAACTAGGGAGTGGATCTGACTTTAAAAAGGCAAATTAGAAGAGACGGTTTAAAACGATAAATTAAAAAATTCCAAATTCAAAATGTTTATTCAGTAAATTGGCCAAATGAGGGCTATTTTACACGTCGGTAATATGGAGTGAATCTACTAGCGCTTCGGACAAGACCATCATTGCGGAGAAGAAGCGTCGCGAGAAACTCCAGCAGAAGGTCATTTTTTCAAATTATAAAATACAATAATACTTAAATAGTAGTTTATGCAATAGTTGTATAAGAGAGGTCAAAATATATGAGTGGCGTGAGTTACGATGTGAGCCGAAGGCGAACATCGTAAAGGAAAGCGCCACGAGTGTTTTTTGACTTAGTTATACACCGTTGCATACAATACTTTTTCTACGACTAGGTTTCAAATGAAATGCAAAATTAAGCGAAAAAACTTACAAACGAACAAACGAAGTAAAGAACAACAAACGAGCGGGAAACAAGAAAATGACAAAATATGTGTCTATGGTTTACTTTGTTTTTAAATTGACGGAATGGAAATATGATTAACAGGCTACACTTAGTAATCTGTGGCGTATCGTTAGGGCGACTTTACGACACCGAGAGCTGTTATGGGGAATAGAGTTATAGACTTTTCTGAAGTCATATTATCTATGTTCTTATAATAGTGTTCGTGACTATGTAAAAGACTAATAAAAGTACAGGAGTAGAAAAAGTTAATAAAGTAATAATAATTATAAGTTTGCTTTTTTACATATCTCCTATACAAATATTTGAATATAGCAAAGTTATTTATTATCTTTGTGTGCACTATAAAGTTTTTATATCGATGGGTCAACAGCCCGTATGAACCGGCCCTGAACAAAGCTAAAGCGAGACCGTCTTATCCCCTGTCCCTCTCCCACAACTCATTTGTCAACCACTCGTTCTGAAGCTTAATTGCTAAATTTGTCGAGGCCAGGCGCAGGCATTAGCACATAAAGTGCCGAGGACTAAATTTCAGGCCTATTTTGTATGTACTTCATAAACTTCGGCACTGAACGTTTTAAGACAACCTTAAGCCCCCACTGATGTATGAGACAAGGGCTTTTTGTTAAGCACTTTGCGGAAGTTAAATTTGTTTTCCAAGATAATTATGTGCGATATCATTATATTAAATTCTTGTGAAATACCTTGTGAAGTTTGGTATTTCATACACAATTTATAACTCCTTTAAAAGTATTGTTTTGGTGTAAACATAAACTAGAAGTTGTATTACGATCGCGAAAATCGATGAAGGCGGTGAAATAAATGAGTAGGGTTGCATAAAATTATTATTCCATTTGAAGCCCCAAAACTTACATTACTACATTGTAAGTATTAAATCAGTCGTTGTCATACCGTATAGTATAGCTCATTTAATAAAACTATCTCCGTCTCAAGTTCCCCGCGCGGAATCAATTAACGCCTTCTCGTGATTTTGTCGAGCAAGGTGCGAGGTGTGCAAGCATGGCAGCATATTTGGATTTTTTAGTTGGTACTAGTTATTCAACCTCGTTTTAAGATTAGATATTTGCTTATATCTAGTTTTATTAGCATCGGTATAACGTAGGTGACGATATTCTCATCTAATACATTGTTAACTCATAAGTCAAAAGTTTCACGTTCGTCAAGCGCTTTCGCAAAATTGTTAAAGCATTAGCCACCACACATTGCCACACTGACACCCCTGATACTAAGCCAATTCCAATCGACATTCTACCCTACGCCCCTACCAATACTGTTCAGATTAATTAATCCAACCACTAAGCGCTAAGCTCGCTTTGACCATTGGTAATTTACTTTGAATTTTGTGACAGTGTGCATAAGGTTTAAATCTGTAAGGTTCGATTTGTATTCAGCAGACGTGCGAATGGTCAGGGTTGTCCCAAACGCTTACATTATTGATGAACGTTGTGAAGCCAGAGTTAATACCATAATGGCGTTACTGGGAATTTTGCAGGTTAGTTTTATAAATTGTGAGATAGAAAACTACTTAGTTATATTTTACTTGTAAAGATTATGGTTTTGTGATTATGATGTAAGTGTCCAATATTAATTAAGGTAGAGCATTAATACTAGGCTCTTAGAAAGCGGCTCGTGCATTTAGCAGTGGGACGTCAGTTTTAGGTTATAGTTATTTATGTGACTAGGGTATAATAAGATCATAAGAATGTTTTAATGCCTTATTATGAGTACAGTCGCATTCGCATGCATAATTTTATCTAGAATATGTGTGAAACCTGTATCTGTCGTTGCCCTGTATCACATTAAAGTATCGGTGATCGATATTTTAAAGTAAACATTATGCAACTACATCGATAACCGATACTTTAATGACATATAATACTTTAGTGTTAACATTAAAGTACAACCACAGATACAGTTTTCTTAATATAGGCCTTTTGCTTATCGTTTCTGAACATATTATAGGGAAGTTATAATATGGATATATATAAAAGCTTTTAAAATGCTACCTCTGCCATAACACCGAATAAGGCCGCTAACTGCAATTTATTTTATGTGGTTACTAATAGACTACTACATTGCAGCAGCATCTGCCTTCTTTGGTATTAGACCTATTCGTTTAACAGCAAAGTACTTACATTCATAAAAGGCTTTCCTTTTTCTCATTTGAACCCTTCATTTGTGAGCTAACACTTCTAATCCTCAATCGAACGTTCACAATGGACCCTTTGAGCCCCAATGATCGCCGAGGAAACCCGAGCGCCCCCGAACAAACCCGAAGCGGCCCGATTACCTCGAGAATCAAATCAAGGGGCCTAAACTAACACGTTCGTCTCGAAGGTTGTGTTTCTACGAAAGCTGTTAGGAAAAATCCACTAATAAGAAAGTTAAATAGTTAATACGAATCACTAAATTCGAAATATAGGTCCTTTCCATTCACTCGAAAGAAACCGAACAAACCGAACCTGTTACTATTTTACACACTAGTATACTTTCATTCACTCATTCAATCCATTCGTGCCAGCTCTTGTGAATCGACCTGTAGGTGAGAGGCTTTAGCTATAATAATAATAATAATAAATATCACGGGACAATGTCACACCAATTGACCTAGTCCCAAACTAAGCTCAAGGCTTGTATTATGGGTACTAAACAACGATATAAATACTTATATAGATAAATATATACTTAAATATATAGAAAACATCCATGACTCAGGAACAAATATTCGCGCTCATCACACTAATATCTGCCCTTACCGGGATTTGAACCCAGGACCGCTAGCTTCGTAGGCAGGGTCACTACCAACTAGGCCAGTGCGTCGTCAGCTATAGGTTTCTGCAACTGCACATGTCCGTTGTAATAAGTTCTCTCACGTGTCTTCCGCTTGAGATGCATCAATTTCAACCCGCTACTGAGATAAACGACGGCCTACTTCCAGAGTGAGAATTTTCAATACTGTAGGTAGGTACACATAACCACGATAGATCTAGACGCTGTTCTAGGTCATATCTTATCGAGCCCAGTCGTGGCCGACAGTACAAAGGGTCCTGTCACCCTTCCAGACAACTTGAGCGAGGTCCACTCCACGTAGGATGAGCTTTGGTTCAATACAAAGTTCACTAGAATATGTAAACGTTGTGTTTCGAGTATTAATAACAGTTTTACGGAAGATGTCTACTTAATAGATTGTACCCGAAAATCCTTATATAACCCCTGAAAAAAAAATGGTGGTTCTAGCTTTAACGTGCGTATTTGTTAGTGGCATAACAGCTTCCAAACTGATGGACTGATTTTGATGCGGTTATTAATAAAAGTTATAGGGGTTAGTTAGGGTTATTTATGAGGTATCAGCTCGCCCTGGAGGTTTTGTGCGTTAAATTGTTATTTATTTTATTGTTAGAAACGTTTATGAGATTAGTAAAAAAAATGGCTTTATTTGTATACGACATTGACAAAAGGAAGAAAGAGATAGTGTAGCAATATAGAAAAGTTAGGAACAATACTAACATTATAATGTAACTATACTTACGGAGTTTTTTAAAAAATCGATGGGAATTTCCATATGTACAGAAGATACAAGTGAAACTGCCTCAAGGACTATGTCTTTTTTGTAAAAATAATTTAGTGTAGTACAGTTTTGGTCAAGCGTGTATTGCTGATGAGTAAAATTTACTCTTTAATCGCATTATAAGTATAGTATACAACTTATTCGCGGTTTCACTTCGTCTAAAAAAATACATAAAGCCTTTCCGCAACAATAGCCACTAAAATGGCTATATTCTGAACTGCATAAATTCTCTTTTTTCTTTTCCCTTTGTTATTGTTATTTCATTGTGTTGTGAATAAGAGTTTATTTCTTTAAAACAATTTCAACTCCTTTTCTCTCAGTTCGAGTATTAACAAATAAATTCTTTTAAAAATACGGGATTTCCTCCGCACTGCGATCGCTCCGGATTGCCCCACAAGTTCCGAACCTCGGGGGCAAGCCGCACCGCGCTGGACAAAGTATCCGTCTAGAAATGATGCGAGATAAAGTGCTCTCGGGCCCGTATTTAATAAAGAACTGCTTTGAGAGACTGCGACGTATTTTATTTTTACTACCCGGACTGGAAAGAAAATTTTGTTTAGTAAAAAAAACCTTCATATCTTTTCAAGAAGCTTGTATACTATGGAGAATGCGATGCAGTATTAAATTGAAGATGTATTAAAGGAAGGAGTTGTGTTAACTTGATATCTGTCATTGTAGTTAAAATTTTAACCTCAAATTTAAGAATAGCTTGTAAATTGAACTGCGATGACAAATTTCTGGATTGACTTCATCTTTATTGAACGTCACTTATATTCTGCATGTCTTACTTTATAATAGCGGCATATTTTTTTTATTCCTGAAAAAGATATTCACAAAATAAGTTACATAATTCAAAATCAAATTCAAATAACATTTATTGCCACATTACATAAACATATAGGCACATTACATTACATTACAGTTTTAGACATTCACGAAAATAAACTACTTAAATTACACCATACAGGCAATTCAAGGTATTTCTAGCATTCTCCTATACATACATACATTAAGTCACGCCTGTTTCCCAGAGGGGTAGGCAGAGACCACTTCTTTCCACTTGCTACGATCTTGACAAATTTCTTTCGCTTCTTCCACATTCATACATGGAGTCATGCACGCACGTCGGTTTCGGGTACTTAAGATTCGGCCCTTTTCCAGTATTTCTCCGATTTGACTCGAAAAAGTACGCCTTGGGTGGCCCCTTCCGACCCGTCCACTCACTTTCGATCTGTATATAGGCTAATATCTCTACGTTGTACTAATATAGGCTTTTTATAGGTATCCTTCATATTATCACTACATAGTATAAAACAAAGTCGCTTTCCGCTGTCTGTCCCTATGTATGCTTAGATCTTTGAAACTACGCAACGGATTTTGATGCGATTTTTTTTAATAGATAGAGGAATTCAAAAGGAAGGTTTATATGTATAATATTTTTTTATTTTATGTTCTCGTGTTACAGAAAACTCATATAAACCGAAGCGAAGCGAGGGTGGGTCGCTAGTAAGATTTATTTTCTTGAAAATACAGTATTTTCTCCTGCGATCGCTCCGGATTGCCCCACAAGTTCCGAACCTGGGGGCAAGCCGCGCCGCGCTGGACAAAGTAACCGTCTAGAAATGATGCGAGATAAAGTGCTCTCGGGCCCGAATTTAATAAAGAACTGCTTTGAGAGGGCGTGACGTACTCTAATATTTATTATTGCAAATATTTATTCGCAACTAAAAGGATTTTAATAGCAAAAAATACTTTGTATTCTCTTTAGTTAAGGTTGGACCAACTCTCTGAATAAATTAATTTCATTACTTACGGGTATCTTAGCTAGTGAGTAGCTAAGGTAACGGTTGACAATAACCACTGGCAAATTAATATCCGTCCCAAACTGCCCTTTTGGACAAAAACTAGGCACTGTTCTAGGGCTATCTATGTACTAGTAAAATTAGTTCATGATTTTATGTCTGAAATCGGAACTTGCATGAGTAATTATACCGTGGGCCCGAATAACCTGAGGGATTTTAACCATCGATTTTAGAGCCCAATTGGAGTATATAAAGTAGTATAACATGTAGTCCAATAACGCACGATTCCCGAGATTTTTATTATTTAAAAATCAATTCCATAGTTAATTTAATTTGAACTCTTGTCACCTTAGCTTAAAGCAATATTTACTAAGAAAGATTCATGTTGTAAGTAGCACTATCATCAACATACAACATAAATTAATTAATCGATTTCTTAGTAAATAATGCTTTAGGTTAAGGTGACAGAGTTCAAATTAAATTAACTATGGAATTGATTTTAAAATAATAAAAATCTCGGGAATCGTGCGTTATTGGACTACATGTTATACTACTTTATATACTCCAATTGGGCTCTAAAATCGATGGTTAAAATCCCTCGGGTTATTCGGGCCCACGGTGTATGTAATTTGATCATGTCATGTATTAAGTGTTTTTTTTGTGAATCGGTTTGGTTCATCACTTTAGTAAAGGAACATATTATCAAAGTTTCCTATGCAATGATTATCATCTATCTATCTATGTAATATCGTTCATTGAATACAAAACGGACACAATCCAAAATGAGTCAGTGTTGCATTTTAAAATTTGAATCTGTTGGAATACGATTTTTAATGGAAGAGCAAATTATATTGGAATGTGTCCGTTTTATATTAAATGAGCGATAATATCTATCTATCTACGAGTATTTTTTTTAAATGGGACAGTATGGGGAAATACGAATCTAAAGGAGATAGAGGAAAAGTGTCCAAGGAGACATTAGGTGTTTTTTCATTATGTAAACAAATTTGGCTCATTAAAATTTTTGGTCAAGCGTGAGTTGTTCTTAAAAAATTATAAAGTTGGTAAATTTTTTTTTTGACGCGGGTCGGCTCTGTTTTATGTAAGGATTATTTCATTGTATGGAAAGAAAAAAATCTGAACAGCAGAAATTGATCAAATTTAATGAAAACTAATTTACTGTTTTTTTCTCAATTAATTCAAACGGTCACCGAAGAACAGACTCTCTCTGTAGTCTTCTGTCTTTCCGTATTATTACTAAAATTCTTACAAGTTCAAAAAAGTAAAAAGGACGGATATATGACTGACTGGAACTTGACAGTTTTTTACAGCTCACACTTAGCCTCAAACCGTTAAAACGGATAATGAACCGAACGTTATAAATTTAGATTATTAGGTTAAAAAATGACCCAAATCTCCGGTGGCCTGGCATTGGCTTACGCTTGATAAAGCGTGTCAGGTTATAAATATCAGAAAATAATAGAACCGTTTAAGAGGGCACATAATTATGGTTCAGTCGGTAATGTTTAACGTAAACGATTCTCGAAAACTATCAAAAATGGAATTATTGACGTAGGCGCTCGATGCTACCGTCTGACAGCTTACGTCAAACCTATATATTTTGGAAAACGATAACGTACGCCGAAAGCACTTGCCTTATCAATAACCCTATATTTCCAATTCAAACTCATAACCATATATTTGTAGTTAACACGTTCGCTACGGCATCATTGGGTCGAATCAGACCGATAAGTATGGTTAAATTGATTAATTACAGTTAAATATTTGTCGCTGTAATTATTAATACCACCTCGCCTTCGCTTTGTCTTGTGATCGATGCAATATAGTAGAAACGTCGAGGTAACAAAATAATGGTTATTTTGCTCAATAAAGTACAGTCACGAGATTAAATTTGGTACCCACCTTGGGTCCAAAGTCAATCTGACATTCTACAACAATAAGGTTGAGTTTCTTAAAAGTGACAAATGACTTGACATCTCTAATGACATTGACAACGTCAAGCATATTTTTATTGATTGAAATTGGTCCCAAATTAACGCTTGTGACCGTATTGTTCAACTAATAGTACGTATCTACGTGTGAATATCGTGAAACCATGTCTGTTCTTTGAATATAAAATATATTTCCTAAAAAAATTGCTCACTGAAAGCATTAACGCTTACGATAAAATTATTTATTAAAATTTTACAGTAAACTAAATTATACCGCGTAGCCAATAATTTGATTATACAGCAAATTTAATCTTAATATCTGAAAAAAAGGTGCATTTTGATCCTAATAAAAAATGTTACTTACGCGATTTTGCAGTTTCACCGACGAATTCCAACATCCTTCGATTTCAAGACAATATTTTAATTTATTACAAAAAAATATAAAGGAATATACCTACTTATATTATTGCTTTATGTTATCCTATTGTCAACGTTATAATAGCTCTTATTTACTTGACAGTAATGGCGTCCGAGTTAAAAATAGTACGATAACATGTCAAAAGCAATTAGATCGAGTCCGAGTAGAATAAAACAGGTGGTAAACCATTTGAATTAATGTTGGAAGTTTAAAGTTAGCAGAACATCGGGAGGCGCGCAAACTATATTGACCTCACGTTCTTCACTTTGAAGTATATCAAGCTGTCCCTTTTCATTTTGCGATCGGGGAGCGGGGAGGCCACTTAATATATTCAGGACCGAGACCTCGATAATGCAACAATTTTATATGGAAATTAAGGGTAGGGGTACTGAAGGTTCCGTTATACGTTCTGTTTTGTACCGGTTTTGTTCTGAACAGGAAACCAATAAACAAACAGTGACTTTTTTACTTTTAATAAAATTAGTATAGATTATATATAGTAAGGGATAATGTTAATAACATAGAGGTAGGAAACCATAAAGGGAGTATAATATCGGCTTATAGAATATTATCCTTCGCAACTGTTACAAAAGCACTTCGTCACAAAGAGTCGATGACCGCTTTTGCTTGAATTTCACTTTTTAGGTGTGTCAGTGTGTCACTCTGCATTAGTGTGCATAAGTTTACAGTCAGTGATGTGCGGTTTATCATTAATGCTGGTTACAACGGTTACGCTTATGAAGGAAAAAGGTGGTACCCTTGACATTTGGATACACTATTATAATTTATTTATTTAATGACGTCTACATAATAACGTAATTTTGCCAATGTCAAGTATATATAAGCAGCGTTGTACGGTGAATCCTGTCCTGTCGTCGAAGTCTTCCAATCATAGTCGTTATGACCCTTGAAGATGGCGGGCAACCACTTCAATGGCTTGGTTTGATCTTGACCGCTAACTCATTTGGAAACATCTTTTCACTGTTATTTTATTAAATGCTAGTTCTTCATCAATGTTACAAGTTGTCCCACAAAGCTGCCCTGGATTTGCGAATCAACGATAAAATAATTTACTTACAAAAAAAATAGATAATTGGACAGATGTTTTCAGAATAACAGCCAGTCATAGATTTAATCAAACAATGAATCAATCACAAATTCAATCAATCAATTTGGATACACGGGATCTGCTTTCCTTCATCAATGGTTAATAAACAGAAAAATAACCAACGCAAAACGTCAAAAGCCATAGAACATAAAACGCACAGATGATTCTCTTTCACGCACAATTGACGCTGCATTCTATATGAGCGAGGCCAAGTTAACCGACACATCGCTCATCTCTCTCTAAGATAAACGAGCCCCATCTGTTTTGTTGATACGCCGTGTCAAGAGAGAGGTTACAATGGAACTAAACGTGGGGGTTGTAAGGGGGAGTTCCGAGCGTGAATGGTATAAAAGGTTTTCTTAACTAGATTGATTCTGAACGGTATTTGTTGGCAATGTTGCCATTGCTTTTGTTGAGATCAATTTTGCGATTGGAATTAATTGTAACGTTGTAAGAATGATGTCTTTGGGTTTTAATCTCTGGATAAATATTATTTAGCAGGTTCATTTGGTTAATTCCTTTTCTTACAAGCTTATGTATGTATGTACGGGTCAAATCTGGCAAGTTAAATTTTACCCACTTCCCGGTTTACCTTTAGTTCTGATGACACTACAATAAGTATAGTACTATTGAGCTGGTCTCATGATGGAGACAGGGTGCCCATAGGAACTCCTAAATTTTAAAATTACACATGATAAACCCGACGTATTAGGGCTCGTTAAAATTGCCTTGACGAGAAGATACAGTCCAAAAAAAAGTACAGTCGGTATTAAAAGTTTGTCCCAAATTTAACAGAAAATATACTTTTTCATCACACTTGCTCGTAAATAGTGTCCTAACATGCTAGAAAAATCAACCGTAAATCCAAAATAATACCCGCGGGCCTTTTTTTTACCATTACGCTTCTAACGTACGTAATAGCTTTTTTTTTAAATATTACACGTGGACTCAAACTATCACAATACGTCAGGGCCCCAATTCTTGTGCCATTCGATATGAAGTTTCATTCGAGATGAAATGTCAGTAGCATACAATTTCCTAAAAAACTCGCATATAAACTATTGATCTCGACTGTCACTAGAATCGGACTCCGAACCCGTTTGACATTAGCTGTGGTAAGTCACAGACAATGATGTAGTCTGCCGAGACATATCCTATAATCTGTGGTCTAATAAGTTAAAAATATGATCTTTTGTCTGATTTTATTTCATTTCCTCGCAATTGTGATTGTAACACCCCAAAATCGGGTTGTCACTTTTTCTCTGTCATACTTACAGTCATCCTTTCTTTTGTCGGAAAGCCTTCCGCGCTAATTCCTGGCTGAGTTTAGCGTCTACTGTTTGACGAGCGAACGAGTATCAGGCCACATACACCTGGTAACCGGTGTTTTAGTATATCAACGTTGATCACAAACGGTCGACATAAACACTGCCGTTTTTACACTTGGATACTCGTTTTGTCTCACATAGTTCAACACGGAGCTTTTGTATTCCAGAGCTAGGTTCCTGTGCCTTATTTGGAAGTCGTATTTAACCGGTTTACACTATCTATTCCTTTTTATTTTCAATTGAAAACCCAGACATTGTTATCGTTTGTTAGCCGTTGTTGTCATAGTATGAAATGTCACTTTGACTTTTGACAGGAGGTTAAGGCGTTCGCACATCGGCTTTATTACTCTGTTTTGGGTGTAGTATCTTTTTATTTTTGAATTCTTATTTACTCGTTCTAGATATTTTTTTTCACTTAATTTCAGCTAAGCAAAAAGTATTTTCTTTATTGAGAGGAATCAGAGGTATTGAAGTTTTAACGTCAATGTGAGTATGGTAGGTGGCAACACCGGTAACGCCAGAGAGCGTCACTTGGTGTTTGCCGATCAAGGATGAAGATTTAATTTAGAACAGGCCTAGGTGGTTTCCTTGTTCTTGACGCTGTGTCTTACAGTCTAGATGTCTTATTTTCACCAAGAATAACTGAAGTCTTAACGTGCGTTGTCACGAGTCTGAAGGGTGAGTATTTCATTTGGAAGGGGCGCGTCGCAATTGTGTTACGTAATCGCCATGTTCTATTTCTAAAAGTGTATCGGTCTATTTCAGATGTTCTTTACGGTGTTATTGATAACACCAACTCCGCGGTCTCCGAGTATAAAAGCCAATTGCCTCTAATTTACTGCCCGAAAGGTAAACTTTATTCGTTAAAAGTGATGTGTTGTCTGAGGATATGTCCTTGTTTGTTCCTTTACTGAGACGTTATATTGTACGTTTTAGGGTTTCAAGGCTACCCCGGAAATTTCAAGGCTACCCCGGGAATTTCAAGGCTACCCCGGAAATTCCAAGGCTACCCCGGAAATTTCAAGTCTGCTCCGGAGATGTTCGGGCTAACCTATTACCTCAAGGTGGAGGTTATCTTCGGGCATGCGGTGTGCCGAGATTGCTTCGACGTGGTTGTGCACGAGGAAGTAGCCGTGCGATGACGAGTACATTTCGCGTGGGATCCTGACGCCTGCGTTCACTGATGTCGCGTGACGTTGACCTTATTTTCTTTAATTTTCTTTATTTTATTCCGCGTTTACTCTAACTTATTACACTACGTCGTCCATCCTTAGACCGCGTAGGTAGCAAGCGCCTCTTTTGTAATGTTTTCCAATCCTAGTAATGGAAAAGTACTGTACGGGTTTACTGATGCTAATCTCGTAGGTAACCCGGATCTTTCCTTACTTACTCTTTTGTAAGGTTATCAATCCTAGTAATGGAAAAGAACTGTACGGGTTTACTGATGCTAATCTCGTAGGTAACCCGGATCTTTCCTTACTTACTCTTTTGTAATGTTTTCCAATCCTAGTAATGGAAAAGTACTGTACGGGTTTACTGATGCTAATCTCGTAGGTAACCCGGATCTTTCCTTACTTACTCTTTTGTAAGGTTATCAATCCTAGTAATGGAAAAGAACTGTACGGGTTTACTGATGCTAATCTCGTAGGTAACCCGGATCTTTCCTTACTTACTCTTTTGTAGTTGTTACCAATCTTAGTAATGGAAAAATACGTTACGGGTTTACTGATGCTAATCTCGTAGGTAACCCGAACCTTTCCTTACTTACTTTTTAGTATAATAAATATTTGCAATTACCTAGTAATGGAAAATTATGTTACGGGTTTACTGATGCTAATCTCGTAGGTAACCCGGACCTTTCCTTACTTACCCTTTGGTATAATAAATAATTGCAACTATTTCTTATGTGTGTCGAAAGGCATGGTTAATTAGAATATAAGAACAAAAGGGAGGACGCTCTCTAATCTTATTACTCTGTGTTGTTCATTCAGAACATAGTATGGTGCAAATAATCTGAGTCTGTACTTTCTTTTTACGAAGTTAGAAATTAAAATAAACTTAATTTAAACAATTTGTCTAATTTATGAAACCACCACCATCGATCCTGTTTGTGGCCAGTCTCTCTCTCTCTCAATCTACGGCGCCCAACCCTTTAGCGATTGGCCCTCGAGCCAAGTGACCACACGACCCCAATCTCATGCTGCGGGCGAAAATCGAGTGTTACAGTGGCGTACCCAACGTATGGCTTGAAGGATCGTTGGTGTGGTCTTAGTTATTAGGTTCATAATGAGGCAGGTCTAAGGATTGGCACATAGGTTAGGTATCTCTAATTTTAACTAGCACGTTAGGAAAAATTGGATAGGACGACTTGTCCTTGTGGTTTGAGTGACTTTCTTCGCTATTTTAATTTTACTACTGGTTACTTTATTAGCACTTACTACTATCTACCACTCTTGGTGTTTAAACTGTTATACTAAGTGTCTAACTTATACACTCTGTTAAAATGGACTTGTCAATTAAAATTGAATGGCTGACAAAAGAGGAGCTTGCGCACGAACTGACTAAGTTGCAAATACCTTTCTCAACATCAGACACATGCGACATCCTACGGAAGTTGTTCCGTCAAACGCGGTCTCTTATCCGACGTGGCAGCCTCAAACCGGGCACCAGTGCTCCAGCTGATCCCGCTGGCGAACTAACACTTTGTCGCTCTGCGATTAAAAACCTGCAGAAGGAGGTGGCTGAAGGAACAACACTGTCGGAGGCTCGTAAAGAACGGCTGAGGGGTCGAGTTGAATATTACCTAGGTCGTTTGGAGGGAGTCTCAGATCAAGGAGATGTGGTTCAAACCCTCAAAGGTGTTCTGGTCAGTTGCCTAACTACTCTTAACCCCGAGGGGGACTCTTCCGATTCTGAGGAGGAAGTTTTCAGCTCTCCAGCGAAGCCGCAGACTACGGTGACGTGTCGAGCCGAGCCGCGCTACAACCTTGCTAGTTTAAACCTTAAATACAAAGGGGATACGTGCGTACGTGCTTTTATTACGCGCCTGGAGGAACTCCGGGTGGCACGCGAGATCCCTGAACGTGTTATTTTCACCGGTTTTCCGGATATTCTGGACGGACCAGCTCTCTTTTGGTTCCGTTCGTGTAAGGGTAACTTTTCGTGTTACGCGGACCTTTTAACTGCTCTTAAAGCAGACTTCGATATTCCTGATTATGACTTTAAATTATTAGGTGAGATAAGGGCCCGCACCCAAGCTAAACACGAGTCTATCGTGGTGTACCTGTCCGTCATGGGTGCGTTGTTTTCTCGGTTGACTTTACCGCTGGCGGAAGCCGAGCAATTGGACATTTTACTACGCAACATAAGGCCTGGATATAGCCGTGAGTTGGCTTTAATTGACGTGCCCTCTATACAAAGGTTGAAGGAACTGTGCATGCGTCTCGAGCTTGCAGGTTCGCGCTCGGATAATTTCACTGAACCATCTTCATCCGGTTACACGGTAGCTCCGGACGTGCAAGTGCGAACGCGCAATGCCCCTGCGTTCCGTAGACAGGAGGTTGGCTCTGTAGACAAGCCCGTGGGCCCGTATTGTTTCAGGTGTAAGCGGACGGGACACAAAACAGGTCGCTGCCCGCGATCTCGCGACTTGGTGTGTTTCGTGTGTGGTCACCCGGGCGTACGCACGCCGGAGTGTCCCAAGTGCAAGGAGATGGGTTCTTCTCCAAAAAACTAGACCATCAGGTCTCGCATAAAACTTGTAATGCGCGACCTGTCAAAACTTATTTTCTACCTTCTGCTGACGACTACCGTCCCTACTTGACTGTGCAGGTTCTCAATGTGAACGTTTGCGGCCTTCTTGATTGCGGCGCAGCGTGCTCTGTGCTTGGAGCGAACGCACACGTCAAGTTCTTAAATTTAAATATAAAAATGTTACCATTCGACCGGCCGCGGGTCTTACGCGTCGCTGACGGGGTTGACTACATCTGTCGTTTTTACATGAATTTACCGGTCCAATATAAGGAGGAAGTTCGACTGGTTCTGTTCCACGTTCAGCCGGAGATTAAGTTGCCGATACATTTCGGGATTAATTTTTGGAAGGCTTTCAATCTCGCGCCTGACGTCCTTGCGTGTCTGCCGGCGTCGATTTCTTCGGTCGAAACCATTGTAGGTAGCGTGGAAGAGGATGGCTTGCGGAACTACGAGGAACTCACGCCGGTGCAGAAACAGGAACTCGACTCGGTCCAACGTTTATTCGACCAAATCAATACCGATAGGGTCGGACTAGGTTGCACGTCTTTAATCCAACACGTGATTAACACCGGTGACGCAAGACCGATTAAACAAAAATATTATAGGCTTAGTCCGGAAAAGCTGAAATTCTTGAATGCGGAGTTGGACTGCATGTTAAAAAACAAGGTTGTGGAACGGTCTTTCGGCGAATGGAACTCCCCTCTTACTATGGTACCTAAGGCCAACGGGGAGGTGCGTCTCTGCTTAGACAGCCGTCGACTTAATGCGGTTTCAAAAACTGACGCCTACCCTTTGCCTTACATCAACTATATAATTGACAACTTACGTGATGCTAAATATCTCACTTCCCTCGATTTGAGTGCGGCGTACCACCAGATTCCTTTACATCCTGACTCGAAAGAAAAAACGGCTTTCACAGTGCCAGGCCGGGGCCTGTTCCATTATAATCGCATGTGTTTCGGTTTGGTGGGAGCAAGTGCTACGATGCAACGACTCATGGACAGCTTGTTCGCCGCGGAATTTGATAACAAGGTGTTCGCGTATATAGACGATATTGTCATTTGCACCTCGACCTTTGAGGAGCATGTGGATATTCTCCGTCGTGTCCACAAAAAATTAAATGACGCTAACTTAACCATAAACATGCAGAAATCGCAATTCTGCCGTAGCGAGCTGAAATATTTAGGTTACATGGTGGACCGCTTTGGTTTACGTACAGATCCTTCCAAGGTGGAGGTGATAATGAATTTCCCTATCCCTCGCGAGGTAAAGGAACTTAAGCGTTTCTTAGGCATGGCTGGGTGGTATCGTAGGTTCATTAAAAACTTCTCTCAGGTCGCTCGTCCTCTGACTCGGTTGACGAGTAAGAAATATAAGTTCGAATGGACACCAGAGGCTAACGAGGCGTTCAACACTTTAAAGTCTGCTCTCATTACTGCTCCTATTCTGAAATGCCCCGACTTTAGCGTTCCTTTCTATATTCATACGGATGGTAGCTCTTTTGCCATTGGCGGGATGCTGGCTCAAAGGATAGATGACGTGGACCACCCGGTTGCCTACTGCAGCCGTACCTTGAATGCGCAGGAGGTTAACTACACGGCTACTGAGCGCGAACTTCTGGCGGTCATCTATGCTTTGGAGCAGTATCGCCCATATGTCGAGGGTTCCAAATGCTACATCGTTACGGACCACGCCTCTCTCAAGTGGTTTTACAAATTGAAGAATCCTTCGGGTAGACTCAATAGGTGGGCCTGTCGCTTGAGTCAGTTCGACTTCGAGATCATTCACCGCAAGGGCAAGGAACACGTGATTCCAGACACTCTCTCGCGAATTAAGGTAGACTCCATAACTTTTGACCCTGTGACTGTACAGGATCCCTGGTATTCTAAGGTGCTCAAAGGCTGTAGCGACACTCCCAGGATATACCCTAACTTTACGGTTACTGATGGCAAACTTTTCCGCCTTTCAAAAAATAAATATAGCTTCACCTCTAGGTTCGAGTGGAAACTGGTGGTGCCCAGTGAACATCGGGAGGAAATCTTACGGCAGTATCACGATGAGCCAACTTCAGGTCACTTTGGCGTTGCCAAGACCCATAAGCGAATAAGTGCAGATTACTTCTGGCCGAACTTGTATCATGATGTGGAGAAGTATGTCGCCTCCTGCGAAGTGTGCAAATGCTACAAGCCTGCCAATACGGCTCGTGCTGGTCTTATGGGCAATCCTCGCGTCGTTACTAAGCCTTGGGAGGCGATCTCCTGTGACATCCTTGGCCCTTTCCCACCATCCTACGCTCGGAACCAATACCTCTTCGTCTGTGTTGACTATTTTAGTAAGTTTTCACACTTGTTTCCGCTGCGTAACGTCACGGCTAAGTCGATCGTTAAGTGTTTGGAGAAGGGGGTGTTCTTGCGTGACGGGGTTTGCAAGTATATCTATGTCGATAACGGCCCACAGTTCATTTCTCGAGATTTCCGGGACTTGATGACTAAATATAATGTGCCGAATATTTTCTACAATCCCCGTTACCACCCCCAGACTAATCAAACGGAACGCTTAAACCGAGATATCGTGCGTGCCATAGCATCTTACGTGCGTTCTGATCATCGTAAGTGGGATCAGAACATACCCGAGATCCAATGTGCCCTTAACACGGTGGTTCATGAAAGTACCAAGTTCACTCCGTTTTACTTGAATCATGGTAGGGAAATGGTGTTGGATGGAGCCTTGCTCAATCTCGATGTTCCTGTCGACCCAGTGTCGGTAGTTTTGGAGCGCGAGCCATTTTCTTCGAACCTGTCTCAGCTGAGAGGAATTTTTTCCACCGTACAAGGTCATATGCGAAAGGCCTACACTCGGAACGTAAAGTACTACAATTTGCGGAAGCGCCCCATACAATATGAGGAGGGTCAGATCATTTACAAGAGATGTTTTCCTTTGTCTAACGCAGATAAATACTTTAGTGCAAAACTCTCCCCTAAGTATGAGAAGTGCGTGATCAGCGCAAAACACGGCCCTTTGGTTTATTCCTTAAAGTCTATGGTAGGTAAACCCTTGGGGAAGTTTCATATCAAGGACTTACTCGAGCGAGGCGAGGATCGACTGGAGGCCGGTGCTTCCCCAATAGATTAAGTATTAATAGGTAGCACGGGTTTTTCTTTTTGAATCTAGTTCCTAGCAAAAAAAATGCTACGTGAACGATAAGTAAACCCCTATCTCATGTCATAGGTTTATTTTCTGTCTTTTGCACGCCTTACCCATAAGTTGTTAGCTGTAGATATGTGTTACATTTTAATTTAAGTTATGTCTGGACTTGCTGAGATTTTTGGCGTTGGTAGAATATTTGTCCCGACCGTTGGCTCTTTAAGGTATGATTTACTGGTTTGTTTGGTATATTTCGTCCGGACTGCAGGTGTTTTATTGAAGGGAAAAGATTTGTCCTGACTGTTGGCTCTTTTAAAGGATTGGATTACTGGAATGAAAGCATATTGAAGTAGAGTGAGGTAGGCTAAGTCTTAATTTTAAGTAAGCAAGGATGCGCATCCATTTAATTTTAGTTGTGCTGTCATGTTTTGTCCGTAGTATGGTAAAGCGTGTAGTTATTGGTAATTTTTCTCTTACCATAATATTTTATTAGTTTTAGGATTTCTTCCGATTACGCCATAGGCGCAATCTGTTCGAGATAAAACTTGTGAAAAGGACATTCTGGTGGTATACAGAGTGCATCCTCTTTTCCATTGTTCTAATCTCTTTATACTGGTTTCAGTTGAGATTTCCTTTTACAAGTTTAGGTTGAAATTCGTGTGTTATAGTTTCAACACTTGATTTTAAATAGTCTCACTTGAGTGTTTACTTAATTATAGGGTTTCTGCCACAGTTCTTATAAGTGGTAGTTTAATCAATTCAATTAAGCCGCTTAAGAGGTTGGTAGTGTGTCACACCCCTCATTGTAGTTTCAGTTCTTTGTGTAGAGCTGTATAATTCTCGCGGATGTTTCTCTCAGTTGAGGTTGATGTGTACTTAAAGAGATACTAACTTTAGTACATACTTGATTTAGTTTAGGATCTAGAGCGTTTGTTTGGAAATTGAACCAACAAACTCTGATATAGGTTTAGAGCGTTTGGTTGGAGGCAGAGCCAACAAACACTAGGAAAGTAGTTTATAAGTTTACTTTAGCAATTAGTGTAGCTTATGCGTAGTAGGTCTGAGACGGGCAACCACGTTTGCCGTTAGTGGACCCGGATCGGGCCTATGATTTATCTGGCTTCCCCTTTATGGCGAAGACCATTAGAGATAAGACTTTTATTTTCTTTTCGGTAGAAGAGGGTGTGTTTAAGCGTAGTAGGTCTGAGACGGGCAACCACGTTTGCCGTTAGTGGACCCTGATCGGGCCTATGATTTAACTGGCTTCCCCTTTATGGCGAAGACCATTGCACGATGTTATGTTTTCCAACCTGATTAGTTTTTTTTTTTTTTTGGTAAATGAGGCGCCGAGACCTGCAGTGCCGTAGGCCGCGATGCATCCCTGTCAGGCAACAGCCACGGATTGGAATGATGCTAAGGTGCTGCAGTGCCTTCGTGTCTTAAGCCGGAACACTGGATGGACTCTCCGTTCTTTGCCGTTATGGCTGTCTGTTCTTACACATGAGAATGTGTATAATAATTTTATTTCAGAATCTTAGCAATTCTGAAATAAAATTATTTTTCCCAACTGGAACCCTACTGTAACACCCCAAAATCGGGTTGTCACTTTTTCTCTGTCATACTTACAGTCATCCTTTCTTTTGTCGGAAAGCCTTCCGCGCTAATTCCTGGCTGAGTTTAGCGTCTACTGTTTGACGAGCGAACGAGTATCAGGCCACATACACCTGGTAACCGGTGTTTTAGTATATCAACGTTGATCACAAACGGTCGACATAAACACTGCCGTTTTTACACTTGGATACTCGTTTTGTCTCACATAGTTCAACACGGAGCTTTTGTATTCCAGAGCTAGGTTCCTGTGCCTTATTTGGAAGTCGTATTTAACCGGTTTACACTATCTATTCCTTTTTATTTTCAATTGAAAACCCAGACATTGTTATCGTTTGTTAGCCGTTGTTGTCATAGTATGAAATGTCACTTTGACTTTTGACAGGAGGTTAAGGCGTTCGCACATCGGCTTTATTACTCTGTTTTGGGTGTAGTATCTTTTTATTTTTGAATTCTTATTTACTCGTTCTAGATATTTTTTTTCACTTAATTTCAGCTAAGCAAAAAGTATTTTCTTTATTGAGAGGAATCAGAGGTATTGAAGTTTTAACGTCAATGTGAGTATGGTAGGTGGCAACACCGGTAACGCCAGAGAGCGTCACTTGGTGTTTGCCGATCAAGGATGAAGATTTAATTTAGAACAGGCCTAGGTGGTTTCCTTGTTCTTGACGCTGTGTCTTACAGTCTAGATGTCTTATTTTCACCAAGAATAACTGAAGTCTTAACGTGCGTTGTCACGAGTCTGAAGGGTGAGTATTTCATTTGGAAGGGGCGCGTCGCAATTGTGTTACGTAATCGCCATGTTCTATTTCTAAAAGTGTATCGGTCTATTTCAGATGTTCTTTACGGTGTTATTGATAACACCAACTCCGCGGTCTCCGAGTATAAAAGCCAATTGCCTCTAATTTACTGCCCGAAAGGTAAACTTTATTCGTTAAAAGTGATGTGTTGTCTGAGGATATGTCCTTGTTTGTTCCTTTACTGAGACGTTATATTGTACGTTTTAGGGTTTCAAGGCTACCCCGGAAATTTCAAGGCTACCCCGGGAATTTCAAGGCTACCCCGGAAATTCCAAGGCTACCCCGGAAATTTCAAGTCTGCTCCGGAGATGTTCGGGCTAACCTATTACCTCAAGGTGGAGGTTATCTTCGGGCATGCGGTGTGCCGAGATTGCTTCGACGTGGTTGTGCACGAGGAAGTAGCCGTGCGATGACGAGTACATTTCGCGTGGGATCCTGACGCCTGCGTTCACTGATGTCGCGTGACGTTGACCTTATTTTCTTTAATTTTCTTTATTTTATTCCGCGTTTACTCTAACTTATTACACTACGTCGTCCATCCTTAGACCGCGTAGGTAGCAAGCGCCTCTTTTGTAATGTTTTCCAATCCTAGTAATGGAAAAGTACTGTACGGGTTTACTGATGCTAATCTCGTAGGTAACCCGGATCTTTCCTTACTTACTCTTTTGTAAGGTTATCAATCCTAGTAATGGAAAAGAACTGTACGGGTTTACTGATGCTAATCTCGTAGGTAACCCGGATCTTTCCTTACTTACTCTTTTGTAATGTTTTCCAATCCTAGTAATGGAAAAGTACTGTACGGGTTTACTGATGCTAATCTCGTAGGTAACCCGGATCTTTCCTTACTTACTCTTTTGTAAGGTTATCAATCCTAGTAATGGAAAAGAACTGTACGGGTTTACTGATGCTAATCTCGTAGGTAACCCGGATCTTTCCTTACTTACTCTTTTGTAGTTGTTACCAATCTTAGTAATGGAAAAATACGTTACGGGTTTACTGATGCTAATCTCGTAGGTAACCCGAACCTTTCCTTACTTACTTTTTAGTATAATAAATATTTGCAATTACCTAGTAATGGAAAATTATGTTACGGGTTTACTGATGCTAATCTCGTAGGTAACCCGGACCTTTCCTTACTTACCCTTTGGTATAATAAATAATTGCAACTATTTCTTATGTGTGTCGAAAGGCATGGTTAATTAGAATATAAGAACAAAAGGGAGGACGCTCTCTAATCTTATTACTCTGTGTTGTTCATTCAGAACATAGTATGGTGCAAATAATCTGAGTCTGTACTTTCTTTTTACGAAGTTAGAAATTAAAATAAACTTAATTTAAACAATTTGTCTAATTTATGAAACCACCACCATCGATCCTGTTTGTGGCCAGTCTCTCTCTCTCTCAATCTACGGCGCCCAACCCTTTAGCGATTGGCCCTCGAGCCAAGTGACCACACGACCCCAATCTCATGCTGCGGGCGAAAATCGAGTGTTACATGATGAAAAACATTGTATGTTACACGGGTGGTAAAATAAATACAAATCTCGAGTCATTAAAGCCCTCAGCCTTCGGCTTCGGGCTTCTAACAGACTCTCGTTTGTAATTCTTTCTTTACCACCCTTAATACACAATGTACTATTATCTGTCGATTATAGGTAGCTACTACAGCGCAGCAAATGGACGTTGTTTTTTAACTTTAAGCTGTTTTTATAATGTACATTTTATACACTACGCGAACATACAGACAGACATGGCGGAAGACTTTGTTTTATAATATGTAGTGACGAAGATCAAATAAAAATACATTTATTAGTCCCGGAACATACGTATTACTGTGTACAGATACGCACAGTCGAAAACTGCTAGACTAAAGTCGTAAGGACAGTTTTACTACCTTCATCTGCGTCTGTTATATTATTACCTACTCTATGCCATGACGTCACGACACAAAAGATACAAAAGAACTGAAATGAATAGGAAGAATGAGGTGGCAGTTAACGTAAACGGTTTCTTCATTAGGATAATAAGTATTTTCTGCGTTTCTAATTTGCTTGTTGCTTTTCCGACATTATTTAGGACTAATTTATTCAGGTCTTGCACTTTTATTTGTGGTTAAGCGTTCATTCTCTATGATTCCGTCGCAATGGAACCCGTTTATTTGTTTTTCTAATTTTATACAAGCTTTTAATTGAATGCACTTACTTATCCTCTTTTTCAAAAGCGCCTTTTCCTTTATTGTGGCATTTTGAAATTGTCTTACCTTGTAAGATCACTTATATTTTAATTCTTAAATAACAAAAACCGGCCAAGTGCCCGTCAGACTCGCACATGAAGGGTTCCGTACCATTCTTGTATGGACCCCCTGGATTTTTTACTTTCATATTTATTTTATGGTTTGTTGTTATAGCAGCAAGATAAATACAATAAGGCGAATGCAAAAAAAAATGCGTTAAATGCCTTTTTATGAAATGATAATTATATGTAAGTAATGATACGTTGAAAGGTTTTTCGATAAAATAATAGGCAAACCTTTTAAATCCGCCATTAAAAAACACACGCTCCGCTAAGACAAACCTAACAAGATAGTCTAAATACATACATTCAGGGCCTCTATTCTACTGGTTAAAACCATTATTGCTTTTGACTTTGTTATTGCATTGTTAACGTTATAATAGCTCTTATTTACTTGACAGCAACGTCGGCCATTTTAAAAACACCGTGATGATATGTCTACAACAATATGGTTTTACATAGTAGAATAGAGCCCTGAATCAAATTTAAGGCCGTCTCTCAGGAATCTGGTAAAAACTATTTGCTTTGCAAAATAACGCTCGGATACGCTTCACACCGAAAACAGCCACCGTACTCCAGATATTTTTGAATCAATATAGGCGTGCAGCTTTTTTCCCTTTATCCGAA
Source organism: Acleris laterana (assembly GCA_963966035.1). Classification (NCBI taxonomy): domain Eukaryota; kingdom Metazoa; phylum Arthropoda; class Insecta; order Lepidoptera; family Tortricidae; genus Acleris; species Acleris laterana. The sequence continues at coordinate 2,760,265 of OZ014440.1, forward strand.
ACACGTTCCAAATCCCACGTTTTTCAAACGCCTCGGTTTACAAAAAAAAAAAACACGAGCCAGTGATCATTTTCGAAACGTCAAACCCTCATTTGAATTTCTACCTTCCGCCTTTGGGGAACGGTTGAATATTCATGGGAATCGGTTTGAAAGGAGATTGGCGTCTGCCGAAAACTAGGTTTTATTTTTGGAATTTGGGAACAAAGGGGTGTCTGTTGTTCCCTTCGAGTAGAGATGGATAGTATGGGTAGTATCATTATCTATGTTGTAGGTATATGATCAATTAGGTACTGTGTCACTTTATCGTCAGGTACAAACGTTAATAATTACGTTGATGATTCTATGAATCATTTTAACTTTTCGAATACGTAAGACGGGTTCGCTACCCAGCGGTCTAAATCCCGGTCACAACGTAGGGTATTATTAAGGACATATTTTGACCTTTTTTTTTAGTCTTTTACGCGTTCAATTAAAGGCGATTATACTCGAAAATCTAATTAAAGACCAAAATCCTAACCTCAACGGGCGCACATTCGCTGTAATTACTGCATTTTGGTTTAAGGGTAGGTATTGATTGCACTTCTGAAATCAAGACTGAATACACCATATGGAAAATATGAAGTGACATCCACAGTCAAGACCCACGCGCGCTGTGAAGATATACTAAAATCGTCAGAAACGATAAATTCTAGCTCTAATAACGTAATTATTATCAATGTAGGCGAATGTGATTGTAATCCAGTGGCCTTACTTGCGGAGCTAAGCGCCTTTATAAAAATGCGTTCCGAAGCCTTTATTGCTGTCACTGGCGTAATAAATAGCATCCACCTAAATGAAAAAAAACTGAACCACACTCTAAAATTGCTATGTAAAAATTTTCATAACTGTACCTTTCTGGATTTAACAGACTTGAATGATTGTGATGCAAGTCTTACATATAAGTTATGTTCTAAGATTAATTATATTCTTGACTGTCATTACTATACAAAAAAATACTTAAACTACAAAAACTGTACCTAAGCCTATTATAAGCGGGGGGCAATCACTATTCGATGCGGAGCGGTACCATAATAGTACATTGTGTATTAAGGGTGGTAAAGAAATAATTACAAACGAGAGTCTGTTAGAAGCCCGAAGCCGAAGGCTGAGGGCTTTAATGACTCGAGATTTGTATTTATTTTACCACCCGTGTAACATACAATGTTTTTCATCACAATTGCGAGGAAATGAAATAAAATCAGACAAAAGATCATATTTTTAACTTATTAGCGGCAGACCACAGATTATAGGATATATGTCTCGGCAGACTACATCATTGTCTGTGACTTACCACAGCTAATGTCAAACGGGTTCGGAGTCCGATTCTAGTGACAGTCGAGATCAATAGTTTATATGCGAGAGTTTTAGGAAATTGTATGCTACTGACATTTCATCTCGAATGAAACTTCATATCGAATGGCACAAGAATTGGGGTCCTGACGTATTGTGATAGTTTGAGTCCACGTGTAATATTTAAAAAAAAAGCTATTACGTACGTTAGAAGCGTAATGGTAAAAAAAGGCCCGCGGGTATTATTTTGGATTTACGGTCGATTTTTCTAGCATGTTAGGACACTATTTACGAGCAAGTGTGATGAAAAGGCACTATACCATACTACTTTAATAAACCACCATTTAATGAAAGCATTAGGAAGAATAAAACTCTAATACAAAAATGTATTACTGAATATTTTCCACTAAATCGTGAAGGTAATAAACACAATAATAAAAACTTTTTTCGTCCCTAAAAGTAATTGTTTCTCTGTATTTCATCAAAATATTGCAGGTTTTGTAAGCAAAAGAGAACTAATAGAATTAACACTTCATGAATTAGCTGGGAAAAACAAGCGTTTTGACGTATTATGTTTCACCGAAACATTTATAAAATCCGGCAATGAGGGAAATTTACGGGTATCTGGTTATGGACTCGCATCGTCTTACTCTAGGTCACATCAAAAGAGAGGAGGTGCTTGTATTTTCTGTAAAAGCCATATTCAATCGCGGGAGTTAGAGTTTTTGAACGAGTTTTCACAAGACTACATTTTCGAGTGCTGTGGCGTCGAGATACCATCAATAAAATGTATAATAATTTGTATTTACAGAACGCCATCAGCCTGTGCACGTCCTTTTCTGAATATGCTGGAACGGCTCATGTGTAAACTAAAACACAAAGTTAAATATAAGGTAGTGATTACAGGAGATTTCAATATAGACTCACTCAAAACCACAGAAAGCTCAAATGAACTCGCGAGAATTGCTAAAAATAACAATCTTAAATTGCACATACTCAGTCCCACACGTAAAGGTTCATGTCTTGACCAAATATTATCAAATATCCCTGAAACTCGAAGCGAAATTCTCGAATTAGGCTTGTCTGATCATGAAACTGGTCAAATCCTAACTTTTTCTGTTGGTAATGTAGCTAAGCCGCGATTGTGTCTGTATCGGTATAAAAGAGACTATAGTTTAGACAACATTGCTAAATTCCACGACTGCCTTAGTAAACTGTCATGGTCAGAAGTGTACGTAGAAAATGTTTTGTCAGTGGCGTTCAAACACTTCTATGACACGTTTACACTATTTTATAAACTATGTTTCCCAGTCATTAAAGTAAAATCAATATCTAAGCCTAAATATAGTGCGTGGTTCACAAGAGGTATCAAAAAATCAGTAATAACAAAAAGAAGTTTACGTATCAACTATTACAAAAAACCTAAGAACCATGTTAGTTATTTGAACAGTAAAACTAGGTTTAATAACTACTCGAAGATTCTTAAACGTTGCGTACATCAAGCTCAAAAACTTACAAACGTCAATTATGTTGCCCGATCCAAAAACATATGTAAAGCAACATGGGATGTGATTAAAAATGTAGCTAAAGATGATGTCATTGACGCAAATATTGAAAAACTGGCTATTAATGATAACAATGTTTCTAATCCTATTGATATTGCAAATACATTTAATAATTTTTACATTAATCTGACAAATTTTAAAACTATTAATCACCTTAAACCTGACATGTCTATTGTAAATGCTAATAATTCTAATTTGTTCTTGACTCCAACGGATGAAACTGAAATACGTAATCTTATTAGTGCCTTAAATTCTACTAACGCAACTGGTTATGATGACATACAGACGAATATATTGAAAGAATGTAAACAGTTGATTGCTGCAGTCTTAAGCTACCTCGTGAACCTATCATTCACAAGCGGTGTTTTTCCGGAGCCTCTAAAACTTTCCTTAATCAGGCCATTACACAAAAAAGGCAGTAAGGAATGTGTTGAAACCTACCGTCCGATCTCCCTAATTCCGGTAATTTCAAAGATATTTGAAAAGGCATTTCATCAACGAATAACGTCATTTCTCAATAAGTTTAACATACTAAAGTCTGAGCAGTTTGGCTTTCAAAAGGGGAAATCGACTTCATTAGCTGCCTTCACCTTAACTGATAAAATTCTTGGTTACATGAACAATAGCTTGTCGGTAACTACAATTTTCTTTGATATGAGTCGAGCTTTTGATTTTGTGTGCCACGAGACACTATTAGCTAAATGTGAGCGTTACGGAATAAGAGGTGTGGTGAAAGAGTGGCTCAGAGATTACTTGCTCGCACGAACCCAATTTGTGGAAATTACTCAGATAGATTCAGACAATATCGTTACTGCTCATAGGTCTTCCATTAAAGTAAATAAGGTTGGAGTGCCTCAGGGGAGTATCCTGGGTCCACTGCTTTTTTTACTATATATCAACGATTTACCGAATGTAAGAAACTTTGACTGTATACTCTTCGCAGATGATCTTTCTATAGTTATACCATGTAATAATGCTAGTTCTTATAATAAGGATATAACTGACACCATCGCTAATGTTATAAAATGGTTACATAGGAACAATTTAAATGTTAATCTACAGAAGACCACATTTGTACAGTTCGTAAATAAAAATAGGAAAAAGCTTTCGCTGACGGTAGCCGTTGCGGATCAAACAATACAAGAATCCAGCCAGACAACATTTTTAGGGATTTGCATGGATGATAAATGCTCCTGGGCTGGGCATATAAACAAACTTTGCAGTAAAATAAATGCGTTTGCATATGCTTTATGGAAACTTACCAAAATAAGCACCAAACAGGCTGCATTACAGGCTTATCATGGATATGTTTGCTCCCTGCTCAGATACGGCATCGTTGTTTGGGGTAACTCCAGCCATGTAAAACGTGCACTAATAGCGCAAAAACAGTGCATTAGGGCAATTTCTAATGCTGATATTTTAACATCTTGTAGGCCGTTATTTAGAAGCCTACAACTTTTGACTGTACCAAGCATGTACATATTATATGAAATTTGTTTATTCGTAAAACTGCATCCAGAACTTTTTAAGACCAACAAAGATATATGTAATTTTAATACAAGGTATCCAAATCGCCTTGTTGGTCCCGCTCAAAAGATTAAGTTGTATGGTAAGAACGCATATTGTATGTCCATTGGCATCTATAATCGACTTCATGATGACATAAAAGAATTGCCTATTAGACTATTTAAGACTAAACTTAAGAGTTGGTTAGTGCAGGAATGCTTTTATAGTACTGATGAATATTTTGATTTCTTTAAACACTGACTGTGACTTTTTAATTTAATTTTATTATGATTAAGTATGAATTTATTGTATGCGCATGTATAAGCTATCAACCCATGTAGTCCTGAACCATTTTAACATTGCTTTAAATTATGTTATGATTATGATATTTTTGCATGCCAGATACTGGCAAAATGTGTGTAACTTTATCGAACTGTAACATATTCTGTACCACATTTTAGGCAAAATAAACAGATTTGATTTGATTTGATTTGATTATTTTTTATCAATAATCCTTCCCCTTATATTGGTGGAAACTTTTTTGTGAAATAATGTTAAAATAACGAAATAATAAAGATGATGAAGATTTTCGAGTATAGTGGCTGAACGCTATATACAAACCGCGGATAGGCTTACTTCGGATTAAAATTTGACACATTTTGAATGGGCAAATGTCAAATTTTAACCTGAAGTTGGACTTATCTGCCCTCGGTTTCAATATAGGGCTCGGCCGTTAATATAGGTCGTTCATTTTAAACAATATTTAATTCTAATTCTAATTTTAATTAATGGCTTTCACTCCTGGTAAGGTGTATTTTGCCAATGTCGAGCTATTTATAGACACTCCCATGGACTTATTAGAGCAATAAGTCCGTGGATATCACACGCGAAGACAAAAAAAAAGAGTATGTTCTCTAATGGACTAAACAGAAGCACATGGGGTTAGCTCCATTTCTGTCAAGCGTTTCTGTCAAGAAAACAATATTCAATCTAATTTTTCTATGTCAAAGCTTGGGTTACTGGTTGACTAAGCCCACAATCGTTAATTTAAAATATAACAACATGTAGCTTTACTAAACAATCTTTAGAGGTGGTATAGGTGAAAAACTTAAGTAAATGACCTCTTTTCTGTAGTTGTGTACAAAATTAATATGGAATTTACGTCAAATTTCAAATATAGAATGTCGAACGGTCTATAGATATATATCATTTACTTAACTTTTTCACCTAAAGTAGGACAACGAACATGAACATACATTTTTTTAATATACCATACAGTCAATGATATCATAAAATGGAACATAAAACCTTCGCCTTTTTTACATCAGTCTAAAATAAATTATAGGAAAATTAACACTTGATTTAAAAAGCTTTTTTTCAATACGGCATAATACAACATGCATTCGTGAAAAATGGTAAATATCGCAAACCCTCAAATTCGAATCTTAACAGGCGTGACGAAAATTGTTTTGCCAAATTCGGAATAAACGCTGCCTGATTCGCCTTATAATGTTACCCAAAAACGAAATTCATTTTGCGAAATTCGTAAGAAAAATTGTCGTGAAATCAGCTGTAGCGAAATATAACGCCATGTCTGACGGGAAAAATAATGTTTTGTCTCTGGTCTGTTTTTTTATGTTGGTAGCGTTACGAGTTTTCTGCGTTGGGAACACTGCCGTTGGTATTTATATTGGATTTTTTGATGCGTCGTGCCCGTCGTCGGTAGTGTGGTTTTTGTTCAGTGAAGTGTATTTTTTTAACGGTTACATTACAAAAGTCAGTAAAGATGAGCATGATTTTGTATTTGTTTTAATTCTAGCCATTTTTATTAGGCGGTTATAAAATAATCCCATAGTCCCAATGTAAAATTGTAGACGTAAATATTTATTCTCTGCTTGAGGAATGCGAAGAAACACGTTTTTGTATGATAATCTTACCACATTATACTGGGACATACTTTTTAATACTTATTTTATTCAGCTGCTAAAGTATTTTTTGGTATTTCCAACTAGGATCAAGGGAACGAACACTGCTATAGTAACGTTAAAATGTTGAAATAACTTGACACAAAAAAACCCTATTAAAAATGTTTACAACCGACACACATTTAAAAACCCAATAAACACATTATCCTAATTGCTGTTTTGTTAAAAGCAGTACAGTACCAATAACAACGAAAGTCTTTTTCATTTTGCAAAGTATAATCTAAATCCCAGCACAAACCACCATTTAACCCGAACGCAAACGATGTCGTCCGAACATGCCCGAACTTACAAGCTACAAATACATTCCAAATTCATAAAAATCCCACAATTGCTCCAGAAACCAGAAACTATACTCACAATAACGTAGCAGCTTAGCGAGCTACAGTAAAAACGCCGCCATTCTTTAATTCTTTCTTCCTCTAACGTGCCAGAGTCACATATGCTTCTCTTTTTCCCATTAGATTCGTAGCACTTGGGACTTTGACATTATTTCTCGGTTAACTGCTACGCTGTAGAGCTCCTACGAGCTCGGAATCACAGTGGTTGGGAAAACCAGTTAGAATTGTTTATCGTTCAAAATCCGTGCAGTTGTTTGCAATTTGTCTGGCGGTTTACGGTACAAGTTGGGAGTACATGCTGTTTCAGTTACGGGTTTAATAAACTAGTACTTTTATTAACTTTCGTAGTTAGCAGGAACTTTCCTTTTATAGGTTTGGTTTGGGGATGGGACGCTTGCGTGGTAGGTATCTATCCAGTATGAAATAATAATTAAAGTTAAGTACAGCAGCGGGCCTCAACTGTAGATAAAGCATCCGTGACTTTTTGACACGTGTACTTATTTACTTGTCAGAAGGTGATGGATGCCTTATCCAAAATTTATCACGAGATAAACGCAGCCGTATTAGGTCCCCAGGTCAGTAATGGATTGTAAGGACTGTTTGACTTCTCACACACCAAAATAATTAACCATTAGACACATACATACATACATAAACTCACGCCTTTATTCCCAGAGTGGGGTAGGCAGAGCTAAAGAATTACCAACAACTCTAAAAACTTGTTGATAATTCTGTAACCACATTTTGCACACTTAGGCTAAGATGTTTACCAGTGTATTAGTCACAGGTTGCAAGCCCATCGCCTTACAATACTATACGCCTTTATTCTCTTAGCCGTCTCTTACGACATCCACGGGAAGATATGGAGTGGCACTATTCTAACCCGGCAACCACACGGATAACCATTCGACCCTTTTCATTATCTTACAATTTTGTCAAAACAAATGTTTTTCACTTTTTGCATTTTAATTAGTACTTAAGTGAAATGCAAGCTCTTGCAATAATTTGACACTGACCAAGTATCAAAATATTCAAGTCCGCATTTACTCCGATCTCCTGACTCGTTAACATTAATTTTAACTCGGCTTTATGTAGCAGTTTAGATTAAAACCGCACAGAATGAGCGGCTAAATAACTAAATAGACCGGGGGCGGTTGCGTTTCGCGGCACCTCGTTACTGCTGATTAGTCCGAGCGCCGAAACTAGCACGAGTCAAACCCGCAAAGAGCTGACATGTTTGGGTTTAATACTAGATTGTGAACCGAGGGATGAAAAGGACCTTTTTCACATGAGATACTTTGACATTCAACAACAAGAGCGCCAATATTTTTACCGCCTTATGTATAAACGTGGAATAACCTTAGTCAAACCATGCTTTGTCCTTATCTGTCAAATTCAAATGTCAGAATGACATATAAGGACAAAGCATGGTTGAGCTGGGTGAATATTCCGGCGTTCCAACCGCCGTCATTATTCTCTTCAACACATTGACGAAAATAATGATAGCTACCAGCAACTTTTGATGTCTTAATCAGCGGAGCCGGGGGTAGTATCCATTCCATTTAAAATAACAAGGAAGTTATTAAGTTTATATTGAATAATATGCGAAAACAATAATGACGGCGGTTGAAACGCCAAATATTCACCCAGCTACACCACGGTAATTTCCAGGTAAGTAAGGGTAAAAAAATTAGTGGGAAATAAATGGTGACTTTCACCCGAGTTCAACACTCGACTTCTCATGTCGACTATTACAAAACTTATATAAGTAAGATTCATTATTAACCAAAGAGTGGTTGTATGTACAATTTTAGATTGATTTTCATTTATCTTAATCTATAGAGAGGCTGTATACGCTTCTGTTAGTGCACAGGTTCTTTGACAGTAATTTTTTCAAATTTTTTTTTTTAAATAATCTTACTAGAAAAAGGCTGCGTTCTTTTTTCAAATTGCTTTTCTTCCATAGGGCTTCTAAGATAAACAATGGCCTACTTTCCGAGTATGAGACATGAAAAGTTATATAACTGTTTTGCGCGGAAGGCAATATAATTACTAGTACCGAGAAAACTGCACCAGTGGGCATACGAGTGTGTCTTTGTAGATTAAAATCTCTTTACTAACGAATTTTTCACTCGATTTTAAATTGAAAAACCTTCAGATCAGTTTGAAAAAAGAAGAAACTTTCAATTTCGAACCGTTGTCGATTTGTTGCGGTTTTTTCGATTAAAAACCGGTTGATGCTAACAACCGTTCTGCGTTGACGCGTTCTGGCCAATTCTTTCATATAGTGCTGGCCGTTTTGAAAAGCCAGAAACAATTTTGAAACAATGCCTGTTACGCAAGGTACTCTATTGTAAGTCAGTGTTTGCTATAGAGACAGAAGAGAAAGGCTACGGATATCAAAGAGGTTTTTTTTTGGACCAGTTTTGTGTTCAGCCATACGAAATACAAACCTATGCCTAAGCTATATAGGCATAAAGTCACAACTAGGTAGATTTTGGAACCTATTCTAGACCAATGTTTTGAAAATTGTGCATGATTTTTGATTGGATAAAAAAAAGCATCTGATCTTTAGGATCATTGCTTTCAGATACATCTGAATTTAAAAATCTTTACGACATCATTTCTGAAATTTGATGTTATAATGGTTTTTTAATTGACTTATCGATTGCGTGTAATAATTTAGTAGTCATTATCCCCCTATTTCTCAAACCTGTTAGTGACAGGAGCCAACCATTAGGCGCCTATGGCGTAGTTTATAGGAGGCTCATAAATACATCTCTAAATTTATAATATAGGGTCAGTATTATATTCGCCTTTACCACGGTTGATAAAGCATTCGCTCCTCTCGCATTTACAAACGTCAGAAAGTGACAGATAAACACGATCATAATAGACCCACAGATAGCAAACACTATGTATTTCACCGCAATAGTAATATAATCTACAGAATACGGTAGCAACTAGTCGATTCCAATAGTAGATCGGTTTGAGCGCTGCGTTCCATTCCACACCGGCGCGATAAAATAGCTGGCCGTTGCCGTTCTCCTTTTAATAGTGTTCTGAATTCAAATTTAAGCTGAATATGTCGTACAGCTGTACTTTTGCGTTGATTTGAAAATAGAACGGTTGTATTCGTGTTTTCAACGCTGGCATATTGTCTAACGCGCTCGCAATCTTAATCGACTTCAAAGCGGAACAATTGTTTTCATTTTGTATGAAAAAGCCTTCGATTTTCAAATTAAGCGATAGCCCCTCGGATTTGATGCTCGGGTGATGGCAAATGACTAACTTCCTGAGGCTCCTTGTACTAAAAAGTGAAAAGGAAATTCAGTTTGTTTTTTGTTTTTTTAACTAATGATTAAATTAGAAAATTTACTTTAATGTACAATTGATTCATATTCCATTGACAAAATAAATATAATTGTATGGTGGACCTAAGGAGGTTCAGCTCTAACGAAAAAGAGGGGTGTTTTAAGTGTATTTGTATGTCTGTCTATAGCATTCCTAGCTCTCAAAGGGATAATGGCACGATTCAGACGCATTTCTTTTAAAATAAAACTATCTTAACCGGGATTGTGGAAATAGGTTGGGGAGTTTCAGAGCTACCTCTGAAACAAGGGGTGGATATTATAAAGAGGGTTTAATAGAAGTCAACCATTTAATTTGATTGCACGATTGTGTAAATGGACGTGAAATTAATGTGGTGCAATTTCGTTAATTGAAATTATAGCTATCAACCATTCGACTTTCAAGCGTAGTGGGCTTCATTCTATTCGGTAAAACCATATTGCTTTATCCAGCATTTGTCATCTCTTCTGTTCGAAAAAATAAGCATTTTTATATTTAATTGGCGGGCTGTAAATGACATTTTCGTCCCTAGGGCGGAAAGTGATTTTGAAAAACTAATTGGTCAAAAAGTCAGCTGCTTTTAACTCTTTTCTAGACCATGGATAAACTTATACTGCATTACAAAATAACTTGAACTTTTTAAATACTCAAAATATTTATAACTTTGTATCCTAATACTTTAAGATAAAGTTCGTGACAATAACATTAAATAATTTTTCTCACTTTCCTCTCAGTCGAATTGAAAAGTAGTGTTTAAACTATCAATTGCACCCTCGAACTATAGGCGCACGCGCTGGCGCTCGTCCAGCCCAAATATCTCGGGTTGCAATTTGATAATTTTCATCCCTTAGTTAACAATCAGCTGTTTACTTCAACCTATAACCTACAAAGAAAACAGTCAGAAAAATACCAACACGGGAAATGCAACCATGTTTCAAATAAAATTGCACTTGAAAATTACAGCGACAAGTTACTCGTAAAGTGCAACTCGAACCGTTGGGCGTGCTAGCGTGCTCATCGGAGTAAAAATAATAATTAATCAGGCCCTCCCCCCTCACCCCCTTAACCTCCCCCCTCTCGTTAGTCGACTACGGATCCGTCACAAGCTGAAATTAAATAAAAACGTTAGGTTAATTATCGTTATGGCAGAGATGTGACTATTTTATCTGTGGAAAGTCTGTGTGTGATTAAAAATATCATCTGGTTCATCTCTAATAATATATGTATATACATAATAATCCCTGTTTCCCTTTGGTCACGCCATAACTCGGGAATGGCCCGACCGTTTTTTTTATGTTCGTAATTATCAGGACAAGATTTGTGTGGAAAAGAAATGACACCCGGTCGGCGCCGGGCATGGACAGCTAGTCTCATAATCTTTATAAAGTACGTATGTATGTAAACTCTTTATGGCACAAACATATAACTATTACAGTATTATTATTAAACTCATGTACAAAGACCAACTTATCCCCCAAGCAAACAAGCTCCTTATTAATCACTAGGGACAAATTTTTCACCACCATGTTTGTGAATGGAGAATTATAAGTATAATTATTATTAATTATCAAAATAAAAAATAAAGACGATTTAATTTCGTGACACACGGTTAATGATAACGAATTTGAATTCATTTAATTATTTTAAGGATGAGTTCATTTTAATATGCATGGCCCAATTAGTTTTATAACATGTCACGTTACAAAAATAAAGAACCACGGCTTTTTTTTGCAAGAAACTTGTGTTATAAATTCCTCCTCGTATTCAAAGACAAAGGTAGAGTCTAGAGCGAGATTAAACCACCATAATGCTACTCGAACTATATCCACCCTCGCTCGGCTCGCGTGGCTTAACATCTAAAAGAAAAGAAAAAAGAAAAATACGTTTATTCACTACACACATGACACACAGAAAAAAAAAAAGTAAAAACAAAAAAAGCAATAGAAATAGGTAGTAGTGTCTTCGCGGCAGTGAATTGGACACTGGCTCAGCATAATGCTGAGGTGTTACACACCTGCAGCGCTGATTTTCAGCCAGCTCCGTTCAGTTCCGTTCGTCTCGTGTCATTATGGCTTTTTTTAGTCCCTTGTTGAACAAAATACTCGTACCATTTTCTATAAGAGATGGTAAGAGTATCGTAAAATCAACGATAATCGCCGGTTCTATTGCTGAGCCATTCTACATTGTCTTCTCTGTTATTCTGCCGAACAAAATTTAAACTCCAGTAAGTGAACACAAAGACCACCATATCATGGTCTCCAACTTTGTGGAGGTGTTAGAAGTTGGAGTCCAAGATATGGTGGTAGCTTTTTACACTTACTGCTTTTTAATTTTGCACGGCAGTATTGTTATCGTTTGGTTAACATTACGATAGCTATTCAATATTATTATTGCGGTGGGGCAAAGCAGTGGCATAAAGCCTCTTAACAAAGGTTTATACACGCAGATGTTTAAAGGTTTTTTGGTTCTGCAACTAAAGGGTGCCAAAAGACTCTATTACTAAGCATCTGTTATCCGTCCGTCCGTCTGTCAGCGAGTTGAAACGTGTCTCATGAACTACTCTTACTTCTGATTGCCACTATAGCTAAAAATAATTTAAATGAGGCCCTCATGCCAGAATGATACAGACTCCATTGTAAGCTAATCCGAATCACACTAACCTTTTTTTTTAAACATCAATCAAAATGACTGAGTGTTGAGTTTCTTGCGGCGTTTCTTCACAACAGTGGTCTTCTCTTGGGAAACGCTGGTAAATTTTTGACGTGTAAAAGTGCCCGTGCGGCAAACTAACTGAAAGAACATACATACATACATGCATACATAAACTCACGCCTCGTTCCCAGAGTGACATAGGCAAAGCTACAGAATTACCTACAACTCTAAAAACTTGTTGATATTTCCACACAACTCTAAAAACTCGTTGTGACCGCATTTTGCACAAACATTTTGACTAAACAAACACCCTTTTTTGTCAACGTAAGAAATCACAAACTTAAACTAAGCCCAAAAGGGTTGCCACAAACAAAACACCTGTTCTTCCGGTAAGAATCACCGCGTTCATTAATATGCAGGACCCGCGAAGAATCTTAAGTATGCATAGTAATTCAACTGCTGGAAGTTTCGCTTCGCCTCATCGATGATCGCGACACGGTCGCTTCAGGGTTGCCACGTTATGTCTGTTTGTATTAACAGATTGACTAAAATGGCTAAAATGAAATCAAAGACAAATTTTATTTGATGTACTCGTATTTAACGTACGATAACCATAATATCAAGTCCGTCTATTATATTGACGCTATCGTTATGCATCTTGTCTAGGCCTCGTGGACCCAATTATGCGCTTTAATAAAATCTGTCAAGTGCACTGCATGGAGCGAATATGAAAGATCGATATAACTACTATAACTCTGTCCCTTTCACTGCCTAAAACTTGGCAGGTTTTGACAGTTCATAATAAATCCTCTGTTATTTATCCACACGCAATTGTTTAATTATACTTGGTAATTTTAGAAATAGCATGAGGGACGCCAAGGGATTGCCATGCAGTATGATTTAGTTGGCATATTATTGGATTAATTTTGGCTATGTCATTTGCTGTGGTTAATAAAAAACATTTATATTTGTGACCAATAAAAATAAGGTGTTACTTATCGGGTGTTTTTTTTGGATCACCACTTGTTACGATCTTGAATAACCTTAAATTATAAACATGTGGTGATCCCAATTTCTTAAAAAAAATATTGTTTGTCAACCCTACGTGTTGAATACGATACGGCTAATAAAAACCTTACAGTCCCGAACCTCATTTTCAATGTTTCCGGCAAACATTTGGAATTTATCCCAAATGGATATTTATTATGCGTGTTGAGCATTTTGTGAAAACTCTGAACATATATATTCAATAGCGGAAATGCATTGTATGAAGCACAGTTTTATTTTGTTGAAATGCATTTTCGACAACAAAAACAATTTATAAATAAATCACACGGAAATTGACCTAGTCCCTAGGCTTGGACTTTTGTACTATGTGAATAATGTGTATGTAAAATCCTTTGTAAATAAAAAAAGATAAAAAATAAATAGTGGTCATTTGCTATATATCGTATAACAATTATCCTTTTGATGTGGCACCGTCAAAGTTACGATAGCTCTTATTCACTTGACAGTAAGCTTCGCTTCGGTTTATGTGAGTATGATATATAGCCTTCTTCGTTTTTTTCTAATCGGTCCAGTAGTTCCTGACATTAGCGCGTTCAAGCAAACAAACAAACAAACAAACTCTTCAGCTTTATAATATTAGTATAGCATAATGCAGAGTTAATATAATTTCAGTTTGGTAGTTCGGGGTCAAATAAAACAAAGACACGTTTAATATCATTCCGTTTTATACAAGCAGGCAAAGACACGGGAAAATCTAGTTAGATATAATAACACAATAACTATAATGAATGAAAGCTTAACCTACCGCCAAGCGGCACTGCAGTGTTTGCATTTTTGTGTTGTGGTAAAATTACTAGCATAGTTACATTCTATCTAAACCCTCAGGGTTTGTAATGCATTTGCAGTTTTGAGATTGCAATCTTGAGATTGTACTGATTATTAAGTTTTTTTTTAAACTCAAATTTTATTTATTTATCACCTACGTTTCTGCGCGGTTCGATCGCGTAGATTTCGATAAACGTAATTTTTTTATCTCTCGGGAAATTTTAAATTTTCCGGGATGAAAAGTAGCCTATGTGTCAATCCATGCTATAAACTATTTCTATTTATTTTAATTTTAAGCCATCCAGTTATTGCAGCGTGAAGAAATAACAAACAAACACAACATTTCACACTAATAACATTATCTGTGTGCTAGTTTGCTTTCACTTTGTTACAAAAATAAAACATTTTCGGGCAAATACCGTCTGCCAACGTTTTAAATTGTAACAGACACTTGTGGCCCGTATTGGCTGCTTGCCGAAATATTAAACGAGCCACTCATTTCATTTTATACTATATCTTGTTACTATTACAGTGCAGTATCGGGTTCGGCTAAAATATGGCACATGTTACGTCGTCAAAATAAACTATTTTGTATCACTTACGCTAGTTATCTCTTAATTACGTTAAATCTTTTTAGGAGCGTCCTCACTGAGAGCATTTACGTTTAATGAGCATTCGGCGCGAACATCGAGTGGTATACACAGTAATGCTCGACACTCAACGTCCACACCACTCGAATATATATAAGGTGCTAACAAATTAGTCACGGATATTTATACAACTGATAGTACTCGGCTCTCGGAGTACATTTAAGTATGAAACATCATAGGTTTCCTTATGCTTTCTTGGAGAATACTGGGAAACGAATTTGCTACGTTAAAACACCCTGTTAATAAGATAATTAAATGAGACCTCTTTAAACATTATAGAACCTCTTTAAACTATCATTCAGACGCTAGTATTTAATAACCTACAGTTTTCCCGCCGAATCATAATGACATTTACGAAAAATAACTTTTGACAAACGTGTTAAACATCTTGACAGGTACATAATAGGGGTGATTATTTTAAAGATTCATTATAATTTATATTTTTTGTTCGGTAAATTAAAACAATAAAATGATATCCAAAGGTTACTTAATTACAGTTAAAAGTTAATTGTTTTAATGTTATGTATTATCTGAATTTTCTCTTAAAATATCCGTAACTAATTTGTTAGCACCTTATATACGCAAATGCTCTCAGTGAGGATGCTCCTTCAAAGGTTAAGTCATTCGGCTGTTTTGTAACCACTATAGAACCTTATCTCAACATCCACACCACTCGAATATATATACGCGAATGCTCTCAGTGAGGACGCTCCTTCGAAGGTTAATTCATTCAGATGTTTTGTAACCACTATAGAACCTTGTCGGCTAAACCAACGATTCATTTCTATGTAATTTCTCTATCTCGTCACTTGACGCTGTTATTATGACAAGGTTCTATCGTGGATTAACATGTTAAGTCCTTGAACCATTCTAGGCGGTCAAAACCACATCGACTTTGATATGTTATGGTATTGTTTTTAACTCGGCTGTTATTACTTTTAGTAAATAAGAGCTATCAAAACTTTGACAATACGGTAACAGAGGGCCCAGACAAGATGCACTACGCTAGCTAGCGTTTCTCTTCGTTTAATTTTTAGACCAATAGCGTCACTGGTAGATGACGTGATACGAAAAGACACGTGATGTGCCAGTGACGCGATTGGTTTAAAAGCTAAACGAATAGAAACGATAGTTAGCGTAATGCATCTTGTCTGGTCCTTCAGGTTAAAGACGATAACCTCCACCATTCTGTCCGCCTATCACTTGTTTCGTTCCAGGCAAGAAGTATCCTACAGGACATAAATTATCTATATGCCAAATTTTATCCAAGTCAAGCGTTCCAGCGTGATAAAGAAAAAGATGAG
Source organism: Acleris laterana (assembly GCA_963966035.1). Classification (NCBI taxonomy): domain Eukaryota; kingdom Metazoa; phylum Arthropoda; class Insecta; order Lepidoptera; family Tortricidae; genus Acleris; species Acleris laterana. The sequence continues at coordinate 2,776,778 of OZ014440.1, forward strand.
ACGTTTAAATTCCGGGACTTTGTCTAATAAGTTAACGATCCCACTGGAACAGTGATTTATTCCCGAGATAAAAGGTAGCCAATGTGTTAATTTTGGGTGTAGGATATCTATTCTAAATCAGTTTCAGCGCGAAAGAGTAATAAACATCCAGATAACTTTGTCATTTATTATTAATGTATATAATTCAAATGTAAATAGGACAAATACATAAAAAAAGAACTGTAAAATCTGTGACTTCTAAGCGCAAAGCTACCAAATGAATAAAAAGGAACAGTCACCCAATAAAAATGATCATACTTAGAACCTTGTCACTGTGACTGGCATTGTTATAGTCATACTTGTCATGTGATGTTCAGTTTGAAGTTTATTATAACAGTGCACTAAAGTGCTTAACATTTTCGTTGGGGTACCGTACATACCTTACAATACAATACTCTCGCCAAATTAGTTTTTCTTACGCAGTTTGTCACCAAATACAAATACTCATATAAATTAAAATAGACTTATAATAATTGTCACCAAGCTTACAACCGTCCTATACATCGCATTCAGTAATTAAATAATTCCCGCCGAGCGTTGAGGATGGCAACCCCTGACCGTACAGCCAGCAGGTAAGTAGGGCATCGGGGCCCGGGGTTGCCAGGCAACGGCCTAGCTGTTGCCTTCTAAAGGTCTACGGCTACCGCACGGGCTGTGTATCGATTTCACGCGGTGCTGGTGGACCCGGGTGGGTTTTCTAGAGTTGTGTGATAAATACGTGGTAACCTTTTTATTTTAAATGTCATATAATATTTCTTATCTTTTTATGCTTGAAGTTCATGACATCGAGTTATCAAAGTGTGTAAAATGGTCTTTGGGCTATTGTAGCTATATAGAGTGTGTTTAAATAAAATAGAATTCACAATAAAGTTTCAATTAGGATATTTATACGAATGGATTTTTCTTAACTTTATTACAGATAACACTTTTCAAGTAGAATGACCATTAAATAATAGAAATTTGTAAACTCATACAAAAACGAAGATAAAAATAAAAACTATGATGATTATTGAAACAATCAGTTGGATTTTTCGAATCAAAAAGCCAGAGCGGAGAGCTGGTACCTACTAACAGTAGTTTTTCTTGTCGGTACTTTATTTGTTTCTTTCCATTTTACGATATTTAAAGGATTTTAATTATAACCTGATAACATGAGCAGTAATGTAGCCTTAATCATTTCAGCTGATACATATTTAAACAAATATTCATTTAATAACTCAACAGCCTCTGTGAAACATTTACGTTTTTAAATTTCTAGTTGAACCTTTTTAAGGTCCGTCCGGATCGCTACCACCATCTTATCCATTAACCTACCGCCAAACAGCAGTGTTCGCATTGTTGTATTCCGGTTTGAGGATAAGACAGCCGGTGAAATGACTAGCATAGAGGCATTCCATCTTAGTCCTCAGGGTTGGCAACGCATTTGCAGTCTTAGGATTGTTTTGCAGTCTTATGAATGCGAATGTGTATGGGTCACAGTTTTCACTTATCATCAGGGGGCCTGTGTGCTCGTTTGTCTTCTCTATACCATAAAAAAAAGGACTTTACTACCAAATTACTGTATTTTGATACATGTCTTAAAATAATGAATAATCTCGTTTTTTTTTTGTATATGACTTATTAAATTGTATTGTACGTAACCGTATGGTATAGGTGTACCCGGTTAATTTACGACATGTTAATCGGACGACGGTTAGATGTACGCGACCTCTAAGTGCGGTACGTTATTACTCATACGGGTGAAGGGATTATGGGGAGGTTAAGATCCGTTTGTATTATATTCTGCCCTCCTAAACCAATAAGCAGTATCTTAAATTCAATCACCAAAGCAGATTCAATTCTATGTCGTTAATAATAAGATTGATATTACTACGGGAGGTTTATCTTAGTTACTGCGTTTTTTAGAATAAAACACGGAAATCAATCAGTAGGTACTGAAAATCATTTTTACATAATTGGGATCGAAAGCGAACCGCAAGTTTCGTAGGCATGATTTCTACCAGCTGGGCTAGCAGCGTCGAAATCTCACACCAATTCACCTAGTCACTCTAGTCAGAAACTAAGCTCTAGGCTTATACATACAATGGGTACCAGACAACGATATCGCCTTCATTCCCAGAGTGGGGTAGGCAGAGCTACAGAATTACCATTATTACCAACAACTCATTTTTTTTTTTTATAATTCTGTAACACATTTTGCACAATTAGGCTAAGATGTTTACAAGCGTATTAGTGACAGGTTGCAAGCCCATCGCCTGACAGTACTTCAAGCCTTTATTTCCATAGTCGCCTCTTACGACATCCACGGGAAGACATGGAGTGGCACTATTGTAACCCGGCAACCACACGGGACATAGATAAATAAAAGCTTTATTATATAGATACACAGACGTATAGACTAGTTTTTTGTTTTCTGTTTGCTTAGTGTTGCCAACCTTAACAGGGTGCAATTTTTATGGTCGTTCAAGATAATCTCAAATGATTTCAATTTTGATCCTTGATGTTTTTCATTTTATGTTATTTTCTGTTAAGTGTGTCACTTTCCGTCTCTTCACCAAGCGGTTCCAACCACGTTCCAACGGAAGACCAGTGCTGGCTTTACGGCTAGCGAATGCTGAGTTGGGACCGTTTCACAACTGTTTCTCTGTGTCTTATTTTTTGTATCTATGTACCTAATGTGGTTTTGTATTGTTGCGAATAAATGTCTCTTTATCTTTTATCTTTATCTTTACATACTCGTGCTCATTACTCAAATATTTGCACTTATCGGGAGCGCTAACTTTGTAGGCATGGTCACCACCAACTTCGTCAAATATGTGTAGTGAGTCCAAATATCTCTTAAAAGTATTTCGAAGGAGAAAATATTCAATTTCACACACGTGGAACTGCGACACACTGTTCAGGGAAATCCTTAAAACTGGTCCGGGATAGATTTAATCTAAGGTAATTTTCGTCTTTAAACTAAGTGGGCGAGAGGAGATGTGGGCGAGTGGCCAAACCTGTTGGGAAGTTTTATTATACGGGCGATATCGTGTGTAATCATATGGGTGTAAAAAGGAATACTCAATAATATTTCAATGATGCTATTACTGGCAGTTAGTTTTTGAAAAGATATACACATTTGCCCATAAAGAGTAAAAGTCGATTATTGCTTAGGTAATTTAGATTTAATTTCCGCTGTAGATCCGGCTTTTTATGGTGTAAATCACGGTTAATTTAGTTCTATCTGCGATAACCTATAATTGGCTTTCTACATCAATGTTAAGTTCTATGTCTGTTACGTTTAGCTGCAGGATCTCCTTAAATAAATAAATATGTATGTTTTTTTTGTTTTAATTTAATATTTAAAATGTATGTATCACCTTCCGTGTTGTCACCGAGCGGCCCCAACGGAAGACCAGCGTTGGCTTCACAGCCAGCACATGCTGAGTAGAGACCGTTTCGCAACATTAGCACATGTCGTTTCATTTTCTCCATTTGTATTGCTACTTCTTTATTTTGTTGTGTGTTATTGTTGTGAATAAATGTTTTACTTACTTACTTTACTTATTATGAATAACGTTTCAATTTCAGTTTAAAACCAATAGAAATACGGAGCAAATTCACAAAGCAACAATAATGCGGTACCTAACGGAAGCCTGTTCAAAAACGGGAAGCGGAAAAACAAACATCAAACCAACGGATTTTGTTTAAAATTCGATCCCAAAACAACAGATTTTTCACTCAAGCGGACTGCGTTAATTTATCCACCTCAAGGTCGTATAGGTTTTTAAAATGCAAGGTCTATCGGAGCGTCCAAACGTATACACGTGGTGAGCCATTCATGTCGGCCCCCGCCGGCCCCTAGGCCCCTTCTCCCCCCAGCGGGAGCCCCCATCAGCCCCCTTTGACCCCCTTTTCCTCTCGACGCTGTTGCTCGCTAGTATTTGCAGAATGATAAGACTCCCTTGGTCTTTTTGATTTGGTTTTTTAGGTGTTTGTGGACGTTTTTGATAACTTTATTTGGTTTTAGGGTGATGTTGACCGAGGGGGTAATCAATCATAAAATTGTAATTCTTGACACCTAATATTTTATTAACAGTTATATTAGATACTTCTACTTTCTTAATTAATAAGTTGTGGAAGGAGCCAATGCAGGGTCTGTCCGGATTGCTATCTCTATATATCTGTATAGACATTCGATCCAAGTCCTTAGGGTTGGCGACGCTTTTGTAATGGCAAATTTTCTCGCGAGATGTGTTGTTGCCGTCGTCAGATTGCAATCTTACGATTGCCAATGTTTATGTGCTTCACAGTCCACTTAACATCAGACAGTGTGAGTACTGTAGTTGTAAAGATGAAAGTAAAATCAGGCTTATGTGAAACTTTATTGTAATCCATAAAATACATAGGTGATCATCTTCAAAGACTTAGGAAATATGCATAGATTCTTAAAGCACATTTCTCAACAAAATATAAAAATACCGTAAAAGAGATCACCAAAAGTGAAATTAAAATTAAAATCGGTCAATAAATACGGATGATATATGCATTTTAATTAAACTGCGAGATCCGATATGCACTGTGACGTCATGTAACACGACTATAAAAACTTCATGTTAAATCTTGGTTATTTTAAAAACTACTTATTTAAAAAAAAGTGTTTTTTCAATTATTTGTTACATAAATCAGCTATTATTGAAGCTATGAAAAAAAGTCATGATATTCCCTGTTGTGATATTGCTATATTAGGTGCTAACAAATTAGTCACGGATATTTTAAGAGATAATACATAACATTAAAAAAATTAACTTTTAACTGTAATTAAGGAACGTTTGTATATCATTTTATTGTTTTAATTTACCGAACACAAAATGAAAATTATAATTAATCTTTAAAATGATCACCCTTATTTATGCACCTGTCAAGATGATTAACACTGTTTGTCATTATTTTTTTCTGAAAATGTCATTATGATTCGGCGGGAAAACTGTAGGTTATTAAATACTAGCGTCTGAATGATAGTTTAAAGAGTTTCTAGAATGTCTCAAGAGGTCTCATTTAATTATCTTATTAACAGGATGTTTTAACGTAGCAAATTTATTTCCTAGTTTTCTCCAAAAAAACATAAGAAAACCTATGATGTTTCATACTTAAATGTACTCCAAGAACCGAGTACCATCAGCTGTAAAAATATCCGTGACTAATTTTTTAGCACCTTGTATTTAATCCTTCATTTTCAAATTGTCATTTTCCTTCTGTCTTCTCATACCTTCTGGAATTTACAATTTATCTACTACAACTCGAACTGCTGTAGTAATACTTAAATACAAGTGCTAAGGAGATGCTAGATTGTTTGTGCCAAAGTTCCAGGTCAGCGCAATCTCCTCTGAAACTTCCTCATTGCATTCCAGTCTGACTGCACCGTGGAACGGAGGAATTTCTTGCGACTAAGTAGTCACTTGTGAATTAATTTAATTGTACACTTACAAAGGAATAAGTGTCGACTGTTTTTGGTTGCTAAGGAATTTAAAGTACCATTCGATACAACTATATCAAGCTCTAGGCAGTATAACTATCGTCCTAAACCTAACTAAAAAAATAACATGTAACACTTTACACTGTTTTGCAATACAGAGTAAGTAAAAATACACTTATAGCTGAAAAACTTAAGTTAATATCTCTTGCATGTAGTGACGTCTTGCACGTCAAATTTCAAATATAGAATGTTGAACGGACTATATAGATGTGACACAATATAATATAACTTGGCTACAATATAACTTTAATCTTAATTTATTATCTATTACGCAAAAAATGCAAAAAAAACATGCCATCAAGGTTTATTAGGCAATAAATCTGTAAGGTCAAAGTGTAATAACATAACGCAAATGAACCAAAGTCTAATAAATCTCTTCAAAACCTTTTCCCTATTGACCGTGATTGGTTTATCTTGTAGTATAATTTATGGATGATTCTGTGTAATGCCTTTTTACGAGGCTTGTTTACGACCAGATATTATTTATTTACATTGGAATCCAATTGAAACTTAATTTATGGTCGTTTCAGATATTGGTGGCCATTTTAACCGATGCCAATAATGCTTTGCTTGTTTCATATGAAACGTTTAATTTTATGTAATGGTTTTGGAGGCAATTTGCAAGACAAAATATAAGATTTCCTTGACGTCAAAGTATTGTGATGGAATTTGCAACCAAATTAAGAATTATTAAAAAATAATAACTCTCATAAGACAATGTCCCACAAATTGACCTAAGTCCAAACTAAGCTCGGTACTAGCCAGCGATAAACATTGAAGTACTAAGAATTGAGCCAGTCTCTTAACCCTTAATTTGCCAGTGTTCACCACGGCGAACATACTCGTACCATGTTAACTTTTTTGTTTTTTTGTTGTTCATTTTTAGGGTTCCGTAGCCAAATGGCAAAAAACGGAACCCTTATGGATTCGTCATGTCTGTCTGTCCGTCCGTCTGTCCGTCCGTATGTCACAGCCACTTTTTTCCGTAACTATAAGAGCTATACTGTGGAAACTTTGTAAGTAGATGTATTCGGTGAACCGCTTTAAGAAAAAATAGAAAAAAAACAATAAATTTTTGGGGTTCCCCATACTTAGAACTGAAACTCAAATATTTTTTTTGATCAAACCCATACGTGTGGGGTATCTATGGATAGGTCTTCAAAAATGATATTGAGGTCTCTAATATATTTTTTTTCTAAACTGAATTATTTGCGTGAGAGACACTTCCAAAGTGGAAAAATGTTTGTCCCCCCCCCGTAACTTCTAAAATAAGGGAATGATAAATGTAAAAATAATATATGATGTACATGATGCAAACTTCCACCGAAAATTGGTTTGAACGAGATCTAATAATTAGTTTTTTTTTAATACGTTATAAATCGTAAACCGCATTTTACCTTTCATTCAATCAACTCAAATATAAAGAATAAAGAAATACATTTATTTAGATGTATAGTGGTACGGAACCCTACATGCGCGAGTCCGACTCGCACTTGGCCGCTTTTTTAATGCTGATTTAAATTCAAATAGGGTTTGAATTCACGAACTTCTTTATTTTTGCCAAATCAAGGGTTTAAAGTATTGGTAGACTCTCGCTATAAGACCATTTGCCGACTAACTATTATTATCCTACTAATATTATAAATGCGAAAGTTTGTGTGTGTGTGTGTTTGTTACTCCTTCACGCTGCAACGGCTGGACGGATTTGGATAAAATTTGGAATGGAGATAGCTTATACACTGGATTAACACATAGGCTACTTTTTATCCCGAAAAATTTAAAAGTTCCCGAGGGAATAACGATAATCGAAATCTACGCGGACAAAGTCGCGGGCAGAACTTAACTCTTAACTCCTATTACAGAATTCAATTGCATGCATCTTAAACCCAATCTAAGTCATATAAAGTCGAAATTGCAGCTTCCAATCATCCGAGCGGTCGAAGTTATAGCTTACTAGTAAAAGTTATAATGGATACTAGGAATTCTCAATTATAAGTTAGAACGGGACAGTTTTAATCAAGTAACATCTCTGTTACATGGTTCCGATACTAAATATTTAGTAAATTTAACTGGGTCGTTAGAAGTTTAGTTGGTGGATGAATTTGGTAAACAAAAGTTTGTACACTCAGGGACACTTGCGGTCGTCCACGTGTAAAGAGAGAATGAAAACAATATTATTTATTCACTACACAAGACACACAGAAAAAAGTAAAAAACAGAAAACAGAAACTGTGTGTTCACGGCATTGAATCGGACACTGGCTCAGCATAATACTGAGGTGTTAAATACCCGTAGCACTGACTTTCAGCCAGCTCCGAGAGTGTAATTAAAAAAAAATACATTAACATACTATTAAACAAAAACTTATAGTTAGTGGCAAAATATATAGAAATACCTACTTATTTGAAGATATTACAATACTTACATAAACAAATTTAAAGTAAGATTAGCACTTACCCACTATACAGCATCGACAATTTGGCGCAATTAACAAAAACAAAAGAGAACTAAATTATAATTTACAAAGTGCTGGTTGGGAAATTATGATTTTTGCAGATTCAACAAATAACCTTAATATAAGTAACCTTTATAAAGGTGTGCATGCTAGGACTTACGAAAAAAATGGCTTGTTCTTTGCACCTAGCTAATCCTTACAGCGTTCAGGGTAGTGATTCTCTAAACACGACGACGATGATATGACGACGCGCTGGCCTAGTGGGTAGTGACCCTGCCTACGAATCTAGTGGTCCTGGGTTCGAATCCCGGTAAGGGCAGATATTTCTGTGATGAGCGCGAGTATTTGTTCCTGAGTCATGGATGTTTTCCATGTATTTATTTAAGTATAATTATATTTCTCTATATATACGTATTTATATCGTTGTCTAGTACCCATAGTACAAGCCTAGAGCTTAGTTTGGGACTAGGTCAATTAGTGTAAGATTGTCCCCTTATAAAAAAAAAAAAAACAACGACGGTCGAACGGACGGACGAGTGATGTCCAAGCGGCGAGTTTAAGTAGTCCTGTCAGAGCGAACGAAATACAATTGAGCGCGTGCATTTTCAATTAAGCAGCCTTATAAGTTCGACCCATCGGCAGGAACTATGCTGCTAAATTGAAAATGCACGCTCTACAATGTGTTTTGTTCGCACTGGCGGGACTACATAAACTCGCCGCTTGGAAATTCACTCGTTCGTTACTTATATTAAGATTATTTGTTGAATCTGCAAAAATCATAATACTACCCAGTCGTTACGCGTCGAACGCGCAAATACCGACCGGGAATGCCCCTGACTGTACTTTGAACAGCGACTCTATTGTATTCGGTAAAAGCATATTGCTTTTGACATGTCGTATTGTTAACGTTTTGATAATTATCTTTTATTTACTTTACAGTAATGGCAGCCGAGTTGAAAACTATACGAGATCTAATCCCATAATACGAGGCCGTTTATGCTGCAGAGCGTGCCACAGAAACAGACATACACGGTGATTTTTTTTTGGTGATCAGGAAACATCTTTTCTAATTCAGTTATTAATGGCGATCACGTTTAAGTCGCAGTTACATGAAACAAAACTTCATTTTTTATGTAAAAAATATATTTTGAAAGTATCTTTTAATTGAAATAAATTTTCACCCTACTAATTGTTTAGTCTATGAGTTAACAACACTTTAACTGATAAGTTTATTGACGTAATATCTGTCAAATTTCCCGCCAAAGCGATGGCACTTGACGTATCTACTTCACTTCAATAATTAATGTAGGATGTCCATGTATACACTGGTGATTGGTTTTAACATTATCATTAACTTAAATAAATTAAACAGTGAGTTAATTGTTTGAGACATCCACCATTAAATTCCATTATTGTTGCTTATTAATAATTTTCAACTCCTGATCACCGATAAAAAATCACCGTGTATACATACACTGGAAAAACATAACATGCCTTCTAATGCAATAGGGTTAATAGGGAGCAAAGCTCCACATAAAGGGGGATCTGGAGGATAAGTCTTTCTTTATATTCATCTTAATAAAGTCATGACAAAATCAAACTACGTAGTAAAGAAACCTAACAAAGGATGTAATAGAGAGATTACCGAAACTAACCTTCAAGAGTTAGCTGATACCATTTCGGTTTAATACAGGCGGAACAAAGGTCCATTGTTGGAGATAACGAAACTTTACAATATGAACATGATTATACAAATTGGTATATACAGTCGAAACAAGGGATTGTTGAACTACTTTATAACCTTTTGAAATCGTTCGTGTTATACCGCTTCGGCAATTTTGTCACAACTAAATTCAAATCGTAGTTTTTATGGGATGGAGACGGCACACGATCACACTGGCCACCTGAAACTTATAGATATTTGGATTCTCCAGGCTACAATCTCAAGATTGCAATCCTAAGGGTCGTATTAATAAACGAATCTCAACTCTAATGCTCGTCTCGAGAAGCGTCAAAAATGACAGTGTTCTGTGGTTTGACGTTTACTTTGACGTATCTTGTGACGGGCCTCTCAGCCAAGATGAGTTTTTTAATTGAATAGAATTGAGATTAGTTTATTAATACGGGCCTATGACGGAATGCCCCTATGATCGGTTATCGCCACAACCCAAATTTTACACTTAGTGCGCGTTGTTTGATCAGTAGTTAACTCAACTAATTGTTCAACTTTAAAAAAGACATCGAGTTGACACATTTCCTTGAGATTTAACCATTAGCTACGGTTTTTAACAATTAGTTTAACTACTGATCAAATAACAGGCCCTTAGGTACTCGTTGCGACTTTTCTTTTTTAATTCAGTGCTTTTACTACGTTTACCAACCAACCAATACTTTTACTAAAACTATTACTACTACTTACTTTGACTTTTTTATTAAAACTCCGTTACCACGTTACGTAACTCTGCTTCCGTTTGGGTTCTACTAAATAATCGAAAACATCAGATTTTAATAATGTTTCACTTTATATGTTAACAATATTCCTGGGGCTCTATTCTAGGTGGTAAAATCATATCGTCTTTGACTTGTTACGGTATTGTTTTTAACTCGGCCACCATTACTGTTAAGTAAATAAGAGCTATCAAAGCTTAAACAATACGATAACAAGTCAAACACGATATGGTTTCGGAATCCGTCTTTAACATGCAAACCACTGAAAAGTAATTAGAAAACAAAAAACACCCGACTGCTGTCACGAGAATGAAAGGATTAGAAAATCAAGCACTGGAGCGGGAGCCGCCGACGTGTCTGGTACACAATATTTATGTTAGTAAAGTCATAAGAATATTATACGTTTCTTCTGCTAATAAGGTCTATTTATACATATATTAGACGCGTTGGCCATAGAGATATTAGTCCTTTTGACTGTACCTGTGAAATAAAAAACTACATAGTCAGAGTAGCAATACAAATGTTTTAGGTTTTAAAATATAGAAAATTCACTCAAAAATACATCGTTATGTTCATTTATGATTATGATTACAGACGGCATGTTCAATAAATAATAATAATAAAAAAAAAAACCCATACTACGCCTTATGTTTGTACTAAGACAACGACATAGTTGCATAACATACCATTTACATAGAAATCATGTTACTTTCGCTTATATTTTTTCTTACAACTGAACAAAATCAACGCAAATAGCTTCACACTATGGTTTACAAAAAAAAACAATTATAACCACGTGAATGACCAAGTCAATTGATTGTTTTGATGTTTGAGTCCCTTATAGTTAGACTAAAGGAAAGAGTAGGGCTATTATGTTAGTAAGTTTGAGGATTTTTTTACCTACATACGTTAAATCACGCCTGTTTCCCAGAGGGGTAGGCAGAGACGACTTCTTTCCACTTGCTACGATCCTGACAAATCTCTTTCACTTCTTCCACTGTCTTACATCGAGTCACGCATGCACGTCGATTTCGGGTGCTTAAAAATCGGCCCTTTTCCAATATTTCTCCGATTTGATTCGGAGATTCCCGTATGGGCGCCGGGATAGAATAGTGCCACGCCATGTCTTCCCGTGGATGTCATAAGAGTCGACTAAGGGACTAAAGGCTGGTAGTACTGTTATGCGATGGGCTGGCAATCTGTCACTAATACGCTAATGTGGTTGCAGAATTATCAACAAGTTTTAAAGTGGTAGTTAATTCTGTAGCTCTGCTTACGAACTCTGGGAACGAAGGCGTGAGTTTATACATATATGAATCGAAAAAGTATTTTCAAAAATAGTTCACTTGACCAATGAAGCGTTAGAAATCCTTCCCACCTCCCAGCCTACCAGCTCTCCCAGGCTTAATTAACGCCAGCGGTCAAGCCGTTGTAATGGAATGCTGTTTCAACCCAATCGCTTTTTCTGATTGGTTGTCAGCTCGGCAGTAGGGCATGGAAATAACCTGGTATAACCAGTTTTAACCGCTTATTTTCATACAAAATTCTCTAATATCATGTTGGGCTGGCAGGTTGGTACGAGTTCTTTTGATGTTGCGGGAATGTTTGTTAGAATTTCATTTGTCTGAGCATTGATTAACTTTTCATTCGGAGATGCTTTCAGTAGGTTGATTGGTTATTCTTTTGACTAATATTTTGGTGTGTAAATTTTTAAGCAGAGTGTTTTTTAGGATGTGTTCAGATGTCCAGATTACAGTAGCACTAGATACAGATGTACTTTAGCAAAAATATTGATTTAGAGCTTGTTTTTTTTTAAATTATTTTAAAGGGTAGTTATACAACAGTATGTATCGGCTCTGTTAAGTCTAACACCACGACACGCTTAAACAAATTGAAAAACATACTATAGAAAACCAAAAAATATACCTTCTAACAACGTTAATGTCAAAACTGATTGAAAAATTAAAAACTTGTTAAAAATCAAAATAAATATGCATCATCATTATAAATTTGTAACACAGCACCTTAAATTTATTAAGTTTAATATACTTAATATATGTGGTTTAAAGTTAAATTATTTACTTACTGTAATTTTATTTCGAAACGATACGTCAAATGATTCATTTAAATTTTAAACGTAACCCTTCCGCTGCATCTTTTAGTTCCCAATCGGCTTCGTCAATGTTGACCCGCTTTGATCCGCCGCTATTTATTCACAGCCTGTTAATTATTCGGCCACAGAATCCGCTTTAGCCACATTCTACTGAAGAGAGATCCAAATTGAAGATCTTTACATTAACATATTTTCTCAATACACTATAGTACAGTCCGCAGCAAAAGTAGCTACGCAACCGAAGAGGTCAAAATTATCTTCACTCGACTCTATTGTCAAGACAATACGTCGTGTCTAGATCATTTTGAGCATATTATTCTGCTTAGTTACTTTTGATGCCGACTGTACTACTTAATAACGTAAATATTTAATACATAAAAATGTTTTATTTCCTCGCAATAATTATTATGTTTCGTCCCTCTAATATGACTTGTCCATAAATTGCGTACTATCTGCTTCGGGAACTATGTATTTACACAACATATTAAAATGAAAGACCTATTTAAAAACTGTATTTTCGCAAATAAATGATTGATTGATTGATTCATTCATTCATTGATTGAACGTTTACGCTGTGACGTGTCTACTGCGTTACGTTGTTAACGCGTCTCTAATATACAATAGTACATTGTGTATTAAGGGTGGTAAAGAAAGAATTACAAACGAGAGTCTGTTAGAAGCCCGAAGCCGAAGGCTGAGGGCTTTAATGACTCGAGATTTGTATTTATTTTACCACCCGTGTAACATACAATGTTTTTCATCACAATTGCGAGGAAATGAAATAAAATCAGACAAAAGATCATATTTTTAACTTATTAGCGGCAGACCACAGATTATAGGATATGTCTCGGCAGACTACATCATTGTCTGTGACTTACCACAGATAATGTCAAACGGGTTCGGAGTCCGATTCTAGTGACAGTCGAGATCAATAGTTTATATGCGAGATTTTTAGGAAATTGTATGCTACTGACATTTCATCTCGAATGAAACTTCATATCGAATGGCACAAGAATTGGGGTCCTGACGTATTGTGATAGTTTGAGTCCACGTGTAATATTTAAAAAAAAAGCTATTACGTACGTTAGAAGCGTAATGGTAAAAAAAGGCCCGCGGGTATTATTTTGGATTTACGGTCAATTTTTCTAGCATGTTAGGACACTATTTACGAGCAAGTGTGATGAAAATGTAATAACATTACAGTAATGGTGACACAGGGATACCTAGTTAAGATAATATAATTTTCACGTTTTGCACCCATTCGTCTTAACGCTTAATATTTAAACAGTTGTTAATAGTTGTAGTACCATCTTGAAATAACATAATACTTTTATTTTATTTTTTATGGCATCAAGTAGACAAACGAGCACACAGGCCACCTGATGGTAAGTGGAAACTGTGACCCATAGACATTCGCAATCACAAGACTGCAATGCAATCCTAAGACTGCAAATGCGTTGCCAACCCTGAGGCTAAGATGGAATGCCTCTATGCTAGTCATTTCACCGGCTGTCTTATCCCCAAACCGAAACACAACAATGCGAACACTGCTGTTTGGCGGTAGGTTAATGGATAAGACGGTGGTAGCGATCCGGACGGACCCTGCACAAGGTCCTACCACCCGCAAAACACGCAAAATACTGGTCCAATAGATAACTTTCATCGGTACAACACATATTTCTTCAGCTATAAAAACAATACGATGGTCATGTTCAGAAGAACGCCATGATAATTGTAGTAATTTGAACGCAGTTCAATTTCAGCTACAACGTCTGTTAAGATCTTTCGATCCTTAACACACTTTCAAATGGCAGTTTCGTAAGGTGTAGTTCTACAGTTTCAACTGTAAATAAATCCTTCCCGCGCCACAGTAAGTTTCATTCCTCCGAAGTAGGTTAAAAACGCATTACAAACCTCCTTTGAAATTCATAAAGCGTAACTCTAACAAAAAACAGTTTGCTCCGGAGTTCTTTACGACCGAACGAGGGTCCTCAGCGTTGCGAACGACTTTAGAAATAATTAGGCCCCTTAATTGGTTCGTTGGTTGATTAACCTTGTACTAACTAACCTTTTTTACTGGGTTGGTTAGGTGCATTTTTGTTTTGTTTCCAACGAGTTGCCTCGTAAAAGGCTGCAGTTAAAAAGGTTTTTAAAGACTGGCTTTAGAATAATCCTTGAATAGAGACTTGCGCTTCTTTATGTCTAGTAAAGTAGGGTTAAATATCTGCTATTTTTTAACCCCCGACGCAAAAAACGACGGGGTGTTATAAGTTTGACGTGTCTGTGTGTGTGTGTAAATGTGTATGTGCCTGTCTGTGGCATCGTAGCTCCCAAACGGATGATCCGATTTTGATTTTGTTTTTTTTGTTTGAAAGGTGTATTAGTCGGGAGTGTTCTTAGACATGTTTTATCAAAATCGGTTCAGCTTTAATGTTAAAAAAGCGTGAAATAAAAATTAAATTAAAAATTTAAAAAACCCCCGACTCTAAGCAATCGGTAAATAACGTCTAAAAAGTAAAAAATAATCAGTATTGGCCCTATAAGTTGAATTATAGTAGGTATTAATATTTTGATTCAAGCGTCGAAATGTCGGGGGACTGCTAAGTAAATGAAAAAGTATAAAATACCCCAGCTACTTAGCGGTCCCCGACGTGGCGACACGCTTGAATCAAAATATTAATACCTACTATAACAACTTATAGGGCCAATACTTATTATTTTTTACTTTTTAGACGTTTTTTTACCGACTGCTTAGAGTAGGGGGTTTTTTAAATTTTAAATTTTTTGCCTTCTTAGTTATGTCAGCCGAAACGCGTCCACTGCTATTTGTATGAAAGTATGTATGTGGTTATGTTTGTACATAAAAACTGAACGGAAGGCTCGATTTTGTCAAACGAGGAATCGTTAGATCCGTCTTAGCATCAAAGGCTAGTTAGGCGATGAGCTTGGAACCTGCCACTGATGTACAGTCAACCAATTTGATTCCTAGGCCACTATGGACTTTGTCAACGTGACGTTGTAAACCAAAACATAGGGAGTCTCTTACGTTTTGGTTGACAACGTCACTTTAACATAGTCCAAAGTGGCCTAGAAATCAAATTGGTTGACTGTACACTGGTAAACATCTTAGCCTATTTGTGCAAAATGTAATTACAAAATTACTTACCAACAAGTTTTTAGAGTTGTTGGTGATCCTGTAGCTCTGCCTACCCCGCTCTGGGAATGAAAGCTTGCGTGTATGTATGTATGTATTTTACAATTATTGTCTCTTTGGTTTGTACAATAAAATGTTTACACACATATGTTCATATGTAAAACATATTTAAAAAAAGACTGAAAAAGTTATTATTAGATACTTAAATAAATTGTAATACTCTAATATTGTCAATTCTTAGTGTTAGGTGCATGCGGAATGTAAAAGTGAGTGCATAATCACCAATAAACGTAAGTTTGGCGAGATGTTTAATTAAAATTGTACTTACCACACTTTTTTGGAATAATAAAAAAAAAAACGTAGACAATCAAGAAATCTGTAAAACAATACTTTTCACCTAATTCCAACAGACAGATGAAATCCAGAAACCGTTGGATTCCCATTGTAATACTTATCAAGTGCTTTGTTGAACCAAGCGGCATACACGGCAAAGAGCTTTCAAAAGTTCAAGTGAGAACGATAATTGAAATTTCAAGTTTTGCAGTTCTCTTTGTGAAATGTTACAGTTGGAAAACACGTAGATATCCTTATTCTAGAAATAGGGACGAGAACTCATGTAGAACTTGGTATACTAATTGAAATTTGAATTTAAACCTTAATTTGTTTGAAAAATTATGCAAATTAAGTTGTCCTTTTGCATGGATTTATCCGATTTTTAAATTAAGCTACTCTTATATACTTTAGTAATGTAACAACGCATTGGCCTAGTTGGTAGGATTGGATGTTTTCCATGTATTTAAGTATTTATTTCTTTATATACGTTTTTATATTATCGTTGTCTAGTACCCGTTGTATAGTCACGATAGCAAAAGGTTCGTTATTTTTCGACAATAATCCGACGCTGTTAAGGTTCAAAAGTGACGAACCATTTCTAACCGTGACTATACAAGCCTATAAACATAGAGCTTAGTTTGGCAGTGAATAATTTTTTGTGAGATTTTCCCCTTTTTAATTATTTATTAATGTATATTGAAAAAATATATGTTATTTTTTTCATCCAATACCTCGTAATATAAATGGTACTATTAGAACCCTTGCCTTTAAACTTAAATTAAATTGCAAGGCAACTATGTACTTAAACGCAGTTTTTCACGACCACAATAACCAATTACCTCCTTTTTTTACCATACCTTTACAGTATTTAGCTAGTTGTGACGTCATTGTTTGCTATCAATTTGGATGAGGCGTTTTCAACCTTAGGAGGAATATCGGACGTTGACTCACATTTCTCACTCTTGCAGTCAGTTATTCACTTATCGCATCCAGCCCCAATAACCCGATATTTGGGTACACGGTTCGTAGCAGATTTACGCTACATAGCGGAAAAATGCTGCTACAGCCTACAGCGTAGCACTCGTAGCAGTGGCTGGCGGTGAAATTTGATCCATACAAATAACCGGATCGATAGGCAATAGGCAGCATAAACAATGACATGTAGCCTGTTGGTAAATATGATTACACGACTGTCGAAAAAAAAAGGCTTTTTAACCGGAATGTATGTTCAGTCGGGTTTTTAAACCTTGATTTACGTTGTGAGTTTATTTGCGTACTCTATGGCATACAATTTAGATACTGTACTAGTCAAGGTTTAGATGAAACAGAAATCAAATAGTAGGTAGGTGTAAATAAAACTTAATCTTTAATCAATCAATCGATGTTTTTAATGTACAGTGAGATGTCAAATAACAGTTTAATTAATGTAATGCATGTATCCAATATTAAAACAGTGGATAGCTGGTTACTTTTAAAAAATTTCATTTTGGTTTATTATCAATTAGCAGCCGAACGTTAATGATCTACATTCATTGTATTTAAAAAACCACGGATTTTTTAAATAAATCTTCCATATTTACGTTTTACGGCCAGTGTCAACGGTGAAAGGATCAATCAACGTTTAACAACATGGCGGATTTAATTAAAACTAACTAAAGCTGCGTTTGACGTGGGTCACAGTCTGAACACGTACGCCTTTGACAAAAGGACAACTTTGATAGGGTTACCCTATCGAATAAATTGAGCGCAATCGTAAAAAGACCGACTGATTAACACGTAAATGGTTTTTTTGAGAATTTTATTAAATAGCCTATGACTAACCACATTAACTTACATACCTACAAAAGTCGCACAAAATCACACCTTCCTTTTTAATTAGACCGGCCGTAGTTAGGTAAAACGTAAAGAAAACACCGTGAAACTACAGTGTTCCATTTTTAAATTTTAAACGTCTTACAGAATCCGCCCGCGCTAGAATCTAGGTCTTTGGCGCTCGAAATTTAAAAACACTCTCATAACGGACACAATGGTTTCCGCTTACAGCCAGCTATTGCTTGTCTATGTGCAATAAAGTTGCATCATGGCGGCTAATCTCGCTGCTTACCGCGCAGCGCAATATTAACGCGCAGAGTGCCGTTCCGAATTCGAATTTGATTCTCTTTCTTGTGTTGGTAGAATTGTAGGGTGCTCCACGTAAAGACGGTGACCCAGTTATTCAAAGTTTATACACGCTTTCTCATTGGTCGGGAAGCTGTGAAATGCGCGTCGGAAATTACCAGATAATTAGTTGAGTACTTAAGATAAGTTTTCTCTCAGTATGCGTCATTAACATAAATAGGAGTCCTTTATGAATATTATTTATTATGTAAAATAGATTGAGGGGCTTTTTAATTTCTCGATAATAAGTTACATGACGTTTCTCTTGGTACGCGTCATTGACGTAAATGGGGTTCCTTTATGAATGGACGAGCTTTTTATTAAAGTATCATTTTTACACTTCACAAATCAATAAAATAATACTGAAAATGGAGTCAAGTTTCAAAATTTATTTTAGACAGATTTAGCTAAAGTATTTATTTATCCTTTAAATTAATAACGTCATTTAAATAATCAAATTTAAAACCGATACTCGATCGCGTTTGTAAGAATTGACATGCTATTCTTATCACCAAAACTGTTAGTAAAAGGTCACATTAAAAAAAACAAAACCCGGTACAGATGTAAAAATAAAATCGAAATTAAAAATAAAAAAAAAAAAAATCCCGAAACAAGTTTTCTTCTAAAAAGCCTTTGCATGTCACCTTAAAGTTTCTTCCTAAGGGCCCACGGTTACAAGTTATTCAGAAATATTATTTGTAACTTTTACTTGTTTCTGAGACGCATAACCAATAAAACTTTTTATCCATCAGGGACTACACTAAGGAGATGACCGACTTTAACCTTTGAATCTTAAGGTTAAGTTCTGTTTTACGTTGAAAGGTGAAAACGTTTGTTTGAAGTACTTGCGTGCTTTATTATCATGCAACACAGAAATAGATTGATTTTCTTAAGTTTTTTTTTATTGCAGGTAGATTTCGGTAATTCCTAAGGAAAAAATATTATACTTAATATCATACATACAGAAATAGCGGGCCGGTAAGAAATAAATTATATTCACACTTTTGTTTTTGTTACACTCGCTATATAGTTCTAGTGAGGTTAAAATAGACTGACATTTCCCAGTGAAGAATTGCAGACGATAAAATAGCGACTACAAGTCGCAAGTTATACCATATCACTGCTTCTACCGAGTTTCACAATCTATTAAAATTACTACACTTACCTACTTAATACTCCTAGGTTTTTTTGCGACATGAATAATCTGAACGAAGTTGTGACACGATCGACCAGACTCTAGGAACGAATACTTTTCATTTCAATTTTATTTAAACGCGTGAAACCGTGTGCGTGATAATGAAATCGTCGCCCGTCACAAATCACGCCACGTCACGGCAATAAACGTCACACGTGGAAACAATGGTTCCAAATTTAAATTTGTTTCAAGCGAGAATTTTTAAATATACGATAACGCGCTGTTAATATCCTTTTTCTGGTAAAGTATGTGAATGAAACTTGCCTTTTTCAACATGACGTCTGTCAATATTTTTTTGCAGTTCTAAATATCCTTAATCTACAAAAATAAACATTTTCTATTTCTGTATTAATTAAAAAAAAAACCTAAGCTAAAACTCGATCGGTACTGGCTGTAAAGTCTGGCGCAAAGGGCCCTGTGGTTAGGGCAGGTAGCCCGGCATGAATTAGGGGTGCTCCCGCGGAGTAGTGTGCGGTCGCACTTACTGATTACAGGGGGTTGATGACTTGGTTAAGGTTTTCAGGTGGGGTTGGAATTTATTTGATACTAGGCCTGAAGACAGGGTGAATTTATTTTTGGCAATGTTTAACGAGAGCAATGTTTATGATCAGGGGGCCTAATATCGCTAATACAAAACGGACACAATCCAAAATGAGTCAGTGTTGCATTTTAAAATTAGAAGCGGTTTTGTATTCAATGAGCGATATGGCTGCGTTTATCGCGTGATAAATTTTGGATAAGGCATCCGTCACCTTCTGACAGGTAAATAAGTACACATGTCAAAAAGTGACGGGTGCTTTATCCACATTTGACACGCGATATAGACGCAGCCATACTAGGCCCACTGGGCCGATATTCCACGTGGTAAAAACCATATTGTCTTTGACCTGTTATCGTATATTCAACGGTTTGATAGCTCTTATTTACTTGACAGTAATGGCGGCTGAGTTAAGACATTATGGTTTTTAACACCTACAATACAGTATGTAAACTTACTAAAACCATCTCTTTCAACCAGTTGCTAGCCTAGTTGAGTTAAGTGTTTTACCACATTTTTTCCTAGTGTGTGTCGAATATTTTTAATTTTATCATTGCATAAAAATTATAACATCTCACCTTTTTCAAAGTCGGTTAACCCTAAAAGTATCATCCCATGTGTAATGTTTACATCGTTGTTCAGTGCCCATTATAAGACACGTATGTAATGTTTTCATCGTAACAGATTATTGAACTTGCGTTCAGTGCATTCTTTATTTAAATTTGAAAAAGTGTTATATTTCAATAATTTATATACCCCAACCTTATCTATCGCCTAGACATGCTCGGGTTCAAATAAATGGTTTTAGTAAGTTTACATACTGTAGAGACTCTGTATAATTGTACCGGTGTCTTTTCTCTTATTAAGGTAAAGTAAAACCAATGAGACGAGCTACATAATGTAAACAAACTGACCGTTACTGAGGTATATTGCGATAGCGAGTGATTATTATTATATCTGTCCTTATTTCTCGTACGCGATAATATCGTAAGTTGGTCGATGGCGGCTGTCGTTGCGTGATTTGTGTTGGAAAGATGTCAATACAGAAGTTGTCAACATTAGGGCCACCATTTTGTGAAGTTCATTCCTGTTTGGATTGCGTTCGAAGTAGGAAATACAATTTAACCGGATATTAACCGTTTTTGTATGAACATAACCGGTTAATATCGGTTATAACCGGTTATTTGCATGTCACAGTTAAAAATGATACGATTTTTGAAAGTTTTTTACATTCTTTATCTCGTCTCTTTAGACTCACTTCAGACATGTCACATTGGTTTTAACGGGAAAAGCAACACTAGGTACAGTCGGCCTCATAAGTAGCTGCACACTTTTGTACCTGGTCGCTTTACCGCCTTTGACAGATTACTGCAGCAGTTCAAACTTGACGTTTAAGGAACAAAGCACTAAAGTGTGCAGCTGCTTATAACATCGACCATACTTTATTAAATAAATGACAATATGGCGGTTTTCAATAATGTGTCTCCGAAAGAAAAAATCATCCATACCCCTTCAAGGGCAAAATCAAAAAGGCATTAAACGATGAATCCAAAATATATTATGTTTACGATGGAGTCGAGATGATAAAAAAAAACATGTGACTCGAAAATTATGCTACCACGTTTCTGGCATTACCTATCATTTCAAATCCTCATAAATACCGCGGAAACATTCACCTCGCCAGACTAACGTCTATCTTTCAAATTTTACGCCCCATACATCACCTCACTAAGAGCCATCCGAGACACCCAAATTAAGGTTTATACCTCAAACCCGGCTCACCTAAAACCAACTTTACCCCACCTGAAAACAGCACCCTGTGTGTATCGAATCCGTTGGATTTGGATCCGTTGGTTAGGTTGGTAATCCTGTTTTGGTTATCTATCTAGCTTAGGTATGTTAACGCGGGTTCTATCGCTTGGGAGTGATTTTAGATTATTGTAAAGCTTGAGGGTGAGGATACATGTTTATTTATTGAGGTAAGTTAACCTTCTTGTGGCTTCTGTGGACCACTGGGATTTAGATCGAGTACACACGGTCATTTGTAGCGTTTATATAAGTATTCTATGGACATGAAAATAAAATAGGAACACAAAAAATACGATACCAAATTTAAAACAATGTAAAATAACATTGTGGTAGTTTTTATATACATATATAAACTCATGCCCAACCCTAAAAAAATCTTGTTGATAATTCAGTAAGTACCCACATTTCGCACTAGGCTAAGATCTGTACCAGTGTATTAGTGACAGGTTGCAAGCCAATCGCCTAAGGCCGCTTCCTCACTTGGCGGTATGCGTGCAGTAATACTTACTGTCGGCATAAACGCTGCTCGTTGATTGGTAGACGCCATTAGTTGCTTAGCAACCCGTACCGATTCCGTGTTTTACTGCAAGTATACCGCCAAGTGAGGAAGCGGCCTAACAGTTACAAGCCTTTATTCCCTTAGTCGCCTCTTACGACATCCACGGGAAGACACGGAGTGGCATTATTCTAACGCGGCAACCACACGGAATTTAACATTTTTCAAAAATTAATAACATAAACACAAAAAAATAATGTGACATGATCGTAAAGATTTAAGGGATTTTAAAAGGGTATCATCAAACTTCGAGACCGGCAACGCATTGGTGACGGTGACCACTTTCCATCAGGCGGGCTGTCTGCGTGTTTGCCCGTCGATGTCAATAAAAAAAGTCGCACCATTTTTTATTGGTGGCATACCAACACATGATTACTCGTAACAAAATTATGCCAATATGCATTTACAATATTAATTAACATAGTTAAGATTGTTGTGATCCGTTGCTTAAACAAAACTTCAAATGCCTAATAGCTTTAAAAGGCCGCAGCAAGCCCCCAGAGAGATTAGGTTGCGGTTGTCCCTTATTAATCAGCTTAGCTTCGTTTATTTTTAGCTCAAACCTTGTGAAAGGGAGTGAAGTTTCTCCGAAATACACTCGTCGACTTATCTTGTAGTGGCACTTAACTTGGCTGTTATTGGTCAAATGTTTTCGCTGCGTGTCTTTTATTCAGTAAGGCGGACTTGCGCGACCAGAGTTAGCCCTTAACCCAGAGTTAAGCGTCTACTTTAGTACGTGGTTTGCCGCCTAACCGCGGGTTAAGACGCTAACTCTGGTCCACGCAAGTGGGCGTAAGTCTTTTGTGACAGATGTAAGAATATTGGGTAAACATGGCCAAGTCAAGTCACCATTATAACTGGTACAGATGATACGATCTTTATAACGTACCGTTAAGCAGCTCGTGCACTAATGATCCGTTGTAGGGATAACAACCTAAATTCAAATCATTTATTTCATGTAATTTTCATTGTTGTTATGTGCAAAATGTGGTTACAGAATTATCAACAAGTTTTTAGAGTTGTTGGTAATTCTGTAGCGCTGGGAATAAAGGCGTGAGATTATGTATGTATGTATGTGTATGTATGTATGTTATTTCATGTAACATGATACAAATATTAATTTTTTATTAAGATTATTTAAGAGGGACAGCATTAATTAGATCGGTAAGCATTTTATGACCATTTAATAATGCTAGTAGGAGCATGCAATCCCTCAGTGTGACATAATAGCACAACAGGCTTATCATATATCAACAGCGGAGTTTTTTTAAATGATTGTGAGATTTTCTAGTGTTTCCCTCGTTTAAATATTTATCTAAGTAGGTTTTTAGTTTTTTTGGGAATATTTAGCGAAATGTATGTTGTTGTTTTTCCTCGACAAATAGTAGTCGCTATAGGAATTGTAACAAGAACTAGTTATTTACAGTTACAAATTGTCTTTCTTCTACACCAATTACGAACTATCCCGTTTCGCTACAAAAACACTGTAAATTATGAGCTCCACGAGAACAGGGCTACATAAACTTCATTTGCAAGCCTTTCTAACACTAAACAACTGACAGGATGCAATTTAAAGGAGAGGAAGGTTTTTCTTTTGTTTATCTACTACGATAGTAGATTGTTAACCAAGGGATGAAAGTGATGAATTGCAGGCCAAGATATTTAGGCTGCACGAGCGATAGTGAGTGCGTCTATAGTTCAAGAGTGCAATTGATACTTTCAGCCGAGTTAAAACATTCTACTTTAATAATTAAAAAATATTTTGATAATAAGGAAGGTAAAAAAAAATAATTATAAAATTTTTGAGAAAAAGTAGCATCAAATACTAGGAGTGTATAAATTTCTATGGGTCCCACTTACCATCAGCCGGCTTATGTGCTCGTTTACTTTCTCCTTGCAAAAAAAAATCTGAATTTCCTTATCGAAAAAAATATACACTGACCACTTTATTCTTAGTTAAAGTATTATTTGTCCCTTTTCACAAAGCATATACATTAAGCCCGCTTTAGCTATAGTGCATTTAGAATAAGAGGGTTTACATTATTTGCCACAGCATAGGTATATAACTGCGTTAGAAAAAAAAACAGGACGTCGGCACTCGCTCCTCTACATCATTGGTGATCCTCCTCACCTCATAATAAATATAATGTGTGTAATGTGTAAATTGATCTTTAATACATTTAATGCCAGCCTTATATTTTAGTTCATAAGACTGAATGGGTGGGAACTTACCTAAGGTTTGTTTCAATAGAACTTGCCGAAAATGTAAACAAAACATTCAATGCGATATCCATATTCTAACACTATTTTATTCTTTTAATGGTTTAGGATAATGGTGTGGAAAGAATTGATTAAAAAACACATGTAATACTATATAAACGGTTTAGCAGTATTTGATGATGTAGAATGGAAATCAAAGACATTTTAAGTACAAGGTTTGTTTACATTGTTGGCAATTTCTATTGAAACAAACCTTAATTCGTCATTATGTTGCAACCACCATTCCGGTATCTTCACTTTGTTACTTCAACATATTATTGGATTGGCCATACACACTTGTGAGCGGGTTAAAGCGATAAGGCACTAAGGTGGAAAGGTGAGGTCAGTTAGTAAGGGCAGCTACTGAAACTATTACTTTCACGTGAACATGACCCTAGGAGACCATCACAAAAATTTCAAACTATTTCAATGGACAATTACAGATTTTTGGAAACATTTGCCTACGGTCTGCAAGGATATTATAGGCTTATTTTTTTTTCTAGTACCCTAATCCTGGTTATTCTCAAAGAACGTCAAACAATTTTTTCTATCGCAAACTGAGTTATTCCAAAAAACTGTAATTGTTGATAACATAATTTGAAAAGTTAGAAATGGTCTCTCAAGGTAATTTTCGCGAAGCAGCAAGTGTTTGAGTAGCTGCCCTTACTGATCCATGTCAACTTTCTACACCCTGTATATATTAAAGATGGCGGCTTTACGTTCTATATGGAAATTAAGGAAGGCTGGCACTAAATACAATGGAAACAGTCAAGACATTTTATTTCAGTACATTTTAAATATACTGAAATACTTTGTTACAAATCTATTTGTTTGCATACAATTAACCTTTAGAAACTTTAAAAATTGATGGATTTCTTGACTGGAACCAGACTTATATTTACACATGGAAGCATTTGGAAGAACAATTTCGCTTTTTTTCAGTATCGGAGCAAGGCCCACACGAGAAGCGTCTTTTGAACGCACTCCTGGCGTCCTACAACACTCTGGAGCGGCCAGTAGCCAACGAGAGCGAACCGCTCGAAGTCAAGTTCGGGCTCACGCTCCAGCAGATCATCGATGTGGTGAGTCCTTTATGCTAGGGAGTGTGTTGTGTACTTTAGTTATAAAGGGTGTTTTATCTTGCTGGCAGTTTGTTGCCTAAATTATATGTTTGCGCGTGATGTGGTGTACGGTTACACGGTTACACGGTTGCCTGTATTCGTCAAATATAAGGTGTATATAAAATCGTGTTCTTATAGTCTGCATAGATGATGTAATGCCATAGCATTAACTTCTGTTAATCACGCTCTTGGAATGGTGGGTGGTAGGACCTTGTGCAGGGTCCGTCCGGAGAGCTACCACCATCTTATCCATTAACCTACCGCCAAACAGCAGTGTTCGCATTGTCGTGTTCCGGTTTGGGGATAAGACTAATGACTAGCATAGAGGCATTCCATCTTAGTCCTCAGGATTGGCAACGCATTTGCAGTCTTAGGATTGCATTGCAGTCTTGTGAATGCGAATGTCTATTGGTCACAGTTTCCACTTACCATCAGGTGGCCTGTGTGCTTGTTTGTCCTCCGAATGTCATAAAAAAAAAGACTATAAGTAATGGCATGAGAGTTTAAATCAATTTGTCTCCTACTCATACACTATGTATCTCAGTAAGTAAAAACATGGAACACCAAGCTCGACTCCGTAACTCCGTATAACTTTATGAAAAAAAAAGAAGGATATGAACTGCCAGCAAGATCATCATATTTGGAATAATAAATAAGATCGACGCAAGATTTAAGTAGACCGTTCACTTGCAATTAATTGGGCGCACACGCACCAACCGATTTTATTGTGGATCTATAAACCAAACAACGTGTTATTGAAGTGTAAAAGGATTTAAAAAATCAATTATATAAATTAAAGTCGCCGTCAATAGAACTTGCAAAAAATGTAAACAAAAACAAACGAACCAATTTACCATGATTACTCGATAATCACGTTTTTTTAAAGATCAAGTGAGGTATTTGCAATGAATTATACACTAGATCATTCTCATATTAGGTTTAAGATGAAATAACTACTCAATATACGTTATTTTTAATGAAAACACACTTGGTGAATATTTGAGGTTATGTGTCAAATAGTACTAATACTACTAATTTGTTTACATCGTTCACAAGTTCTATTGACAGAGACGTTAAGTAATTAAAGAATTGAATGAAGCAGGCGATGACGTTTAACACAGGCAGATCGAAAAATGAACGGTCTACATCATAATTGACTATTTAAATCAACATTTTAGTTAAAATCAGGGACCCGACCACCCATTCCCCGATAAAAGACCCTTTAAAAGACTTACCTCTCGAAGTACAACCCACTAAAACAATAACCTCTTTGGAAGAAATATACAACTTAGTTGTTTGTTAAACTAGCCATCACATAAGGGAAACCTTAAGAGCAGCAGTAAATGGATATCCCTCTTATTACATAACCAAATATAAGGGTAACCCTTATAAATAGCGCTTAAAAAGCCAATCTAACGGCTTTTTTTGAGTTAAAGGGATATTGGTATCACTCAAAATATAGCGCTACAAAAGCAAAATCGAGCAAGACGTACAGGAAACGCATTTGGTAAGGGTAACCCTTATAAATAGCATTTTAGAAAGTTAAATAAAGCCTTATAAAACCCATTCGAAACCCCTTGAATGGGATAGCGGGCCGGTCCCTGGTTGAAATTACAAAATATTTTGTGTTTTGCGTCGGTCTTGTAAACTAGCGACTAATTGGTGTACCTAATACTTAAGTATTCAGTTGGGTTATTTCAAACACTATTAAAAGAATGGTGTATTCATCGGTATCCCTTATTTTGCTGAAACCGTGTAGTTTAAACATTAATGACGTGGAATATGTCAGGTTAAACTTTTGACTGTCACTAAATGTTCCACAAAACTGCAGTGCTAAAAAGAACCTGTCGATGAAATAAAATTAAAAAATGTTATACGTTCTATTAAATGAGTACCGACCAACCAAGGGACAGCCGACAAAGAATAAATATAATTATTCATTGTTTTTAATTCATCCATTCACTACACCTATGAGGTTTAACGTGTTCGAAATAATCTTTCTAAATACACATTCATATTTTACACCAAGATGATATGTGTAATTTTGTGTGGTTCCATCTGTAATACACAAGATCAAGAAACTACTTTTTTAAACGGATCTTGAGTATGATCCCCGTCTTAAGATGCTTCAGAGATCACAGTTTTCCATGTTTTGACTTTAACTTTGACGTAACTTGAAACGGGTGTATCAAGGTTAGTTGGTTAATATGGCCCTGGGCCTTATATATCATCTTCAGTGTTTTATTCTTCATGGCTGAGTTTTCCAATCCCCAGATAAAAGTATCTGAAGTTTAAAGTAATCACTTTCCTTTTCTTTGTGATATAAAAGGATAGGACAGTGCTAAGATTTATCTGACAGATACTGTTAACTAAGAGTTGTAAAATATGCCGTTACTAAAAAAACACCTATAAAAAATGGAAAAAAAACAGACTCAAAGAACACACTAGGAAAATAAAAAGATTTCGCGGGAAAATAGGAAACTAAAATAAAACACATTACAAAAATCCTTTGTAAATAGAATAACGGTCTCATTAATTCATTATTCACAAAAAAAAATGTTTTACGGTTCTTATATTTATTCAATTTCAACTGTAAAACTATAGGCTCTCGAATTACCACAATTAAAATGGTCGACCCAAAAATCAGCCAGCGAAAACAATACAAATTCAAACACCCTTTATAATCCTTAAGCACGGCGTACACAGCGGCAAGTGGCGAGGCGAGAAACAGTGGCGAGTGACAAGTAGCTGTCACGCCGACCGCATATTTCACCCGTTCGACAGTTTGACAGCCGACCCTTTCAAACTCGAGTGGTTTCGACGGGAGAATGAAGGACTTAAGTCAATTTCATTACTTGAGCAAATAGAATTGAAAATTTGTGACGCCATTTAAGCATCAAAATCGCCACTTTAAACAATAAAAGGCGATGATTAAGTTTTTAACGTTAATTTGACTTGAATTTGGTAAAAAGCAATATAATGGAAGTGAAATAAAATGTGTTGTTAAGTTGATGGAAGCTTTTATGACAAATTACTTGATGCAACGCGGCAGAGTGGTTTGGGGGATTGTTGCTAAGCCTGTTTTACACGGAACGGGTATAGCAAGTGTTTTATGTTCAAGTTTAAGGTGGTCTTTTGCATATATTATTTTACCTTTTTGTATTCGTTAATCAAAAAACAAATAAGTCCTCATCAATCAAACATTCTGTACTCATGTAGGAATATGTTAATGTAGTAATGAATGTTTTATAAAATAAATGATTTACTAGTCTAATATTCATTTTAATAACGGCATAAACATTTTTATCCGGATCTACGTGGTTGGCAAGTATGAAAAATATAAGAACCGTAAATATTGAACTTTAGGTATCTTCTTTAATTAATAAAAAAAAAAACATTATTAATAACAAATGAGGATTTTTACGTTACTAACGAGTAAATAATAAAAAAACCCTATTAAATGATTACAAAAAAAAACAGTCAGAAGTCGTCCCCGTACGAAAAAAGTTAACCGTACAATTCGAACAACTCTATCGTTAAATTAAACCGTTCCGCGCGCCAAACGGATTCCCGGCGTACCAGTGATTCGTTCAAAAATGTGAAAAAGAAAACGCTGAAAATTGAACCGTCTGAAAATCCTTTTAACGCCCCAAGTGGAACCTAGCTGGTTCTAAGGAACAATGGAGCGGTTGAAAAAGGAACACAAGTTGGGTTTGAGAAATGACACTTGCAGCAACACAAAGTACTGCCTTAGGCGCGAAACCGCACGTATTCCTCTCTTTCTAAAACTACGTGGAATTAATTCCTAATCTAAAAAGAGGTTTTAATTAAGCGTAAATGTACCGTAACATTTTAATAACGTAAAACCTTTTTTGCAATCCCGCTGCTTCTTTATCGTAAAAAATGCTGGCAACATACAGGTTCTCATTTCAAAATATCCTATTGAAAGCGTTGAATGGGGGCGAGGAAACCGTGCCTTTTGCCGCGCTCCGTTTCAAGCATTTACTTTGCCCGCCATGTTTTCTTGATTTTCCCACAAATAAGCCGAAATAGTTTGTTAAATTTTTAATAAATATGAAATGTTACTTTTTGGCCATTCTACAGATCTGTGTACGGTCACACGTTTTAAAAAGGTTGGACTCAGAAAATACGAAATAATAAAAATAATACAAAGGATGAGACGGTTTTTCATTTGCTAATTGGAAGAGGGTTTTTCAATTTATAACAGAATCAGGGGTGCCTCATTAATGAATAACTCGTATTTATATTAATTATATCAAAGTGTGCCCGGCCGCGGCGACGTAGTTAAAACCTTTTTTTAAATTGGACATAAATTATTTGTTGCCACCATCTTAAACCCTAAATCTAATGAATCTATGTATATTTTAATTAAATAAAAATACAATAACCTAAACCAGAATATTGCTAAATTAAAAATGTTTCGTAAACCCAACTATAAACAGCAAACTCGGAAAAACTCGGCCAAATGTCAACAAAATCTCAAACCTGACAAAACCAATTTAATTACAAGTATATTTTACAAAAACAACTTTCTAGACCAGCCGTAAAACGTTAGTCGTCACAACCTCTGTTATTCGCTTAAATATCTCTTATTTAATTGCTTTTCCTTAACGAGATCTTGCTATAAAACGGATTACTGCTTTCCCTGCAAATTTATCGGGGGCAGGAGATTAAAATGAGTCTGTGGCTTTAACGATCAGGACTTAGCAACTACACACACCCATTATCGAGATTAAACTTAAGGAGTCCATAATGCCTCGGCGCAGATGATAACTTGATGTTCATGTGTTTTCGTTCCTTTCTTGCGTCGCCGCGCGTTCGTTTTACAAAATAAGGATGAGAAAAATCAAATCCTGACCACGAACGTCTGGCTCAACCTGGTAAGTGGTAGGACCGGCCCGGCGCGCCCCCGCCTCCCGCAACCTCTCACGATATGGCACAGTACTTGGAACGCACCGTATTTCATATTTTTCAAATCTATTCTCTACACTGGAGTAACGCACTTTGGGAGCACGGTTCCCGGAGGCGGGCGGCCGGCGGTCGCCATCGCGGCCGCGTGTCGCATGGAGAGTCGGTGTGTCGTGTTGTACACATTTCGCCTATCTATATTAGATTGTGTGTGGGCGGTGCGCGAGGCGCGGCTGCCACGCGGCGCGCGCGCGTCGCGCACCGCCAGCCCCGGTATTGTGTGTCCAGAAGGTGTGCGTCACTGTGTTAGATCATTATATTATACTGACTGCGTCCTTTTCTGTTTTTGTTGACACCGTCTAACCCAATAGGACGAGAAGAATCAACTACTTATAACCAATATATGGCTGTCATTGGTAAGTGTGATTAAAAACACGAAACTAATATAAACATTTAATAAAATTTCTAACTTTTCCGTTTGACTCTTTTGACTTCCGTTTCGTTCGTGTTTGTTTTTGTTCACTTCTATTTTAAATTTCTTCTCTGTTTCCTTCCTCCCGATGCGTTCTTTTCTCTCTCTGACTGTTATTTTTAATGGAAAATTGCTGAGTATTGTGGAGTATGCGGCAGTTTTGGATTTTTGTCATGATCTGTGGTAGCCGACAGTTTAGATGTTGTCCGGCGACGCCACTAGAGTAGCCCCTTGGCGTGCGAACTGTCACTATTTACTTAGTTCAATAGTACCTCTCTACATTTACGTCGTAGATTTACCATTTAATCTTTGATATAGTTTAGAAATTTAAGTTTCCAATAGTTTTTTAAAGTAATATTAATTAAATGTCTTGTGAAGTAGTCTACATAACTTGGTACTTACCATATTCGTTTAAGCTAAGCTGCCGTGTAATCCGCAATGCTTTTAACAATATGTACTAATGGTTGACGATATTCGCTAAACAAATAAATAAACGGCACTCGCCATCGGCTCGGTCGTTCCTGCCGGTAGCTGGGGAAGCGAAGAGGCGCTAGGTCGTGAAGTTGTATGTCAATTGAGAGTAACATATTGGTGTCTTGTTGTATGATGCACTCTTGGATGGGACTGGATGGTCACTGTACATTTGATTGACTCTGCACTGGGTCCGCTGAACTTTTTGTTTTGGCTACAGATGTAGTATTGTATCTGCATGGCCATGGAATGGTAAAATAACGTGAAGAATGCGGCTCCCATGGTTTGCCCGACTTGCCTACGGAACCCTGACCGTTAACAATATTTTAAAAGTTTATTTACAGTTATTATTTGATTGTTTTATGCCAGGAACATTATTTGGAGAGTTATTATTTTAAAGTTGATAATAAAGTTGTACAGATGTAGAGTTTTTAGTCGAGATAGAAGGTTATGTTATTTTAATTATTAATTTAGTTGAAATAAAATCGAAATTTAAAATGTTTGTTTGATTTTACAATGATTTATTGAAGTTTGTTTTTTGGAGGATTTTTAGTTATTTTTTTATTTTTTTTAAAAGAAAAATTAAATGAAAGCGCTTCGTGCACTTACCTTTGATACAGGATGATAATTTTTATGAAAATTCAAGGTTCAAATTATTTTTGTGTACTTTTTAATTTATGTAAAGGTAAGTTTATGAAGCGTGTTAAATAACATAATTATTTAGCATTTACCAATATGGCAGCTTAGTCCCCAACCGTAGTGACCCCAAAGTCCCTGGTCTTGTTTGAAGTATAGGAGAGCAGTCTTTTTCGTACGAATAATTAAAATTTCATTCGCTTTTCATTATTATTGAATTAAGTGAGTGCAAAACGAATTTTGGGTGCATGATGACTGGAAACCTCCCCGTGCATGTATAATAGACGCTTTTGTGATTTTTATACGTACTATTTTTATTTACTGATTATTATTATATTATCCTTGGACCAGTACTACTATCCACGTAAATATCTATATATTTTTTATCTTTAGTATATGCACTGTATTGTAGATTTGATTTGTTGTTAGTTGTGTCTGTTCACTATTTACATTTTAAATATTATTATTTATTAATATATAATTGGATTATTGTGTTATTTTTTTCTTGTGAACTGAAACTATAAAAACTCATTATGGTGTTTCATTAATTTTTATTTGTCTGACAAAAGAATTGTAAGCTCATAAAAAAATGAGTATGTTCGATTTCCCCGTATCGATTTGCATTCGAAATTTGAATACGACTCCGTGTTATTTATTTTACATAGTTTTGTTATCTGTTTTTGTAAGTTAACAAAAACTATTTTCTTGTTCGCACTTATATTTACTTCAAAACTTAAGAAACTTGATTACTTATTTGATCAGTTAAAATTCTTTATTTCTAAAGAATACATCGAAATGACTAATTGTAGTTTCAGCTTAAATTGTCGCTTTGAGTGCTTTCCCGCCAAGGTCGTTGAAAAATGAGCCTTGTCGTTGATTTATAAATAACATTTCTCTTTGATGTCCTAATTACGCCTTGGTGCGGGTGTAAGCGCGCTGAAACGAGTAATCTGTCTCACTCTAACGCGTACCAACTGGCTGGGTACAGGGTGTTAAGAAATGTTCACAGGAATTATTTGCGGTAGAATATAATACTTAGCAGGAAATAGACGCAGGTTGCGGTGCCAAAAATGTATTTAACATTAAACGGACAGAATTAAATGGAAGAATAAAAGTTAAAACTATGTTTAGTCGTTAAGGTGACGCTATTTTGTATAATGTATACTTGAAACGGGGTATGTTTAAGAATCCCTTTTTACGATAAGCCTTTTTAGATAAAAAAACAAAAACTTTGGGGTTGAGATTCCATTTGGATGAATAATAATATTCTTGTGGCCTGGAGAAAAGAAACTTTAACTTTTTAAAAAGTAACGCAATGCGCGATTACCATGTTAGACCATTTATGACAAGTTCCGACGGTTCATAGACGACCTTTCATAACAAGCAAATTCGTAGCGCGAGACACTGCTTCCAACTTGCCGGGTCCAACTTTTGTAATAAGGGGAAGTTTGTAGGGCGCAGTTGCTTTGTTTTGTCGTATCTAAACAGGTTATGCCAACATACCCATGTATCCAGCCAGTTAGGTAGTTGAAATGGAAAACAATTTTGAAGTACACAAATTATCTTATCTGTGCTTTGTAAAGTTAAGGTACACGTTCGCTCCTATCTCCTCACGTAGTATTAAATGGATTGAAATATAATTCGAATCGTTCCTTATTTGAATTTGAATGAGCAAAAAATTAAGCGTCATCACTCATTCGCTTTTAAAAGAGTTCTAACCAACCAAGTATATACCTAACTTGGTCGTTTTGTAAGGAACAAAAAGTGTTATAAATGAAATCGGGCAAATGGCCTGGATATCTAATTAAAATGGGCGCGACCCGCGGGCAACGTTACGACGTCATTAGTCCTTTCTTTAAGACTTTAGTAGCTTAAAAGTTGAAAATGTTTTCATATTTTTCTCTCGTTTCTAAGTTCCTAATATTCTCTGTAGAAACTTTCCTTACTTTAAAACATTGGCATGGGAAATCAGGCTTCAAAATTGTTTTCTAATGTATGCTTTTATTATTTCTTGTTCATTAAGCGGGTGTCTTTGTTCAAATAACAGATTATCTATACCTTTACAATTTTTAAAGATCTAAGAGTAAGCACACTAACATTTTGATTTATGATAATAACATACTTGGGATAAAGTTTAATTTTCTGGGTAAATAGTTAGTTAATAGGATATATTATTCAAATTTTACAAAGGAGCGCCTAAAAAACTGATACTTTCCATAACAATCCAAAGACACTCGCTCACTCATTTTATCTCTTTCCAACCCTCAATAAACATCTGCGTGTGACAGGAATGGAACGACTACAACCTGAGGTGGAACGACAGCGAATATGGCGGCGTGAAAGACCTGCGCATCACACCAAACAAACTATGGAAGCCTGACGTACTGATGTATAATAGGTGAGAGTTGGGTTGCCAGGGGAGAAAAGGTTTGTCACTTTAGCCAATTTCTTAAAGGAATTAAATAGCTGACAAGGAACAAACAATATGTCAGCCAGTAATGTACAGTCATTCCGGATTCTCAGTACATTGAAGCGTTAATATTAGAGCTTATACTTCGGAATGGATGTGTCAACCGCCTGAAAAATAAATTAAAAAAAACAGCGACAAACTATCTTTTGAAGTAGAACTCGTTACTGCGAGTTAAAGTTATGTCAGTCACTGGATTTCAATAGAAACCATTGAGATAATCATATTATTATAACGGACCCTTTTTCTGTATTTTCATATTTAAAATTGGTTAACTTAACATTGACTGATTGAATTCATAAACGAGGTCATTGAAAAAGGAGGTATAGTCCTTAAAAAAAATATTATATTTATCTGTCTTGTTTGTTAGATTTGAATAAAAAGGCGTAAATGTAAAAGATAATAATGCTAAATTATACTACACATCTGAGTTCAGAACGTTGAACAAACTGCTGGTAAGCCTGAACGCAAACCTTACCTTTCAGCCCTAATGTTTTTTGCAGAAACTGTAAAAACCAAGCAAATTGTTTAAGTTTTTTCCGCAAGCTCAGCAGAAAAAAGGGTTAGTAAATCCCGGATTGTGCTTAATCGAGGATTTCGGCTGGCAACACTGGGAGTCGGGACGTGGAGGCGTTTTTCACCGCAAACAAAGATATGTGGCGAAATGAATTATTGTTGGGTTTTTAGATGGGTTTATTAAGCTTAAAGGGTTGCGCATTTGAATGAAATTAATTAAACGAGAGACACGAAATGGGCCCATTGTATGTCTAATGTTACGGGTTTTCAATTATAGAATACATGTATTATATAATTATGTTTACGTAACACCTGGCCATAATGTGAGTTTTATCGCACGCTGCGCGCACGGTTAAACTCGCATTGTGGCCAGGTGAAGACGTAAAATTGTGTACTCATCACGGGCAGTGAAAAAGAAAGCCCTCTATCGCATATTTACAACCCTCGCCTACGGCTCGGGTCTCAAATACCTGCGATTTCGGGCTTTCTTTCTTTTACTGCCCTTGTTAAGTAATGTACTATTAACGTTGTAAAATCCTTTGTGAATTTTTAAATCAAAAATATTATCATGTGTTTTTTCCAAGGTTTGAGGAAAATGTTAATTTAACATTTTAACATTACTTGAACACTGTTTATTCAGTAAATTTCCATTTTACTTTAAAAGCCACAGTTAATAAGTCCGTATTCCTTTTCAGTATTGGTTTCCACATTTAGTGAATTAAATTAACTATGTTGAAAAGAAAATACTTAAAACGTATCTTTACTATAATGATAGCCAATCACCGCCCAGCGATTTTTCCATTGGCCGGCGCTGCCGAGTTCTAATTGGTAGGATATTACTTTTTACCGTTACTCCGTACTTTTCTTAACGGTTCGATTAAGGCATTGATTTTGAAAATAGAACGATCATTACTAATCCTTTAGCTATTGTTTTCTTTTCCGCGTTTTCTGTGTTATGGGTTGTTTAAGGCAAATAGTTTATTAAACAGGTTCCAATTTTAAAATTCTACTACTTTAGCTAATCTAGGTTCATAGGTGCGTTTATAAATAAGAACGTTTGTATTTTTCTATTGTAACCATTCTCAAAATCTGGTAAAATACTATCAATTACAAGTTTCGTATTGTACATAAAGTCACTAGAAGCAGTTGTTGCCAAAACTAATTAATTGGCGAGCTCACCACGACTTCCTAAAGAGTTAATCAACTTCAGACATAACTTAAATAAGGTTCCCTATTGTATGGCATAAAATTATTTGTCATATTATTGTTACGCATAATTGCTTTTAGCCGAATTAGTGATGGGCATACTCATCTTTACGCATAATTTTTTACGCATAACATTTAAAAGCATAAATACAGAAAGCATATTCGTCATAAAGACTAACGTCAAATAGCATAAATACGAAAAGTCATAATAATAAATTAGCATCATTACAAAGCGCATAACAGTATTTGTCCTAAAAAATAGTCATGGGCAAATGGTAAGTTTTGTGTTAATATAGGTACATATATTTAGGAACTAAGGCGAGGTCGACGGAGGTCCGCTTCGCGGACCTCCTATTTTTGCGTTGCTTGGGCGCTTCGCGCCTGGATATCATACTAACCTAACCTAACCTAATGTACCTAACGTGATCTAACGTAACCTCATATTTTGTAGGTTCATTCATTTAGGGAAGTAAAATTATGGTTAATGACATATATGACAAACAATTAATAGCCCAAACAATAATATGCCTAAGGTGTATTAGTCTAATAGAAATTAGTCCAACTGAAATTATTCTAAAAGCTTAATATGCCAAAAAAGTAGTATGCCAAAGTATTGCTATGCGAAATTACTATTATGCCAATACAAATTATGCCAAATGAATTATGCGAAACAATAATAGTCTAAAAAAAATTATGCGATTGAAGGGGATCCCCTTAAATAACGTAGGTTTCTGTCACAATTCTACGTAAATCTGTTTAACTATCCCTATTAAATTGAAGTCAGTAGTTCCATTTCAGAACATATTTGTAACGCCTCCTTTCACAGATTTTCCGGGCAGAGAACGGGATGGAAATATGTAACTGTAATAACGCCTTCGTGTTTTTTAATCTTGCTTTACATTCAGTTATTTTTACATATATCTTTAGGCTGCCTTAAGTTTTAACTTGTTTATTATTTAATATCAACAGTATAAAGAGAAATGAGGACCGAACACTCGAACTTTAGGCAATTACAACTGTGCTAGTACGGAGTGTCACAGCCCTGCCAACTTCGTCGTTAACCGAAACAGTGGTAGTACCTCAATTGTTTTAATTGAACCATCCATTCGCGTAATTACGTTGCACTGCGGGTACGTGCCGAGGTTCAATTGTAAAATCAAACCTAACGAACGTCAGCACGAGTTAATTGCTACGGTTTGTTGTATACTGCTGTTAAAAGCCAAAAGGCACTATGCGACTTTTCACTATATACACTAATATTATGAAAAGGAAATATTTGTATAGGTATCTGTGGTGTTAAACTACTAAATTAAAAAACGACTGAACTAATTTCAAAAATATTTTCACCGTTACAATGTTACATTATCCTTGAGAAACACAGGCTACTTTTTATCACAGAACAAAATTTAAAATGAACTGTTCCCGTGGCATGACAAAAATAGTAATTCTACGGGGACGAAGTCACTGGCAGAAGCTAGTTAGTATATATATTTATACATTTAAGTTCACCTTTTGAATTAAAATTTGTAATGTAGTGCAATAATGATTACATAAATAAGTAAATAAATACTTACAATGATCTATCTTTTGAATCATGAGGTCTTTAACTGTCAGATTCATATTGGGACATCCTGTAGGTACTAGTATTTTTTTAAGTCATCGACCCGCTCTATAAAAATAGTCTCTCTGGATTTAAATGTGGCCTCCATAGACTAGATTGAAACTTATAATTTATGGTATCCTCCAAACGATCAGCTTTAATTTCATATTAAGTTGTAATACGATTAACCTAGTCATATTTTACTGAACCAAATATGAAGAAAACTCAAAATGTGTTATAATCGCCCAAGTAACACAGATATATATATATAATCGAAAATCTAGATACTTATTTTTGTTAATGTACCCTAAACACACAATCGTATTAAATTATTATTATATTCCTTATTCCTTAAAAACAAATCCCTGTAATTACCCAAATTTAAAACACCCCAAAAACTACTAAGACCCCTCAAAATCGTAGTAATATTAATTTGCACCTGGCAACCCCAGATTCTGTTGATCCCCGTTTATGTTAAACACGTTTTCTTACCATGTAAATCGTTCGGTGAATCGCCCCCGGGGCACAGTAGCGCTGGCGCAGAGCCAGACCACGTTATTCATTACTGGTAACATTTACGTTGCACGCGATGGTGCTGAAGCTTTAACAGATTTGATTCGAGAACACCCTGTTTTTACATGGTATTACTTTAGCATCAGCCTGTTTGTTATACGTGGCGGTTGTTAGTTAATTTTGAACGACTTTTTGTAATCGGAATGAATTAAAATTTGCTGTAATAATTAATTATTAATACACAGCCGTGTCTTAAAGCTGATAATAATGACAATTAAGTCAGGAGATAGCCATATTGTATTTTTTTATGAATTTCAATGCAATGAACACACCCCCATCAAGTTTCAATGATTCTGTAAGGCCTGGAATGGCAGTTATGGCTATGCAAGAATAAAATACAATCGCCAGAATATTTTTTAACAATTTTTTATTAAGTAATTATATTGTTTATGTATCGTTTAGATATTTGTGTGATGAGCGTGAATATTTGTTCCTGAGTCATGGATGTTTTCTAATGTATTTAAGTATATATTTTTCTATATAAGTATTTATATCGTTGTCTAGTAGCCATAGTACAAGCCTAGAGCTTAGTTTAGGGACTAGGTCAATTGGTGTGAGATTGTCCCCTGATATTTATTTATTTATTTATTTATTAACGATATATCTCGATAGGACCGAAAAACCCAACTTATGTTTAAATGATATCACTACACCTGTTTTTCATCAAATTACGAATAAATATTTCAAATTGTATTTAAGAAATTAATTTCAGCTTCAATTTTGTATTTCTATGCAATGTCGCGCAATAAATTACATTCACATTACGAAAATCATATACAGGATGTTTGCTGTTTTATTTGCCACTGTTCTCCGGAAAATGAAACCTAGTGAACTGAATACTGTAAAGTCCTGGTGCGGAGTCATTAAAGTTAGTTCTGCCTGGAACCCGCAACTAGACTGAAGAGGTTTCAGAGAACACGCCAACAAGTTCTGAACTCCGTTTATTAGGATTAGGAAGGAGTGGCTGCCGGTAGTAAATCAAACAAGTTTATTGCTAAAGTCAAAACATTTTCTACTCACTTTTAACAGTAAATACAATTCAATTTTATCCTTCAATGTTTTTTGATTAGTTTAGTTTTGTTAGTAAGATCTGAGAGAATAACTATTCTACCGCGAATCTCAGATTAGTTTAATACCTGCTCTATTTTTTAAATGTAAGTAACAATAATAAGAATAAGGCTGAGATATATATGATAATAGATTTTTTATTAGTCTCCAGACGAAGACTCTTCCTACGTTCACCCTCTACATTCGCGAATGTCATAAAAGTTATGTTGGTCGGTGAATATATAAAAAATATATGCAATAGAATACCAAACAACCCCTTTTTAACTCCTCAATCATCTAAAACCAAAAATAAGTATCTATATAATTTTAAATCCCTCCTAGCATCAACAAAGTTTATAACTATCGTAAAAATTTCTTCATAACTTAAGCTACATTTCTGAAAGCGATAATGCGTCAACGGGTATGATTTAGTGGGCATGTTTATCGGTGGCCCG
Organism: Acleris laterana; assembly: GCA_963966035.1. NCBI lineage: Eukaryota > Metazoa > Arthropoda > Insecta > Lepidoptera > Tortricidae > Acleris > Acleris laterana. The sequence continues at coordinate 2,816,845 of OZ014440.1, forward strand.
GCGCCAACCGTTGAGCGGATACCTTCACAAATCGGAGCACCCTGTGCCAACTATAAAAGACCTGAATAACCGAACACAATGTTGAAAGATTTCTGTTTGGTAAACAAACGTTTTGAATGGCTGTGGCACTTCGTTTTAGGTTATTTATTGAGCTTGGTTTTGTATGCATTTGTTCGTAACATTATAAAGTCAAGTCAAGAAATGCAAGTTGCATCTTTTTTATTGTCAGATGAGAATATAGTCAAGTGTTTACATTTTTAGATAAACAACGTCAAGAGATTAGGAGGAAGAGAGAGTAGCTTGATAATGACTGTATAGGTCGAATTTAAAGTTTTTGAGTAAAAGTTAATTATTATCTTGTTTTCTATAATACAACGATAAAGAAAAATTTACTTTCCATGCAAAGGTAGTTCTCGTATAAATACATCAAAAGCAATACAACAATCAAACAGGAAAAAACTAGCGCGAATAAAAAACTTCGTGACAATAATTATTTCTATAGTTCAAAATAAGATCGTAAAATTGGCCTACCGTAAAGCCAAGACACGCCCTGTAGTTTTAACAGTTCAGCCACTGTGCCACTCCCCTAGTAATCTCGTACCCTTACAATGAGTTACAATTATCGTACTCGATAGCGAGTCAAATGCTCTGTCTCTCGCAACCTTACAGTATTCTTATAGAGTGCGAGGGACAGAGCATTCGACTCTCTAGCGAGTACGGTAATTGTAACTCATGGTAAGGGTAGTGATCCCCGCCTTCGCTTATGCAAACTCGTAATAACTCTGACCGCGAAACGCCTGTTTCCGGGCCCACGGAACCCGTTCCATTGACAGATAGTTGTTTTGGGCATTCCACTGTCAAACAAGGAACTTTAGTGGTTCTGCCAGTTAGTTTCGTCCATTCATCGTCTCGTTCATTGTAGTTTTAGATTGTTAAAAGTCTAGCGAGGAAATTTGGTATAATTTATACTATCTACGATATACAGAGTATACTATGATATTCGGTGGAAGGTGATATTTAAACTTAAATTCAAAGTAGGAAAAATGTATCCAAATTGTTTAAAAAGCGACTAAAGTAAGGTCAGCAAGGAGTGGACTGAGATAATTCAAGTGTCTATTTTAGTATCATGTTTAACAATCTTTTTTTCACTTAAGAGAGACTAAATAAAAATCAGGTACTCGTTCAATTTCAAGACGCCATTATTATCATAGTAATATTTTAAAGTATAACGTATATCCAGAATGAAAATGACGAACTCGCTAACGTATTACGGATAAAGGATATTTATTACCTTTAAAGGCACCAACCAACTGAACCAACCTTTGCTTTGAAATCCTTCTGAAAACGCTAATATAAATGCTATAGTTTATCAGAGGTATGCGAATACAAAATTACTACCAATATTTGTTCAAATATGTGTCAAGGTGGTACAATGTATACCTTTCGATTATGAAAGCTTTTAAATCAGTTACGGGCGTAACAGGCAGTTTACTGACTCGCCGAAGACGCCGCCGAGCTCAGCGATGCACGCGTCACACCGGAGTGTAGCAACAATCTGGAACATATTTAGTATAATTGTTTATTAGAAATGTTACTTGGCTAGTAAACGTTTTGTAAACTGACTCTTTCTAAAATCATTGTTAAGTAGATTTAGGGATTTTGTATGATATAATGGGCGGTCGACGGATGCAAATTACGTCAAAATCATGTAAAACGATATACGTAATATGGATATGACTACAATTGGTTTGAAAAAGAGAACATAATTGCAAATTAGTTATTTAATTTTATTGTTATAGTAAGTAATACATGTATTACATATAAACACTTAATACTTTTAAGACTCTCAAGAGGTGATAATTTACAAGTGGCCAGTACTTTCTTAATATACTAATTATGTACTATGGAGGATAGAGGTATTATGTACTTACTGATATATGTATAACAAAAACTGCATATATTATTATATATAAATATCACTCGAAAATTAAGAAAAGTCTTATCTTTTTATGCTTTCGTCACCAAATTGCATCCATCGTCCGCCCTTTAATGATATTCAACAAGTTAAAATGGTTAGTGCTATTGAAATCAATTTAGGTAATATTTTCAGGGCGGGTAACGTTAGTACTTGACAGCGTGATAATCCTAAAATCATGGATTAATAATAAATAATTCTGTTCGTACAAAGTTTGAGGGTATCTTTAAAATATCTAATCTTTATTATGGAGTCTCTGCAGCGATGCCAAGTCGACTGGCGGTACGTGGAGGTGCTGAGAAGTCTCTACCAAATGGCGACTATGTCCGTCCAAGTGCAGAACCATCAAACAAGACCCATCCAGCTGCTCAGAGGTGTAAGACAGGGTGACGTTATCTCCCCGAAACTCTTCACCAATGCTCTGGAGGATGTCTTCAAGACACTGCGGTGGAATGGGATGGGCATCAATGTCAAGGGTGAATATCTCACACACCTCCGCTTTGCTGACGACATAGTGATAATGGCAGAATCGCTACAAGACCTGCAGGAAATGCTGTCCAGCCTTAATGCTGCCTCGAGACGCGTTGGGCTCGGGATGAACTTGGACAAGACTAAGGTCATGTTCAATGAGCACATCGTCCCTGAGCCCGTCTCCGTCGAAGGTGTAGCCCTCGAAGTTGTCCAGGAGTACGTCTACCTAGGACACAAGTTACAGCTGGGTAGAGACAACTTTGAGGGTGAAATCACCAGAAGAGTGCAGCTTGGTTGGGCAGCATTTGGAAAGTTGCGTCACGTCTTTGAGTCAACCTTGCCGCAATGCCTGAAGACCAAGGTATTCAATCAGTGCGTCCTGCCAGTAATGACATACGGAGCCGAGACGTGGAACCTGACAGTGAAACTAGCCCACCGACTACACGTCACCCAGCGAGCTATGGAAAGGTGTATGCTCGGAATCTCGCTAAGGGACAAAATCCGGAATGAGATGATCCGGCATAAAACTAGGGTCACTGACGTAGTTCAGAAGTGTAGCAGACTGAAGTGGCAGTGGGCTGGTCACATCTGTCGCAGAACCGATGATCGGTGGAGTAGACGGGTTCTCGAGTGGAGACCACGGCTCGGCAAGCGTAGCGTAGGACGCCCTCCAGCCAGATGGACCGATGACCTAAAAAAAGTGGCTGGTGGTGACTGGATGGCGAAAACGGGAGATCGGGCCTTGTGGCGAACCCTGGGGGAGGCTTACGTCCAGCAGTGGACTGCAATAGGCTGAAATGATTCTTTTGGTATGCTAGTCGCTAGGTGTCAGCCAGTGTTAGTATAATCTTTTAGTGTCTTAATGTCATAATTGCCAAGGAATTAAATGCTCTTCCTGCGTCTGTATTCCCGGAATCGTATAAACTTGGTATTTTCAAGAGTTTTGGTATCGGTAAGCGTGATGGTACACGCTCGTCAACTAGGTGAGACTGATGTCACACGGAACCCCACATTACATACATACATACATAAACTCACGCCTTTATTCCCAGAGTGGGGTAGGCAGAGCTACGGAATTTCCAACAACTATAAAACACTTTTTGATAATTCTGTAACCACATTTTGCACACTTAGGCGAATATGTTTACCAGTGTATTAGTGACAGGTTGCAAGCCTATCGCCTAACAGTACTACACGCCTTTATTACCTTAGCCCCACATTCTTGTTCCTAAAATCCCAAAAAGTAAACAAACCACCTCATTGCATACTCGTCACATGTTACATACCCGTGTGACACAGGCCCGAATTCCAGGCTTTTGGCGGCCCGCCAACCCCCGGAGTGGTTACTACTACAACATGAACAGAAGTATCGTTGGAACACTTCTCTCACAAGATCCCAGTTTTCAGGTCCATTCAATTCCTCCTTTGGCTTATCGCGGCTAAATCCCCGTCCAATATTGCTTGTACTTTTGTTCCGATAGAACTGTAATTTCTTTTTGGCGCTGTAATTAAAAGAGGTTGGGACCGTTTTTTATAGGGAGTTCGTTATTGGCTTCGGAAGGAAAAAATGCTTGCGAAAGGTCTGTTTATTGCGAGGAAGTAAAAGGCGTAAAGTTATAATGTGGTGTTTTTTGGTTAAGTACGTTGTGCTTGGTTGGTATGGGGGTGGCTTCTATATTATTGTAGATTATGTTCAAAGAGTCATCGTACCACGTGTTTAACTCATCCAATGCTTTAATATCTTTACCTTTGATCGTTTTCATATAACTCGTATATCATAAAGTAAATATCATTTCAATTTTATTTTTCTCTTTGATGTCTGAAGTTGAAGGAATAATATTTACAAAATCTGCATAATTTAAAATAGCGTGGTGGTCTTGCCAATTACACTAAGTATTTGCTTGGGTTTTAACTACAATCTGTATTTTTATTTATTGTCTAAGCTGTTTAAAATCTGACAATCCTACATATACATAGCTTACAGGTACATAGCTTTAAGCCTGTCTCTCAATGTTGTAGGCAGACACTATTGACAATCCGACCTCAATTAATCCTCTAAACTGCTAATCTTATTCAATATCCAGATTTACAGGTTACAATTTGACTAGCCATTAAACAATTAACGACTTGTTGTAACTGACTCCACAAGTGGCGGCAATCGAGATAGCGGCGCTCCGGCAGAGCGACAAATTGCCACAGCTCCACTAAACTCACTAACTGTATCACTTGAAACTATTTGCTTTAAAAACTCCTTAACTACATCACTCAGACTTACCATCTGGGTCATTTGGTTACTAATGATTGTAATTTTTACTCTTGCTGGAACCAGTAATGGACAAGGACCAATGATGGACACTTGATTCTTATTTTACAGAAGATAAGGGTTATTCATTTGTTTTGCAACAATCAATGTAGGACCGTGTGAAATTTGAATTAAGAGTGAATTGTCCATTATTGGTGCCTGTCAGCTAAAAGTGTCCATCATTGGTGCTGTTATCCTAACTTCAAAGGGAAATTATTGTAAGTTTGTTCAAAGATAATCCTTTAAATATGATTGCTGAAACTCTTGAAAGCAATGAACGAGGCTTTCTTTATCTCGCGAAAGCAAAGGACTGTTGACTTAGGCCGGGCAAATAAATGGAGATGATTGCTCTAGGGTAAATATTACAGAAGACCTCTGTATTAAGACGTTTTTACTTCGTATTATACGAATAAATTCACCAGGCAATATCTACAACGCCTCGCTTAGTGCTTTTAGGTAATGTTACAAAGGAATCACGTCCTAACCAAGCACGCTCACCTTTTCTACAATTCACAAATTGACGTGACACGCTTACACGTTTCATATCTAAAGACCTGCCAATTTACTTAAGAGCAACTTATTAAAGGCACACGTGGGAGGCAATATAATAAGAAAAACATATGGTTTTAATAAAAATACTTCAGAGGGTAGCGGTTTATATGATAAGACTTAAATACTTCTTTTTTGCGAATTGCGTTTCTATTTTCATGCAGTGAGACATTTTGACAAAGAGTAAGGTTTAAAAGCCGGGCTTCCTTTACTTCATATTTTTAAATAAGTATTATTGTCCGTTATTAATTTTCTAAACAGTTTTTTACAGTTACAAAATTCATGGATCTATTATGTAATTTCTGACTTGCTGAACTGAACACTGATTGAATAAAAATAAGTGTTACCTTGTAATGGCGCTTTATGTAAGAAATATAGGTGACATATTATTGGCAAGTCTACATAACCGTATGCAGTTGATAGATCTTCCTGTAAAATGAACTCGAGCTGAATTCAAAATATAAACATTTATTCAGTAAATTGGTCAGTGAGTTCTCGTGGAAGGTACAGTTTGAAGAGCATGAGCTTAAATCGGAAGTATACGGGGAAACTTTACGGTTAAGTATTCTTTATTTTCAAATATTTGAACGTCTTCTATTTTTGTTTTTTTTCGAATGTTTGAATACAGGGCCGGGTTTAAACGGGTCTATGGTTATTTATATTTTTACTGCAGTACTTCCTTAAGATGTAGTTAAGAGGGGTTACTATCAAAATTCCCTTTTCGCCAAATGACAATATAGCTCAAATGTCTGGATTGTGTAATATCTTTGTTGTTATATAGACATGAACGCTAAATGGATTTTTAGCAAAACGTCTGGATCTTAGAATGTTACAATTTAAAATACCCTAGTAGCGAATCGTCCTTATCATAGAATGTCTTTATTACTTAATAGACATAAACGCTAAATGGCCCGGTAGCGAAACGTTTGTATCTCAAAATGTCTTAATTACTAAATAGATATGATCGCCAAATGGCCCGTTAGCAAAACGTCTGGATCTTAAAATGGCGTGTTGATATGACACTTGATAATTAAATACAACAAATTTTACTTTCGACGGATTAGGTATTGTTACTAACTCGTTCTGTGGTCATGACAATCAACTAATTTTACTTTCGACGAATTAGGTATTCTAATTTTATGGACTTCTTTCATTTCCAGACGTTTTGCTATTAAGTCGTTCTGTGTTCATGTCAATTGACTAATTTTACTTTCGACTAATTAGGTATTTTAATCATACCGACCATTTATATTTCCAAACGTTTGGCTACTTGCTCATTTAAATACTGAGCCGTCCTACTAAATTGACCCTTTGCTGACTGAGTATTCTACTTTCATGTCATTCAGCTGAATTGACTCTTTGCTGACTGTGTATTTTACTGTTATGTCATCTAGCTGAAACGGTCCTTTGGCGAAAAGGGAATTTTGATAGTAACCCGTTAAGAGTATTATCCAACCTTTTTTTATATAAGCTATTCGGCGAATAAATGATAAACTTAGATGACAAAAATTTATTTGCTGAATAGTGTTAACCTGTTGAAACCTTTTAAATAAATAAAATGGCTGCACATTATAACTATAACATTTTTTTCCATTATATTAAATAAACCAACTAATTTTGTTTTTGTTTTTGAAACTAGTGACAACAAAGTAGGAGGATGGGCCGAATGACGATTGGTACTCGAGTCTTTATTCTTTTTTTTGAGAGTAACAATCGTCCGCGGGGATATTTCCCTCCTACTCAGTGTTGCCACACCTAAAAACATTATAAAGTACATGGCACGCTAGTCGCTGATTTGAAACACCACGATCGTCGTCTCGCTTGTCACACCGTTTTTTCGAAGTTTCCGTTAGATGACACTATTTCCCAATGCGATCTTTGACAGTTTTGTAGTAGAAACCATGAAAGAACGATTGATGTGTCATCTAGTCTGTGGTCTGATGGAGCGAGAGGATGACTTCTGTCGATCTCAGTGATAAATGAATGTTTGCCAGTAACATGTGATTTATCACTGTCGACAGCTATTAAAATGGTCCCCGATGAAACCAAAGCACTATAAACTGTTATTAAACACTTAGCTAAATCTTAAGTTATTTTTCAATACACTATCCAATTTAGTATTCACTTTAGCTTAGAACATAAACTACTTGAAACACTTAACTAACTAGCTCTTACATTGATCTAAACATTTAAAAGCATATGGTGTAAACGCTTTCTTTTCGTTCGTTATAATATAATCATTAACCTTACATCTACATGCATAATGAACGCCGCAGCTTCTGTAAATAAAACAACAATTTAAATCAATGACGCCCACGTACTAAAGGTTCTTTAATAAAGGGAGGCTTATTGAAATTAAAAGAGCCCTTTTATTCATTAAAGAAAGCTTTTAAGTATTTGTTTCGGATTGAAAAGGGTCGATGAAGGACCGTGGATTTAGTTTGGAAATTTATTACCGAACGAGAAACAATTATGGCAAAGGAAGTCATTATAAGAAATCAAACTTCAGAGTTAAATTAGCTAGAATCAGAGAACACTCAACAATTAATCGGCCATTTTGTTTGATGAGAAAAAGGAACTGTTAAAATTGAAACTATCCTTGTCTATTGTTAGTGCTGATGAGGGTTTTGACGGGACATACCAGACCAACGTGGTGGTCAAAAACAACGGCAGTTGCCTGTACGTGCCCCCGGGCATTTTCAAGAGCACATGCAAGATAGACATCACGTGGTTCCCCTTCGACGACCAACACTGTGACATGAAGTTCGGTAGCTGGACCTACGATGGCAACCAGGTATAAACCGCTAGTGTGTGAGCACTTTAGCTGCGTCGACTGTCCGCGCATGCGCGTGTACTCGAGCCCTCTCGAGTCCATGCGCAAGCGCTTGTATTGCAATTACCCCAATCTTTTCTTTACGTGCCGCAGCTAAAGTGCTATCTGCTGCTGTTGCATTGACCATTAGAACTTAAGTAATTTAAATGAACACATCTAAATTATGTATGTGTAACAGCAGTCTTTGGATTATTTGATTCAGTAGGGTATAATATAGGGGTGATAATGAAGGGAACCATGTGAGAAACCAGACGGATGCTGGAAATCCCAAACGTTTTGTATGTACTATTTTGCATGGAGCGGAAACTTCACACGAAGCACTCTCTTACAAGCGATGATATACGAGTTTTGACTGCCATACGGATAGCCTTTTAACGTCTTTGTCATTTTATTTCTGTTTATCAGTCGTAATGCAAACATATTTTAAAAGGTGGTGAATAGCTGGATACAAATAGTCAGAGTATTTTTCAATTTGACAAATTAGCGCAAGCCTATTTCAAATCTGTTTGCTTATGACTACGCAACTTCACTTCACCTGCTTGCAAATTTCTGTAATATTTATACTGTCGACTAGTTTTACACCAAATTTGATCACGTTTAATAATTTGTCGTGAATGTGATTATTAGACTTTAGAAGATATAGCTGACTTTCACGATGCACGAAGCTGGTCACTGAAGCTGTCTTAAAACAATTTAGAACGTGATTAAACCTGTTCCATATTTACTACTCTGTTGGACGTCTATTTGCGTTCTCCAAAATATTTTGCTATCATGTTTTCTGTTTCGTGTAGCAAGTTGTTTCTTAATTTAACATGTGAATGAACCTATCATTTAATAATCAGTGGAGTTTTTTCAAAACTTGCACGAACATTTATTAGGGTAACATTATTTATTTTGCTTTGATGATCGCATAGTGCTCGTTCCGATTTTCGACCTTGTTATATAATTCCTATCATATTGATATTGGCGGTGTAGTCCGTATGGCAGTATCTAAATTATAATCTGTGTTCTCTCCGCATGACTGCATCCTCTTAGTACGTGTACCCTAGACTTGCACACTGTGCGAGGTTCTCACTATTCCCATTAAACCAGTATTATGAGAGCTCCAAAAGCATGATGATGCGTGGTACAAGACGGTCTTGCATGGTTGGTTCCCGGATTATGCCCATAGCTAGTGCATCTATTGAGAATGTACGATGTTTGGGACTTCACCTTGTTTTGTTCTGACAGCTGGATCTGGTGCTTAAGGATAAGAATGGTGGTGATTTGTCTGACTTCATCACAAACGGAGAATGGTATTTAATAGGTAAGTTACTAAAATACTTCTAAAACGCATATATTTTTCGCGATTCTATATCAACTTCTATAACAACACTTTCATATTTTTATAAATTGGATTATGTATTTTAAAAGAAAAGCAAATGTGTCTGAAGTTGAACTTAGATGGGAAATGTAATGAATTATAGTTGTCCGTCTGCAGTACTGGCATCTCATTCTATTATACAAAATTAGAGTGCGACAGCTATAGTTGACAGTTATTGCTAAACAATTGGCCGTGTACGTGTATTTTTATAAAACTCCAGTACAGTAGTGTGGGATTTACCACAATGACTTTAACTTTGGTCCTGAACTGACTTTTTTTATAGGAATGCCAGGAAAGAAGAACACAATCACGTACGCGTGCTGTCCAGAACCGTACGTGGACGTCACTTTCACCATCATGATCCGAAGAAGAACCCTATACTACTTCTTCAATCTGATCGTGCCGTGTGTTCTTATCTCCTCAATGGCACTTCTGGGCTTCACTCTTCCACCAGACTCCGGAGAAAAACTCACTCTCGGTCAGTAAACCTTTTAATTACATATTTTTTTAAACTATTATACTAATTCATCTAGATAGGTACTTACTGGGAATAATTAATTAGGAACTTGCATGACAGTTCTATTTTCTGAACGATTACAATTATATTTACTATGTAATGGAAGGTCTTGGATTAATTATATATTATCCATTTACCATTTTTAACATACGTTTAGTTGAATTAAAAATATATTTTATCAATTAATAACATAATTCATCGATTGCAAGCATTGAGATATACAAGGAGATAGAAAGCAGTAATGAAAATGTCTTAAAGAAATACTGATGTTGTTTTGGCTAATGCCGACAGGTGTGACGATATTATTGTCGTTGACGGTCTTTCTGAACCTCGTGGCGGAAAAGATGCCTTCGACGTCGGACGCAGTGCCCCTTATAGGTATCGCACTGTAGGCACCAAAAAAGTTGACACGCACTTTGCTACTACCTTGAGTAAAAAAAGTGCCGCAAGGCATTATATTGTGTCCCGTTTTATTTCTAATACTGAGGCAAAATTGTTTGAATTCTTCAAACATCCAAGTGTGGCAATGTGCGTGTAAACAATTAGATTGTGTCTAGGCTATGGTATGACTGTGTATCTATGTTAGAACCCCAAAAAATTAGTTCTCCCAAGTGTGTTGGTAAGTATAGCTAGGAGTAGATGCCATTATTGTGTTTTCAGCTAAATTTTCGAGGAATAAGGCACATTGTGACGGCAAAATACATCAAAGATAGTAAAAGCTTTTGGAGAGTTGTGTATCTAGATTGTACTGTATTAATAGTTGGGAAATTATGTGTACATTGTTACATTCATAAATAATGTCTAAGGAGACATGCAGTTAGGTAGAGAAGTAAAAGGATTTTGCTCAAACGTGGGCATCCGTAGGGGTGTTAACATTGTCTTTGATTGCAGGAGTCACTATTCTTCTCTCGCTGACGGTGTTCCTCAACCTGGTAGCAGAGACCCTGCCGCAGGTCTCCGACGCGATCCCCCTGTTAGGTACACTACCCACACCATGACCATTCCGCCCCATCCCACTGTATCCAGTTTTGTTTCGCTCTTCACTGTCACGGCCCAGCACTTTAATTTCATTTCTATCTTCATGTTTGGTTAAATTTAATTAAAGATCATTTATTTGACAATAAAATTTGAATTAACAATTATTTTAAAACATTACAAGGAGTTAATTATGTACGTTAACTTTCTATTTTGAAACGTTGCAAGCCAATGGCGTTGTTAAGTGGTTTCGTTTAGCTTTTGTTCCGACACAAACGTTTTGTACCTACCTGATTGTGCTTCTGCTTCTCGATATCGTCATCTAAATGTTTGATGTTAACATTAAGTTTCATTATTTACCTTTCTGGCAAATAAGTAATTTTCGAAAATTCACTTTGAAGGTTCAACAGTTTCGAAAGCATTGGAATCGATTTCGTGATTACTAATTTGTTTCTTCTGACTGATTTAAATTTTTCCGCTGTATTTTTCTTTGACGTGATTTTTCTCTTTGAACTTGACTTGTTTCAAACATAGTGTTGATATATCATAGTCACGAGTACAATCAGTGGCATGGCATGTATTGACAAGTGCTTGTATTATGCGGATGCTTGTAATAAGGTAAGTCGCACCATTTTAATTGTAATACATGTATACATTTCCTACTCTTTTCTTATCTTTTAATCACGTAATCGATTCCATAGTTTAATTTATATTTCAGTGTGTATATTTAATGTAAACTAATAAGGTAATAACATATAACCGTATCGTAGTATGCTACTAGGATACTTGGAGGGTGGTTATCTTAAGTTAAAACCCTTTTAAATTTGACACTTAAATGTTAATAGTTAGTATAAAATGTTTCCTAAATGTTTTGCATGTTTTTTGGTTTGGTTCTGTTTATAATTTCACTTGATCTCCTGTACCGACAGCACACTAACAGGAAGCCCGTTCTAGAAGTTCCTGCGATGGGAAATACGTCTAACGTCACACTCGCAAAAGAATTTTGTGTCATAGAAAATTATATTGATCTTTGCAGGTGTTACGATCCTCCTGTCGCAAACCGTTTTCTCTCTATTGGTGGGGCACGTTATCACAAAAACCTCAGAGGCGATCCCCTTGATAGGTGAGAAGAATCTCACGTTTGCCAGCAAAATAAATAAAGACTTATTAAATAAAGGAACTCAAATAGCAAATGACTTTTCGATAAATTCGGAACGCGTACTGAGGTATATTTGTTGAAATGTTTGCGATAATTGTCAATGCAAAATATTCCTCTCGCCGTTCCTAAAACTCTAAAATAAAGATCTAAAAGGAATGCCTTTTGCTTGAATGATTAACTGCGACGTAATAAGTTTCAATTGTATTCTATTTCTGTCTGGACTGAGTAAGCTCTCGAGGCTCGGAGTTCCCTCACCGCGCTTGGCCTTACTTCAAATAGAATCGCACTGACACCTAAATTGTTTCTATTCTGCGTATCTATCCAAATCTCTGCTGGAATCTTACAAATCTTAAATCTTCTTGTAATGTATTAAAATATCAAACTTATTTAAACATAGCTCCTTAGTTTTCCACTATTCATTTACATCTTCGATTTACTTTACATCTGTTCGTTTGCCGGACGTAGTTGGTGAATTATCGAAAATCGCATGTGGGTTCTAAAAGAGATTTAAAAGCACAACTCTCCTGTTCTACTAAATGAAATTTAAACAGATTTTGGTTGTAGGATTGTCGCTTTATAAAAGAACAAATAAATAGTTTAATGTGAAACGTCTGTTTAAAGCAACAAAGTGGATACGGGTAGCGAGGGTCCGGCCTCCAAGTATCGAACGACGTGCTCAACTTTGGTCTGCCTTCCTCTCATTCAATAAACACATCCCAAAAGTCTTAACCACCAAAAAGATGTTATCATTAAACTTATAGAGTTGCTATTATGTGCTAGCAAAACTACAATGTGCGGTTTTGTGACTTTTGGGATTGTAGCTACTAATTGTTATCTAATAAATTGAGATGTTGACAAAGAAACTGTCAGATATGTTGGTTTCGTTATTTATTCCTTTGACAATATCTTGATTTTGCTCGGTAGCAATTTGGAACTACCCCCGCATAAACTAGACTTTAGCATTTCAGAACAACTTCTTGCAACTTGATGGTAGAAAGAGTAAAAATCTTTTTGCTAATTTGCGGCACTCGTAAAGTTGCTTTAAGTATCTACTTTAGTTACCTCTTAAGTGTTAAGTTGCAAGAATGTTGATAAAGTGAACGGTTTGTCTCCTGAGTACGTATAAATCGTTAGTTTTAATGTAGAATTTTAAATAACAGCCTTTTTCACTAAGACATAAGCATCTCAGTGCAAATATTATGTGACGCCTTCGAAATATATAAAAAAATGTTACTAAATTGTTAAAGAAGAACCCCTATAAACGCGCTATAGCCAAAGTGTGCTTCAGGTATGATTTGTCCTTATCTGTCATTGTCATTGAATTTGACAGAGAGTGACCATACTTTAGCTAAAATAGGTTTATAGTGCGTTTATGAATAAGATTGAACATTTTGTATTAAAACCCAGTAGCAAAGTTAAATAAAACAATATTTTACCTATCCTTTTTGCATGTATGCGTTTAACTAAGAAAAATATCGAGAATTCGAGAACGCGCGTTTGATTTGATTTGACTGAATTCTGGAAATTATTGCAATACGCGGCTGAACAATGCTAAGCCAATAAGCAGTATCTTAAATTCAATCACCAAAGCAGATTCAATTCTATGTCGTTAATGATTAGCTTGATATTACTATAGAAGCATTATCTTAGTTACAGCGCTTTTGCTTTGGACGGCAGAATGCCTATTGTTTAAAATTACGGCCGACCGATCGACCGACCCAAAATCGTAGGCGTCCTCTTGTACATACATATGTTTGCTTTACGGGCACTTGACTTGACATGGACAATAGATGTGTAAAAAAAAACTTCTCGTTTTTTTAAATTCAAATTAATTACATATTTTGATTTTAGCCTCTTCAGCAGGAATTTAATTTTTTTTGGTAACCAGCGGTCTGTATAAAAGAAAACTAGATTTTAAACCACTTGTACAATAATGTTATGTTTTCATTTCCAGAATATAAATAAAATTTTAAGTTTCTTTGAATGTTGTGAATCTGTTAGTATAGATACAGACTATTTAGCAAACTGTACGACATCGTATTTCGTAGCTTGTAGGTACAAAGTCGTTTACAAAGAGATGTATTCACTTTTCGACGTTATTACAATGCAATAAGGTGAAAAAGTGGAGACATTTTTTTCCTGAATATGATAGAGTAAAATAAATGGTTCAGTTTTAATAGAAAATTGGCCAGTATTTTTCGTTTAGAAATGCATGATTGTACTTAGCATGATACAAATGTAGTGTAAATAAGGACTATAATGCTAACAAACTCCTCAACAACGATTATTATGGTGTTGATTAATTATTATGTTAAAAATACATGATTTTCTTTTATTGATCCTTATCCAATTTATTGGTTGTGATGACTAAGTGTCTTGTACTTTTATCGTAATAAGTGTTAAATAACATTTAAAATGTAGAATATAAAGTACAAAAAATATTTTTCAGTAAATTTACCAAATATTTAAAAAAACATAAAGAAGTTTCAGTCTCTTGTTTCAGTTTTAAGCCCAACATTTTTCTGTAGGCATAATCTCTATTATCTTGTACAAATATGTTGATTGAATTTGTGACCCCCTTTAATAAAATGCAGTAAATAATGAATTTCCACTATAGTTTTCATCATATTTATCAGTGATAAAATTGAAATTGGTAACAGTCAAAGTTCCAAATACAAAATTTAAAAAAGTAGGAATCAAATTTAACGATGATGAAGATTTAACAGTTCAAGATAAAAGAGATAGTGAAAATTCTTCAAACGTTATTACAAAGGTAGTTGAACCGTTGCTTGTGAACAGGGACGTATTTCAACTGCATCATGTTCATGGTGGCGTCCTCGGTGGTGCTGACGGTGGTGGTACTCAACTACCACCACCGCACTGCCGACATTCACGAGATGCCGCAATGGGTAAGTTATACCATACTACTTTACCTTTACCAGTAGTCATAATTCGAAATTGATCAATAGAGTTAGCATTTTTGGTGGTAAATCTTGATTCTCGATCCATGGAGTCGCTATTTTCTATTTATTCTAATACATAATCACTTTGAGTTTTTAAGTTTTAGAGTTGTTAGTAATTTTGAAGCTCTGCCTTCCCCATATGGAGGATATCTCTTCTGTGAATGCGTTACAAACAAGTAAATATATATGGAAAAGATATGGAAAAACCGAACTAAAAATGTATGAATTTAGTCATTTTGAAATATCAGCGTACTAAAGGTCAAAATCAAAGAATCGAAAAGCGACTCTATAGATTTTAGAACCACGGTATGCCACCAAAATAGATCAAAATTCCAAATTTTCATAATTCCAAATGCAATTTTTTGATAGATTTTTTTTTAATATCGCTTATAAATCAAACCTACCCACGTTATTAAGCTACCCATGTGTAGCATTTAATCTAAGATATTTTATAGCATAGCTTCACATAAGAAGTCAATAGTGACGCATTGTAGCAATATGAAGTTTATTCTTATGTCTGTCTTAGATTTAGTCTTATTTAATTTTAGTTTAAATTTCCAGTTATGGTTTGATATAAAATTAATAGTTATTTCGTCGGATTCTGAAAATATTTTGTAACAAGCATTAAAAGTACACGCAATAGATAAGTTTACCATTTTTTTACTTCTGTCAACATTATCAAAATTCTAAACCTTCATTATTATGCAATGTGTCAAGATTAACTTCTTATCTGCCTAGGGTAAATCGTCAATAAATGGCCACTTAAGAAAGTGTCATGTAGTTACTAGCCATCAAATTTCTTACTGATCCTATATGTATTAGTAAAGATACTTGGACAGTACCCTGGGTAATAACTCAGGATCTAGGTAGATATTCTAGTTAAATAGGAAAAATGTGAGCAAATCTCTTGCTTTACACATTTCATTGCAAAGTGGCCAGTTACCGGAGGGTGGCCGGTAATAGGCGACGTACTATTAGTCGTCAATGTATCTCTTTCTTTGTTTTTATATTAGACCTCGTTATTTGTGTAATCTGATTTTCCAGATTTACTTCTTGTATTGTTTATCTGTTGCCTTGATTTGGCTGCCTATCTAATGCTGCTGCCTTTTCTATTTTCGGTTTTTGTTTTAACTTTAACTTCAGCTTTGGCTTTACGTAACTCAAAATAATGAGAAGCAAAAAGGAAAATAAGGGACATAGTCCGATAATATGTTACATTTAACCATTTCCATTAAAGCACTGTGTCCACCGATGCGACGCAACGTTGCTGCACCATAATTAACAAAGTAATGTTGCAGCAGAAGGCAGGCCCAATTTAATTACTAAATACCACCCCCAGTGCGCAGATTGTATAATAATTTGCTTAATATCCAGGACAGGGAGTTCACGGCACAATAAACGCGTTTCATTTCGAAATTCAATTGTTTTTGTTGCTTTGAAGTTTCACCTTAGAAGTTTTTGACGTGGCGTCATTATTTGAAGCGAGTTATTGTTCCTGACTAGGGTATTGTTTCCCTGGCTTTCTTTTAATAAATGTGAACCATTTTTTATTTTGATTGGGGGTAAATCACAGTATACAAAAGCATTTATTTCCTCGTTTGTTTCGTATTTCTTTGTTGTTTTGTTATCAAAAGTTGCATTGGTATGGTTTCAAGTTTAATTAACTGTTTATTTATTGATTTGTACTTCATTTGAACATTGGTGCTTCTTCAAATCTACTCTAGTGACGAACATTTGTGAGGAGAGTTCAAATATTTGTTCCTGAAATTTGGATGTGATTCTATGATACGTATTAAGTGTATTTCAAAGTTTATAAATATTTGTATCTAGTTAAAGCTAAGTTTGTGCCCAGCGGGCTGAGACAAGTTGCGTTTTACCATTCTACGATAGCTAACAACTTTTGAAAACTGACAATGAACTGACAACATAATATTGACGTAAGTGCCCGACGCTACCGTCTGGCATTAAATCAAGCTTAAAAATTCCCTTAATTTCGTTCATCACGAGCGTTGGTAGAACATATCTTGTCTAGACTCGCTGGTTAATATTATTATGTAGCCTTACTATTACTATATCTTTCAACGAACGTATCATTATGCTGAATTTTCATTTTATCTAAAGGCACTTGTTTTGGTAGTCACAAGTCTACTTAATTAATATTTAAGATACTGAAAGTTTCTTGATCTCAACTGAAAATAACGTTCGATGAAATGATACAAGCGATGAAGTTAAGTTCGATGAAATTATGGCTTACCCTACCCATTTTCTATCTCTCCTAGATAAAATCCGTGCTGCTGCAATGGCTGCCCTGGATCCTGCGCATGTCGAGGCCAGGCAAGAAGATCACGAGGAAGACGATCCTGATGTCCAACCGGATGAGGGAGCTGGAGCTGAAGGAGCGCTCGTCCAAGAGTCTGCTGGCCAACGTGCTGGACATCGATGATGACTTCAGGCATGGGCCGCCGCCGCCCAACAGTACGGCGTCTACAGGGAACTTAGGGCCGGGGTGAGTTGAGTCCTTTAAGTCTTACTGTACTCTATTTGACGATGTGGTAGCCTAAATAGTTGGTAGTGACCCTGCTTACGAAGCTAGTGGTCTTTCAAAACCTGGTAAGGGCAGATATTTGTGTGATGAGCGCGAGTATATTATGTACTGGTACCTCAGTCTTGGATGTTTTACATGTATGTATTTCTGTTCGTGACATTCTCTTCTATTGAATTCAAACCATAGCAAAGTGAGAGCGTGTCGCTAGTTTTATTATAATCGGAGAGCAAATGTTTGATTGATCTTTAAATTTATGTTAGAATTGGCAGACCCAGGATATAGCGACTATTTTCAAGTCTTTAGTTTCCAGTTTGACGAAAGAGATATACAGATCGAAAGTGAGTGGACGTGTCGGAAGCGGCCGCCCTAGGCGTACTTTTTCTAGTCAAATCGAAGAAATACTGGAAAAGTGCCGAATCTCAAGTACCCGAAACCGACGACGTGCCTGCATGACTCGATGTATGAATGTGGAAGAAGCGAAAGTGTCAAAATCGTAGCAATAAAAAAAAGTGGTCTATGCCTAACAGGTCTGGGAAACAGGCGTGATTTAACCCTTAAATTGGCAAAAATAAAAAAGTCCTATTTGATTTGAAATCAGCATAAAAAAATTGTAACATAAAAATAAAAAAGTGAACATTATAGTATGTGCATTATTAGATACACTGTCAATTTAACGGTTAATGTATGTATGTATGTAGTTTCTACCAATTGTTGACCAATTTTGTTTGCAAATAAAACGACTTTATTTTAAGTATTTCAATTGCAATACCATTAAATTGTTAAGCAGTAGTTACATTAAAGTTATCCGAGTCGCATTACTCTTAATGTCTATTATATAGCTTACGCTAAGCCTGATTTACATCCGTTCCCAGCTAACTAAGCCGGAATCACTCGCGTAATTACGCATAAAACACCCGAGGATATTCGTATTCCATCTAAAACGCAGCCTCATCAACAACCTATTTTGCTAAACACGTCAATTAACATATTGGATGTCAAAGGGAACTGAACTAAGGGTGAGATAATCAGCGAGTAATTGGACAGTGATTAAATCTAGGTTTTTTTTTACCCGGAGGAAATGCCTTTGCATACCGGCCCCGATTGGGGCCGAACTAGATTATGTTCTTTTTGCACGAAGGCTACGGGTCCGCTATATTATTATTATTATTTAGTTTTTTTTGTCTTGTCAAATACTTATGTTTTTTGTTTTATTTAACAGCCGAATAAATGAATCTATCTATCTATCTATCTATCTATCTATAGCACCGAAACGAAGCCCACTTAAAGCACCCTGGAACACTACAGGAGCTTACCACCTCAGCACCTCTTACTACAGGGGATCTAACACCCGCAGGCCCTTAACTAAATCTAAACGTAACCTAACCTATGACTGAATAAATAAATATTAGGGGCCTTACACAAATTGACTAAGTCTTATATTAAGCTCTATAGTCCTTTTAGGCATGAATAAAAATGTAAACAAAACAACCACGTGATATAGTTCGTCAGCCAATAGAAATAGACAGTCCGCGCGCGACCGCTGTAACGTCAAGTGCTAGCTCCTTGAACTGAAACCCCTAAATCGGTAACAATGACGCAAAGTGACATAGACGATCTAAAAAACCTTATTATCAGTGTAGTTCGACCGATTGAACAAAAAATCTGTGAAATATTTATTAAACTTGACGAAATAAGTAGTGAAATAAGTGACATGAAAGCCGTTACAATTACGAAAAAATCTGCGAGTTCAAGTAAAGTGGTCGACAAGCCCTTCAACAACAACAAGCAGGACATCAACACCGACCAGCCGTCCCGCTTCCACACATGCACCGGCTCGCGTGCAGCGTGCCGCCGCCGCGCGCACGAAAGAAAAACTAGCATCTCAAGCAAGACAAGTGTCGCAAACAAAGCGGCCAGCAAATGATGACCTCTCTCGAAAACCAACCGCCGCGACAAAATTAAAAATTAATAGCCCAAATGTTTGCACTAACTCACCATTAATAAGCGACTTGTGCAGTCCCCTAAATCAAGATGTCGAAAAACGGCAGGATACTAGTACACTGGACACGAACGACAACGAAGAGTCAAATGAATGGCAAGATGTACAAAGTCGTCATCGCCGCCGTAACAAAAAAACAGTAACAATAAAAGGAACTGCATTAAATACCACTATAGGGGGAGTGGAGGTCCTCAAATATCTCCATGGATGCTTTTTTACAAAGGACACAACGCCCGAGAGCATCATCAAACACTTAACAGACATTCGTAATGGTTTTCAATACACCGTAGAACAAATCCCATCAAAACGGGATACGTACAATTCGTTTAAAATAGGCATCCCGGCCGGGGTGTATGGAGACTTCCTATCAACGACAGTATGGCCTCTGAATACCAGTATCTCAGAGTGGCAGTTCTTTCTGCGCCCCAGGGAGGCCAGATCTCCCGCAAACAAAGCAGCCAAGCACTACAATAAACAATAACAACATACAAATAAACGTATGGCATCAAAATATAAATCGACTTGCAAACAAAACAAACAAACTTGAATGCGAGCTCCAGCTGCGCGACCAGGTTGACGTCTTGTGCCTCACCGAGCACTGGCTCCAGCCGAACCAGGTTGGCTCCGTAAACATCCTGAACTACTGTCTCCGCGCCCAGTACTCAAGACCAAATCGCCATGGCGGAGGAACCTGCATATTCGTGAAGTCCAACATCGTGACCATGGAACGCACGGAAATAAAAGACCTGTCAGTGGAAATGCACTTCGAATCCTGTGCTGTTGAGTGCATCGGTTTGGACCTTATAATAGTATGTATATACCGACCCCCTGGGGGAGACATTTCATTATATTTTTCTAAATTAGACGAACTGTTAAATTTACAAGCTGTTAGAAATTACAGTGTCATACTGCTTGGTGACATTAACATAGACTTAATGGTAAAATCCAACAATACAAAGTATTTAATAAGTACATTGAAACAATCTGGTTTTAAATCACTAGTGAACACTCCTACTAGAATAACTAATTTTTCAAAAACCATAATTGACCACGTTTACACTAACATGTCCAAACAGAATATAAAAAATGTATCATGTCTAGATCTGCATGTATCTGACCATTTATGTATAAATGTTACCGTACAAATACGAAAACGAAATTGTGATAATAAGCATGTATTAAAACGAGTGTTCACTGACCGAAATAAACATGATTTTGCTGTAAGTCTTGACTTCTACGATTGGGATAACATACTAAATAAAAACAGCTGTCCTAGTAAAGTAACTGAATCAGTATTAAACGTAATTAAGTATTACTTTGACGTACACTTTCCTGTAAGAAAACAAGCTCTTAAAGGTCATGTTTCTGCTTGGGTCAATGATCCCTTGAGGGAACTACGTAACAGGATTAGAAATAGTAAAAGTAAATTGTTACAAAATCCAAGTGACCTTGTGTTGAGATCAAATTTATTGAAGCTTGAGTGTTCATACTGGGCGATGTTGACAGAGGTACGCAGCTGCTATCTAAATGACATAATTGCAAACGGCGGTGATAACATGTGCCGCACCGTCTGGCGCGTGATATCGTCTGAGACTTGTAAAAACAATAAAAACAGGAGCGGAGCGCTCGATGTGCTTGTGAGCAGGTCGCCGGGCGAATGCGCGGGCGCTCGAGCCGCGTCAGCTGCGGCGTCCCTAAACCACTACTACATTGACACTAATGCAAACAATGCCAAACCGTGTGTTCGTACCGCGCTTGAATATCTCGATAAATTCTTACCACCTTTGCCGCCTATCTTCCAATTTAAACCGTTTACACTGGGTGAAATGATTAAAGCGTGCGAAGGTATCAAACGGAAAGATTCGAAGGATATAAACGATATGTCAACCCGCGTCCTTGACTATTTTCCCCCAGTTATCATCTCATTGTTGGTAATGTTATTTAATAGTTGTGTCACTGCGGGAATTTACCCCGATATTTTAAAACTTGTAAAAGTCCAGCCCATTTACAAAGGCAAGGGTGAAATGCACTTACTTAAACATTTCCGACCAATATCATTGATTCCAGTAGTATCAAAGATTTTTGAACGGTTGCTCAGTAACAAAATGATGAAACATATTACCTCTAGCAACCTATTAAATCAGCATCAGTATGCGTACCAACAGGGCCGGTCGACATCAGACGCGACGCGCGCCGCGGTGGCGCGGGTGCTGGCGCACCTCGAAGGCGGGCGGCAGGTTGCCGCCGTCTTCTGTGACCTCTCTCGCGCCTTCGAGATGATTGACCACTCCCTTCTACTTGAAAAGCTAGCGCGCTACGGACTAGTGGGAAACTTTCACAATACTATTGCTTCCTTCTTAAAAAACCGTAAACAGAGCACATGCGTCCAAAGCACGAGATCAGATCTGGAACAAATAGGTGGGTTTGCGGTGCCACAGGGTTCTGTTATGGGAAATAACCTCTTTCTTATGCTCGTTAACGACATCACTGTTGCTTGTCCTGAACCAGAGTACGTAATATTTGCTGATGACACCTGTATAATAGTACATGCTGAAGACTTCATCTCTCTTAAATCCAACCTGAGTCTGGTGATGATCCAAATAAACAAGTGGTTCTCGGCAAATGGAATGCTCTTGAATGTGGAGAAAACTAACATTATACATTTTCAGTTAAAACATGTAAATAAAAACCCACTCGATATAGCAATTAATAACATCTCTGTCCCACAAGTAGAGCACACTAAATATTTGGGCTTCATAATTGACTCAGGCCTAACGTGGTCCCCACATATCGATTCTCTATGTGACTCGCTCTCGTCGGCGTGTTTTGCATTGTCTAGACTCGCACCGAGCCTGGCAATAGATAACTTAAAAAAGGCTTATTACGGATACTTCCACTCTCTCCTAATCCAGGGCGTCGAATTGTGGGGCATGGCGGCTCACCGTGACCGAGCGTTTAAATTACAAAAACGAGCACTGCGAATAATCGCCAGAAAACCTCTTGATCATCCAGCAAAGGAACTGTTTAGGAGATATAAAATCCTTACGCTACCGGCAGTTTTTGTATTGACTGCTTGCCAATATGTTAGGTCAAATCTTCTAAACTACAAGACAAATCTATCCAACAGAAGTAGTAGCCGCAGGCAACCGTTGCTGCTGGCTCCTAAAAAACGACTCGCAAAAGTCCGAACGTCGCTCAGTGTCATTGGGCCTAAGATTTATAACATGGTACCAAATCATATAAAGTTGTCCGCAAGTGATGCAATATTTTCAAACAAACTGAAATCGTTGCTTATCAACTTAGCTTGTTACAATATTGACGAGTTCCTTCAAGGAGATCATTGACCTATGGACAAACAGTAACAACCCATTACACATACCTATAGACTGGACAGCTTATTCTCAAACCAAATCAAATCATTTATTGTGTATTGTTTTTAACCATTGTACAAAATAATTATCATAACTATATTTTAAATGTCTCCAAGAATGTAATTATTTATTGTAATGAATCATATTATACCTAAATAAAAAAAAAAATGTAATTACTTATATTAAAATGACTGTATATTAGTTATTATAAATGTGACATGTAAATATTATTATCTTTACCAATAAATTATCTTATCTTATCTTATCTTACAGTGTTCTGCTTCTATTGGCTGCCATCAAAGTCGTCGTACTTCAAAGTTCGATAAAACAGTTTTGATTGGATGTTTAACAAAGTCACGTGATTTGGAATGTTAATTTTTTTTAAAATACCTAAAAGTATAGACTTTAGTTTGTACTGTGGGGTTAGGGTGACGATAAATATTATACAAATAAAAAAATAAAAGATTACTAGCTTCTGCCCGCGACTCCGTCCGCGTGGAACTCGTTTATATCGTTGCTCCATACAAATTTTCACCCTCTATTTCACCTCCTTAGGGGATGATTTTCGGGACAAAAACTATTTTATGTCCTTCTCCGGCACTCAAACTATCTCTACACCAAATTTCATATAAATCGGTTCAGCGGTTTAAGCGTAAAGAGGTAACAGACAGACAGACACACTTTTGCATTTATAATATTTGTATGGATTTTGATACTCTGCAATGTATCACGCATCGCAGTACGACGACAAGTAAGCCTAGTTGGCAGGGATTGAAAACCGGTTTATTTTCCGTAGCGGTTAAAGCCACAATATTAGAGCCTAACCCATAATAAAGGTTACGCTCACAGGGAGCGAAATGCATTTACCGGTTAGAGAGCGCTCCTTCCGTGTGAGCCGAGACAAGGGTGAATGACGGAATTGCTCTCTAACCGGTTATAACCGGTAAATGCATTTCGCTCCCTGTGAGCGTAACCAATTCGTTGGAACGTAACCCGAATAATTAACCGGGTTAACCTAAATAAATACCGGTTTATTTGTAACCGGTTACAATCCCTGCTAGTTGGTAGCGACCCTGCCTACGAAGCAAGCGGTCGCGGGTGCAAATCCGGGCGAGGGCAGATACTAATGTGATGAGCGCGAGTGTTTGTTCCAGTCTTGGATGTTTTATATGTACTTGATTATGTATTTCTCTATATAAGTACGTTTATTATTGTCTAGTACCCATAGTACAACCCTACGGACTCAGATTTCAGATTTTATGACTCAATATAATACAGTATAAATTACACTACATGTTAAATTATATGCAGTTACATTGAGGTGTCAGAGATACAATTAAAACACAATAATAAAAATAGTAAAAGTCAAAAAGTAAATATGACAACACAAATACAAAGTACATTAAAAAATTCGAAGTCAATCTTACTTATAAGTCAATTTGCATATACTCATTTGCCGAATAGACTGGGTTATCCAACAAAAGATTCCTAAACCGGCGGCGCCTAAACATTTCGTCACATGGTTCGCTTTTGAGTTCGGCGGTTTATTATTTTTATTATTGATCCTTGGATATTTTCAATGTGTGCTTAAGTCTTCAATACTTGGCCTTTATTGGGATACCTTAATATTGGGAACCCTGGCCCTCTAGTTTCGTAAAAATAGAGGCTAACCGATTTGTCAAATGCATGTAGAGGTAGATTGTGTTATAACGCAAAGGACCAAAATAATACATTTCCGTCGTAAAGTATATTGAATGCAAAACGAAGCGAAAAATACAATTCTTCAGTAGAACCTCGAGTGCGAGAATCTCAAGTAGAATTCTGAGCGTAGCGAGGATTTAAGCGACATTGCCAATAACGAAAATAATATAGCCACCGCGTGGCGCATACTGGAATTCACTCAAGCATAGAGGCATTCTATCTTAGTCCTCAGGGTTGGCAACGCATTTGCAGTCTTAGGATTGCATTGCAGTCTTGTGAATGCGAATGTCTATGGGTCACAGTTTCCACTTACCATCAGGTGGCCTGTGTGCTCGTTTGTCTTCTCTATGCCATAAAAAAAAAAAAAAAACAAAAAAGCTATGAGGGAAAGTCTTCATGCCTGCCAGCTCCGGCACCGACCGACTGTCGGATGGATTTGAATAAAGTATCAAAGTGAGATTATCTCCTGCCCTTTAGGAGTTTCTCTTATCTATTGCTGTTCAAGCGTTAAAAGCACTAAATACAGACGCCAACGACGGCGACGAGGCAAATACGTATCCTCAATAATTCTGATGGCCATTTTTAAATAAATAAATGTAAGGGTACAATCTCACACCAATTGACCTAGTCCCAAACTAAACTCTAGGCTTGTACAGTCACCACCCGTGAATGTTACGCCACTTGCCACTCTTCTTAATTTAGCCGTGTACTACACTCGGGTAATATGTCAAGTCGGCTGTCAACCCAAAATGCATTACACGGTTAAATTAAGAAGAGTGGCAAGTGGCGTAACATTCGCGGGTGGTGACTGTACTATGGGTACTAGACAACGATATAAATACTTATATAGAGAAATATATACTGAAATAAATAGAAAACATCCATGACCCAGGAAGAAATATTCGCGCTCATCACACAAATATCTGCCCTTACCGGGATTCGAACCCAGGACCACTAGAGTCCGCTACCCACTAGGCCAGCGCGTCGTCAAGTTTCACATGTGGGGATTTGGATTTCCCATAAGTTCTTGATCAATTCGATCAAATAGTCGAACGCTGTCAGTGCGTCGCGGTCGTACGTGGCTCAGCCTCGCTTAGAAAGCTCCCCCCCGGGACCTTCGCACCGCCACGTAAATCAGCGGGAAACGACACAACTTCCAAGCTCAGTTTGTCGAGCTTTAAAGCACCCGACGTGACGGACGCAGACTTTTTGCTTTTAATTTACGAAACCACTTTTAAATAAAGACCCTTATCTGGTTTGGAACTTTCCCTCACCTGAAAGGTTTCGCGGGTTTCTTTAGAATACTAAAATTTGCGACGAGATGAAACTTGAGTTTGCTTGCCGTAAAATTTGCCGCTGGAACGTGTTTTTAAATCTCTTGGCGGAAATTGAAATTTCGGAGTTTTGGAATAGAGCATGCTATAAATGAAACCTAAGTAAAGTTGATCCAAGAAGAAGTTGTTCCATGTACACCTTATAAAGTTTTGGGTAGTCCTATAGGTAAATGGTAATTATGCCATTCACGTCTCCTTAAGAAACTGTTAAATATCTTTAATCGTTTCCGAGTAACAGCTTGTTAACAAAGATAAATCCAAAAAATACTCGTTTTAATTCTAATAAATAATAGAGTCAAAAGCCAGACCTGAGTAAAAAAAACCTTAGCGTTAGGGTTCTATAACTTCTATTCTTTGTAAGATTCATTGGAAGAGATTTTTTTGCGATAAGGTGGCCGGTTGACTCACTTTGTAACTTCGTACTTACTTTCAGTTTATATTGTTAAAACATTTTTTTATATTGTATTGACGATATTATTAAATTAAACTTTAACATTTAAGTTATTTTTAAATACGTCACCGTCAAATATCGATTATTATTATTTATTTGAGATTGTATTTTCGGAACGGGCCTTCATTTCCTTCCACCTTGTATAATAATATCAGTCCTATCTGAGGCGTAGAGATGTATAGATATTATTAACGCTTCGTGTTAAAGATGAATTGTCTAGTTAACCCTTGTCCTTATTCGTTTAAATTACTGTGCTCTTAATACTTGCCAGTATTATAAAATAAAATAAATTAATTATGGAAAATGTACAATAACGGCGGGATAAACTGGGTTTATACCACCATTAAACTATATCTTGATTGGATATTTCTCGGTGCATAGGGAAAATAGGTTAACTCCACCATACGCTCATAAAATTTATCAAGAAAATACTGAACTTCTTGAAGTATTATTTTATACCGCTGTATATTTGTTTATTAAGGATATTACTCAGAATTATTTAAACAGTTTTATAATAAATACAGGGTGACATATTTAACTTAACTAGCTCAGTTAACGATATAGAGCAAAATGCACGAATTGAGTTATTAAAATACGTCGTATTTAACTTTTGCTAGTATGATTTAATCAAGAGACTATCAACGCGAGACCTAACAGAGGGTTTTAGCACTCGGGAGATGAGTTTAAACAACGCGAGTTGTATTACGTGCAACGTGTCACCCTGGTTAATGGTATTTAAAATAAAATCAATACAAGGCTGAAGAGTTTGTTTGTTTGTTTGCTTGAACGCGCTAACTACTACCTAATCTCAGGAACTACTGGTCCAATTTGAAAAATTATTTCAGTGTTAGATAGCCTATTTATAGAGGAAGGCTATAGGCTATAGGCTATATGTCATACAGCACGAGTATTTTTTCTGAGTCTTGGATGTTTTCTATGTATTTAAGTATTTATTTCTCTATATAAGTATTTAGTTTGGGACTAGGTCAAGTTGTACGAGTATTATTTAAAAAAATATATCTTTGCTTTACACAAAAAAAACCCAATTATCTTTTTTTTTTCTTATCAATTTATTTGTGTACAATATGTATATTTATTACTTTTCTAGTCTTTTTCATTTTCCTTTTTTAAGAACCCACTTTTTATGACTAACATAGTTTTCTTGTTATTGCTCGCGTGAAGTCTGCTCCACCTACTGTGTAAAATATTTTATTTTGACACCTTATACTAAGGTTGTCTGAAAGAGATCGATTATTAGTGATAAGACCACCTGTTGTTTACCTGTGTTATTTTTAATTGTACTGTTTCTCCGTAATGTTTTTGTTTGGTGTACAATAAAGTGTTTTGTATTGTATTGTAAAAATGAGTCGACTGGCGGTCTTAATTATATTTACGACATAGAAGCAAGACAGGTATAACATTTCCAAACAAACGCTAACTCTAAACACACCAATACCTAAACACTACGTTTAGGTAAATATTTAATGTAAATTGTAATTACAGTTGGGATTACATTCTAATCCCGTCTCATTAATTTGTATCCAGCGTATTATGTAGGTCTTTAGAGTAATTAAATCGGAGGCGAAAAATACTTCTATAATAATGCCCTAAGCAGAATTTTTAGGGGGCCTCATATAGTCGAGCTGCGTCACAGTTTTTTTACGATTTTAGGGTTCCGTACCCAAAGGGTGCTAATGGGACCCTATTACTAAAGCCTCAGCTGTCTGTCTGTCAGGGGCCTGTATCTCATGAACCACCGTGTGCCATTAAATTAGCGGCCATTACTATTAAGTAAATCACGTTGGCAATACGGTAACATGTCTAAGACAATATGGATTTACCGAGTAGAATAAATAAATAAATATAAGGGGACAATCTCACACCAATTGACCTAGTCCCAAACTAAGCTCTAGGATTGTACTATGGGTACTAGACAACGATATAAATACTCATATAGAGAAAATATATACTTAAATACATTAGAAAACATCCATGACTCAGGTACAAATATTCGCGCTCATCACACAAATATCTGCCCTTCCCGGGATTCGAACCCAAGACCGCTAGCTTCGTAGGCAGGGTCACTACCCACTAGGCCAGCGTGTCGTCAAGAATGAAGGGCCAGATCATCAAAATTTATCTATACCAGCAATAGTAACAGTCAACTTCAAAAATGAGTCACCTCTCAAGCTCCCCCAGGTGCTCCATATTCCGCACGGACTTCCGGAGGTCCTTCGTCAGGCCCTCGACCATGGAAGACGTGGGCATGGGCCACCATCGGGAGCTCCACCTCATCCTGAGGGAGCTGCAGTTCATCACCGCGAGGATGAAGAAAGCTGATGAAGAAGCCGAGGTGATCAGCGACTGGAAGTTCGCGGCGATGGTTGTTGACAGGTCAGTGTTGGTGATTATGTGTATTGTTTTTTTTTTAATTGTATTCGAGAGCTCTGAATGCACTTTAAACTGCCAGCGCTTGTCACACCACTATTGAGAAATTAAGATTGTGTTTTAGGATATTACTGTTATCGTTATCAAACTCGGCAAAGGTTATAAAAAACGCATTTACTCATGTTTTTTTTATACATTGGCGCGTGCATTTAACACAGTGATTAATTTATAAGTATATTTGATACATTGAAATGAAAAATATCAACGACATTTTCAAAGGTTTTGAGTGATAACACCCAAAGAACTTTTGACTTAATAACTCGATGATTTATGAAAATTGTTTTTACATTGTTATCAAGACCTGACATACGGATCTGTCGAAGATTTTAAAGAACTGACAAAGGACGCGAGTGTATACCTGCAAAACTGTAAATTTTAATTTGATGTAATCATTATTGTAAAAACCAGTGTGTAAACGCCATACGATAAATAAATAAATAAGACCGTTTTGTTACCATCATCACTTTTAATGGACATATACGCAAAAATTGCTTGGAAGAAAAGTTGCAACTTTGTTTTGTGTGTGTAACTTTGTTATGAAAACGCCCAAGTGGTCGTTTCTCACCGAGTTCGATTCGAGTCTGAGAGTTCTGTATGGCGATAGCATTTTATGTTTGAAACTTTAACACTGTTTATATCGGCACGTCGATACGATTGTACACACATCCGACATGTATTTTGAAACTGAAATGATATTGTCTAAGTAGTCGAAAAAAAGACTACATACTAGGTATCTAATAACAGTAATAAGTAAGATCCAAATGCGCGCTTGGGAGTAGAGATGTACCGTTCCAGAAAATTTTCGACGTTTCTCGAAAATTACGTGTAATGCGGTTTCCCATTAATGAACTTCCATCTCCCACCTTTTTCACCGAAATAACAGCGATAGATGACAATTTGACGGGTTCCTAGGTCACTGGACTTCATATAAACTGCTCCCTATTTCTTGAACTGTTATTATAAGCAGGCCTATTATGGTCGCTTCTATCGCATTATCATTTAGGTACATAAAAAATCTGTCCCTTTTGGTTGAGTGCGGAGGTGCGAGAGTAACAGAGGCTTTATCGACGTTTATCCACAGCGATAAACACGATCATAATAAGCCTGCAGGCAAGTTGATGAAATAAGGGGTAATGTCAATTCAAGGACAGAGCGTAGAGATGAAATACTAGGAAAGCTGGCCCCACCACCGTGCGGGATTAATAATAGGTAGGAAGATAGAAAGAGACAGTTTCAAAGTCTTTTTTCCTTTCAGGTTTTGCCTGTTCGTGTTCAGCCTGTTCACGATCATAGCAACGGTGGCGGTGCTCCTGTCAGCGCCGCACATCATCGTGCAGTGAGGTGCGCGCGCCTCGCGTCCCGAGAGAGAACTAACTATAACCCTAGACTTAACGCGCTGCGTGCGGCTGCGCAACTCGCATACGTTCGAATTTCAAACTGACAGCGTCTAACGTACGCTTAGAAGTTTTCGCTTCGCGCGCAGCGACGTTCTAATTTTAAATCTCTGTAAAATATTGTATCTAAATACGTGGTTCAAACGCACACGGCCCTTAACTAAGTCGAAAGACGGTAAATATAAATACATACGTTATGTAGTAAGTCCAACATAATTATAAAAAGATTGTGATGTTGACTAGGATGTTATACAGATAAACGTTGACAATTATAATTTGTTAAAAGTGTAATAATATTACTAATTAAAAGTTGAAGTTTTAAAATTGTTTCGAATCGCTCGAAAGTTGGTTGGTTTCCGGAAACTTTAATACGCAATTTTCGAATATATACCAAATATTGATGAATTTTACTAACGAAATATTTATTTAATACAGTTTATTACAGCACAATCGATATATATTTTGTATTGGCGTTTAATAATAGTTGTTAATTTGGGATCTTTGGCGAGGACGCGCGCCCCGGAGGGTTGTACCTATCCTTTAGGCAAATGAGGGATCACACAGCGACATTACCCTAGGGGAGTAAGTACGTGTACATAGCACAAAGGATCAAGTATTGGTAGTCGATATACGATCGCCTAGTTACAGTCGTTAAGGCTATGGTTTAGGGTAAATCTATCGCGAGTTCGCGGTCTAACTAGCGCGCTGTTCGCTCGAGTCTCGGTTGATTCTCAGATTGTTTACATTTCATTTACGCCGGAGCTCCAGGAATTGTTAAAAGTCGTGGAATTGATACAATATAAACATGATGGAACCAAAATAATGGTAGATAGTTAAAATTATAGTAAAACGACCGATTAAAATAAACGCTAAATCGACAGTTGTCACTGAACATAACCGCATAAAGGTAGATAAGGACGTATCCAAGTTTGTTATTCGAGTCGAAGAATAAGCCTATTTCGCACGACAACACTAAGAGCATTCTAGCGACTTCACTTAGCCCGGTAGCACCTAGCGTAGCGTGCGCGGTCGATATCACAAGATATCCCACAACGTTTATCAATAATGTACATAATATAAACTTATCGACGTGTGTATTTGTAAATAAAATGTTGAAAATGCGGAAAAATAGTTCTTTTGTTGGGACAGTTTGCTGACTGGTTGCAATTATACTGAATGGCCGACCGCCCAAATGGATTGGTCGAGTATTTTGTTTGGGTGTTTTGATGTGTTACAGTATGCATGCTCGTCGACGGTCTTCGCTCTCTGTACTGTAGTAGGTAGCCAGCAATGTACCATATGCATTGGGATCGTCGTTTGAGTAGTCGCGGGGTTAGAAATGGTTTCGGATGCCTCGGTAAAGCCGCCAAGAGGCCACAGAATTTTAGGCACGCGTTTAAAATTGAATAACGTATTTAAACATAAAATATCACTAGGTGACGTTTCAATCGCGTTAAGGCATCAATGAAGAGGCATCCACGATGCATGCTAACTTTTATACTTCTCAAATGCGATCCTCTAAGGTCGAAGTGTACGTGACATGATTTTTCTCGGCACGTGGACGAATGAAAACGTAACGTTTATGAGTGAATAAAACGCGACGTAGAAGAGATGTGGTGTCGTATGACATTTTTGAATACATTTTTGCAACTGTTATTCTTTATCCGCAAGGGTAAATAGCTGAACATCGAAGTAAATGAGAATAATATGTTTGAAAATATCCTCTCATAACGTACGCCACTATCTAGCCACGTCTCATCGTCGCTCTACTCCCGTCCCGTTCAAGGTTTTATCACGTTAGGTACGTATGTCTACTCCGCGTAACCCTATTAGCAACCTCTCCCCCTCTAGCACGTATTGTAGCAACTAAACTATATCGTATAATAGTCGTATTATTTAACAAAATAACACTATTTCACGTCTTTCTATGTCCGTTCCTCAATTTCGCTCTTATAGATGTCGTGATAGACTAGTGAATGTCGTGTCCCCTCATAAAAAATTAGGCTATGGTTATAATGGAAATATCTTAAGGAGGCTCATTAGATTAGAGTTAAATTTTATGCATCTCGGTGTGTTCTTTCTAATACAATTTTTAATAAAAAGTAATTTTGTGTTATCATCGAACAACATGTAAGAGCGCGTCAAGTGTGTTGGTGTGTTGGTTATAATAGATAATTAAGTATTTTTTGGTGTTATTTGTTTCATTCCTTGAAAGAACAAGAAGAAAATGTTTGACTTGTCGTCTTTATTCTGTGCTGTATTTTTTTTAATATCGTCTGGTGCTTAACTAATATCATGAGAGCAAAATTTAACGTCGTCAAGTTTATTCAAAAAGTAATTTTTGTAACTTTAAATATTTAGCTTTTATAGTCCAATACTATCTGTTGAAAAAATTCGGTTTACCCTATGTGTTTCCAAATTGAGTTTTCAAAAATTCCAATGTGACGTTATTGTACTATGTACCTATCTTTGTCGAAATTACTTATAAGAAATATGAAATTGTAAAATTAATTGATACATTTAATTAGATTTATTAGTGCCAAAACATAGAGTTTATAAATGATAAATTAAGTTGGATTATAGGGGTATAAATAAAAGATAAAGTTGAAGATTTTTATGTAAAAATTAAAAAAAAACGAATTAGGGTCTTTGTTAACATGTAATTTAACGTTAATGTGGCAGCAAGGGGCCGCCGCGACAGGGGTCAGCCAGTTTTAAAGATTACTTTGTTTTACTAAAATAATTATGAGGTTGTGAAACGATTATAAGCCTTGTGGTCGCGGCCCTATGTTTCGTAAAAAAAAGAATTAGGAGCATATCATGGAACTATGTAAACTTAGATGACGCGATGACGACAAATCAGGCAAGAAAAATTGCAAAAATGCTTCTGATTGGTTGAAAATGTTGAAATCAAATATTAATCACAATTCAGGAGACCTAAATCGTCTGCGATTGGACATGACATCACCCTGTTCAAATTTCAGACGTCATAAATTCTAACCTAGTTCCATGACATGTTCTTAATTCAAACGTTTTAAACGCGAGTAGATATCGATCTACACATAATAAATGCTATAATATAAGACCTGATCTGGACCGGGTTTCAACTAAAACAGAACATCTGATGCACACCTCCATCTACAGACTTTCACAAATTCTATTAAGTTTATATTTAAATATGTAATTTATGGGAAAATTTAGGGGGAGTTCCAATGGAATTTGCTATTAGGATGGCATTACAATCGGGTACAGTAAAACACAACTGATATGGCTTACCGATGTACCTGCGCAGATGACATAATTTCGAAGCGTGGGAACCAATCAGCATGATCCACACGTTGCGCGGTTGTATTATTGGTTATTAGTGACGCCAAGTTGACGCGCTCCCGCGTATCATTCAGTCAGCCAGTCAGCCGTATATAGGCGTCAGTGAGATGGACAAAATAGATGCAATTTAACTTGCGCCTTATAACTGTATTACGTACAAGTCCGATCGTGGGTTTTCATGCTTTCGCAAATCATCGGAATCGTTGTTCGTGTGTGCGCAAACGAAGATTCACGACACGCCATATAAATTGTGTTGTACTGTAAAGATTGCTGGAATAATTCTTTATGAGTTTTATTCATATGAAACAAGTGAGTACCTATATAAAGTTAGCTCACAATTCCGCCAGACGAAGGCAAAGTAAAAACAATTTAGCCAGCTCCGCGCTTATTGAACGTTTTCCCGCCTGTGACGTTAGCGTCACGTCAGCCATTTTGTGAACACGCGTAACGCGAAATGGAGTGTGCCAAAATTGGTATAGTTTATACTTTATTTTCAAGTAAGACTGCTGAATATCACTGCCAGTAATGAAACGAAAACGTAACAAGCGTTTTCCGTGAGATATTGAACATTCCCACGTACTTTCGTTGTTTCGATGGACTGGTGATTTACGTAGCTTTGTCTTTAATAAGTTGTTGCTTAAACAATCTTGATCATTAGACTTAAAATTAATAAGCATTTCAGCTCGCGGAATTAAGCATGGACTATTGAATACTTACTGACCTTTTCACTGAATTATTTTATATTAGCACTAATACCTCTTTCCGAATTTCACTCCAACACTAAGGAACCATTTTACACGTTAGCGTAATGAATATGTCTACACTAAAGTAATTATGTACATCTTTCCAAGATGATTGAATGACATACAAAACTTGAATTTGAAATGTATTCGTAAGTCTGCTATAGTTACGTATTGTTTGGACATATACAGTTTTATTTTAATTGATTATGAATCATCGATAAAAAGTAAACTTTTTTTATTATAGATTTTTTATACTTTCTTTCAAATTTCAAAAATGATTTCGTAAAATATCACCTATTTCATCTTTTAGACATCTAAAAAAACTTATTTAATTCAAACTATACAAAATGCAATTAACATCAGCGTATGTGACTACTTAAGGTAGTTAATTGAATTTGTATGTCACGCAAACATCGATTTCATCACTCTGCACAATAGGGAACTAAATGCTTTAATCTCGAAACAGGTATTTTGGACTCTATGTACATTACTCTATCGGACTCACGCTGTAGTCTAAGTTTTATTTTTTATTGCAAATAAAACCCTTCGTACGTGGCTGTTTTTTTTTATTTTATTAAAAATGGCAAAGATTAAATCTGTCCGGTCAAAGTATCTTTTATTTCTAAATTATTGAGCGTTCATCAAGAGTCTTTTAAAATATCACGGTTTTTTTAAACAGCGTTAGTAGCTAAGAGATTCTGGTCGAAAGGGATGTGAAAAAAGATATCGATAGAACCATTTTAACTTCACTTTCCCCGCGGTCGACAGAATTCAAGTTCAAGACTCTTTGTTGAGTATTGATTTCTCAGTCGAGTGATGGGTTTAGCTCAGGAGAATAATGAAGGTAGACCCGTCGTTTGTTATTTCGGCCTCATCTCTATCCTATTAACGCTATTGGGGCTATCAGGAGCAGACATCTTAATTGTCAATCCTGAAATCGTTGGCAATCTTTATTTTAGCATTTTTGTCAAAAAGTATTTTGTGCAATTTTATATCCAAAGGAGATTATACTTTATATAATTAATGATAGCATATGAAATTGGTTATCAATCAAAAACGAATTGACTTGTCTATGAAGACAATTTCTGTTAGTTATAACATCTTAGTTGTTTTTTTTGTTGAGTTTTTAGTTTTTGAATTTTTCAGCCACGCACGAAGAAGGTTAAATACAATTCTTCAGACTATTCTACAATGGGTCTTATTGGAGTCTTATTTTAACCTAAAACACTCTTACCACTAAATGTGGCACACATTTATTTACTTAATTAAATGAATCTTACTAAAGATTTATTTTCGTAAAAAATCTTAAAATGCAAGAGGAAACGCGGGTATAGATTCGCTTTTTTTTGTTGTATAAATTATTTCTTAAAAAACCATTGAGAAAATGCTCATGAATTATGTATACCTACTTAAAGCGCTAGAAAATACACCCACGTTCCCTCTTAGCAAGTAAAGTATGTGTTTGGTTGAATTGCTCACTTCACGCTCTGTCGGGCACTAATTTAAACTCTGACATTACACCGGATGTGTAGATACTTTTAGCTTACTTGTCGCTCAATTTCACACAAAAACCAATACGTCTGTAAGTTAAAAAACACTCCTTATTTATTTAACAGAGGCATAACACAAAATAATTATATCGATAGAAATATCGATAAAGCGCGAGCAAAGCGCAGCACTACGTCTGCATATAAGACCAGTGTGAGCAACAGTAACAAATATATATAGTGTCTCATGCAATCTCGTTTGTAGGGAGGTACTCTTACTATAGAACGTACTCGAAGATGTTTTTAAAATCTAGTTAAGCTCACAGACGAATTGGTTTCAAACACAACAATTAGCACTTTAGTACAAAATTTCACGTCTTCACGTACTGACTTTGTTTTAACACTAACTTTCGGCGTTGCTTTCACCGCTTTTAATTTATCTACTCACTCCACATTGTGTTCTCGGGGTTGTTAATCCTTTGAAATAATAATTATATAAATAAATACGACTGCAGTAAGTTGAATTAATACAGCCGAGTGTAATGTAAGTTTGTAATAAAAAGCCCCTATGGAGGTTTTTATAATAGTAAACAAAATAAATGATACAAAGGTAAATTTGTAAAATAAATAACTCGACGGGTAAAATGTTTATTCGTTAAAATTGACTATCGTAAGTAGCATTCGATTTGTATAAAACTAAAATTAAAGCGATCTGATTTATACTAACTGCGTTGTTTCATTTTACACCCTGGACGACAAATAGAAAACGGAGCGGGGCGTTGTAATTAGCATCGAAAAACGCCTTTTACCTCGTAAGGCCTAGTGTGCAATAGGATATACATTATCAAGGCAATTCAAAACTGTGTTACAGTAAAAATAAGGTTTATTAAATGGCTTTATTGAAGAAACGTAATTGAACTCTATTGCCTTCATTGCAGATTCAAAGTTACACTTACAAAAAAGTCCCTGTTTGCAGTATGGTGGGCCTTACGAGGTTAAGTCGAACTAGTTTATGCTCTACCACTCTACGCAGTGACAGAATGACGGAATGCATTTATGTAGGTATTTAACTATGAATAAACAAGAAACCACGTGATATATTCCAAAAACGGAACAGTGATACGTCAAAGCTCGACGAAACGGTTTTGATTGGCTGCGTAACAGAACCACATGGTTTTGCTTTTCATTTAGATAATAAGGTACCTACTGATGATTCCAGATAATATTAGATGTATAAAATGTTACAAAACAGCTATTATTCACTTGTTAATAAGGCTGTCGTGACGTGTTTCAGAGTTGAGAAGAGAGAAAATACACTTCAAATATAATTCCTATGTCCGCGTTCTATATGTCCTGCTCCTATTGGCTGACCAACTATGTCACCTGGTTTATTGTTTAAATTTAGTTAAGAACCTAAACAAATGGAGTATAACTAATTACTGAGTGTGAAATTCTCACAAACTCAGACACAAACCACTTCCACAGTTTCATAAATTACCCGTGTGCTCCTCATACAAATCTACGAACTCGATTATAAAATTATACCCGTACGCTGCAACTGAAGCATAGCTATATCTACTCAGACAAAGACTCGGTGCCAACGACCTTGTACACTGGCGAGGAAAAATAAGCGGTAAGTTTGTGAAGGAGTTCAATAAAAACGGTCGCTGTTGTTAAGTTATAGTTATCAATTATACTATGGAAAAGGTAAAGCAGGTAAAGGGCTTTCCATATACGCTCAAGAGCATTGGAAACGGGTCACTTTATACGGAAATTCTATATGCAAAGTGACCCGTTTTCATTGCTCTTGACTGTAATAATGACGGCGCGCTACTCAAATTAAAGTAGGTACCTACAGTGCAATAGCTGTTGGAAGGTGCTTCAGGTTTGTACTTGTCTCACGCTTTCATACGTTCAAGATTTCGTAAGAGCGAGTGAGAGAGAAGTACGAACCCGAAGCGCCGAAGTGCTCCCAGACTGTCAATTACGCATCGTCTCTTTTTTATATAAATGCCTGATTAGCGATCGATCTCTATCTATCTCACCATGATATGCGACGACGGTGTTGAGATCAAAGTGGAGTCCGTTGGTCCAGTAGAACCACTGTTGTTTTAACCTTTAAATGCGTAGCGTTTCGAAAATCAAACGCGTCTTTAAAGTTAATTTCCAAAGAATTTTGACAAAGCTACAAATATTACTGCAAAAATTCTAAGTTTGAAAGGGCATTGGGTAATTTTATTTGAAGAATATTGGCATTTTTTTAGCGGCCGCGGATGATTTTTACATAGTTATTTAGAGGACCTCGAAATACACATAGATATATATAATTTATGGCGTTTAATAATATCGGAGCCGAGATATTCAAGATTTAAGTGTTCCGTTTTTGGTACTAAATATACGCCCAGGCAAGAATATTAAATATCTCGGCTCCGATGCACTTAAGAGTATTACATTACATGACAAAACATGTTTATTTCATCATAATTTACCATTTTTACGAATGGCCGCTCACCTTCAAAATGTATGACTTTTACAAATGACAACACTTTTACCCAAACCCCTTTACTTAAAATGTATGTTTGAAATTGAACTTTAAAATATACGATGTAAATCTACTTATTTAAGGGTTAAAGATATTCGAGTTAATATCAGTTAAAAATATGAAGTAAGCCAGGTCCACTCCTTTGCAGATCGGATAAAAAAAAAGCAAAACGTTTGGTGCGAACAAATGGTATTTCAACAGGACAAGCATGATGCCGATCTTCGCCCTCCTGGGGTGTTATTCTCTCAAAAACAACGGACGGTCGGACGAACGAGCGAAATCGCAGCGTCGAGTTTAAATAGTCCTTATACTTTCGATCCATGCTGCTAAATTGAAAATGCACGCGCTAAAATATGTTTTGTTCCCACTGACGGGACTACGTAAACTCCCCGCTTGGACATTCGCTCGTTCGTCCGTCTAACCGTCGTTGTTGAGAGAATCACTGCCCAGGGGTGTGATTCTGTAAATAAGCAAAGGTGAACGAATGCACGAGTGATACCAAGCGGCGAGATTAAGTAGTCCCGTCAGTGCGAACAAAATACATTGTAGCGCGTGCATTTGCAATTAAGCAGCCTTATACGTTCGACCTATCGTGCTGCTAAATTGAAAATGCACGCGCTACAATGTGTTTTGTTCGCACTGACGGGACTACTTAATCTCGCCGCTTGGTATCACTCGTGCATTCGTTTACCTTTGCTTATTTACAGAATCACACCCCAGGACGTTCTATAATGGAATGGTAAGTAATGGTAATCAATGGTCACTTTACAGTAAAGCTGTGCACGTTGGTCTAGCTTCTAGTCTAAATGCGTCGAGCCAACGGCAGGCAATATGATTAGCGTCAACAAAACTGCAATGGTGCTCCCAACACAGCTGTTCCAAAACGTTACCTATACAACCTCGTTAAATATTTTACAACACAACATTGTACAAATTAAAATAATGTTGTCGTGTTCGAAAAGCACGGCGGGCCTAGCTTATAAGACAAATTACAAAATAGCAAAGTCAAAAATGACCAAAAAGTGAACAATCCTGACGTATACATAAAAAAATATTTTAAAGGAAAAATTCCATACAGTTTTTAGTTTAAAAAATAAAAACTTTAAGGTAGTCAAAATGAACCTCATTATATAGAAAATTAGGTTGATAAAAAACTGAGTATTTTTTTTTTTTTTTTTTTTTTTTTTTTTTTTTTTATGGTTTAGAGAAGACAAACGGGCACACAGGCCACCTGATGGTAAGTGGAAACTGTGACCCATAGACATTTGCATTTTGCTTTGCCAACCCTGAGGACTAAGATGGAATGCCTCTATGCTAGTCATTTCACCGGCTGTCTTATCCCCAAACCGGAACACAACAATGCGAACACTGCTGTTTGGCGGTAGGTTAATGGATAAGATGGTGGTAGCAATCCGGACGGACCCTGCATAAGGTCCTACCACCCGCAAACCAAGCATAACATCTTAAATACGGAACCCTCAATGCGGGTGTCCGACTCACACTTGACAGTTTTTTTAAAAACCATACCAGTTCCCCGCCACACAATTTAATTATCACTCAGACGCAAACATTCCAACTTGAAACATCTCATCTCTTAAATTAAAAAGTTATTTTTATGAGGATCCCAGCACCTCCGTCTCGGGAAACTTTAGATTTCTTTGAAGTCGCGACAGGTGCGAAGATATTGGCTATCTTTCGGGTGACAGCCCTCGGTATTGATCCGAGCTGTGGAATTTTCCGCGTTGTTCTGAAGGGATAAAGTGCGGATGTGTCATGAAAACTTGTGCGCACATAGGACCTTTTGTTTCTGAGTTGTCTTGGAGTAACGCAAAATCTTATATAGCAAAATGATTATTTATTCTTGGTAGTAAAGTTAAATTAGTTTTTGAATGGGTTGGAAAGATCAATGGAAGTGTATGTATATTACTAATAATAGCTTTAGTAAATAGTAAGTACCTAAATAACAATTTATTGTGCTGTACTGTCATTATGTATACAATAATGTACAACAAGAGATTGCAAATTAAGAAATCTTTTAAATGTTATAAACAGTCTAAAGTATACAGCAATCACTTCAAATATAACATGTATTTATGTATGCTAGAACTTATTATCAGTAGCATAGAGACGTGTGATAGATTTGAATAAAAAATGATTAAAAACATTTCTCATTACTTTGTATAGGTAAAAATCGAGCTTTATACATCCCTTAATAAATAAACCCCCCCGTAAAATGGTGCAATTGGTTGAAAATCATACAATGGTCATACTCATAACTAACGAGAGAAAAAAGGTTTAAGTACTCGGTGCAATTTGGCATAGGCACGGTCGGCCAATAAAGGTTTTGACAGAAGTTTCTGTGAGATCTAATTATCGCTAAGGGTGACACGTCACTGTCATAATATTACTGCAAGGGAAAATCGAACTTGTTGTATAATGCTTGACGTGCAAATGAACTTCAACCGTAGGGTGGTAGACTACAATTTTGGCCGTCTGTACGTTTAATCCATCACAATGTACTCGTACATTTGCACGTGTTATTTAATTTAATCCAAACTACGGAATGTATATAAAAAAATATAGTCAAGGTATAGCAATCATAGTTTCTATGACACATTGTAGCTAGTAACATTCATTTTTCAAGATTATCCTTACTTTTACGAAATCATATATATTGCATTGAAATAGTTAGTTAACAGAAACAAATCATAGACCAGTATTTATCTATAGTCAAGTAACTAGTCTGTTAAATTCTCTTATTTCACAGCCCCACGTTTCCACTATCGACGTGACAAATCTCGTGATCGCATTTCGAACCACCCGATACGTTCACTCGAGGCGTGGACCGATCGCCTTATGATTGAAAAATTACCGAATTGGCGTCCGTCGCCTCGGGCAGTTACGAATTCGAAATTTAAATCGACACCTTGAGGGGAAACTTTTACATTTTCCTTATTATTTTGTTGATTATCTATGAAATGAGTTGAAATTTTATCTGAATTAATCAAATGGAATTTAAATTATATATTTTAATAATTCTAGAAAAAAATATGAATACATTGAAACTGAATACGTATATTTCAAATATCGTTATTCCCTCGAGAATTTTTAGATTGTCCGGGGTAAAAGTAGCATAAATCTATCCGTGTTAAATCCGCCGTTAGTTGACTCATAACGTTAAAGTGACGAAGCGCTTAAATGTGCATCTACTTATAAGGCTAACCCTACAACGAATACCTTATGGCCGGGATTCACGAGGCTAGTCTACATGAATGCCAGTAATTTTAAGCCAGACGGGTACCATTGCAATGACAGTAACAAAATAATCGTGAAAAAAGCACCAGTCCGGACAGGTAAATCAATGGTGGGGGGCGCTACAAGCTCAAAAATAAAACGGCAAGCTATTAAAAACTTTCCTAGCTTCAGCACCAGCTTCCTAGCCTAGAAGTAAGCTAGTTTTGTATACACGAAGATACTAGCTATACTGGCTTGAAACACTAGCCTCGTGTATCCCGGCCATTATTGGTGGACTAGCTAGCAACGGCAGAAAACAACTTCTCAGAAGGTCTAAGTTGACCATTATACAAAGAACTCTTATCTCCAAACAGTTGCGGACTCCGAAAGCTCTGTTTTTATTGGTGTTCGCGTCTGATTATGGAAATAGGGAGTCAGTCGTGAGAAACTCGCGGGTTGGAGAAACATTACAGTTCATTCTTGAGTTAGTAAATGTGGTATCTTGTTATTTTAAATGTGTTTGAAAGATTGCGATGTGTTTATTACAAGTTTTTATTTTATCTCTCATGTTTGCGCGCTTCTCAGTATGATTTTTAAGTTTAACGGATAAAGGCAAAGGTATGAGTCGGTGCCAATTGGAATGGGTGAAGATGTAAACATTTACGAGTATACTGTTTCACACATAACCTCAAATTATATTCGAGCGTGTTTTTGTTTCAAAAGAAAATACAGTCAAAAGCACTATTATCCATACGGTCAACACGCAAAATATTTTAAGGTATAGGATCATAAACCTTATTGTCGGTGATATAGGGGTGTACCTATAGTTTTTTTTTTAACGGTATAGAGAATACAAACGAGCACACAGGCCACCTGATGGTAAGTGGAAACTGTGACCCATAGACATTCGCATTCACAAGACTGCAATGCAATCCTATGAAACGTGAACGTACGAGTATTATAAAGTTATAAAATTATGACTTCAACTAGACATGATTAATTGATTATGGCGTCATAAATTGGTTAGTTTGGTTTTGTTTGCTTATAGTTCTTCCATTGATACCAGCCATTAATGTAATTTTAGTCGTCACGTCGGATTAGTGGTATCAAAATGCATGAAACTGTCAGTGTTAAAAGTTTAAGAAGTTGTATTTAATTTTTCTCTGCAATTATCCCATTAAGGTGCTTCCTCACCGACGCGTAAAATACGGTGTCGTTGCGGAAACAAAAGACGGGGTCATAGTAAGAATATGGCATCGTTTTTGACGCACCTTTCTGCTGCAGTTTTTAGTTTTTAGTTTGGAACACTTAATGCAAACAAAATTAATAATTACGGGTATGATGACTTATACAGCTGGTTTTATGTTCGAGTAGGAAGGTGGTAACAGGGCACAGACCACTTACCCTATAGACTCCGCTTCGGAACAGTTTGTCTAGTATCTCATTAAGCCAAAATGGCGGGGCGCGGGGGGCGGAAAGTGCACCGTGATTGGCTAGTTCAAAGTCAACGAATAATCAAGTGTGCGCGTCGTGGTGCGCGCCCATAGAACCATGGCAAACATTTAGTGTTTTGTGAGCATAAGCATGGCTTACGGGGGCGCCTTTGTATGCGGAGTCTATAGGGTAAGTGGTCTGTGTAACAGGGTTTGGACTGTTCTTAAAGGCTCGTACAGACTACATTAGTAATTTAGTCGTGTAGCAAGTACTTTAGTAGTAACTAAATGTGTCTGTAATTTCAATACAGATATAACTATCTGTATTGAAATTACAGACACATTTAGTTTTTCGTGTAAAATGTAAACCATTGAAATTATTAGCATTGGGGCATTCCCTCTTAGTCTTTTAGGTGAGCAACGCAACTGAGGTCTTAGGATTGCAATCTTAAGATTATAGTATTATGAATGCAAATGTCTATTGCCAGCGACATGTCATAAAAAAAGCAATGATACCGCAAACGGGTTCATAAATAAACGTTACTTATAACTTCCCTTAGTTTGCGACGGGGTTAAAATAATAGTTCTTTCATATTCATAAATCTGTCGAGGCCGTTTTAATATGCGCAGGCGTTCTGTCTTCAACGATATTATTACTACTTGAACCTTGCATATATTAGATTCAGATTCAGATTCAGATTCAGATTTTATTACTCAATATAACACAGTATAAATTACATTACATGTCAAATTATATGCAGTTACATTGAGATCGTCAGAAATAGAATTAAATTATAATAGTAAAAATAGTAAAAGTCAACACAAAAACAAAGTACAATTACAAAATAGAATAAAATAAAATAAAATAAAATAATAATAATTAAAAGTCAAACTAATTTACATGTCAAAAATAAAATAAAAAAAAAACAAAAATAATTTACATGTTAAAATGTATTTACTGAATTCTAAGTTATTATAATATTATTATTTCTAAGTTAATGGCG
Organism: Acleris laterana; assembly: GCA_963966035.1. NCBI lineage: Eukaryota > Metazoa > Arthropoda > Insecta > Lepidoptera > Tortricidae > Acleris > Acleris laterana. The sequence goes on from OZ014440.1 coordinate 2,860,965, forward strand.
TCTACATAATAGCGTAATTTTGGCAACGTCAAGTATATATAAGCAACGTTGTACGGTGAATCCTGTCCTATCGTCGAAGTTTTCCAGTCATAGTCGTTATGCCCCTTGAAGATGGCCAGCAACCACTTCAATGGCTTGGTGTGATCTTGACCGCTAACTCATTTGGAACCATCTTTTCACTGTTATTTTATTCAATGCAAGTCAATGATACAAGTTGTGCAACAAAACTGCCCTGGATTTTCGAACCATAAAGTAATTTTAATTTAATTTTAATCAACGATAAAGTAATTAACAAAAATAATAATTGACATTATGTTTTTAGAATGACCGCCCGCCATAGACTGAATTCTAAGTTTCTTTACCAGATAAAATAAAAAAATATATCTGCTGCTTTGTAGGTTTAAGGTTAAGGTGGGGGTAACAATGCGACATAGCTATATAAATATATCCCGTATATATCCCGCCTTATCCCGTTCTCTCAACCTAAACTGAACTGGTTTAGTATGTCTTAAAAACATCCCGGTTAAGTAAAAATCATAAGTACAGTCAAGGGCAAAAATATGTATACACTTTAGTACCTTGTCTATTTACGTCATATTTTACGCCATGTATGAACTATCACAGTGGTTAAAGTGACAAGGTACTAAAGTGTATACATATTTTTGCCCTTGACTGTACCTCTCTCTCAGCACATCCTTTATCAATTAACACCCAGCAAATCTGTCAGTTGAAACAAAAACTTCCGATTATTAATTCTATCTCACTTGCCAACTTTTGAGAAAGGAGGATTGCCATTTTAATAATTAAAGTGAATCCGCGAGGAGGCCGGGGCAATAACTCCCTGTGACAAAAGCAGGTCATTAAATTTAATATTTTACGGAGTGCTAGTTCCCCTCTCGACCCCGTTACCTTGTTAGCCGTGTAAAGTAACACGGTACAGAGATTTAAAATTTCTTAACAAGCCTTTAGGCTGCGGCTTTGTCTGCTTAGAAGTCGTTCATCTGACAAACTTTCCGGGATAAAAAGTACTATCAGACCATTGGAACATTGACCCACCATAGAACTGTGTCACATCACAGAGACGTTATGATTCAAGTCATAAGAAGTGACAAACAAATTGTTTTATAATGTCACTGTGACACCGTTCTATGGTGGGTCAGGGTTCCATTGGGCTGATAGTATTATGGCATGGCAGTGAGGTTTGCTAATCTCGCTTCGATATCGTAATCATGTTGTTGATGTTATGACAGCACTTATTCTAAGTCTTCAAGGTTTAGTCTTGAGATTGTCATGAGATTGTAAGATTACAATCTTGGGATTGCCAATGTCTATGGACTTCAAAATCCACTTATTGTGTTTGCTTGAGTGCTCGTTTGCGTGGGAAGGCCACGCCATAAAAAAACTTTGAAAATGTAAATTTATAAAAAGGCGATAAGATGTTTCACGAAATGAAGGAGGTTATTTATTTATTTATCGTATGGCGATTATTACGTCACTGCAATCATTATTTACCTAAAATAAAATAAAATTTAACCTAAAATTTAAAACTAGCGTTCCTAAAGTATTCCACAGCTTTTCCAGACAGATTCTTCAGGTCTTCAATACTGCCATTAAACTTAGTATGTGGGCATTCAAGCACAATATGGCGGGCGGTTTGTTCCGGGTGTCCACATTCACATGCCGCCGACCCACACCAACCCCACTTACTCCTGTGATACGCGCAGTTCCCCACATCGGTTCTGAAGCGGTTCAGTAAGCACCAAATTCGACGCTGCTCAGTAAAGCCCGGGGGTCTTGTGCGGGGATTCAGCTCGAACAGATCCGCGGGCACCGCGCAGGATCGCCATTCGTCGAGCCAAGCGTTGTCAATTTTCCACGAAGGGTCGCCGGTGTTCATCTTGGCTATTGGTGGAGTACGGGATTTTAGTCTCTGGGGGCCCGCAGCAGGTATGTAGTCATTGATGGGTAAAGTTGAGTCCCTTCGTATTTTGTCCAGCTCGCGACGTAGGCACTGCTCCCGGCGCAGGTGGGGGGGAGCGATGTTACACAACGCAGGCAACCAGTGAGTAGGCGTGGGCCGCATACAGCCACTGATGAGGCGCATAGTCTGGTTTAGTTGAGTATCGACAGCCGAGACATGCGTGCTGTTCATCCACACCGGTGAGCAGTACTCTGCCGAAGAGTAGACCAGAGCAAGAGCAGTTGTTCGGAGGCACGCTGCGTTAGCACCCCAGGTTGTACCGGTTAGTTTTTGCACTATATTGTTTCTAGTTCTTAGCTTTGCCGCAGTTTTGTTAAGGTGGCTTTTGTAGGTCAGGCTTCGGTCCAGGGTGACACCAAGGTACCTGGGGTTTGGGTTGTGTTTAAGTAAGTCTCCCTTAAATTCAACGTTGAGTTCGGTGTTCGCCAGCTTGTTGCATAGGTGGAAGCAGCACACCTCCGTTTTGTTTGCGTTAGGGTGCAGGCGCCAACGGGTAAAATAATCGTCCATAGAAAGCAGGTCTCGCTCCAATACAGCTTCGGTTGCTCCGATGTCTCGACTTTGTGTAGCTAGGGCAATATCATCTGCGTACACAAATTTCTTCGAATCCGTTGGTGGAAGATCATGGGTGTAGACATTAAAAAGCAGTGGGGCCAATACCGAACCCTGAGGTAGCCCGTTATTCAGGACCCTACGGTTACTGATCGTGTTGTTAAGGTGAACTTCAAACGTTCTATTCGTGAGAGCGCTTTCCACAAACCGAAAGATTTTAAGACACGGGACCAGTTTTAGGAGCTTGTATAGCAATCCCTGCCGCCATACAGTGTTATATGCAGCTGATAGGTCGATGAAAGCTACTGATGTTTTTTGTTTCCCCTCGAAGCCTTTTTCTATAAAAGAGCTAAGTGCAAGGACCTGATCGCAGCAGTTACGATTCGGCCGGAAGCCAGCTTGTTCCCCAGGTATAGCTTTGTTTATCGTCTCAGCTATTCGGTTATAAATAATCCTTTCGAGCAGTTTGTAGATTACACTTAGCAGGGCTATAGGTCTGTAGCTCTCAGCGCTGTCCCCTTGTTTACCTGGTTTCAATATAGCTGTAATTTTGGCGCGTTTCAGGATGCTAGGTATCTTGCCGGTGTTAATGATATGGGTGAGGAAGCTAGCAAGCCATTGTCGGGTTTTAACACCGCAGTATTTCAGGAATTCCGGGAATATGCCATCCGCCCCGCAGGCTTTGTTTGTATTTATTTGACTGATGCCATTATTAACTTCGGTAATCGTGACGGGTCCACTATAGGCGCTGTTGGCGGTTGTTGTTTGCTTAAGGTCTTTCAGTTCCTTGCGGATCCTCTTAGAGTGGAGCTTATGGCTTGGCGCTTTGGACAGATTGACTATTCTAGTAGCGATTTCATTGGCATTGACCTTTGCTTGGTGAGTCTCTTTGCTGGCCCCGGTGGTTAATCGTGCCAGGACGTGCCATGCTTTCCTGCTGGAGTGAGCAAAATTTAAACTTTTGACTGTGTTTTCCCATTTACGGAGTCTGGCTTCGTTTAAAGATTTTATAAGCGTATGTCCACAGGTTCTATCGCCAGTTTTATTAAATTCAGCCCAGGCAGCTTCGCATTCGTCGTTCCAACCAGGTATATACTCTTTTCTGAAGCCTCGGGGTACAAACCGCTTAGCGGTTGATATCATAAGCTTCTGGAAACGCCCGCAGTTTTCTGACAGCGGTGGAACCCAACGGATGTCATCATCTAGCTTATTAGCATATCTTTTCCAGTCTGCCTTTTTGAAGTTCCAACGTGGGGCCGGGTATGATTCAATGATGGGGATTTTTAGGCCAACTACAACCAGTACTGGCCTATGTTGGCTGTTCGGAAAATCAGCGAGTACGGTGCGCTTTATTGGCATGGGTTCGCCTTCCTCATCTAAGGAACCAAATATGAGGTCGGGGTTGTAATCTTTGCCCCATCGGGCCGATCTGAAAGTGCCTTTACTCTTTAGGTCCAGTACTAGGAAAGCATTGTTAGAGTCAGCCCAGTGGTGAAGTTTCTCGCCATTGTCGTCGGACGATTTATAACCCCATGAGGTATGGTGGCTGTTATAGTCCCCTGCGTACAGCGCCGGGTGCCCAAGGTTTGGAAGAGCTGGATCGGGCCAGACGCTGTTCGGGGGTTTGTACACGTTACAAATTTTTATTTCACCGTATCGTATGGTTGTTGTCTCAATATTGTCCGGGGTGACAGAGATGTTTAGTAGTTCAGATGATGGCAGCAATGATGTTTTAACGTATGTAGCTGTACCGTATTTTTCGTGATAGGTAGCACCGATAATTTGATAGCCCGGGATGGCCCCTCGTCGTGAGAGCTGTGCAGGATCTGCTGTGTGAGTCTCTTGTAGCAGAACGATGTCTGCTTTGTTGTCATTGACTATTCTACTTAAGCATTCTGATTTTGCTTGGCTTATGCCCTCTATATTGAGTGAACAGACACGGACGGAGGGTCCAATGTCTTTAGTCGAGGGGCGCTTAGAAGCACCGTTTTGTGATTGTTTCCTGAGCATGATAGACGATAGACGATTCGCAGTGACAGTAAGCCGTGAGATTCGAGTGGAACAGTACGGCTGCCAGTTTATTGCACTTTTAGCACCACCCAGGGGTAACGTGTAGGGAAGCGGTGGGTATTCTCCTACGGACGTGGTGCAATATATACCCCCAAGGAGGTTAATAAGCACACAGGGCAATAGTAGAACATTCTAAGATCCATGGACATTTTCCATCGATTGCAGTTATTGCGGTCTTAGAATGAGCTTGATGAGCGTGTACCCGCCAAACTTAAAAATGTACAATTCGACGAAGCATTTAAACATCAGCTGAGAAACCTTTTATTGGATAATCTATTATACTCCGTGGATGAATATATGGAACTGGAAATGTAAATTTATTTTATTATTGTGTTGACTTTATTAATTTCTGTACATGTCATTATATTGACATCGGACGAGTGGCCATTTTATTAGATGTGTAATTGTTGTTGTTATAATTATTATTTATTTTTGCATTCTTTGATTAGTAGTATTTATAATGTAATTTCGTATTTTTTGAATGCAATGCAATTAATATTGTAATATTACAGTGATCAATAAAAAAAAAGTAGTAGTAGTACAAAGGTGTTGTCAACCCTGAGAACTGAGATGATAATTATCTATACTCGTACGTTAGTCATATTCCTTTAGATTGATTGTCTGACTTATAATGGAACACAACAGTGGGAATACTGCTGGCGCAGCGTTAGAGGAAAAAAATCTACTGTTTCGTATCATCATCAAGTTGGGCAACTAGTAAGCGTTGATGTTATCAATGTCAGAGAATTTCGATTCCCAACAGGTAGGCCGTTTGTTTGTATTAAAAAAAAATAACCACGCTTGAAGGCTTGAATACAGAAAGCCGTAATCCTGGACACGGCACCGTATTGTCAGTAGCTTCCTGACCCCGGTAGGGTTACCGGCAGCTTGAATCTTGCTCCGCAGCCAGTGGCACCGATAGCTTATGATTATTTTATGTACATCTTTGTTTTGTTAATTTACTTCTTCTTATTACAACGTATTTAATCAAATCGCTTTCCGCGTCTGTCTGTATAAACGCTAATTCCTCCTAAACCCCGCAACAGATTTGAATGCGGGTTTCACTGCCAGTTAGATATTTTTTTACAGATGGGTTTTATATCAAGTGCGATGGATTTACAACTCATATTATCTAAATATAACCATGGAGCATAATTACCGGTGGGGAAGCAAAGTAGGCACATTTTACAATAAATATATGTATTGTAAATTCTGGTGTATGTACGGTGCTGCATAAAACTCACATAAACCAAACCGAAGCGAGGGCGAGTCGCTAGTTTGAAGTAATAAAAACAACAGTTGACGTTTCAGCCATTATGCATAAACCGACTGCGGTCATAGAGATTGTAATTAAAATATTTAAATGAGTTTCCTCCTTTTGTGCACCGTCCAATGCTGTTCAGAGCTAGCTTAGTCGAGTTTTTTAACATGTTTCGCTTACAAGTCGGCTTAACGTTGTTTGTTTATGCACATTTACATACCTCGGCTCTTTAAAAGGCGTTTGGTTTTGTAAGTCTCTCTAATTTGGTCTTATGCGAGTGTGCGATTTTAACGGACTGAACGAATTTTTAAGACTTCTTGCACTGTGCAGTCGAACTCTTAAGTAGCTGGGGTGTTATTTTTTCAAAAACAACGGACGGTCGGACGAACGAGCGAAATCGCAGCGGCGAGTTTAACTCAGAGCAAACAAAACATATTTAAGCGCGTGCATTTTCAATTTGGCAGTATGTCAATAAGATCGAACGTATAAGGCTGCCTAATTGTGAATGCACGCGCTAAAATATGTTTTGTTCGCTCTGACGGGCCTACTTAAACTCACCGTGATTTCGCTCGTTCATCCGGCCGTCCGTGGGTTTTAGGAGAATAACGCCCCTGTATATTTTAGTACCATGCCGCAATAATGTATTAAAGTGAGAGTGGCTTGAATTTAGTATATCAATAGCTGTGACAAGGTACTAAAACGTTCTGTTACTTATGAGTTGGACTGTATTTGAAATTTACTTTATATCAAGGAAAACGGAACTAATAAAACTGGAAAGTAGCAGCCAGTTATAAATATGTCCTATTTTTAACCTCCGACGCAAAAAAGAGGGTTTGGTACCGTAGCTTTTTAACGGATGACCCGATTTGGATGCGGTTTTTTTATTTGGTGTTAGCATCATTATTTTCCGTATCTTTATTAACGTCTTGGCTCAAAGCCACAATAGATATAGTTTATAGCCCGGAGACTGAAATAGAGCACTTTTTAATTACGGAAATTTGACATTTCTCAAGGGAATAACTATTGGTTTTCTACTCCGAAATACAAAGAGGATTATTTTTTATGACTAGTGCGATCCCAACGGAAGACCAGCGTTGTCTTCACATCCAGCAAATGCTGAGTTAGGACCGTTTGCGCAACATTAGCACTGCATGTCATCTCTTTGTCTTTCTATCTTACTATAAAACCTTTTATCTCCGAACAACCTTGTTCTATTTTTAAAATAAAAGTCTAGCAAGAATATTAAATCCTGGAATCTCGAAATGGAATCTTGAATCGTTGCCCGTTGTAACGCGAGTCGGTGACAGCGAGCGCAACGAGTGACACGACAAACCACTCCAGTCACTTGTACAGTCACCACACAGGATTGTTGAGCTACTTGTCACTGTTCTTAATACATACACATACATACATAAGTTCACGCCTTTATTCCCAGAGTGGGGTAGGCAGAGCTACAGAATTACTAACAACTCTAAAAACTTGTTAATAATTCTGTAACCACATTTTGCACAATTAGGCTAAGATGTTTACCAGTGTATTAGTGACAGGTTGCAAGCCCATCGCCTAACAGTACTACACAGCCTTTATTCCTTTAGTCATCTCTTACGACATCCACGGGAGGACATGGAGTGGCACTATTCTTACCCGGCACCCACGCGGGAAACCACCGCCACCACCCATCACCACCGCCACTTGTCACTGTTCTTAATTTGAGCATTTCTAAAAAAGTTTGTACATTTCATTTACGACTCCGATTTGCGAAAAATTTTGCAGGTAGGTAGGGTAAATGATACTGAGCCTAAATAACATAGTCTCCCAAAATGTCCCAATTAATTTGTATGGAAACTTCCTTTTTTGTTATCACGAACGGAAGAATTTTGGTAACAAAAAAGGAAGTTTCCATACAAATTAATTGGGACATTTTGGGAGACTATGTTATTTAGGCTCAGTATCATTTACCCTACCTACCTGCAAAATTTTTCGCAAATCGGAGTCGTAAATGAAATGTACAAACTTTTTTAGAAATGCTCATTTAGCCGTGTAATGCAAATCGGGCATACTCGTGTGACATCGTCGTGAACGACTGATAGATAACGAATGACGACATGTCTCGTGTCACAGAAAGAGTATTCTATCTTTGTTATTCGGTATTTCCATCAAATCAGCTGTCAACAATAATCTGACAGAACATCGGTAATTTTCTTCTCATAAACGTGAAATAAGCTTGGAATAGTTTTTGCCATGCTTTGTCCTTATGTATAATTGGGATTGTTCATATTTTTACAATTACTTCAATTCGAAAACCATTTCGAGGAATAGCCTTTTATAGCCGCTATGCATTATTAAGTTGTTGAAATATTTATCTATCACTACATAGTATAAAACAAAGTCGCTTCCCGCTGTCTGTCCCTATGTATGCTTAGATCTTTAAAACTACGCAACGGATTTTGATGCAGTTTTTTTTAGTAGATAGAGTGATTTAAGAGGAAGGTTTTTATGTATAATAAATTGTTTTATGTACGTGTGTTATAGAAAAATCAAATAAACCGAAGCGAAGCGAGGGCGGCTCGCTGGTTTTGAATATTTCGACAAAAGTATATTTAACCTTTGTTTGACTTTCGTTTTCGGACTGAAGCCCTCCTAGGTGTATCTTACGGGTTAGGCGAAAACAGCTTGAAATAGTAGGTATGTTTTAATACACTATTATAATCACTTTTTTTCATTGGATGTCATTTAATTATTGTAATTTAATAGAAAATGCCATCCTAAATTTCAAATAATCATGTCACCCATAAAATGACTGCTAAATAAATAAAGATATTAAAACAAAACTATTGGGTCAATGGATAAAATAAAAGAATTGGTGACTTAAAATTTCCTATTCTTTCGAATAAGAAAGTAAAAACCGTGAGTTATTTTTTTGGTCAATCCCAATTGTGACATTTGCATCTAACAGAAAGTGACAAAGCATGGCATAAACTATTCCAAGCTTATTCCACGTTTATAAGTAAGAAAGAGGGTTAGACTCGTAAACAACGTTCGGATAAAGTTATGATTTTTCCGCTGACATCGTTACGTTATAACAATTAATTGCTAGGTTACTGTTTATATAGGTACCGTACTTTGTTGTAGTCACTTTATTGTCAGGTTGACAGTATTGGTCTTCGGGTTAGCCAACAGTTAATTTGCATGAAAATTTCTAACCTAAATGGCACTTCTCGCCTGTCAAACACGATGAAAAAGATGGAATGCTTTCCTGCGAATTTCCTTGTCTGGATATACGAATATAACCGACTAAACCCGATTAGTACACGGCCAACATAAGAGTGGCAAGTGGCTCCACAGTCCTTACAGTTTTTTTTACCAACTATCTTTAATATACAACCTGATTTATTTAACTCATTTGACATCAATTAGCATAATAATTATTTGCATTTAATTAGTTAATGATTTATGTATACAATGACTTTTTTATTGACACGTGAATTGACCGGGCTTAAAGTATCTCTGTGAATTGTGACGTCTCTGTGCTATTTATTTTACGCTGAGAGAAAAGGACAGAGTTATGTAAATACTATAGCTTCGTCCTTTACGTTCACCGTAAAATGAACTGCATAGCTATGTCATAATAACCCACCAGTACCTACTAAAGTTGAGGCATTGAATCGTGAAAACAGAACAAACAAACAATCGCACCAAAATATGAGGAAGGACGGATGTATATATTATACAGGTTGTGCTATCTTTACCTAGTAAAATTCTTACGATTTTGGAAAATCTTAATACCAACTTTAGTTGCATTTATTCATTTAATTTGGTTCCTAATCTAGAGTAAAGTTGTTTTAATGAAAAAATGCATCGCTTCGAATCCAATACGGCGTGGAAAGGCACTAAAGTAACTTTAGTTAACTGTGTTTATTATGCCTCTGACATGTCATACAAATGGTTTTTGAAAACGAAGTGTAGGTACTCAAAGCCTGCAACGAATAATTGCAGCACCGCAGCCCTGCGCTCTTGTGCAGCCAGGGCTCCGTCTGCGCTGTAGCATGCTTTATAAACATTTGCCATTGTTATCGCATGATGCGGTGTTTCACTAATTAGCTCAGCTATACGTACAGGGTGCTTTTATATTCACAATAATTATACTTCTGTGGGGTTATTATGACGTACCTTTGCAATTCATTTTGCGCTGAGAGAAAAGGACAGAGCTATGTCACTGTTATAGCTCCGTCCTTTACGCTCACCATAAAATGAATTGCATAGCCATGTCATAATAACCCCTCTGTACATGTTCCTAAATTGTAAATTTGAATTAAGCTAAACTCGGAAAAATTACCTGATTTTGGAATTGTCTAGTTACTTTATATTTTATAATTATGTTGTTTTACTATTTTTGAACTTAATTAAAAATTAAGCTTGTATAAATGGTATAAAAGTATCGGCATTTATTGCAAGGGAATTCATTTTGGAGTTTTTTTTTTAAATATTTTTTAAGCATTACATACCTACAGATTTGACGATATAATCAATGAACGATACAACAATTCCCCAAGTTGTTTTATTTTTATTTTTAATAACTACTTTCCTATTACGCTTAAAAATATACAACCTGTCATAGACGAACCCCTACTAATAAAGACCTGTTTGTGCCCTCGGGGTACGTTTAAAATGCCTTTTAAGATATGAGCATCTGTTACTTCGTTTAAGAACTAAGTAGCTCATTAAAATATGCAAAATTCATTGCAGAAACATTTTAATCATCTAAAACACTCGTACAGAAAGCTTTGACTGCATTTCTTTAGACCTCGGGCCCCCGGAGCGGAAACATCGAACATTTAGCTAATTGGCATTCGGCCCACGATATTTTCAAACCATTTTTCAGCCAAAGTGGATTAATGCTTGCCTATTCGTTCCCAGTAGGCCGGGAGAGACAATAGGAGAGAGGTCGCTTGAAAGAAAAATATTTGTATAAAAATACCGCTGTAGAAAATACAGGGTGGATAAAATGAACGCCACATACAGATTAACTACTTTTAATATTGAGAATAGTAAATTGTGAATGAAAAAAACTCATTTTTACTTTTGAAATAAATACACGTTCATGTCTTAATAAAATTAAAGAACAGGGCTGTATTTATCCTTTGACAAAGTTTGGATAAAGCATCTGTCACCTTCTGACACTAACGTGTCATCATAAGTACGAGAGTGACGGATGCTTTATGCAAACTTTGACACGCGGTATATAGCCATACTAGGCCCACAGGACAAGTATGACAAAAATTACCCTAATGCCTAATTTTAAGATAGAGAGCAAAAGAGTTACTTATAGACATCATTTATCTCAAAGTACAGAAGATTATTTTCCTAACAATGTAACGTTTGGCTAAACGAACATGCCTACTCTTTACTGGTGAGAGAAAGAGATATAGCCGTGTAACTGCTATAGGTCTGTCCCTTATACTCATCATAAAGTAAATTGCTTAGCCTTGTCATGGTAACTCCCATGGTTCTTCTACCGTATAATTCTAAAATCAGCCTCGGTAGTGCAAACCGCTATACCGCTTTTTTAGCTTCGCGCCTAAAAGCGGAGTGCGGGGCTTGACAGTGAGTTTTATTCATTATAGAAAGAAATAAATCTGCGATGAACCTGATTCAATTATCATAATTTAAAAAACCGCGTCCGAGTCGGTCCATCCGTTTAAAAGCTACGATGGCACAGAGAGACACAAATGGAAATGGATGGAATGGATGGAAATTTGGGTCCATATTGACTCACATAAAATTCTTATTCCTATTTTTTGTTTTCCTACCGATTTGTATTCATAATAATCACTCTTCATAATTTTTTTTCTCATACTTTTTAAGTCATAATTATCGCAATTCATAATGCATTTTTTTAAGAAACTGTTACTTTTTGAGACTTTTTATAAAATCTAACCGAACCTAACCTAACCTTATTACACGTAAGACATTTAAGAAATTGTGAAAAGGGTATGGCTTCATTTATATTGGCGTTATGAATTCAGATGATTATGTGTTCCGATCGTTAGTACTAAAAAAAATAATGAAGAGTATGAGGAGTGATCATTATGATGTAAAATGGTATGAGAAACATTTTCGTACTTCCAATAATAGGACTTATAAAGTTATGTGAGTAGATACGCACCCGTTAAATTTACAATAACCCTCTTTGTTCGTTCGGGGTTAAAAACGAATGGAATTATTCATTTCCAAATAAAATTTGGTTTTTGTAGTGATATCTGAACACGCTTTAACGCTATTAGCAATGGAGTCGAGTTTGAATATTTGTGAGCACCATTTATATTCCGATGTATTTCATGGTGATTAAATTTAAATAACAATTGTTCTTTTTAACCTTTCCCTTTGGAAATGATTGAACAAAATAACTCTTTGGTGATGTTTAGTGTTAAAAAAAACCGGCCAAGTTTAGAGGGGGTTCCGTACATACGTTATTTTTTTGATAGAATTCTTACAGGTTGTCAATAATTTCGAAAATCACGGGGGGGATGGTCATTTTTCGTCTTCTTTCAAAATCAAAACATTTTTTTTATGAGATCCTCATAACGAGTACATAAGAATATGGTGTATTTTTTTTGAGAAATGTTTTTCACAAGTAGGTAGGCAAATCTAGTAAAGGTTTATAGTTTTAGAAACAATATAAGGCAATTCTACCTTTGGTTTTATCCTCAATATATAGTTTCTTTCGATGATTCTTCGTCACAGTGATGCTCTTTTCCGAGGTGCTAACAGATATATATATATATTTTTTTTATATTTTTTATTTAACTCCATATTACGTGTCAAGAGCCATGGTTATTATGCACCTGGAGCTTTCGATTAAGCGAGCGAAGTCATACGAGCCTAAGCGAGTTTTAAACTATCGAATAAATGAGAATGCATAACATTTATTAATTGAACGGATTTGTGTAAAAGTATTATCAATTTTGTTAAAGTCATTTTTATTTTATTTTATTTTATTTGTATTTTATTTTTATATTAAGTATCAAAACTGAATACTTAAATCTTTAATATCTCGGCACCGATATTATTTAACGCCGTAAATTATATACATCTATGTGTATTTAGAGGTCCTCTAAATAACTATGTGGAAATGCACCCATGCTGAAAAAAATAATTATCCACTACCCTTTATTATACATTGGTCATTTTGTTTCTGCTCACCCTATATATATTCAAACTCGTATAGGTCTTCAATGAACTCTCTCAGTTATCTCTGCAGCATGGCGCGGCCCGCGGATTTTTCCGTGACTCGGCAAGAAATAAGAGTATTGACTTTGATCTATTGCTCGTCAAACCGCGCTATAACCAGCTCACCCAAATAAATATCCTCTATATTATTCTATTTATTCAATTTCAGTTGACGATGTCGGAAGTTTCTTTCCGAAAAGTTTCCTTACATATGGGCTTAAGACGACCACTTAAATCGACGACTTGGTTCATAAGAACAAATTTCTCCATTATGTAATGCCGGTTGGACGGATCACAATTTATAACTCCATATTAAAATATATCTATAGTAATATTATAAAGCTGAAGAGTTTGTTTGTTTGTTTGGGTGCTTGAACGCGCTTATCTCAGGAACTACTGGTCCGATTTGAAAAATAATTTCAGTGTTAGATAGCCCATTTATTGAGGAAGGCTATAGGCAAAAAAAGCTCACATAAACCAAAGCGAAGCGAGGGCGGGTCGCTAATAAATATATAACCCCAACCTAAGCTCTAGACTTTTAGCTACTTTCTTAAGGGCACTAAACAAAAATAAATATACTTATATAGATAAATATATACTAAAATACAAGGAAAACTTCCAAGATGCCGAACCAAATATTGCGCTCATCACACTAAGCATGTACTTACCTTTTTGAAACATAAATAAAAAAATAACAAAAAAAAAACAAATTAGCCCATATCGGGAATCAAACACAAAACCGCCAACTAGTTCTACAAGTTCAAGCCTAAGTTGGGAATACTTCGATTTGAGTTCAGATTGTCCCCTAACAATTATCAATTAAATACTGACTCGTATAAACTGATCACTCTGTATACTTAGATATGTAAGTACCGCTTTTTCTATTCATGCTTCATATGGTTGCTAGGAAGTCATACTTGGTACAGTAAAACACAACCGACATGGCTTACCGATACCCGCCGGTACCTGCGCAGATGACTTTTTTTCGAAGCGCGGGAACCAATCAGCGTAGCGTGGTTGTATTCTGAGCTATTATTGGTTATTAGTGACGCCATGTTGACGCGCGCCCGAGTGTCATTCAGACAGCCGCCAAACGTGCGCGAGTGACATGGAAAAATATATGCAATTTAATTTGCGCCTTGTAACTACTCGTATTACGCACACCTGACCGTGGGTTTTAATCGTGCTTTCAGAAATCATCGGAATCGATGTTCGTGTCTGCGCGAACAAAGATTCACGACGCGCCATATCAGTTTGTGTTCTACTGTAAAACCATATTGATTTTGATTATTAACGTAATCTATTATTTTTAACTCGGTCTTCATTCGAATATAGAATAAAGCTCCTGGTAAATAATGCTCTTAGGCAATAAATCTCCACGTGAACGATGTTAAACAAACAAGAATAAATAAACCTTAATTTAATACCGCTTTCACCCGTTTATTTAAACAACATTACCCATTCTTATTCACAAATAAAGGAGACAAGTTGAACAAATTATTCAAGCGAGCTCGCTACAAAATGTTCAACATATCGCGCCACCTGAAATGTGTACACTCAGCGAAACATAGACAAAAGAATATTTTTATATGAAAATACCAGACTCAATTTTATTAATAACATAGTGGGGCTTCCTTCATTTGAAACTGAGCTTTGGCGAATGTTCCGAACGTTGCTATTTGGTTGAATACAATATTTACTATGCGATTTGCTCGTCTGTTATGTTCTGCGGGATATTCGAGGTGTTATTAAGACGGAGCAGCGACGCTGTTCAGAAGAAAAAGGCGGTATACGAGTGCGGAATCAATATGCGCATACTGCCTTCTTGTTTAAGTTTGCCGAGAGGAGGATATGTCGCAAAATTGTTCTCCAGAAGCCGGAAAGTGTTTGCATAACATAATTGAGGAATATTTTTCAGTTAGATTGTCTTTGTGAGTCGGTTTTTATGAAAAATTGCGGTTTTTAGTGGAATATTACGTCAAGGGGTATTTTTAACCCCCGATGGAAAAATAAGGGACTTATAAATTTGACGTGTGTATCTGTGTATGTCTGTGGCATCATAGCACGTAAACGGATAAATGCATTGTGATTTCGTTTTTTTGTTAAATAGGTGAATTTATCGCGAGTGTTCTCAACTAAGTTTCATGAAAATTGGTTAAGCCGTTTAAGAGATATCAACTCTGAAAGGCTCCAGCTCTTAATTAAGTTGTTTAAGTATATTTCTTTAGTTGCATTGTATAAATACACCAAATATAATGCAAACTAGAAATACTAGTGGTGGTAATTAAGTCCTTGTGCAGGTTCTATCCTGTCCTGAGTGCTATGTAAAAAGTATGCTATGATATACAAGACCAATGACCCTGGCCAAGATGCACTGCGCTGCTATCGTTTTTAAACCAATCGCGTCACTAGCACATCACGTGATATGAAGAGTCACGTGATCTACCAGTGACGCGATTGGTTTAAAAACGAAACACAAAACGCCGTCAGTGCGAACAAAACACATTGTAGCGCGTGCATTTTTAATTTAGCAGCACGATTGGTCGAACGTATAAGGCTACTTAATTGAAAATGCACGCGCTACAATGTGTTTTGTTCGCACTGACGGGACTACTTAATCTCGCCGCTTGGTATCACTCGACAGTCCGCACGACCGGCGTTGTTTACAGAATCACTACCCTGACCACCAACCCGCGTACACGGTATTATTTCTAAAACCAACATGTAAAGGCGCCGTTTTAAAAATGAGTATTGCTCTCAAAGAAATATCAACTCACATGACATAAAATATGCATATGCACAAGGCTAAATAAACGTCGGTTGTCCGATCCTTTTGCTCTGGCGTGCATAATTTTGCAGTCGCCGGACTCCACTACGAAAGTATAACGAGAGTTACAGTTATGTAAATAGGTAACCTACATTTTGGGAGGATGTAAACTGGCGAGTGGGCCAATAAATAGTTCGGCGACTTTTATACACTGAAACAGACAGGTTCCGTGTGGTTGCCGGGTTAGAATAGTGCCACTCCATATCTTCCCGTGGATGTCGTAAGAGACGGCTAAGGGAATAAAGGCGTATAGTATTGTTAGGCGATGGGCTTGCAACCTGTCACTAATACACTGGTAAACATCTTAGCCTAAGTGTGCAAAATGTGGTTACAGAATTATCAACAAGTTTTTAGAGTTGTTGGTAATTCTGTAGCTGTGCCTACCCCACTCTGGGAATAAAGGCGTGAGTTTATGTATGTATGTATGTACCTACAGACAGAATGTTGATCTACTTGCATAAAATCTTTATTTTATAGGTTTATTTTTGCACAAGCATTTTAGGGTTTATTCTTTTCGTCTTGGTCATGAGTGGTGTATTTTCTAGAAATGTAGCACTGTTGTTTCAGCCACTAGTCCCCGGTACCTTGCTCTAAAGCGAGGTTTATACTAAAATTGTCGGTAAAACGATGAAGTAAGAATTTTAAATCGGGTCCCTTTCTCTTTTTTTTACCTATTTTAATTTGGTATAATTGATTGAGATCCAGTTCTGAATCATATAAGATATCCAATATGTCCAGTTGCATAGCCCAATTAAGGTGATAATCTAGTGGTCTGACATTAACTAAGGCTAAATTCAGATGAAAGCGCGGTTCAGCTGTTCAGATGACGGCGGCTTGCGCGCGGCAGTCTATCGTGAACCTTCAGTGAGAATGGACGTCTAGGAGGCAACTTGCTTGAGGTTTTAGTAAATCAATAGATATCCGTCCTTAATTTTCGTATCTACGTGCGTCCTTCCGCCTAAGGCCGCGCAGATCATCTGAACAGGTCTATACAGGGGTGTGATTATGTAAATAAGCAAAGATGAACGAATGCACGAGTGATACCAAGCGGCGAGATTAAGTAGTCCCGTCAGTGCGAACAAAACACATTGTAGCGCGTGCATTTTCAATTTAGCAGCACGATAGGTCGAACGTATAAGGCTGCTTAATTGAAAATGCACTACTTAATCTCGCCGCTTGATATCACTCGTGCATTCGTTCACCTTTGCTTATTTACAGAATCACACCCCTGGTCTGCAGATCTTAATCCGTGCGCTGACGCACGGTGAAAGATCTTGCGCGCGGTGCATGGCGCTCCGCGCGGTCATATAAACGACGATATTGATTTGATATAATCACACACCGCGCGGCGAGCCAACCGCGCATTGACACGCGTTCATGTGAACTTAGCCTAAGTGTAACTAATAATAATAATATAATAATAATAATCATTTATTTCAAATTAAATGAACAACAATATAATTATAGTATAAAAAGCAAAACAGTCAAAGATCTTAGGTCTAGGAAATAAAAATTACATGATGTCTAAGCTAGGTGACAAAAAAAATTGCAACCTGTGTTTTAGACATTAATTAAGCCTAAAATCTAAATCTAATTACAAAATATACCTTTAAACAGTAATAAACGCTTATAAATGCTTATAAACGCTTACCTATATTAGTAATTAATTAATTACATCAAAACATTAATAATGAGCAGAAAATAAAATAAAGAAATAATCTACAAAACATTATAATAAAATCACTTGTCACCTTGCAATCGTCAGCAGATTTTCCGTGTCAACATACGATAGACCTAGAAGCCATGTCAGTACTTTGGCTTTACACATTTTTAAATTTAGGTTATAGATGTTTAGAATTCTATTAATTTTGTTATATAAATAAGGGCCAAGAAACGGGAAGAATTTGTGTGCGAAGGCGTGGGAGGTGCTGTTTGGGACAAAAACTATGTCTTTGCGTCTTTTGTTATTAATTTCAGGATTGTACGGTGCAGCTGTATGTTGTTTTAGAGTTAGTGACAAGATGAAAAGTTGCCGGACAGTTAGGACTTTGCATGATTGGTACAGCTCCATTGTTGGAAAAAGAAAGGGCCTGAAGGTTGAAACCTTTAAAACAGCTCTCTGAGCTCTTTCTAAGGTAAGTAGTGTAGTCTTTGCTGCGCCACCCCATGCAACTAACTGTACTTGCCATTGCATCCAAATCGGATTTGAGAAAGTACCTAAAATACTAGGGACTTTTTCAAATCCAATTTGGATGCATTGCAAAAACGGACTCCGAAACCCTCGAAAGGTCACAATGCAATGATTTACAAAGCAACAAAGAAGAAATATATGTCTGACCGAACCCAACGGTTGAGAAATGTGACCGGAATTCGAGTGAAACCGAATATTTCTGTGCGGAATATGCTAAGCGGCGCCAAATCAGGGAGTCGCATCGATAGTCCTTCGATATTCAAAATAATTCATGTTTACCCGGCGCCATGTTGGATTTAAATAATGCCGCGGTATTAAACCGGAGCCTTTTCTTATAGTGGGTGTAGGTTTGGTACTTTAAAATGCTATGGCAGACGATTTTTTGTTGATTTACTTATCTTTATACAGCTTAGGGTAGATGTGTGTTCACGTTGATTTAAGTTCACTTTTACCTTGTTTTAAAGCAACATTACATTCCGTTTACCTGATAGGGGTTCAAAAATATTTGTAAAAACACATAAATTAGTAATAGGTACGCGTGAATATTTTAAATATCATGTTGTTTTATTTAGTATCTAATTAAGGTTGTTAACTAACGGAATACTGTGATAGCTACAGGGCCCCTGTTCTATTCTGTAAAACTATATTGCTTTTGATATGGTATTGTATAGTCAACATTATTATAGCTCTTATTTACTTGACAGTACAGCCGCCTAATTATTGACAATACGATAACATCAAAAATATTAAACAATCAGAACTCCTCTTTACCAACGTGAATAAAGAAATATTTACAAACATACAATAAAAGCTCGAGTCAATTAAAAAACCTCTGCGGTGGAAAGATTATCTGTCAGACGATGACAATAGCGATTGTAATGAGAGCTACACAAAGGCTAGCAACATTAACGAGGCAGGCAGGGTCGGCGAAACAAATCTCGCAGTGAACGGGCGCTTTATCAGTGAACCGTGAAGGAACGTTAGGTCTGGCGTGCATATATTTATTTCTACGCTCAATTGAGCCTTATACACATGAGTCTATGGATGACCATACTAATATTGTAAATTTGAAAGTACCTCTGTCTGTCAGTTTGTTTGTTAAGCTTTCAAGGCTAAAGCACTGAACCAATTTCGATGAAATCTGGGACTGGACGTTAACAAAGCAAAATGCGCACAGGCTACCTGATGGTAAGTGGAAACTGTGACCCATAGACATTCGCATTCACAAGACTGCAATGCAATCCTAAGACTGCAAATGCGTTGCCAACCCTGAGGCTAAGATGGAATGCCTCTATGCTAGTCATTTCACCGGTTTTTTTGCACATCCTAATGAGTTCTACTCAGGTGATTTTAAATCAGCTGACTAGAACCGAAGTCTTACTTTGTCACAAAACCAAGCAAAATATTTTAGTCTTCTACGTTCAGGTAATAGGTATCAAATCGATCCACAGTTTCAGGTTTATTTAGCACTAGCTGACCCGTACCCACTTCGTTGGCCTACTTCCTATGACACTCACAAATAACGTGACTTTCTGTTGGTAAAGAATTTTCAAATTCGGTTCGGTACATTCAGAGATTACCCCCTACAACCTCACAAACTGTAAGTACCTCTTTATAATATTAGTAACTGTTCCCGTGCCCACTTCGTTGGGCAATTAACTATTTTTTTGGATTAACAAATAACCTATGACATTCACAAATGACGTGACTTTCTGTTGGTAAAAGAACTTTCAAAATTGTTTCGGTAGATCCAGAGATTACCCCCTACAACCTCACAAACTGTACCTCTTTATAATATTAGTAACTGTTTCCGTGCCCACTTCGTTGGGCAATTAACTATTTTTTTGGATTAATAAATAACCTATAATACTCACAAATAACGTGACTTTCTGTTGGTAAAAGAATTTTCAAAATCGGTTCGGTACATTCAGATATTACCCCCTACAACCTCACAAACTTTACCTCTTTATAATATTAATAGTAAATAGTATAGACTAGCTGTTGTCCACGACTACGTCCGCGTAGAAGTCGTTTATCGCAACTCACGGCAAAAACTACCCCATATATGCTTCCTTGGGACTTAAGCTATATTATATTCTAAATTTCATTTAAATCTGTTCAGCGGTTCAACTGCGAAAGCATAACAAACCGACGTACACAGTTACTTTAAAATTAACAATTTTGATTCTTTATTTAAACTTTTATGCACAATACAAAAGTAAAAAGTACAAATGGCAGACTTAACGCCTAAAGGCATTCTCTACTAGTCAACCACATGGCTAACAGAGAATAACTGGCGCAATTGGAGATATAAACAGTGTTGATAATATTAGTATGGATGGAATAGCTATGGATAAACGAAAAGAAATTTAACGCCACGTTCGCATGCGGCAGCCCTATAATATCAGTTTTTTTATAACGTGAATAAAGAATTTGTTTTCAATAAATAAGCAAGCGTAACTTCGCACCTGATACCAGTAGAACAAAAGAAAGCTTTACAAGGCCGAGCGTTTTATTCACAATATTGGTAAATGAAAGCAGTGTTTTATTTTATTTTAAGGCATGCAGCCAAACAACTTGACAGATAATTAATATGGGAAAAAAAATGTGACTGCCTAACGGCCGTGTCGTTAAGCTGACTTATAAAAGGGTGATTGTTAAGTTGGTTACATGTACACGTATCTCATATACTTACAGGGCGTCCCACGGCTATGCAACATGAAGGGGAAGTACCTTAAATATTGTAGATAGAGGATTTTGCTTTATGAAGACGTTATTTTATTTTAAAAAGTAAGTAAAACTGCATTCAAAGATTTTTGAAAAACTGCTTGCTGAGCCTGGGAATCGAACAGACCAAATATGAAAAAAAAGCATTCTGTATTTTTATGATGCCAGACAAAAGGGTAACTGATAAGAAAAAAACCCTCCAAGTAACATTGTATCTAAAAATAAAGGAACAATGTGAAATTTTTCATTCAAGTTACTAGAAAATTTATTAGTATGTAAAATATATGCAAAAACTGAAGTTTTTTTTTAAATCTTAGTAGGCAATATTATTTACTTTAAAAAAAAAAAGTTTCTAAATAGCAAAGTCTCCTACGGACCATATTTAAGGTACTTCCCTTCATGTGGCATAGCCGCGGGACACCCGGTATTGTGTTTTTACTTGCACTACAAAAAACAATCGTCCAATTCCAACTAAATTCTTTAGTTAATTATAAAACAAAATAATAGTAATAAGGCCGATATATAGCATAACACGGACTAGCGTTTCTGTCAGTTTTCAAACAAATTGCGTCACTGGATCAGTAGACCAGGTAGATGCCGTGATACGAAGAGTCACGTGATCTTCCAGTGACGCGATTGGTTTAAAAACGAAACGAATAGCTACACGCTAGTGCCTCAAGGCTCCCAAATAAACTTGGTAAAACCAAGCCTTTGACGTGGTTCCGTATTGTCAACGTAGTGGCAGCCGAGTAAAATAAACATTTATACCGGGCCTCTATTCAACCCCAAAAACCATATCGTTTTTGACTTGTCCTCGTAATGTCAACGTTTTTATACCTCTTACTTACTTGACACTTGACAGTAATCCCTTGTTCCTTGGAGATAACTATGGTCAGGTAACTGGTTATCTGTGAAGATTTTTTTTCTTCAGAGATAGCCAGTTATCTCCAAGGATTCGTTTTGCCTCGCAGATAACTGTTTTTTTTTACAGTTATCTGCGAAGAACATCCGTTCCTTTGAGATAACCGGTTATCTCCAAGGATTGGTTTCGCCTCGCAGATAACTGATAAAAAAATCAGTTATCTGCGAAGAAAATCCGTTCCTTTGAGATAGCCAGTTATCTCAAAGGAATGGATTTTCGTTATAGATAACTGATTTTTTTATCAGTTATCTGCGAGGCGAAACCAATCCTTGGAGATAACTGGATATCTCTGAAGAAAAAAAATCTTCACAGATAACCAGTTACCTGACCATAGTTATCTCCAAGGAACAAGGGACAGTAATGCTGCCCTCCTAAGCCTATAAGCAGTATCTTAAATTCAATCACCAAAGCAGATTCAATTCTATGTAGTTGTTAATAAGGTTGATATTACTACAAGAGGTTTATCTTAGTTACTGCGTTTTTGCTTAGGACGGCAGAATGGCGGCCAAGTTAAAAACAATACCGCTTAGAATACAGAGGGGTTATTATGACATAACTATGCAGTTCATTTTACGGTGAGTGTAAGGGACAGAGCTATGGCAGATATATAGCTCTGTCCTTCTCTCTCAGCGTAAACAGAATTGCATAACTATGTCATAATAACCCCCCAGGCCCTATTGTAGATCAAGTTGTTTTGTCACCTAGGTAGTCTTTAAGTTTTTGTATTAAGTACAGCGCTACCGTTTTCTTAATAGCAATCGGCAATCTTCGGTTTTCTATGACACACGAGTGACAAATATACTGTTAGTTACGAGTGCAAGAGTGATAGCGATGGCCAGCCGAACGGTATTTAGAAGTGATACTGCAGTAAGTATGTATGCGAGTCAATCGATTACTATGTAAATATGGACCTTGTTCCATGAATTAAATGTTTAAAATTTGAATTTGTAATCCGTGATTGGGTTGCCATGCCAATCCTGACGACCAGTATTACTATATGTTAATCATTTCACTGTCTATGGCAGGCTGAAATTACAGCAACGTTTGCAAATACGGGTGAAATATACTTATACAGGGTGACTGGATATTCGATACAATCCTTTTATGGAGACAGTAGAGTTCATTTGGAGCAAAATAGGTCATGGAAAATTATCTCCGTACTAGAATTTCCCGTGTTTGTTTTTCACTTAGTAGGGAGAAACAAACTTGATTTGATTACTTAAAAACTCGATGGTAAAAAAAACGGGTGAATGCGTTTAAAAACTTCCCTGATTTGTAATGAATCTAATACTTACCGTAAAACTACCCAACTATAGTCCTGGCCTACAACAATAGTCCAATATTTCTTATGACATTATTCTAAAATATGATACCTTACTGCTATTATTGCTAGGTGTATATACTGTTTGGCCTAAAATTGACTGCTCTAAACTCTAGCTATAGCTAAATCTGTCATATTTTTAGAATAATAATGAAAAGTAAAATTGGACCATTGTTGTAGGCCAGGACTATAGTTGGGTAGTTTTACGGTAATGTAAAAAAATCTGATTTAAAACATGACATTAAGGATTTTTCGTGACACGAACATAAGGGAAAATCACCAAAATTCAGATTAAAATTATGAATAATAATAATTATATCAGAAACTAATAATTTTCGGCCAGGGAACATCACCTAATTTGCTTCAAATGAACTCTACTATGTCTCCATAAAAGGATTGTATCGAATATCCAATCACCATGTATACTGTTAATATTTGTCTTTAATAACACGTGCGGTGAAAGTCAACTCATAACGTTATCTCTGTATGAGGGTGATCCGCCCTCACTTCGCCTCAGCTTATATCAGTTTTCTGTAACCCCTAGCCAAGATTCGCTAACTATAGATTGTATCCGTTTCGTTTTTCAACCAATCGCATCACTGGGATATGACGTGATAAGTGTCACGGGTGGACTTGCAACCAGTCACTAATACACTGGTAAATATCTTAGCCTAAGGCTGCGTTTCCACCAGAGCTGTGCGAGGTAAGCGGTGTTGCGAGGAAAAATCCACCAATAGGATAGTGAGGCAAGTAAAACAAATAAATCCTATTGGTGGATTTTTCCTCGCAACCCCGCTTCGCTGCCTCGCACAGCTCTGGTGGAAACGCCGCATTATCAACAAATTTTTAGAGTTGTTGGTAATTCTGTAGCTCTGCCTACCCCACTCTGGGAATGAAGGCTTGAGTTTATGTATTTATGTAAGTATGTTATAGATCCGTTGTTGAAATAATAAAGCCGGGGTTGTTTTTTTTTAATTGTTCTCGTGTTTGATAAAACGTAATTTTTCTCATTTGGTATTGTTTAACATATATAATTAACATTTCATATGAATAATCACGATTGTATCGAGTCCAGTCATTACCCGACAAACGGCCCGTTTTACTACCCAATCGCAATCATGCTCGTAATTCGAAGCAATAAAACATTTTATATGCTTTTATAATAAATTTATGCGTTAAGCATTGAATCCATTTATGAAACAGGACTTGAAGTGCGTTTTGAGGGCCAGATTTTGTTTTAATAAAATAAGATTCAAACTGTCCTTTTATTTCGTTGGTACAAATAACCATACGCGCGTATTTTTATGTTGCATTGAATAAAATAAGGCAAATATGAGATATAAAATATAAAAAAATATGAGTTATTATAAGATTTTTCGAAAAAAAAAGTCCCGACCAGGTCCTGTAGTGAAATAAGGTCGTAACGTGTCTATAGACCTTACTACCCTTTCCCTTTTTTATGCTGTTTTCTTTTTAATTGTGTAAATTAAAAAACAAACTGTTCGATGGAACGGCTGCTTTGTTTTATATAATTTCTGCAAACGCCCCTCGACCAGAGTACGAGGCACTAAGACCATTGTAAATCGATATGAATAAAATAAAAAGAATGTACCAATATTAATCATCAATTTTTATTACTCTCAGTACACCACCCCTTCTTACTGTACCTACTCTTTTTTTAAACTATGCATTATCACATCGATTCTATTTGTTATAAAAAACGACTAGTTAGAAACGGCTAGCTAACTCTAGAAAATAACAGCCTTAACATCCCACTTACGGCCCTATTTTTTTTTAAATGGATCCACCGTGCGTCATAGCCCATATAGAGTATATCTCATTTTAAGAATAATTATGGTTATTTATCTAGAAATTTTAGAAGCCTGTTAAAATATTTACGTTACCCAGGTATTTTACGAACCGTTAACCCGTTAACTAGTTTTATGATAATTGAGAATCCTGAATATCAGGTTTCAAAAGTGAGGGTATTAATAATAATAAAGCCGCAGGGCAGCTAGTGGCGAGCTGTTGGTGAGTGGCGACACCACGTACCTGATTGCTCCCGAGGGTAGGTCCTGTTCCTCACCTCACGCTTGCCTTCACCGGCCGGCTGCGGTGTACAATGACGAGGAACAGACCCTCACCTCTGGCTTGCCTTTATTGGCCGGTCAGAGTGGAGTCGCAAGAGCTATATGCTCGAAGGGTGGATGTGTTGCATAAGTGGCGAGTGGGCACCTTATGGTCGTTTAAAGTCCAGAAGCACCTCTCCACCCTTAGCCCCTCTGGAACTGTTGCCTCCCTGCTGCTATATATATGCGGCTATTTCGGAAGGCCCATTCCATTGAGTTGGCGAGTCACCGCCTGCCATTTCAACCAAAGTAATTAGCATTGGCCAGGCAGGCGCCATAGTTTCATCAATAGCCTAGGTCACCAATCCATATCAGTTCATTCATAGAACTTATTATTAATGTTCCCATCCTTCTTAAATAGTCTCTTATACTAACTGGTGGTTGTCCGTGGGAGCATACCTCTATAGTTTGAACTCAGGGACAATCGCCGGTTGGTATCCCATCACTTTACTAAATTAAACTTGTCTAAAGGGCCTCTACGTGTTGGCTTCGGCTCCATGTACGCCTTCCAAAGGTCCGGGACTCTCATAGTTCCGTGATTGGTAAAGACATACATAATAATAATAATAAAAATATTTATTCACAACAACACACTTAAAAAGAATAAAAGAAAAGACATATAATAATAAAAAAAAAAGTTGTATTAAATTCACTCTTCAATTCGTCAGGGAAGCACTCCCCGAAAAACTTACATTGCCTCTCGCAACTACTAAACTACTACATCTACACCCACTTGTAAGCTATAAGGGCGAGATTTCGTGTACTCAAAAGTATGAGAAAACTTGTCGGTGACACTACCGTCGTAATCCGCGCTGTCTCCAGAAACCGAGATCTGCTTTTTGTTCGGCTCGCTTTTGTTCGCTTGTTTTATGGCCTCATCTGGGAATATCATGTGGTTAAAGAGGCCATGGCTGAGTTATATCTGCACACAGTTAAAGGAAGATAAGAAGTCAGTTCTGATACTTGTCATCGCTATACAACTCACATTTTAAGGTAATAGGGTAATGGCACCAGTGTGGGACACTTATAGCTGACTGGCCCCAGTAATGGATTAACTCTTAATTCAAAATTGATACAGTCGGAAATTGATTGTTGCAAAAGAAATTTATAACTCTTATATTCTGTAAAATAGACCCCTTCTTTGAAAGATCTCAAACGGCTTAACCAATTTTTATGAAAACGTGTCTTTAAATAAAAAAAACACTTTCACTCTTTTAACTTCTCTCCCGTGTAAGAGCTACGGTGCCACAGACAGACATACACAGGTAAACCCGGGCGTTAACCCCTCTTTTTGCACCCGGGTTTAAAAACAGATCTTAACACAATAAGACGTACAAACGTTTCGACCGAGTTACATCAGATAGAAATGGATTGAATTATGTCGGTTTTCTATATTCAAACCGCGGATAGATAAGGCAAAAGAAAGATAGAAAGGCAAAGACAAAATGTGTGTTGAATATAGGAACCGGCCATAAGTGAACGAAAGTATACAAGTGCGTAATATAATAACAGCTTTTCTGTTTGAAATTCGAACATCGGTTCAAATGACGGCACTCACACGTTAAAAGGTTCATTGAATTTCATTCGTGCCAGGTTTAGTGAATCTACCTGTAGTAGCTGTATTATCAACGACGTCATCTTCGTTGCAGGTTTGCTGGTGTTTTCAGTGAAAATCAAAGCGGCCGTACTTTTTTAACTTAAAAACGTTTCTGAAGAGAACTCTGAGAACATAATTACTTGTATATAATAAGTTTGACAGGGGTTGTATTCTACTTGGTCAAACCATATTACTTTTGACATGTTATTGTTTTTTATCTAACCCAGCTGCCATTACTGTGAAGTAAATAGCTTCGATCATAACGTCAACAATAGGATAACATGTCAAATCTGAAGTTTCTATACTTCATTGGTTTTGGCACTAAAATATTAAAAATAATAATATTATGCAAACTATTTTTTTTTTTTTTTTTTTTTTTTTTTTTTTATGGCATAGAGAAGACAAACGAGCACACAGGCCGCCTGATGGTAAGTGGAAACTGTGACCCATAGACATTCACATTCACAAGACTGCAATGCAATCCTAAGACTGCAAATGCGTTGCCAACCCTGAGGACTAAGATGGAATGCCTCTATGCTAGTCATTTCACCGGCTGTCTTATCCCCAAACCGGAACACAACAATGCGAACACTGCTGTTTGGCGGTAGGTTAATGGATAAGACGGTGGTAGCGATCCGGACGGACCCTGCACAAGGTCCTACCACCCGCAACTAACCAACCACGTGGTTCTATCAAACCGCCAATCAAAACTGTTTCGTCCAACTATAACGTATCAGTGTTCTGCTTCTTTTGGCTAACGAACTATATCACATGGTTTTGTGGTTTACCTTTATTTGAACATCTAAACAATCCGAATATAAACACCATTTTATTTTACTGCCAAGTACGGTACCGCTACAGGTGCTACGCCGTAGCCCGAGTCTGTAGCATTGCTACGAGCAATGCAGAATGAAAGAATTCGAAGAGGGTTGATGTGAGTTGTTGCGCTTTCGCCAGTTGTCACAGCAGTATGATTTAAAAGGTTTGAACACAATTTTTAGAGTTAGATTTCTAGAAATAGATATTGGTTTTAATGTAATTATTACACTTGTGGCTGAAACCTATATTCAAACCGTAGACAGGGCCTCTATTCCCAGCGGTAAAAACCATACCGTATTTGACCTGTTACGGTATCGTTTCAACGTCAGCCGTTACTGTCAAGTAAATAAGAGTTATCATACATACATACATACATACATAAGCTCACGCCTTTATTCCCAGAGTGGGGTAGCCAGAGCTACAGAATTACTAACAACTCTAAAAACTTGTTAATAATTCTGTAACCACATTTTGCACAATTAGGCTAAGATGTTTACCAGTGTATTAGTGACAGCTTGCAAGCCCATCGTCTAACAGTACTACACAGCTAAGATGATATTATAACCAATCACTATTTCTAGAAATAGAAGAGCTATCAAAAAGTTGATAATACGATAACATATCAAAGGCGACATGATTTTTAGCCCCTAGATTACCGGCCCTGATAGCTTTACTTTGGATTAAAGTTTGACACATTTCGAATGGGCAAATGTCAAATTTTAACTCGAAGTAAGCCTTATCTGTTCAAGGTTTGAATATAGATTCGGCCGTTAGAATCTCGAAAAGGTTATGTAGTGTACAGTACAGATTATACAGGGTAAACCAGATACACGGTAAAAGTAAGCCGATTATACCGATCCAAAATTTATACATTTTAACTTTTCTATATGTTAAAAAGTTTAGAGGCTACTTAGGATTTTATTATTCAGATAAAAAAAACGCTTGCGTTATTAAGGATTAAATACGTAGCAAGTTAAAGAATTACAAATTATTGCTAATTTTACGTAAGGGAGGCAAGGGAGTAACCTAAAGCGGCGTTCTTTACCAATAGCTTAATAATTTCAAACTGGTTTTGAAGGGTTTTCTTTTGCCGTCAAGTTCTGGGACAGCCTATATATTTTAAAAGCAGTGGCAGTGGGCTGGTCACATCTGTCGCAGAACCGATGATCGGTGGAGTAGACGGGTTCTCGAGTGGAGACCACGGCTCGGCAAGCGTAGCGTAGGACGCCCTCCAGCCAGATGGACCGACGACCTGAAAAAAGTGGCTGGTGGTGACTGGATGGTGAACCCTGGGGGAGGCTTACGTCCAGCAGTGGACTGCAATAGGCTGAAATGATGATGATGATGATGATATATTTTACTCACCTACAGTATAAGACAAAGGTCATTCATAAGTCATACTATAGTACCCAGTCTAGATTTTGTTTGTAATAACATCCAAACCCTAGATTCTACTTAATAACCATAGTTTAAGTTCGTAATTAAAGTATTCTATACATTGTGGGATAATATTTCAGCCCCGAGATACGGAACACCCTCTGTAAACTTAAGTTAAGTTAATGAGCGTATTAAGTTGAGAATTAGCGAAGTTAATTTAAACTTGTAAAGCTTTAAGGAAGTATCTCTTGGTGCAGTCAACTAGTGGTGCTCGTAACACAACAATAATTTTAAATTAGTAAGTGGCAATCAAAAATTTTTTTTACTGCTGACTGTACTTTTTTTTGCACAGTCGTCATCTACTTGTCAAGACAATTCTCACAAGCCCGCTCATATGTATAAGTTAGTTCTTATGGCCACCCTGAGGCTCCATCATCAAACCAGCTCAATGATTTTATATTATTTTATTGTCATCAGAACTAAAAGCGTATGCATATTTTCAGCTTCATCGGAAGCCGGAAAGTGGGTCAAATTTAACTTGCAACATTTGACCCTTACATACATACTACATACATTGCAAGTTAAATGAAAGCTTTTAAAAAGTCTTGTTTGAGATAGAATGCCACTACCAAAGCGGTGTATCTCACGCTTAAAAATACTGGACAATTTTAGTGCGTGTCCATGTTCGTACAAATTAGAGTCTGCCCATCGAAATGTGATACTGAAAATGACCGCGAAATATAAAATTGTAGCTATGGTATGCCTGTATTGACTCTAAATAAACAATGTTGATGCTTTTGTCATTACGTAAAGTTAATGACAAAAGCATTAAATTGTTTCATTGCAGCTCATTCAGGCATACTATAGATACGTTTTTTAAATTCGCCGTAATTTTAAGTATCACGTTTCGATGGCCAGACTCATTGTGTGCATAGTTAAAATGTAATTCAATTTTATCGCAACATACTAAGGACACGAAGGTACTGCAAATTATAAAATGTTTTTTTTACTTGTAGTTCATACGTTTCCCGGTTGAGGAAAGTTACATACATACATACATAAACTCACGCCTTTATTCCCAGAAAGAAAAGTAAAGGAAGGAGGTTGAGGAAAGTTTTAAAAGAAAAACTTTAAAATGCTGTTTTTTACTATGTAAAAAAAAATATTTTCTCTAAGAAAAATGAGCCACGACAAGGATTTGAAATAGTTCCCTTCAAGGCCCATGGTTTTTTTTCACGCTGTATATAAATAAACTAGCGACCCGCCCCCTCGCTTCGGTTTATGTGAGTATGACATAATAGCCTATAAGCCTTCCTCAATGAATGGGCTATCTAACACTATATTTTTTTCAAATCGGACCAGTAGTTCCTGAGATTAGCGCGTTCAAGCAAACAAACAAACAAACAAACAAATAAACCAGAACAAATACCAGGGGACAATTTCACATAAATTTTATATCTATGGGTAGGTACTAGACAACCCGTATTTACGATAAACACACTTGTATAGATAAATGTATACTGAAATACCATTTAAATACATAGGAAACACATAAGATTCAGACACAAATACTCACGCTTATCACATAAGTACTTGCTTATACCGCGAATTGAACCCAGGACCTCTAGCTTCGTACCTAACCTAACCTACCTTACTAATAAAAGGTCATCAATATTTACATTTTTTTCGCTAAGTTATGTATGTAAGTTTTAACTTATTATTAGGTAAGCGACTTTGCGCAGTTCCCAAAAACGCTTTAATCACAATATTGCCGACATGAACCGAAAGGACCAACTTTCAACTTTATATTAACAGTAACATGTCAACGGAGAGCTAAGAAATATGGAACATTAAATTAGGTTGAATATTAAACAGCCATGATTTAGGAAAGAACTAACCAAAAGCTATTGGTAAAGTTAGTGAGAGTTCTGCATTGTAAAAGTACTATTAATATGTTAAGTTTGACTTAAAGAAGACAATTTTTTTCCGTTTTTATCAGCTATATGAGCTTTTGCACATATTTTGCTTATTTTGCAAATGAAAAACTTAAAAAACTCTCAATGTTATCTCATCTCATCTCATCTCATAAAACTATCTCACTATATTATTATAAATACGAAGGTTGGCCGTTTGTCACTCAATTACGATAGTATAGTTGAACGGAATTAGATGTAATTTGGCAGAGATAGTTTAAGACTGGAATAGCATATAGGCAAATTTTTATCCCTGATAATTGGACAGTTTCTAAGGGAATAGCGATAAACCACTTCAACGCGGACTGAGTCGCGTACAAAAGCTACTTCTAGTCTATTTTTCAGGACAAAAAGTAGCCTTTATGCTATTACAGACTATAATCTGTCTCTGTGCCAAAATTTCATCCAGATCCGTTCAGCCGTTCTGGCGTGATTGAGAAACAAACATCCAACCATCCAAACTATTACATTTATAATACATACATACACATACATAGCCTTCACACCTGTTATCCCGGAGTGGGGTAGGCCGAGCTACAGAACTACTGATAACTTTAAAAACTTGATAATTCTGTAACCAAATTTTGCACAATCTTAAAATTTTAACATTTATATTATAAAGGGCGGTTGACTGATGCAAATTATGGCGACGAAAGCATAAAATGGATAAGACTTTTGTCAAACTTTGAGTACTATCAAATGTAGTCATATCCATATTATGAATATCGTTCGACATTATTTTGACGTAATTTGCATGTGTCAACCGCTCATTGGTAGTAAGATAACGAAAAAAAAACGGCTCATAATAGATTTAGTTGAAAGACAACAACTCCCCTGTGGTGCTATTGCTTATGTTTATCAGGTGGCCCGTCTGCTCTGCCTTAAACGGCTATAAAAAATGTCTCTTGTACCCGAATCTTCCTTCATAGCTCCCGGACCAAACTCCGAAGTTATATATCGGTGGAAACTCGAAACTTCCATTAATGAAGGCGGCAACTTCACCGCCCAAGTTTGCGCTTACTTTGAGTAATTTCCAAATGTTTTTCAGCAGCAATACCGTATAATTCTAAATTACAAACAAAAATACTATTTGCTGTGATGTAACACCTTTTTTTGTAGCATGCACCACTTGCAGAAGGTGTACGAGCGCACAGGATGTTACGATGACAATCTTGAGATCCATTTTAGGAGTTGCCAACCCTGAGGACTTATATGGAATGGATCCTGAACACCAGGATTGGTAGGCTGGTAGTAGCGATCCTTCCAGCATATCATGATCATATTAGAGTCATAAAAATGATAACCTCAAGAAAAAAAACAATCTGACTAATTTTAAAATCTTTACTCACTTAAAAAGGATCATAAAAATCTGCTTTAATACATCTGTTTATAATACGTTACCGTAATACTGAAATAGCACTAACAAATAAACAGTGCCAAATCCGCTAAGCTAGTGGCATCCCTAAGGAGTAAATAACATTGTGGATAGCAAGACAGAACATTTTTATTTGCTGCGGTTTGTATTTAAAAAATATGTTATATCAGTGAAACTTTACTTCACCAACTAGCCACGACCACAACCATACAAACTGCATGGAATAAACCTCTTTATGACGCAGGTAAAATTTTGAGTGTTCGGAATGAAATTAGTAACACGAAATATTTGTGATTCTACTTAAACCAGAAAGCTATACAAATTCTTGCATAAATTCATCACACAGGCTTTAAATCAGCCCTTCATTAAGCAACCAATTTTGCAATTATAAAAGTATTCACCATTATAACGTTTGTAGTAAAAACCGAGTTGTAGTAAACTTACTCAAGACAAATAGAATTACATACATGGACCATCACAAATGGAAAACAAAGACTTCGTCAATCAAGGCACTTCATGTAAAAATTTCATAGAGCATCTTTATCATATCAGTTACCACATGAAGCAGTTTTGGTCATGCAAAAGACCAAGTAAAAAGCAACTTAGATGCTCTCTTTCTCTGTTCTGTAGGCCTCCTGGGTCACGTCTCCGTTGCAGTTCAGCACAGCCTTCGTAAAATCTGAGATAAGACCGTATTTGAGCCGGTAGAAGAACCAATACTTGAAAGAGAACAGTGCGCTCATAATAAAATACGTATTCTTTGGAACCATCACTTTGACGATATTTTTCTCTCACGTGTTGTAATGGTTCTGCGCTGGTTTTGTTTTTTAACGAGAATTTCTAGAGTTGATGAATAGTTGTAAATGTTCAAAAAATTGTCTTCTTTTTATATGAAAATGAGTCTCTTTATATTTTGATGGAGTCATTCAGCTACACTGACTTGACGCTGTCAATGGTTAAGATTCGTTCAGGAATCAATCAGAGGAAAGTATTACGAAAAAAAAGATATGATAAGATAGGTTGTATTGTAAATGCAAAGGAGTGACCACGCCGCTGCTCAAAATACGGTGAGGGTACGGAATCACAGTGACGTGCCGTAAACCGTAACCGTAACCTTAAACTTTACCGCATGCTCTCCACACCACTGCCGTGACATTTGCGGCACATTACTTGTCAGTTTTGGTTTTGCACAAACAAAATGTTTCGTGCAGCGTTCCCTCGTGTGTTGTCACCGTAACACCAATCAAACGTAAACCCATCACTGAAAACCGCATCAAAATCGGACTACCTATTCGTTTTGGAGATAAATGCCAAATTTCTTCACCCGTGGTACGCTTGGTTTTGTCCGATTGACCAAAACACCCAGACTACCCCACTCTGAGAATAAAGGCGTGAAATTATGTATGTGTATGTATGTAGAGCTACATAATTACTAACAACTCTAAAGACTTGTTAATAATTCTGTAACTACATTTTGCACAATTAGGCTAAGATGTTTACCAGTGTAATAGTGACAGATTGCAAGCCCATCGCCTACCAGTACTACACAGCCTTTATTCCCCTAGTCGTCTCTTACAACATCCACGGGAGGACATGGAGTGGCATTATTCTAACCCGGCAACCTCACAAAATAAGTACCATAAATATGAGGTAGGTTTAGGTCGTTAGTTCTTCAGCTGGCCCGAAGGGCCTAAACACTCAGAAATAGGAGCTCCGCCAAAGCGGACCTCCGTCGACTCTGTTAAATTTGATTGTGAAGTATAAAGTTTGTTCAACTGGACATAGCCAACCATATCACGGGTGAAGAAGGAAATTGCAACATTGCTTTGCAGACACATCCTTTCGCAGATTCGTGGGTAATAATGATAAAAAATAAACATTCGTATTTCGAAAAAATGTATTTGGACAAATACAATACAACACGTTCACTTAAAACAAATACAATACGGACACTAAAATACACAACAACACGGTAAGACATTGAATTGATACAAGGGTTCATTACATAGACTACGCCGAGCGTCCAGTGGCGCCCTCATTACTATTATTTTGTTTTCCAAAAAACTAAAGTATCATCTTGAAATCAAAGGATGGTTTTTTGTTGTACAAATGAATATAAAAGTTTTTATTTCAAGAAATTTAAACATACTGTAACTAATTGAAGTTTTATGCTACAGCATCAAAGTAATAATATTTATGTAAAATCATAATTTTTCTTCGCAAACAATATTTAGTTATAGTATATTTAAATTAGTTGAAAATATCTCAAGCGGCCGTTTTCTTTGTCTATCTAGAATTAATTTTAAAGACAGTGTTATAATGCTTATACGACACTTTCATCGTCAAATAATTGCTTATACTCTATAAGATCCGTTGTCGGTCTAGCAAAGCTGAAATACAAATTATTTCTGGACACTCTAAAAGATAGAAGTTTGAGATTCGGCGTTATGTGCATCGTGGCAAGTTTGATGCCACGGTAGGGAGAAAGTAGGGGGTCTATTCCTTTATAGGGTAATTTTGGGGTAAATTGGGCACTTTGGTCGGGAAGAGGAACTTTGCAGTTAGTGCTAGTCGGGAGTACCTTTTGACGCTTTTTGGCCTTGGACCTGGAATAAAAATCGAAACTTTAATTATGTTTTGAGCAGGCACCGGTCTGCACCGGATCCGGGGATTGCTGACAATGATTGACGACGCGCTGGCCTAGTGGGTAGTGACCCTGCCTACGAAGCTAGCGGTCCTGGGTTCGAATCCCGGTAAGGGCAGATATTTGTGTGATGAGCGCGAATATTTGTTTGTGAGTCATGGATATTTTCTATGTATTTAAGTATATATTTCTCTATATAAGTATTTATTTCGTTGTCTAGTACCCATAGTACAAGCCTAGAGCTTAGTTTGGGACTAGGTCAATTGGTGTGAGATTGTCCCCTTATATTTATTTATTTAAAGTAGGAATGTGAACGAAATGTGAATATGGACGAAATGAGCCTAAGCGACCGGATCAGCTCAGTGAGACATTGAAACGTATTTACTAACACTAATCAAAGCTCACTTTTCAATGGCACACTATGAGCTGGTTCGGTGCCCAGCCGTTACGTCTACGCCACACTTTAAAATTTTACCCATAAGGCCGCTTGCCATTCAATAAATAACGTTGCACGGAGGCGTCCGTGTTCTAAATATGAAAAAGTGGGATAAAAAACTGGCAAAAGGGAGGGAAAGACAAGCTAAATTGTCATTAAAAAAAAATACTGTTTCGGCACCCATGATAAACACTTTTAGCTAAAAGCACCAATAATAGACAAATAACTCGTTAAAAGTTGAGTTCTTAAAATAAATGAATATAACCCTTATATTCTGCATGTTTTGGCAAGGACGCAATTTGCACTACCAGTAGTGTCATTTGCAATTAGCTACGAACCTGATTTTAGATTAAATTGTACTCCAACATAGGCTTGGTAGTGTCGTTAATTGCAAACAACTCTAGTAAGGCGGCTGGTCCTTGCCAAAAGATGATCTTTTCAGTACCATAAGAATCAAGTGTCAATTATTGATCCTTGTTCATTACTGGTTCCATCACCCTACCTATTTGTTGTTCAGCCACCCTATTATAGTGGTGTTTATCGACGTGGATAAATAACATTGTCACTTTCTGACCAGTTTGTAAGTGCAAGAGTGACAGATGCGACGCGATAAAAGCGACGATAATGGAGTACTTTAGACTAGTAATTTTGGTCTGTTAGGAATGGTACATACATACATACATACATCACGCCTGTTTCCCAGAGGGATAGGCAGAGACCATTTCTTTCCACTTGCTACGATCTTGACAAATTTCTTTCGCTTCTTCCACATTCATACATCGAGTCATGCACGCACGTCGGTTTCGGGTACTTAAGATTCGGCCCCTTTCCAGTATTTCACCGATTTGAGGAATGGTACACATTTGAAAAAGTAGTCGTAGGAGCTGGGCATGCGCGTAGGGTCCTCTTCCTATGTTAATTCCTAAAGCAATCACTGAGGGGTTTTATAGGAAAGTTCTAGCTGATTCCATCTTAAATAAACTGATATATTTGCAAGCTACTTACAGTGATCAATGTCAAGTTCTTTGGACCAACAAGCTAGCAAATACCAAGTTACTGAATATGACATATTTTAACAATGTTAAGCTTAAGCTATATAGCTTATATACCAAAACCCGTCGATCTGATCGCTACCGTGCACGCCTTTGCGGATGCAGGCTGAACGCGTTGGTTTGGCCTAAGGTTTATCGCTGTATTTATTACATACTATTATTATGAATCGTATACTTACAGAGCTGTAAAACTAAATAATGTTTTTAAGACACCGAAAATTTTGAAAGCCATCATGACTATATGGTAATTACGAATTAATTTTCAATAATAATTATAAACTGGTTTTCATAATTTTGACAAGATTTTGACTGTTGTCCAAGATCATGGTACTTTTTTGTTATGTAACCTTTATTTAAACAATTACGACCCCAATACGGCCTCATTAGGTATATTATGGCATCATGTTTTTCGTTCTTTAGCAAAAAGGTACTATCTAAAACTGAAACGGTGTGCAGTTAAGGCCAGTTAATTATGATTAAAGAGGTTACAAATCAATTTCAATAATTTGTTATCATTTTTATGGAAGTAAACAGATGAAAAATAAATATTCCTCCCTGTGTACTGAATAGCGAAAATGCCAATAGCGATAGCAACACAACAGCCTATAATGACAGCTAACGCCGGAAGCGCCCCGGTGTTGCCACATAAAAAGCTACGCATACACGAACACTCGGCGCCTCTGATTTTACCAAAACGATCGTCAGAACAACAATAAAAATCCTTATAAAACTTTGCTATACATAACTAGCTTTGTTCCTAGCGATTTTATGCCTCGTAACCATATAATACAGCGACAATACCGCCATCTATATTTAATGCCTTGCACACAACGCGGGATAAATTCCCCATTCTAAAACCAACAGGAACAGTAAATTATTTCTCGAAACCCATCAGTGTCCCTCCGTCCGCATAAATTTAAAAAATAAAAGCGAAACAAATGAAATAAAGTACCTCGGCCATTCTAAAGCATTTTCAACCTAAGCGCCCGACGGGCAGAAAAAATATCCATCCATAACAATCGTAAGAAGGACTTTCGTTTTTTGTTAAATTCCACTTGTTTTATCATTGTTTGAGTTCGACGGGGAGTAGGGGCAGGTCAGGTTGAACTGGCAGCGCAGAATTCATAACTACGTTCAGTTTGTCGACTTATTTACGGCTTCAAAAATTTTCACAAGTTCTAAGTGGTTGGGTTTAAAAGTTCGGCGCGGCGGGGTCGCACGGATTTTTGCCTTGGCACCGCTAAATAATTCACCTGACGTACCTACTGAGGTTAAGAAACACTTTATGCCGTGCTTGGGAGAACGAGTGGCTTTACGAGTCGAGATTTAACGGCTGAGCCACAATATGCTAGACGCACACTTTATAATTTAAGTAGATTGCACGCGTATTATCTTGAGAAATTGAACTTAACTATGACCTGAGGGGTTATTGCTTAACTAGATATACTATTTGCGATCTAGTACCAGGGCGTTGTAGTGTGACATGACCATAAAAATGCCTCTATATTAATAATTTACTGGCTACTTTTCACAAGAAACCACAATAAATTTTGTTAATAACGATGACAATCTATCGTTAGTTAGCAGCCTTTTTTATTTTAATAATATATGAAAACTCCCGCATTAATTTACAACCCTACTTTTAGACCCAATATCTATTGAGCGGATTTGAAGTAGCGATTACAAGTTTAATATGGATATGACTAGTGCGATTGTTGACAGGAACTATCAAAAAGGTGCGTAATAAATAGGATCTATTATGTTTGAGCTGTACAAAAATTATTAATTAGAATAAGGGGGTCTATGACTGGCTGTCATTCTGAAAACATCTGTCCAATTATTCAAATTTTGTAAATTATTTTATCGTTGATTTTGGTCCGCAAATCCAGGGCAGTTTTGTGGAACAACTTGTAACATTGATGAAGAACTTGCATTTAATAAAATAACAGTGACAAGATGGTTCCAAATGAGTTAGCGGTCAAGATCACACCAAGCCATTGAAGTGGTTGCTCGCCATCTTCAAGGGTCATAAGCATAACGACTATGACTGGAAGACTTCGACGACAGCACACGATTCACCGTACAACGTTGCTTATATATACTTGTCATTGGCAAAATTACGTTATTATGTAGACGCCATTAAATAAAGAAATAATATATTAGTAGACAAAAATATTTTTCTTAACATATTGTTTATTGCAAGAATAACATTTATTAAATTTCATTATAAATAGGGTCGCATTGCGGTAAATAAGTATCTAAGTAATAAGATAACTGTAAGACCAATAAACAACATGATATATTATGTAATCATTATGTAATAAATAAATCTATGTATCTATTTAACCAACACTAGTCATATCCGTAACGGAGCATCCGATTTTCGTTAATACTAACTTGAACTACACCAATACAACTAGCAATCTATTTAGAAAAAAAAACACGTGTAAAGCAGCGCCCACACCAATGCTTAAAAAACGGTGACGGTACGGAATCGCAGTGACGTGTCGTATTAGCACCGTTTTTGACGCACGCTCCCCACACCGCTGTTTAACGTTGCGTATATCACGATACGTCAAAATTGACGCCATGTTATTAAATACTATGACACATTCTTTTGTTTACGCACCGTCTGCGAATTTTGAGCACCGGTGTGGGGAGCATGCGTCAAAAACGGTGCTAATACGACGCGTCACTGCGATTTCGTACCGTCACCGTTTTAAGCATTGGTGTGGTCGCTATATTCGTTTTACAGACCGATACACATTCAACTTATTACCTTATTACAACTCACCCAGCCGTTTATGTACGTTAAAAAGCCAATTCTTTAGTAGCTAGTAAAGTAAATTGCATTTTTTATCCGGTATGTTTGTGTTTCCCCGTTTTTATATTAATTTCGCCACAAACGTAAGGCCATCGCAGAGCCGCGGGCTATAGCGACGTATAACGTTTTATTTAAGACAAAAGCATAATTTGATAACGTTACGTTAGCTAGCACAAAGACCGAGTCGCTTCAGCCGCGGCCCTCG
Source organism: Acleris laterana (assembly GCA_963966035.1). NCBI lineage: Eukaryota > Metazoa > Arthropoda > Insecta > Lepidoptera > Tortricidae > Acleris > Acleris laterana. Next base: position 2,900,478 of record OZ014440.1, read on the forward strand.
AAACGTTTATGGTTCATGTAATTTAATATAATTGCAAAGTTTTCGGTAATTCTTGGTTTATGTTTACGCAGCGAGATGTAAGTTTTATTTATTATTTATTTATTATTAACATATTAACAAACTTAGATTTTTTTTTACAGTTTGACTGTGGGATCCGCGTGTCTTAGTGTTAGTATACAAGTTACAGTTGTTAAACATCACACTTTTTTTTTTTTTTTTTAGAATAAATAAGTCTAAGAAAAGAGAATATTTATTGAACGTTTACAGAAGAATAACAAAAGAAAAAAATTAAACATTGCATTAGACTGATTAGACATTGTAATAGTGCGTGAGATATTCTATTTTGATTTCAGTCTATCTTGTTGTTTTTATTTTAATTTTATTTTTATAATTTTATTTTCCGCCCGCGACGTTATCCGCATACATCTTACCTCTCCCAAAGGAATGGGCTAGCTATCCAGAGAGGTAATGCAGCCAGTGTTATAGGGACTATGCCGCGCGCGGACCTGCTAGAGGGGGTATTCTTTTTGTAGTGGTGATTTTTATTTTAATCTTAAAATTTTCAGTAGCTTAATTTTATTTTAATTAAAATAAGTTTAGTTTTTAACTTTGAATTGTAGATACGATACTTATTAAACTTAAGTAATTATTTTTTACGGTACCAACACACAAACTTTCGAATTTATAATATAGTTTCTGCTTGCGAATTCGTCTGTGTAGATTTGGATGATTATTATTATTACACTGGAAAATTTAAAATTCTCTTAGATGAAAGTAGCATGTGTTAAACCAGGGTATAAGCTATCTCCATTCCAAATTTCATCCAAATCCAAAAGCTGTTGCAGTGTGAATGATTAACAAGCTAACACACACACTTTCGCATTTATAATAATGTATACTTCACAAGCTTCTGCCCGCGACTTCGTCCGCGTAGATTTCGAGTATAGTTATTCCCTCGGGAACTTTTAAATTTTCCGGGATAAAAAGTTGCCTATGTGTTATTCCAGTATATAAGCACTCTCCATTCCAAATTTCATCCTAATCCATTCAGCTGTTGCCGCATGTAGGAGTAACAAACATACACACACACACACACACACACACAAACTTTCACATTTATAATATTAGAAGGAAGTAGGATACTAGGATGAAGGGTAAAAAAAAAACATTACTTAATAACATTTATTACCAATAATTTCTCCCCTTGATTAAGCTACGTAAAGTCTACATGAACTGGTTTAATATTAATTACCGGAGCGTTTAACAAACCGAACAGCCGCATTGAATTTAGCTCGAGCCTGGCACTGCGCTGGCAACTTCGATCGACACGTGTTTGAACTAGCCGTGCTTATGAAGTCAGTAGAAAAGAGACTGATACAGAAGTACTGATCAATATCTCTCTTTCCACCTACCTATTATTTTATCGAACACGTAAGCGCATCTTTTCATCCGAAACATGACAAATCGTTGCCAGTTTTAACTAACTTTGAGAAAGTTAGGGACACCGTTGATGTACGGGTGCGAGCGTTCATTTGGGACCCATTTCAAGAAAAGTACCTATGCTTGAAGTCGTCAATGTCATTAGAGATGACAAGCCAGGCGGCGGTAGGCGGCGACAGGCGGCGGTAAGCGGCGGTAAGCGGCGGCAGGCGGCGGCAAGTGGTGGTAGGATTGGATTATGTTTATATTTAAATTAATATTTATAGAGTTATATTACTAGACTAAGTAGCACCAATGTTATGTCCAGTCATTGTTATTATTACGTAGAGGATAGGTTAGACATGTGACTTAATAACAAAAAAACTCATGCAGCGATGAATGCTTTTAGATGATATGAAAATTCTGCGTAATGCATACATTTAAATGTTATTCCTTAGCCCCAACGTATGTGAATCGTATATACTGAAATGATTAGGTACTAAAAAAGAGATAACAACGAACAAAGTCGCAGGCAAGAACTAGTTACAGTACCAAACAATCCTTCTGAACGCATGTGTCTTATGGCGTACATTTAAACTGATCTACATTCCGGCATATCAAAGGAAACTCCCAAGTTCGAACTCTAACGACACGCGGTTCGGCTCAAAGGTAGAAGGAAACTGTGTGAAAATGTGTGATTACTTTGGTTAGTTGTTTGTTTTTGGATGGCTTTAGATCATATTTATGGTTTACAATCAAAATTGTTTATCATTAATTATGTTACCTTATCATGTATTCATTCAGGAAGGCAGTTGGCGGTTAGCAGTTGGCGCTCAACTACGCGCCGGTTCTCTAGAACGTTTCTGGCGCGTACTATAGGAATTTGGAATGAGCTTACTACTGAGCCTGCACCGTTCCCAATGCGCTACAATATGGGTCTTTTTAAACAGGGTATCATCCATTTTGAGACTGGCAACGCATTGGTGACTCCGGCGTAGCAAATCGCATCTTTAGAATTATAGTGACCTAATTAGCAAATTTTGGATTTCGAGTTAGGTCTCTACAGTAATACATTTATGACTCGAAGTCGAACGCTGAAAATTTTGAATTAGGTCACTTTGATTCTAAAGGTGCGAATGTCCGTAGGCGGCGGTGACCACTTTCCATCAGGCGGGCTGCCTGCCTGTTAGCAAAAAAAAATAATTGAAGGAAGATAGTAGATTTCACTGTCAACCGTTTTTTAATCTAATTAATATTATAAGTGCGAAAGTTTGTGGGTTAGTTTGTTTCTCTTTATCGTAACATTGACAATACGATAGCACAATGTGTTAAGATCGTGCGAAAAAAAAATAGACGTCAGCTGTTTATAATTATTTATTGAGCCTGAGCGTTGGTAATAGCCTACCAACGGTGCGTTGTTAGTCGCCAAAATTTAACGGTCTTTGTTAACCCAACTAAATAAAGAAGTCATAAAGCTTTTAAAGACAAAAATATCTGCCTAACACTTAAAATAACTCGTTTCACTAACATCAACAAAGAGTAGGTACACTTCTTAACGGCAAAGAATGAAAACAATGGCCTAAGAACTTTCTTTAAACGCGTTCAAAACTCAATTACCTCTTGAATCTAACTTACATAAGAAGACTCGAAATAATCGAAATCGTCGTATAATTTCCTCATTTCCAGCAAAGATCCTTGAGATTTGCCAAGCAGTCGAGTTCCGATGCCTGAGATAGTTCCGATGGTTCCAATATAATCTGAGTGAAGTTCCTAGTACCTACTTAGTTCTTAGGATTTACACCGCATTTGCAGACTCAGAATTGCAGTCTTCAGATTCTGGTCTCAGATTAGATCCCTTTGTAACCCAACTGTATCGAATTTTGAAATATTACTGCTACCTTTTTATCATCCTTGTAAACGTTAGGTATTTAGATTGTATGTACATAAAACCTGTAATCATATAATTGCTATGACGATATGAGATGTAGTAGGTACAGTCAGCGTCAAAAGTAGCTAAACACGATGTATTCTCTTGATAATAGACTCGAGTGCAGATAATAGATATTTTTTCGGTTGCGTAGCTACTTCTAACGCTGACTGTACATTACGACATAAAATAATCTACATACATATTTTTCATGTGTGATTCGATAAACCATCAAATCAAATCAAAGATCTTTATTTGTAAACATAGGTTATAGTTAAAAGATGTTGTGTATAGTTTGGTGCACTATGTCTCGCCATAAGGCATACAAATAGCTAGCATATTGGCATGCAGCTAGCTAGCATGAAATTAATCTAAACATTCAGCCGAATCTATAATCAAAATTAGTACTTAATTAAATATAAGGAACATTATTTTATTTATGGTAAATTATTTGATTAGAACATGAAGAACAATATTATAGCTATTGAATATTTTTAAACCCTGTCATTAATAAAGTCATTCAGAGAGTAATAGGCCTTTTTTACTAATATGTCAAACACTCTTGTTTTAAATTCTTTTATGTCGTCTATTTTCAAAATTGAAATTGGTAGCTTATTATAAAGCCTTGGCGCCATTCCAAATACGCTTTTTGATAATAATGCGGTTTTAAATGATTTTGAGCTAATCTTTCCAAGTTGGCGTAAACTATTAAAAGTAGGGAATTTATGGACATTACACTTTACAAATACGAGTATTATACATTCATAGATATATTGACTAGGGAGGGTAAGTATTTTCAGTTTGATGAAGTGGGGTTTGCACGAGTCAGTACGTTTAATATTGCAAATTGATCTAATGCATTTCTTCTGAGCCCTAAATACCATTTCTTTATCGGTCGAATTCCCCCAGAATATTATACCAAACCTGAGAGTCGATGAAACGTAAGCATGGTACGCGGTGAGCACTGTTGGTTGATTGACCACTTTGTTTAACTTATATAAGGCATATGAAAATTTGTTGAGTTTACTACATATACATTTAATTTGATCTTTCCACGTCAGTTTGTTGTCTACTACGAGTATTAGTCCCAAGAATTTTGTTGTATCAGTGTCCTCGATTAATTGTTTATTGAATTCTACTGTCAAGTTAGGGACTCTATTGGCTATTTGTTTAAATTTCATTAATTTGGTTTTATCTAAATTTATATTTAAATTATTATAGTTTAGCCACGTAATTATTGACTCAAGTGATTTGTTTATATCTGTTTGATATGTATGTAAATTTTCTCCAGTAAAAATTGCTGTGCAATCATCTGCAAATAAAACCATCGGGTGGTTAATGACTTCTGGCAGGTCCATCCATGCAACAACCATACTTTCTAATACATATTATGACTTTCAAGATCATACTAATTATCATAAAAAACGTTGTGGACAATAGGGGCCCGTCTTGGATTCCACCCACCATCATTTAATTTTATTATCACAAAAAACTACCTAGTCCAATGAAAACCATCATGATTTATTAACATAAAAGTTTCTGTCACAAAAATAATTTTTGGTACACGCTTTTGAAGTCGACTGTACTTTTTATGCACAGTCGTCATCTAGTTGTCAAGACAATTCTAACAAGCCCTAACACGACGGGTTTATCATGTGTAATTTAGGAGTTCCTGTGGCCACCCTGAGTCTCCATCATTAGACCAGCTCGATGATACTATATAATTGTATTGTCATCAAAACTAAAGGCGAATGAAAATTTTTAGCTTCATCAGAAACCTGGAAGTGGGTCAAATTTAACTTGCAAGATTCGACCCTTACATACAAACAGTGCAAGTTAAATAAAAGCTTGTAAAAGTTAACAATAATTGTGTAAAATATTCGTTATCTAGCGCATTTGAACTGCGTTATCCGATTCCCTAAGGGCTGGTTGACACGCGGCAATTTACCGGGGATGCCGTTTTATCGCCACACGTCGCTTGTCAAAGCGACTGTTATCAGTCGAATATTGCCGAATCTGTTTTATTTATTCTACTGACTGAATACATTGGAGATAAAATTCTGTCTATTATTTTTGGGACTAGTCAGTGTTGGCTAAGCTTACAGGAAATCGTTGGATTCAAGCGGTGCTCGACTGGTACTGTTGGTAAACCTTTGGGGAGGCATATGTCCAGTACTGGACGTGTTTTGGCTGAAATAATCACTTATTGAATACAAAACGGATTCCAAAATAATTTGCTCTTCCATTGAAAATCGTATTCCAACCGCTTCTAATTTTAAAATGCAACACTGACTCATTTTGGATTGTGTCCGTTTTGTATTTAATGAACGTAATGATGAAGATGAGTTGTTATTGAGGTGTTATTATTTCACTGCATAACTATGGTTGCCTTTAACGTGATGGATACATCGAAATATAATAATAAGTATGGAAGAGTAATCGACGCTCAAAATCTGCCCCACTGACTTAGTGCCGGCGGGGGTGGAGCTATAAATGAGTGCCGAACTGTCTATCAGTCGACTTTCTGACGTAGTGTCAAACAGTTGTTTACAATCACAAAAGAAAAAAATCTATATTAATGATTACCGGATTTAAATGACGCTGCAACCATGCCAAGTTGCATTGTAAATTGGTGCAGGACCCACGCAGATGCAAAACAAAGCGATATTTATTTTCATTAGTAAGATATTGAATTTTTAATATTCCCATACCAAAATGTCATGGCCGATGTTATGCAATATATCTTTGAAAAATGTGAATTACAAGCAACTACTTCGAATGAATAGGAAATTGCATTTTATGTCATCTTTACTATCGTTAGTTTATGTACATAATAAAAAAAACGAAATATGAACTTTTTAAGTTTTCCAAAAAATGAAGAACGCCGTCTGGCTTGGGTGGATGCAGTTCGTCGCGAATTGCGAAACGAGAATTGGATGCCTAGCAAACATTGCAGGATTTGCAAATATAAATAATAATAATAATATAATCTGTCTAATACGCTTTACTTGTCGATTGTGAAACAGGCGGTTAATATAAATTATACTGTCACGTATCTTTATGCCTATAAGAACGAAAAAGGGGTTGCAATATATTTGGCACTTAAGATGCTTAAGACTATTTGACGCTGACTACTCTTACAACATAATATCTTCTGATATACTATTTTACAACTTTATAATAGTGTAACATAAGTATGTTAAATGATTCAAGGGGACAATCATTCAATCATATAAAAAAATATTAATACATACATACACATACATAAACTCACGCCTTTATTCCTAGAGTGGGGTAGGCAGAGCTACAGAATTACCAACAACTCTAAAAACTTGTTAACAAATTATGTTACCACATTTTGCACTTTTAGGCTAAGATGTTTACCAGTGTATTAGTGACAGGTTGCAAGCCCATCGCCTAACAGTACTACACGCCTTTATTCCCTTAGCCGTCTCTTACGACATATGGTAGATTCATGACATGTAAAAGTGCCCGTGCGGCCTACTTACTGAATAAATATCTTTTATCTTTTTTTTTTTTTTTATCCACGGGAAGATATGGAGTGGCACTATTCTAACCCGGCAACCACACTATTCAAAAAAATAATTAAAATAAAAATTAAATTCATTATTCAATTACTGTGTTGTTTTTGTATTAAACCATCCACGTCAAATGTTGAAAGGCATGGCCGCGTTCAAATAACCCTTATGAAAAAAAATATTGACCAATGGAAATCTTGTGTCAGAGAGCTTATAACCAATAGGCTATTTGACAGGTTTTTGAAAACCATCTCAGATTTTTTGTTGGTGTTCATTGAGTACTCCAAAAGTGGTATTTTTAAATTATTTTATGTATTTCGTCTAAAAAAAAGGAAATAAAAATTCACTTTTAAATTATGCCGCCAAAACGCTATCTTGGGCAAGATGGCGTCGCACAGGGATCAGTGACGTCAGTGGTCAATACATAAACAAACTGACATTGGCTAATCATAGCAAAGCCAGAAAAACAAACAAACGTCAACTGTCATATATAATATACAGACATCCTATAATCTGTGATATTTACCGACCCTTGACGTCATCATGGATTCGGCGCCGTTTTCGATAAAATGGCTACAGATAAAAAATTATCAAGTTTTATCGTGGTTTTTTAGATAAAAGATCCATTTTTTTTAAGTAAGAATACCTTAAATCGATTTTAAAACTCATAATTTATATGAATATACATAATTATTACGTTTTTTTTCACCTTGTCAAATAGCCTATTGCAGATTTTTGTCTTTCAAACGGTATAAAACCTTACTGAAATTACTGTCTACTCAAACGTTATACCAGCATCTGACATAAATGACTTCATACCTTAACTCAATTAATATTTAGTTGATTATTGAAACCACTCGATACATAAGATCTTTTCATTTCAAAAAGTGGGCGTTTTGGAACGGATTTGTCAGTCGTTTTTGTTAGACGTTACTCTTCCATACTTATTATATTTCGATGGATGGATAACACACCCGTCGCTCTCACACTTACATACATGAATGGGTGTGATTCTATTTAAAACTCTTTCGTTCGTCCGATCGTGTTTTCGAGAGAATCACACCCCTGGGTAGTGATTCTCTCAACAACTACGTTCGGACGGACGAACGAGTGAATGTCCAAGCGGCGAGTTTAAGTAGTCCCGTCAGTGCGAACAAAACATATTTTAGCGCGTGCATTTTCAATTTATTCTGCTGATGGATCGAACGTATAAAGCTGCTTAATATTTGAAAATACACGTGTTTAAACGTGTTTTGTTCGCTCTGACGGGACTACTTAAACTTGCTACTGTGATTTCGCTCATTCGTCCGACCGTCACTTGTCGTTGTTTGTCAGAGAGTGATAGATGTTTTATCCATCGCGATAAAGGCAACCATAGTTATGCAGTGGAATAATAACAGCGCCTCGCTGCCTGGCACAGCTCTGGTGAAAACGCAGCCTAATAGGGCCGCAGAATACTGCTAAGGTATCCTTGTGTGTATCGTAAGACGCAACTAAAAAGAGGCCTCGGGGCCGTGGGTGGTAAAAGAGTTGGGACTTACATCACTTATTACAATGACGGCATTGTTTATAGTCACATTTGCGATCTGGGAAGTGCACAGACATAGTAAGAGGTTCCTGCGGCGCTCCTATGGATATCCTGGAGTGTCTAACAACGCGTATACGGCTGGAGATCGTGTAGAATATTTTACCTCAAATAAAAATAGGTGCTATTATACATTGGCCGTCCGGTTTTTCAGCAGTGGTCTCCTCTTGGAAAGCGCTGGTAGATTTTTGATGTGTGAAACTGTCCGTGCGGCCTGTACTGTATAAATGTCTTTTAACTTTTTATCTTCTATTTTTATAGCCATTGCGTTAAGCATTTGCGGTCTTAGTATTGCAGTCTTCAGATTGTAGTGTTGAGAATGCAAATATCTATGTTTCACAGACCTCACTTAATAGCAGATGGCGTGTGTGCTCGTCAGGCAACAATATCGCACTTGATTAGTTTTGAAATGTAGTTTCCATAAATTCGATTTATTCCTACTTTACTAGCAGTGGCTCTATTCTACGCGGTATAACTACCTATATTGTTTTCTAAACTGTAATTCTATGGAACTTGCTAACTATGTAAACAAACAATATATTGATATTGACATCTAATGTCAATTTTAGTATGGCGGCTTGTTAACATAGTTAGCAAGTTCCATAGAATTACAGTTTACATGTTAGCGTATTGCCAACGTTATGACAGATCTTATTCACTTTATCGTAATGGCGGCCGAGTTAAAAACCATACTATAACATATCAAAAGCGAGAAGTAAGTAGCTCCTGTATGGTTATAATTATCCTTATTCATAGATTTATAGTACATTGTGTATTAAGGGTGGTAAAGAAAGAATTACAAACGAGAGTCTGTTAGAAGCCCGAAGCCGAAGGCTGAGGGCTTTAATGACTCGAGCTTTGTATTTCCTTTACCACCCGTGTAACATACAATGTTTTTCATCACAATTGCGAGGAAATGAAATAAAATCAGACAAAAGATCATATTTTTAACTTATTAGCGGCAGACTACGTCATTGTCTGTGACTTACCACAGATAATGTCAAACGTGTTCGGAGTCGGATTCTAGTGACATATGAGATCAATAGTTTATTATGCGAGATTGTTAGGAAATAGTATTCAACTGACATTTCATCTCGAATGAAACTTCATATCGAATGGCACAAGAATTGGGGTCCTGACGTATTGTGATAGTTCGAGTCCACGTATAATATTAAAAAAAAAAGCTATTACGCACTTAAGTAACGTAATGGTAAAAAAAAGGCCCGCGGGTATTATTTTGGATTTACGGTCGATTTTTCTAGCATGTTAGGACACTATTTACGAGCAAGTGTGATAAAAACATTATTAAAATAGTGCCACTCCATATCTTCCCGTGGATATCGTAAGAGACGGCTAAGGGAATAAAGGCGTATAGTACTGTTAGGCGATGAGCTTGCAACCTGTCACTAATACACTGGTAAACATCTTAGCCTAAAAGTGCAAAATGTGGTTACAGAATTATTAACAAATTTTTCGAGATGCTACTAAAAAATCTGTTTGATAATTCTGTAACCACATTTTGCACACTTATTCGAAGATGTTTACCAGTGTATTAGTGACAGGTTGCAAGCCCATCGCCTTACAGTATATGTGTGTATGTATGTAATTAATCAAATTTACAATTGAATTTTACTCATAACGTCGATTATAGAGTGAAGTATTCCCAATCTTCACACAACCAAACATCCTAACCATAATGGCGTCATCAAAACACGTAATATTTCCCTTTCCTGTTGCTTTTCCACGTTACTTTTATCTGAGTCGATTCAAGAGATGCAATCGGAAGTAAATCGATACCCCCCTCACCTGTCGATACCCCCCTGTGTTCCCCTCCTGTCAAAACGAGAAAGGGTCCACAAATCATTGATTTGCGCTATTTGCAGGTTTATGCTGGCGGGACCGTTTGGCTGGGGTGAGAAATTACCGCCCTTCGCTGGGTATACAGCCTGATTGGGCTATTTTTAATGCTTTTGAGTGATCGTGGGAAAATATTTATGTAAATACGTCAAAGTGGTAATGATTGAAGGGGGTTTGTTTTACAAAATAACAACGCCGGAACCTTTTTTAACAAAGCTTTTATTGTAATATTTTTTCATCGGTTGGTTTGAGAGTTTTATAGGTTTTCTGCAAGTAAATTTTGAATCAGCTCCTTATTAAAGGCTGAAATTTGTTATCTCTATAATATGTAAATATACCCCAGGGAAATTCAATTTTGTGATGTTTATGATTTGATGGAGTCGAAAGTTAGTACGTATGTAGTGAATAATCCTTTCCCATCGTTTTTGGTCGGATAACTTCGTATTTATCTTGCTTTTTCAGTTGGCATATTGATGGGTACTGAAGCTAATTGAGAAAGCTAGATAAATAAGAACATATCCTACAAAAAACGGTGGGAAAGGATTATTCACTACATCTGTAACAGGATCTCCGTTGCGCTAAAACGTAGAAAAATTAATATTAATATGAATATGACCCGAGGGGCTGTTGCTTAACGCACTATCAATCGCAATTGTTTTTATTTTGAATATCGAAGGCTTGTCTGCATACAAAATGAAACAATTGTTCCGCTTTGAACCCAATTGAGATTGCGAGTGCGTTAGGCAATAGCGACGCCGGGTTAGGATCGTTTGATTGATCACGATAACCAGATAATAGATGATCAAAAGAAGTCGTGGTAGGACCTCCATTGGGATTGCTACCACTATACTATACATAAACGCACCGCCAAGCATCTGTTGCATCTTGTATTGCAACTGGAGTGTTATTCTCTCAAAAACAACTGACGGAGTTTAGCTAGTCCCCTCAGAGCGAACTAAACACATTTTAGTGCGTGCATTTTCAATTAAGCAGCCTTATACGTTCGACCCATCGGCAGGAACCATGCTGCTAAATTGAAAATGCACGCGCTAAAATATGTTTTGTTCGCACTGACGGGACTAATTAAACTCGCCGCTTGGACATTCACTCGTCCGTCCGTCCGACCGTCGTTGTTGAGAGAATCACTACCCAGGTGAAATTACTAGCAGATACGCATTCTATCTTAGTCTTATCCTTTGGGTCTTTCATTCCACTTACCGTCATCCATACTAATATTATAAATGCGAAAGTGTATCTGTCTGTCTGTTACCTCTTCACGCTTACACCGTTGAACCGATTTAGGTGAAATTTCGATTTAGGTGGTTTGAACCCTGGGAAAGGACATTAAATACTTTTTTTCCCCAAATTCATCCCGTAAGGGGGTGAAATAAAGGGTTAAAATTTGTATGGATTTTGCGGGCAGAAGCTAGTATGCAAAATAGACTTTTAAAAGTAACTAATTAAATACATACATCTTAAAGAGTTCTAACAAAGGCGAGCCGTAATTTTTTTAACGTTTTCTTCAATTACTAAAATGAAGTTGAATTGATTTCACAGACATCTAATAATTCTATGCATCAGGTACACTCAATGCAATATTTTACTCTTGCAATAAACCACACATAAGTCCGTTCCCAATAAACCCGCAAATCAAGAAATGCATGTGCACGCGTTTCCTTAAAAATGCAAACAGCTGCATATTTAAAGACCCACTCAATCTGCCGGCAGTGTTTAAAGGCAAGTGAAAACCTCAATGGCCTTGTATGTACTTGTGCTGGCTTGAAGTGCTAAGCATGCGCGGGTTATGACCCGGCGCTGGTTAAGAGCGGTAGCGGAAGTCATTAATTTAATGGTGAGACTTCGGTGTCTGTCTCTCTGTATGTCACAGGTTATCGCAGAAACTGTAGAAGCTATCAACTTGAAATTTGACATAGTTGTATAAAAATTGAAAAGGGTCAAGAATAGGGGGATTTGATGTCATATGAAGAAGCTCAGTCTGCACATTTCAAAACTATTTTTGAGTGTAATTTTCCAAGACGTCTTTTTGATTTAATGTCCCCCTGTCCTCTTATCACCAAAGTTTATAAACCAAAAAATCTGAAAAAATCTTGATTTAAGGATAATTGCTTATATTTTACGCGAAAAAGTCAAATTGAACCTTATTGTATACAAAATAAAATTAATAACAAAATAAGTATTTTATTTTGCGTTTTCCAACCATATTATCTTAAATACAGAACCCTCAGGGCACGAGTCCAACTCGCACTTGACCGTTATTTTATTAATGGCTTTCACTCCTGCCAAATGTCGGGATAACCAGATCGCAAGCATAATTAAAAAAAAAATCCCTATTTATACTCGTAGAGTATAATCACAGTATGAAAAGGTTTGACACTTTCCGACTCTATTTCAAAGCCAATAAGGTCCAAAAGTGACTAGCCTTTTCGTGCCGTGATTAAACCTAGTTTCAATTACGACAGTACGCCATGCCAATTAAATTGACGTTGCGCTATTGCGTCAGTGTATTCGGACGTAAAATTAGGTGGTGAGGCGGGACTTTGTGGACACTATAGCATTCGTAATGGATATTGTGTTGTAAGTAAATGTGGTGAGATTGTTTTATCATTTGAAATGTTGTAATATTTCTCGAAACGTTAAATTTTGAAGATACATACATACATACATTAAATCACGCCTGTTTCCCAGAGGGGTAGGCAGAGACCACTTCTTTCCACGTGCTACGATCTTGACAAATTTCTTTCGCTTCTTCCACATTCATACATCGAGTCATGCACGCACGTAAGTTTCGGGTACTTAAGATTCGGCCCTTTTCCAGTATTTCACCGATTTGACTCGAAAAAGTACGCCTAGGGCGGCCCCTTCCTACCCGTCCACTCACTTTCGATCTGTATATCTTTAAATTTTGAAAAAAAAAGAGATAAACAGATAAAAGATGTTTATTCAGTACTTTTTCACGTCAAAATCTACCAGCGCTTTCCAAGAGGAGACCATTGCTTAGATGAAACGCCGCAAGGAATTTTACGGCCTGTTTTTTTTATAAGAAAAAAAAAGAAAAAAGAAAAGAAATTATTTATTCATGACAAACATAAATTAACACATACAGAATTCTGAACACAAAAGCATAAGTAGTTTGTCACGAAATGGACACAACTCAGCGTTTATGATACAACAATGATTAGACTTAACTTAGCATTATATAAAACAATCAATATAAAATAAAAATGTCTTGCGTAATTGAGCAGCATGACGATTTAATATGATCGTGAGATTTTTAAAAGTCCATGACCGTTCTTGGTTTATCACTTAGTAAGATTGAAAAATGTTAAAACTATTAAGTAGACAAAATCTCTTGTATGAACAATGCCGAACCCTAATTACAGATCCGATAACCCTCAAACAGTACAAACGATTTTTATCAAAGTAAGCTTAGAACCACCGCCTCGAAATCATAAACAGATTCACAGATATATAAAAGTTTATCGCATGCCAAAATGTGGACAAAACATCTGTCACTTTCTGACACGTATATTAGTTCGAGAGTGACGGATGCTTTATCCACATTTTGTCACGCGATAAATGCAACCATACTATAGTGCACAGCCGATAGGAAGTCAATCCTGACACCTGTCATTTCAGTACCAATTATAACCTCAAACCCAAGAATCACTACATAGTATAAAACAAAGTCGCTTCCCGCCGTCTGTCCCTATGTATGCTTAGATCTTTAAAACTACGCAACGGATTTTGATGCGGTTTTTTTAAATAGATAGAGTACCGTGATTCAAGAGGAAGATTTTTATGTATATTAGATTCTGTTTTATGTACGGGTATTACAGAAAACTCACAAAAACCGAAGCGAAGCGAGGGCGGGTCGCTAGTAATTTATAAATTGTACTGCAATGACAGCTGTCAGGATTGACTTTTTAACAGCCGGGCACTATAGGCCCGCATACTTTACGCACTACTATCTCCCATGACTTGCCCCTCATCTCCTGCGCTAAAGTTCCCTTAACGATTCCACAAGAAACGTGTCTGCAATGCCGACGGGCTAGAAGCGGGTCAAACGCGACTTAGAATGCACCTCTTTGACCTGCCCGGATCACACGTACCGGGAATTACGGATTGCATAACACCCACTATTAAACAAAACGTTTGAATAAAATTTTATATATGGCCAGTAACAACGGCTAGTGTTTCGGGAGGTTGTGTACGTGAGCCTTTATGTTTTCATTTATTTTTTAAGTAAAACTCTGATAAATGTTGTGGGAACTATGACTGGCTGTCATTCTGAAAACATCTGTCCAATTGTTGATTTTTTTGTAGAAAAAAAAACGTTGATTTTGGTCCGCAAATCCAGGGCAGTTTTGTGGGACAACTTTTAATATTGATGAAGAACTTGCATTGAATAAAATAACAGTGAAAAGATGGTTCCAAACGAGTTAGCGGTCAAGACCACACAAGTAGTTGCTCGCCATCTTCAAGGGGCACGATTATGACTGGACGACTTCGACGACAGGACTGGATTCACCATAATAACGTTGCTTATATTATACTTGACATTGGCAAAATTACGTTATTATGTAGACACCACTAAATAAATCAATAATAATAATAGCTCTCATAAAGAAAAGTAGATGTCGTACTTACAAACTGAAAGCTTATTATCATTCAAAATAAAATTAAAATTCAAAATATGTATTAAGTAAATTGGCCTCATGAGGGCTCTTTTACTAGTTGTAGATATAAATATACTAACCATTACTACCACATTCAAATATTTCCATGAATACCACCGCACTAATGGCTATCGCTTTGCACAATTCAATTAAATGCATCCGCACAATGCGTCAGTGCACCCAGATGCAATTTGGAGATTCAATCAATAGAGGTACTAATTGATGACATCTTGGGTCTACCAAATTAACTGCCGCAATCAGACACAATGTAGAAACAATCAACTAATATTCCGTTTAACCCCCGACATAAAAAGAAGGATGTAATAAATTTAACGTGTGTGCACACCCAATAAAAATGTTGAGCATACTTAGAACCTTGTCATTGTGACTGCCATTGTCATTGTCATACTTATCATTTGATGTTCATTTTTATCATCAAATTCATACGTGTTCCATCCATGGATAGGTCTTTAAAAAATACACTCAGGGGCAAAAATAACGGGTCAGAGTGCGTTTTTCATATAAACGAGGCTATTTCGAGCCCTTGGTTCCTAGCCAGGGGTTGTTTTGAGTGAGGTTTAATGGTGGATACACCAAGGTTCAATAGAGGAGGTCAAAAGTTCTTAAGATACCTAACTGATCGCACAATCAGTTGACACCACAGCAAGAGAGTTTGAGTCATCATTTGGATTTCCTTACATTTTATGGTCATTTTAGATGTTTATTTGAACATGCACAATTCCGGCGTTAGCCGCAGATTCAATCAGTTGGGTGTCCTAGGCACTCTGGACGTCCTGTATCGATGCTCGGGGCATCCATCATCAGATTTCACTACAAGCATCCCCTGGCGAGGAACCAAGGCTTCGAAATAGCCTCGTTCGTATGAAAAACGCACTCTGACCCGTTATTTTTGCCCCTGAGTGTATATAGAAGTTTCTAATATCATTTTTTTCTAAACTTAATAGTTTGCGCGAGAAACATTTCCAAAGTGGTAAAATGTGTGTCCCCTGTAACTTCTAAAATAAGAGAATGATAAAACAAAAAAAAAATATGATGTATGTACATTACCATGCAACCTTCCACAGAAAATTGGTTTGAACGAGATCTAGTAAGTTTTTGTTTTAATACGTCATTCTTTCATTCAATCAACTCATATCATAATATAACGGCCGGCATATTTTATTATTTATATATTATTATATAATGCTACAGAACCCTTGATGGGCGAGTCCGACTTGCACTTGGCCGCTTTTTCAATTAACCCGTCATCACTCAGCACTTGACTTTTCTTAGTCTGTGTACAAAACTACAAAGCCACATAAACCATTATTTAGGCGTGAAACCTAATTGCGCGCTATCTAGTCCGACTCTGGGGTAAAAAGCAAATTCTTCAGAGTAATAAGCCAAAAAATGATCCCAATTTTATAAATCGGCCGGAATCGGGAGCCTCTTGAGTGTAGATCAGTCCTATCTTTCCCTAAGTGCCCATTAAAAGGGTCCGTTACACTTAATAGCCGGGAAAGTTGGCCTTTTTCACATCCTCGGCCTAGGTATTATAGAAATATGTCGCTATATATTCTGTGTTGAGTCCATATGTTAGAGGAAGAACGCCTTTTGAACACAATTGTAAGGTTTATTGTTGTCAAAAAAAGAGAGCGTTTTTTTATCTGTTTAAACAGTAGTCTACTAGGAAAATTATATCTTACAAAATTGTCTTCAGGGAAAAATAAAACTCTAACGCAGGATAGTAAACCAGCTAACTCCCGTAAGATAAAATAAATAGAAACAGGTACTAGTAGCTATGTAATTTTCCAAAACACAACAAGAACATAAAACGGAATTCACAAAACAATCCGCTACGTGTCCGTGACAGATGTTTTCCCGCCAAAACCAACAAACGTGAAACCAGAGACAACGTCCGCATATTTTTTATTTAGCACCACGCGACGTGCTCGGCAAAGGAACCGCTGCGTTCAGCCTGGGGTCGTTCTAAAATATTTATACGTACCGTAGTGAATCAATCTGGGCTCCGGGAGGTCCCAGATTACGCGGGACCGCAATATTTTCCCTAATTGGTTCCCTGTCTGACAGACTCCCTGCCTAACTGATTTTTACGCACTCCTTTGACATTTTGATTTATGCGGGTGCACCCTAAGTCCCGAACACAAATTACCGCCCGAGTAAATGAAAACAAACTTGCTGAAACGAGCGATTAAATACTTTTTAAACATGTACGCGTGTTGCCAGAGCTGAACCCAAATATAAAAGCTATTTGAGAGTTTTTTTTTTTAGTTTTCCTTTATTTTGCCGACGTTTTAATGAATGCTGCACGCAAAAGCGGCATTAATGGAAATATAATGGGACTCGCTTTACTTCGTTAAGAAACCTCATGTCGTGTATTCAGTATAGTTCAAATATGCTTTTTTGTTTTTGCATCCTTCTAGTAAAGGTTACCAATTAGTTAATAATAAAATTGATTATAATGATACGAGTATTTGTGTTAGTAAACACAAATTACAAGTTTTTTTAGGGTTTCATAGTCAAACTAGGAACTGTTATAGTTTAGCTATGTTCGTTCGTCTGTCCGTTCGCTCTTAGTTTTAGAAAGCTATTATTTGTCATGATTTATAATAAAATCTTTAAAAAATAATATGGATCCTTTATATTTGGAGGGTTATCTCCGGAACCTCTGCACCTTTTTAAAATCATATTTCACCATTGGACAAAATACATTATTCCATATGAAAATTGGCTATAAAATTATGTACCTATTTCAATCAACCTAGAAGAAGAGTTGGAACCAGCCTCTATAAAAAAAAAATATCAGTAAATAAAACCCTTAAGATTAAGATTGAGATTAGCCTCTTCAAGTAATAGATAAAAAAAATCTTAAGTCTTACGTTTACTACTAATTTTTCACTTCTCATGCTCCTAATTGATCTCTAGGGGCTAAAGTATTTTATTTTTAATTAGGTACTTAACAACAACCAATCACGTTATTTGAGAATGGAGGATTATCGCCATTTTCAGTGTATTTTTGTAAACAATTTTAAGGACGTGGAAATAGCCTCAAAATGACAACCGTGCAAACATTATATAAAAAAAAATCGTGATACACGATTAATGCTTACGAAAATGGATTTATTTAATTATGTTAAGGATGAATTCGTTTTATTATGGATGGTCCAATTAGTTTTTTTTAATCGTTCAATCATTAGTTCTAAAATGGTTTTTAAATTTGATTCTGTTGGCTTATATGCAAGTATTTAAAACAAATTTGTAATAAAAATTATATCATAAATATTGTAATTTTGAATAGAACGTCGCATTTTTCCCTTGCATTCAAAGTGAAAATGTAGTGTTTCACGCGAGACTAAACAACCATAATGATACTTGAACTAGACCCATCCTCGCTCAGCTCAGGTGGCTAAATATCAAGTGTCATTATGGCTTGTTTAAATGCCTTGTTGAATAATCTACTATTTCATTGTTGACCCTTTTTTGTTTAAAACGAAAAAGCTGACAATTATTCTTATGCTATTTTGTTGGGAGTTTCCAAAGAAACACACGCATGTCGTAAACATGCTGGGCCTAGTATGGTTGCGTCTACATCGCGTGTCAAATGTGGCTAAAGCATCCGTCACTTTTTGACATGTGTACTTATTTACGTGTCAGAAAGTGACGGATGCCTTATCCAAATTTTGACATGCGATAAACGCAGCCATATTAGGCCCCCTGGTTGGTTAAATTTATCTCACACGTAATGCTAAGACAACGTTTTCTTCTAAACATGCGGTTTAAAACCACAATACATGCATAGTATCAAATACAAAGTTGCCAACATTCACGTGGTTTACCGGGAACGATTTCGAAACCAGATAATTCAGTGTTTGGAACACGTCCATAAAATCACAACATACTCGTACCTACGTTCGGAGGGGCAGCCATGTCAGCAGTGACGTTTGTTTATTTGTGTTGGCAACCCGCTTTCCATCGAGAATAGAGCGGTTGTCACTCTCCCGCCTTTTTCGATAACATTTTGTTTTTGTTGTTTCAAGTCAAAACCATTGAATTGTTCTTTTTTAATCTCGAAACGGTTTTATTAAAGTAGTCTTAGTATCTAGGATTACCTTTAAAGGCAATGTTATCAAAACCATTTACAAATTCACTTATTAGTTTCAATAACGCGGCTATCATTATTTATGTCGATTGCAACATCGTCAAATATCGGGAACTGACCAAATATTCTAACCACATTAAGAACCTGTTTAATTAAATTTAGTATTCTGAAAAAAAATATTTATATACTGGCTTTAACGATGTAATCTGGGATCCTTTTTAACACAAAATTATTTGGAACGCGCAGCCATTTGCAAATTTCAAACAACCAAATGGCAACCTTTCACGGGTAGCCTTATCAGTGCTCCCATTACAAAGAAAAAGGTTACACCCGACAATACAGTAAATTGCTCGGAAAAAAATTGAAACACGTACCTAATGCTAACATTTTTCACCGGCCTACAAAGGATTTACAACTTCCATAGCGATGTATGAGCTATACGTTAAACCTCACCTTGCCTGACCTCTTTATTTGGGTTCGTGGAGAAATCGCCAGTCTTTCTATCTAAGGAAGATTGAAGCGCGTTCCGATTGTCTATTCCGTGGCGCTATCTAAATGCTGGCCAGTAAAAAGTTTTTGTTTTCTTCTTTTTTGTCTCTGCCCGGCCGTTCTATTGTTTTTGTGGTAACAAATGGGTAATGTCTTTATCTGTTCTTAACGTAGACGTTTATATTTGTATCTGTTATACTTAGAGCCGTTTTCGTGACAGCAAGTTCTGTTTACCTACCCGACGGTCTGAAACAGAAAAGGGTAGTTAGATGTTCATTCATGATAGTTCAGTTTTCACTTTAAATAACATTCAAAATTAATCACGTAAATAATTCCACGTATCACCAAATGGCCCATTAAATGGCCATAAACACACGTGTATTTTTATCAACTGTACGTTAGCCATAAAGGTTGATACGCAAGATGTCCGCCGCAGTTAAAGTCACAATAGTGGTTCTTCAAGACAGATTGGCTCACAACAAGTCGTAAAGTGTACAGGCGGTGTTACAGTGTAATCACGCGTGAGAATTGCAGTAAAAAGTGAAAGGGTCCCTTTATTGGCAGTAAACGGGCCTAGGTAAATTCCACTTTGCTTCTTTGATATCTTTCAGTTAGATGTTGCGGATCAATATGTCACTTCATGCAGGAAACAATCTCTGATAATAAAACGGTTTTAAGTTAACTAACTACTCAAGCAAGAATCCTTTACACTCACTTTTTTTTCTTATGGCATGGAGCTGTAAACCTAGCACACAAGCCAGCTGATAGTAAGTGGGATCTATGACTCATAGACATTTTCATTCTCAAAACTACAATCTCAAGTCTGCGGTCTCAAGATTCAAAACGCGTTGCCAACCTTGAGGACTAAGATGGATGTATGGATGGCTTTTATACTTCTAATTTCACCGTAAATTGAGGAATTTAAGAACAAAATGACGTTTTTAAGTATGTTAGTGGGTACATTCTGTATTAATAAATGAAAATTTCAAGGTTTCTTGTATTGATAGCTATCTTAATGATTAAGTATTTTTTGTTCTTACCAAAAAAAGCTTGAAGAGGCTTTCATCTAACAGTCAGTTCTCAATACAAACACTGAAGAAGAGATGACCAGTAAAACATCAAACCACCTCAAAATATGGGTATCAGTTTAAAAGCAAAACAAACAGCATTATTTTACATTGCTTACTTCTTACACTATCAAATACAATTTAAAACGATTAGGGTTTTTTTCCCAGAAAAAACGACTTTGTTTTATTTTCGGTAAGTATATTTCTTTTTAAACTTAGTCTTGTTTCCTCAAAACAGATTACTTTAACATTTTTAATTTCTAAATTTCCCATACCGATCCATTTTGATTATTCACAACTTATACATGTGCCAAACGTACTTGTCAACAAGCCCTGCAAATTAATACCTGTTTCATAGTTAAACTTAGGAGCTTAATGAAAAAGGGTAGTAAAGGGTATTTATAAAGCTTCTCCTTGCTTATTCTACTCCAAGGTAAGTTGGAAGAGAGTATGGGATAAGTTCGTTTTGTTCGAAATGTCTTGTAATTGTTTATGTATACTAAAGAGTATACGTACAGTCACGGTAAAAAAAGGTTCGTCACTTTTGGAAGAGTTGAAAAGTGACGAACTATTTCTTACCGTGACTATACATACATAAACGGAGTATACTAGACTTATAGTGGCCGGCCGATAAGAAGTAAATCCTGACACCTGTCATTGCAGTACAATTTATAACCTATTCTTGGGTTTGAGGTTATAATTTGTACTCAAATGACAGCTGTCAGGATTGACTTCTTACTAGCGGGGCACTATAAGCCCTTTTTTAATTGATCTTCTTTTTTAACTAGGGTCTCAGATAACTACTTAAATAGAGACACATTGAGGATTATACCCATATACGAGTACAGGTTGAACCGCAATCAACACAATTTAAGTTTAGCCGTATAGGAGTTATATAGCTGCTTTTATAAAGCAGCGAGTCTGGTAAGCGTGTTAGTATTGTGTGTTCTATTAGATGTGGCGACCCCGCGAGCGCCAAATGTGCGCTAACTAAGTTGCCGGGACGGCTGTGGGGCGACAGGAATCGGTTTACGGGGGCCGCTGGCGCAAGTGTTAATGTGCCATTATAATAATATTGTACTCGAATCAGAAATATCGAGAAAATAAAGTAAAGCAAACGAGGCTCAAGTGGGTTAACTGATGGAAAGAACCGCCACGCATACACGAAACACCAGCCCCCTATTTCACCGTCTCTGACAGGTGACAGGTGACATTTCAGTGTACATTGCGCAGATTATATGAAACCCAGTGATGTATCAGTGTGTTAACTTAGCAATGTATACTGAATTGTCACCGGTCACCCTGTCATTATCGCGATGGTGATAGTGGTGGGCAGGACAGGAATTGGAGGTGAACTTTGAGAAAATAGTGGGTCTCTATTGACTGCCATAATTATTTTTAGTCATAATCTATTTCAAGTCATAATTTTCGCAAGTCATAATGCATTTTTCTCAGGACCCGGTTATTTTTTCAGTATTTTTATAAAACTAACCTAACCTAACCTAACCTAACTAATCTACACGATAAACATTTATTAAAAACTGTAACTTCAGCCTGAAAGAAGTTATCACAAAAAAAAGTATGACTGACAATACATTATGACCAACGATATGTATAGCAGTCAAAGGGATCCGGAAAATAGTGTGCTCTCTTGAAGATCTCTAAGTTAGAGCGAGCTGGATATACCTCGGCAATAAGATGATTGTCATGTCATATTGCTATAAGAATTCGTAGAACCAATGGCTCTACAGTGGTATCCACGTACCAGCTGGCGCAATGTTGGCAGACTTCCCACAAGTTGTATCAACGATCTAATATTGGTCATGCGAAGCAGCTGCGAGTGGCACATGACCTCGATCCATGGAGATCATTCAGAAAAACCTGTGTCCATCTAGTGGAATGGTAATTCTTTTAAGTATTAGTAGTAGAAGTTTGGTAAACATCTTAGCCTACATACATACATAATCTCACGCCTTTATTCCCAGAGTGGGGTAGGCAGAGCTATAGTATTACCAACAACTCTAAAAACTTTTTGATAATTCTGTAACCACATTTTGCACACTTAGGCGAAGATGTTTACCAGTGTATTAGTGACAGGTTGCAAGCCCATCGCCTAACAATACTACCTTTATTACCTTAGTCGGCTTTTACGACATCCACGGAAAGATACGGAGTGGCACTATTCTAATCCGGCTACCACACGGAAAATACAAATTACATCTTAGCCTAAGTGTACAAAATGTGGTTACAGAATTATCAACAAGTTTTTAGAGTTGTTGGTAATTCTGTAGCTCTGCCTACCCCACTCTGAGAATAAAGGCGTGAGTTTATGTATGTATGTGTATGTATTATTGTATTTTATTATTGGAAAAGATGACCTTCTGCTGGAGTTTCTAGTTGCACTTCTTTTCCGCAATGATGGTCTTGTAGTCTTCTCCGAAGCGCTAGTAGATTCACTTCATAATACCACAATACCGTCGTGTAAAAGAGCCTTCATATGGCCAATTTACTGACTAAATATTTTGAATTTCGAATTACGAACTTTGAAGTTTGATTTTTGAATTTGGAATAGACGCGCCCGCGACATCCCCTGCCTCACTCCGCGACCACACGCGTGCGACTTTGCTCTCAACTTTGCTTATTAGATTGTTTTGTTTGATGCTGTAAGTTAAGTTTAATTTGCGAATTAACCAAATGTTCCTCCCTGTAGTTCTCACAATGGAGTGTTGTGTGTAATGTGAACTTAATGCTTTTATCGTAATTAATTCGGCTGAAGCTGCGGAAGCGTTGAGTGTTTTACATTGATAGTTCTTCTTAAAGGGCATTGGGTAAATTTGCTTGAAGAATATAGTCATTTTTGTTTTCAGCGGCCACGGATGATTTTGACATAGTTATTTAGAAGACCTCAAAATGCACATAGATATATATATACATATAATTTATGGCGTTTAATAATATCGGAGCCGAGATATTTAAGATTTAAGTGTTCAGTTTTTGGTACTAAAAGTAAGCCTTGGTAAGAATATTAAATATCTCGGCTCCGATGCACTTAAGAGATTACATTACATAAGAAAACATGTTTATATTTTGAATAATTCTATCATAATTTACCACTTCTACTAATGGCCGCTCACCTTGAAAATGTATGACTTTTACAAATGACAACACTTTTACCCAAACCCCTTTAAGTCCGTGAAGCAATTTCCATGTCTCTTTCTGGAGTCTTTTCGTTAAGGGCCTGATACGATTCGACGTCTACTTTTACCCGACTACCGAAGGGTAATGGTGCTTATAAGCCTATATAATAATTAGGTATGATTATTCCTTTGTAGCGCTCTAGATACTAAACGCGTGGACTGATTTTGATGATTTTTACGTCAATCGATTTGTATTATTCTTCTGACTGTTACTAAAGATTTGACAGTATAATCAAAATTCAATATGGCAGCAACCAGCCGCCATGTTATGTAATATACAACAAAAAAATAACGAACTATGACAAGTGGGGTATCATTGAATAGGTATTTAAAAATTATGTTTAGTTTTCTTTGAACATTTTTAATTTTGAATGATTATTTAGGATTTATTACGATTTAAAGTTGGTTAGCAATTGTCGGGTTTTTCAAAGCTTACTTTTTGTTATTTATTCTTTTATCTGATCCATGAACGTTTTCCTTGGCATTCCTCCCACATTGAAAGTGTGGGTTTAACTTCAGCTGTGAACATGGTTGCGTCTAAGTTCAAAAAAAAATACGCCTTTAATCTTCTAAGGCCCTAGCCAAGATGCAAATGCTACTAACGTTTTTCTTCTCCATCCCTCAAAATGAATGAGATGACATTCTCTTGAGTTACGATAAACAACTTTGGCAACTGTCATCCCATACATTTTGATCGATAAAGAAAAACGTTAATATAGCGTTGGGCCCCTGACAATACACGATACAGTTTGACATGTTATCGTATTATAATTTTACTTTACGTAACTGAATACTGAAGGCCTAGTCAAGATGCAAAACGTTTAGCAATTTTCGAAAATCGACCAAAATTAAATGTATAGCATTGACGTAGGCTGATGATAGATCGCTCGACCACTTATGTCAATTCCATACATTTTGAGTCGTTAGAAAGCAGACTTTAGAGAGCAGCGGTTGCATCTTGGCTACGCCCTTTGAGGGCCTAGCCAAGATGCATTAGAAGAAGAAGAAGAAAAACAATTTATTGAAAGAGAACGCAAACAAAACGAAAGAACAATATTTTACAGCACAATACATATACACCGTGTTTTTTTTGATTTACGATAACTTTAAGGGAACGTTCTTTAGGTCAAATAAAGTTAATTTCCCAAAGACAGACAAATGATAACTCTTACGGTTTTAAAGATATTTAATTTTTAAATTTAATCAGTTTATCACGTTGAACTAGTATAAAAGGCTCTTAATTGATAACAACAATTTTCTTTTAATTTTCTTATGAGTAAAGAGTTTCCAATTGTTAGGTTTGTATACGCGTCCATGGAATTAGTAAGTACTAACGTACATCTGGAAGATACACTACACCGATAACGCGAGCCGAAAGAAATGTACTAAAGCTTACTGCGTCCCTTTCTAAAGGTGACCATATTTGAATGGCAATTTACGGACAAATTAATTTTACAAGCCGGTGGGGTAGTAAACGAAACAATATTTAAGTACTTATTCAACTGTTACTCTTATTCTTACTTATTCAACTTACTCCCAAATCGATATCTGTGGATCTTTGGATCTGTGTGGTCTCCGACAACTAATCCGTTGACAAATTGAGGAACACTAGCCGCCATCTTGAACTTTTTAGTTATTCAACTGATTGTCTCCAAAATCGATATCTGGGCATCTGTGACCACACAGATGCCCAGATATCGATTTTGGAGACGTCAACCGTCAACCGTCAATGAATCCGTGGACAGACTGAGAAAAAGTAGCTGCCGTCTTGAACTTCTTAATAAGAGCATGTAAAACAAAATACAAGCATTGAAAGCTTTCAAACAAAATCTAGTATTAAGTTGTTATTCAAGTGTCAATTTCGAATTATAGGAGACCACACGGAATACACAGATCCCCAGATCCACATACAGGTACATTTCTTTCGGCTCGCGTTATCGGTGGAATGCACCTTCCAGATGTACGTTATTACTTACTAATTCCATGGTTACGCCAACATTGACATATTATTTGACACTCACTATTAGTTAACTCTAAAGGCCTTTTAGAATGATCAAAGATATAACATTCAATAACTTTGTTCTAAACAGAAAAAAATTTTTTTTTTACAATATTTAAAAATCGAATCTACCATTTAGTTTCTATGGATATACCTAGTAATATGCCGAAGTTATCGTAAATCAAAAAAAACACGGTGTAGATATAGTAAAAAAAAATGTGGAATAAAAAACTAGGAAGTTACACAAAGCAGAACACACCGGAGCCCAGCAATGTGTGCGGATGAACAGGCTCAGCATGTGTTGTGACGCAAGATCACAACGCTGTTATTCTGCCAGGACCTCAACGGGGGAGGGTGGAAGTGCGAAACATACATAATTACCAAAAATACATGCGTATAAAAAGCGTGTTTCGTTTTTAAACCAATCGCGTCTTGTACATGACGTGATACGAAGCGTTTAGACACGAAGAGAATGTCTCCCATATCCAAATGAATGTTTGGATATGCGATGCTGGCCGTGACTATATTTGAACACTAGAAAAATATTCGAGCAAGAGAAAGAGAGAGAGAAATACTTAAGTATATTTCTTTCTCTCTTTATCTTGCCTATAAACACACAATACCACTACATTATGCAAATCATACGTACGTTTAGGATTTAGCAATTTTATAATTTAAATGTCAATTTTCATTTACCGCAAAGTTTTAGGTAGTTCAAAATGTTCACGGGCGTTGAAACTATTCCAGGAGTATGCGCACTTAACACATTCAAACCACCTTTCTATCTCTCACCACTCACCTTTCGTTTGGAAACTAAAGATTTCCATATCTCAACATCGGGATGAAAAATGCAATTTCATCTCTAGAGAGAAAAGTGATTTTGTAATAATAATTGGTCAAACACTTAGCTATTTTTTGATTCGTTACCTCTAAAGAAGAGTCTTATGCAGATATAACGATATACTTAACTCGAACTTTGTTTGAAACTTGTTTTTAAATATAGTTAAGAATAATAATTAAGACAAAGTAAATTCACGATAGTATCATAGAAAGTTATTGTTTATCTAGGGTGAAAGTATTCACTGGATCCTCGAACTAAAGTCGCCCTCGCTGCCGCTCGTGAAGCCTAACCCCTCTTTATTCATAAACACACAATAAACCTATTTTAGTAGAAGTTGTCTTTGCCCCTTTCTGTCAAATTTCAATTTCATTAAGACAAATAGTGACAGAGCATATTTCAAGCACTCTTTAACTATTACGTATTTATGAATACGAGGGTACCTAAGTATCTGCTATCAATCACTTTTATCTTAACGCTAACATTCTACATTCACCTTAAGACTGCGCCGAGCGTACGCCGGATGTACAGTAGCGCCCTCATTACTTTTATTGTGTTTTCTAATAAACTAAAGTATTTTCTTGAAATTGGTCGGTATTTTTTGGACTACAAATGAAAACACAACTTATAGGGTATATCACATAGTTTAATAACAATTCATCTTCGAGTTATCAACTTAGCTGAAAAAGTTGGCCATCTTTTCCCGTTAAGCTGACTACTCAAAGGGTAATTGTTATTAAAATTTATTACGTATCTCATAAATTGTATTTTTACTTGCGCTACAAAACTGCATTGTTTGATTGCAAGGAAATTATTTAGTTAATTAGAAAACACAATAAAAGTAATAAGGGCGCCACTGAACGCTCGACGTTTGCTCGGAGCAGTCTCAATTATAACCAAAAAACTATTTTGATTATTTCTTCTGTTTTCCGAATGCTGGTAACGAAAGCTGCTTAGTTCGAAAACCTCCAATTCTAATTTGAATTTCGAATAACGGGAAAAAACTGGTTTGTATTCAGCCAGTTTATAAAAATTGCTGTCGCCTCTAACGTCGCTACTGCCCACGTAATACATTTCAATTTTGTTCAACCTTCTTCGTACATTTCCTAACAGGTTCGAATTGTGGACTTAACCACAGACAAGTTTGCGGGCCATAGAGTCCGAGAAATATAGTTTCAATATCTGAGATTGCTCGCCTTGTACGACACATCAGTGTGCAATAAGCACAGAAAATATATAAAACAGTGAGACTATTGCTTGAGCTAATAAACTAAGTGCATTTAAAATTGTACTTGTTTGTTTTTTCATTTCGAAATAGAAGCAACTATTAGATAGGTACAATTGTTTTGTTATTAACTCGTTTCTATATCTGCATTTCTATACCTTAGTGCACAATCGTACTATTTTTTTTTTGCCAGTAAAGTTACGAATTTATTATTTGTACACAAACATACTAATTACAATAACTTTCAAATGTAATTAGTACAATTGTGAACTAAGGTATCGATATTTTCAAAATAAATATTGTCTCATAAACCAACAACGCACATTTTCCCCGCCATTTCAATTTCCCTATCAATTTATTCCATGGCAAGCACGTAATGCATTTACGTGCAGTCACGCCGTAAAACCATAAACACATTCAGTACATTCTTATTGTCTCTACCTGCTGAATATATTCCACTCATAAAGTGCATGTATGTATGCTATATCGCCTATATCTCACGCGAGCAGATTCAATTTACTCACGATTTGCACAGGGGTCACGTGCCGTGTCGGCGGCTGTCGCGTCGATCGTATTTTGTCTCCTTTACGTTTCGCCTTCGAAAATGGAACGTTGTTATTAGCTGATTGAAGTCGTGAATTAGCGAGTTTACGTTATCAGATATTATAGAGTACAGTCAACAGCATAAATATGTGATAATTTATGTATCTTGTCATTTTCACGTCGTATGTCGTGAAACGATTGAAAGTGACAAGGTACAGAAATGATCTCTTATTTATGCTCTTGACTGTACCTAATGAGTTTTAAAATTAGGAACACCTTCCACAGTCAACATAATTTAAATATAACCAATTCTTCATTCAATTAAAACGTCAACTCGGCATAGTTTTTAGTACCATTTCGAATGACATGAGAATTGGACCCTGAACTTTATTAGCTTGTCTGTGATTAAAAAAACATACATATTCGTGACACTGACACTGCACAACTTTGTTTTGCCGCCATTTTTGTCCGCTTCTGAACCCATAATAAGAGTAATGGGTCCTAACATATTATATTATGTTATGACTATGACACAAATATATCCACAATATACCAATTTTTCGAGCTTTTTCACCTTTCCAATTTGTTTCAGGTGAATTACTTAAAACTGTTTTATCACTCACAACGAAGCCTGCCTTTTGAACCAAAGTGGCCAGTTCAATAAAACGCCAATTTCATTATGTAAGGTACCCAATACTTATAACATACTCGTAAGTAATGTATGCAAATTGACATAATTAAGCCTTAAGACACTCGTGCGATCTTATTATGAAACTCGCCTTTGGCTCGTTGCATAAAATCACACTCGTGTTTTAAGGACCCTCATTATTTATGTTACAGATACATAAACCTACTGTAATGCGAATCTTTAAATCTATATGGCGTTAAAGCTCTCAAATGGATATACTGATTTGAACGCGGTTTACTTACTTCAGGCTATTTTAATCACGTTGGTTTTATAAGTAGGTTTCAAGAACATTGATTGGACCGTTTAAGAGATCTGATATCGAGGGAGTTACTACTATGACATAGTAAAGCAGTTCAGTTTTGGTAGAAAAATGTATGGTGTTAACACCGGGACACATAAATGTGAACACTGGTGCTTGGCGTGAGATTATAAGATAAAATAGTTATAGTGATAATAAACCTTCAATTGGCGCTATTTGTTTTTTTTTTCAGGCAGGGAACCTTAAAGAAATTCAATGTGATGCTATAATTTTTATGACTAGTTTTATATATGAACTAGCTTGGTTTTAATTAATATGCCCATGCTTAAACACAATTGTCAAATGGACTAAGTACTCCGGTAAAACAAACTTGTCGGTACGCACGCTCCACTCCAAACGGCCAAGTCAATTCTAAGTTAAGATAATAGGAATCGAGTTTCCCCTTTCCTTGTAAACAACTTGAAGTTAAAGTTGGTAACTTCGTGAAAGAACAATCGAGTTGAACTCGAGAGGGCCCTGACGTGGACATCTACATTGAAGTAGTTATACGTAGATTCCCTTTGTACTTTGTAACTTTAAATTTGAAATTTAATTAGCAACTTTATTTTGTAAATATTATGGACACTTTTATTTGTAACAGTGTTATTATAAAGCTCGTTCAATTTTCCGGGATAAAAGGGGTTACATTTAAAATATACAATTTTAAAACTTAACCTAGCAGTATACAAAACATTGAGTATAACATACAATAAGAAGTAAATAAATTCACGCGTAGTTGAGCAGGAAAATGTGTCAAAGCTCAGGATTTTAGTTTTTAGTTATCACCATAATTAAAAAGTGAAACACCAGGTTTGTAATGAAATTTCATACATTTTCTTTCTGTATTACTTTCCAAAATGTCTTCAACTGTGCCAGAAAAACGGTATCGGTGTGTGTTAGTGACGTAGCAAAATTATAGGTTCAATGATTTCAGATAAAAGTAGTCAAATAACGGTTATTAAAGCTACGACGACAGTAAAACAGACAGACGAACTTGTTTATTGACCTATCTGTAACTGAATGACGTGTGTACGTATATAATAACCTCTCACTCCGACATTTTACTCTCTTTTGACGATCGGCTTAAACGTCAAGGGGCTCTAGACTCATAAATAGTTCATAAAATCTTATTTCTGTCTGAACTACGCTGTCTGGACCAAAGGCACTGGAAATATAAATATTTTTTCATGTGTCTTAAATTCTTTAACCAGAAAATATTACATTCATGGGGTAATTTATTACTCTGCTTTTTTGTTTATGTTTTAATATAGTTTTAATATTGACCATGGTTCCCCAATGCGCATATCATATTTAATTGACTACATCGGCTATTATAATTAATTTAAAAATCCAGCATGACGCAATTTTTATAACGAAAGTCTTTAGTCTTAAATAATATGTTACTAGGGGTTCAAAAGACCCACGAGGTAGCTTATATCAGTAAAAATACCAAGCATTGCTACAAGATTAAAAATATTCCGTAAAAAAAACTTGCTAGCTATTACTAAAAATTGCCAAAATTCATGCAACGTTATGCTCTTTTGCAGAGAATTTTGCGATAGGAAATGATTTTAAGACAAATGTGAAAAAGCGAACTGAATTTATCCAGAAAAATATAATCAGAAGTCAGGAAAATTCATCCTTTGTAGAACTCTGCAGTAAAAGCTCTAAGATCTTGTAACATTTAAAGAATAGTACATTGTAGCCCAGGTACAGAAAGTAAGCAATAGATGGACGAGTTAGTTCGCGGGCCGAGCCGCAGGTGAGGACCGCGAAGATACGAGTCCATCTATTGCACTTTCTACCGAGGCAATACTATGTGCTTTTCACGCCTAATGTAAGGAAATAAAACAGGTTAGGACATAATACACAGTTTAATTAAAAGTAATATTGATATTAGGATTAGGACAGTTGCTGAACAATATAATTATTATTACTTACAATATCGTACAAATTTCCAATCAAAAGTTCAAAAGTTTAGCGTTTGTTTCCAATTAAAAGAACAGAAGTAATTTTCATTCCCGCCTTTTTAACTTTTTTAATTTTTACCTTATTTAAAGATGCAAAGGCGTTTTTCACGTACGCCTTAAAAACTTACATAAAAACACGTTTACAATCGCAAAAATACACTTTCACTGAGCGGATTTGACGTTTTAATTTTTTAGTTAAACGTTCTAATGTCATATTTGTCAAACATTTTTTTATTTATTTCCGAACGAGTTACTAATGTCATAAATAACCGACCAATAGCAGAGTAGAAAGTAAACTGGTCTAAAAACACTCCATTTTACTTTGCAACTCAACATTGTTGGACTGTTTTTGTGTTGTACTACTAAGAGCAACTTTCTATTCTGATTTCGATCCTTCTTTGGCCATATTTCCGAGCAGTGGCGTGAAAAAATGGTTATTTGCTATTTGTCTTCCATTCCATATTACTTCTTTGCACAATAGCATGCAATCGTTTTCTTTGTTAAATTTTTACCTTTACTTGAATATGTTTCTGAACAAATTGCATAAATATTACAAATTTGTTCAAAAACAAGATTACAGCCACTATTCAGGGTGCCTTCGGGGAGGTAATCAGAAGTGATATGATATGATTTTGTTTAAGATTAAACTAGAAATGTAGAAAAAAAAGTATGAACGTGGTTGGCAGCAAATGTTTACTTTTAACTTACTAACTTAAAATGAAAAATTGAACCAGCAGTTTTGGTAACCTACTAATAAGAAAGAGATAAAAAGAAGTCCCTCAAGTGTGTACGTCAATTTTGATTATCATTTGAGTACCTTTTACACGTGTCAATGATTTCAGGCCCAATTTATTAATAATAGGGTAACCATGATTATATTGTGGAATAAATAAATTTAACAAAAAAACCATGTTTTTGTGTCTTGAAAGTACTATTGCTTTGAAATCACTATCTGATTCTGATTATGTCTCCGGTATAACCCTGATGTGTATGTTTTAAACAAATTGATTCTTTGAGTTCACTTCTATACTTTTTATTATTATTTCTGTCTTATTAAATACGTGTTCAATGAACTCATAATACAGGGTGACACCTAAGACGTAATACAACATTTTATTTTCTAGATCTACTCATCAGTTTATTTTATTTTATTTTTTTAATTTTTTATGGCATAGGGAAGACAAACGAGCACACAGGCCACCTGATGGTAAGTGGAAACTGTGACCCATAGACATTCGCATTCACAAGACTGCAATGCAATCCTAAGACTGCAAATGCGTTGTCAACCCTAAGGACTAAGATGGAATGCCTCTATGCTAGTAATTTCACCGGCTGTCTTATCCCCAAACCGGAACACAACAGTGCGAGCACTGCTGTTTGGCGGTAGGTTAATGGATAAGATGGTGGTAGCGATCCGGACGGACCCTGCAGAAGGTCAATCAGTACGATCAACTTTTACTATGGGACTAATATCGAAATCGGTAGATTTTTTTTTAATCTCCCATACTAAAAGCAATCAGCTGGTTTCACAATTTGTATGGAGACGTCGATTTTGTGTTTATGTTTTCGAAGTTCGTCCCATATTAATAGTTGATTGTAATCATGAGTAGATTCGGGAAATGACATTTTGTATTACGTCTTAAGTGTCACCTCTTACAGATGTAATTCAAGGTTTAGTGTAGATTAATTATTGAATCTGGCATTGTGCGCCAACAAAGGGAGACCACAGAAATACGTAAAACCCACAGGATCTTATTCCATGCCGTCTCGATAAAGTTTTAATCTCATTGGGCTTCATCTTACCGTTGCTGTTTGCCATTTCCAATTACCGAGTCTAACTTCATTTGAGATTGTATTGAAAAATGTTTTGGTCCTTGCAACCGGATTTTATGGTCCTTTTAACCGGATCTGTGTGTTTGACTTTAGATTTTTGCTGAATGCTATATAGTTTAAGGATACGTACCTAACAAATGTTGTAAAGAGTGTTTAATTCGACTAGATAATGTATGTATGTACGTAAACTCTTTATTGCACTAAAAAAAAAAAACAATTACAAGTAAATTCGTACATTAACTTAAGATTGATTATGTACAAAGGCGAACTCATCCCTTTAAGGGATCTCTTAACCTGTTAACCTGACCATGATTGAGGAATCTGCACGAGGATAGGCAAGATTATAATCGTTATATATTTAACTTCCATTCTATCAAAAAAAAGTCGCTTCCCGCTGTCTGTCTGTCCCTATGTATGCTTAGATCTTTAAAACTACGCAACAGATGTTGATGCGGTTTTTTTTAATAGATAAAGTGATTTAAGAGGAAGGTTTTTGTGTATAATAAACTCTGTATTATGTACGGGTTACAGAAGACTCACATAAACCGAAGTGAGGGCGGGTCGCGGGTATATAATAAAAGACACTAACAAAAAACAAATTCTGGCCAGATCCAAATCGGGACCATCAAAAGCCGCAGGCGGCCCGTAATAGAATAAAAATCCTCTTAATATGCTATAAATCGACGAATCCATTGATAGGAACGAAGCTCAATTGCTAATAAATCCCTAGAAATGGTTATTGGGTGAAAAATGTTCAGAACGTTTGAGGAGCGGTTAATTTTGGCAAATGGCGTGTATATGCTAATATACGCTTTGACGGATGTACGTACGAATATCGGTTCTGGCTGGTTGGAATGTTCGGTTGTTGTAATTACCGCCCAGGGAGTGGTCATGTTTAACTAAACGTGGATAAAACATTTGTCACGTTCTGACGAGTATGTATGTGCGAGAGTGACGGATATTTTATCTCCAATATTTTCCATCGCGATAAAGGCGACCATAGTACGGGAGCTCGTAATAAATACGCGTTGATGAATTTAAAGCGAAAAATGATTGTATATTTCTTTATTACAAAAACGGGGCTACTTTTTACGTTGGTTTTTCCGGTGATTTGCAGGCAGTTGTGGTTAGTTTTTCGACGTAAAATTACATCCTCAGTTTCAATTAGTATTAAACTGTATCGTTGTCATATTTTTAATGTTATGACAGTTTTTATTAAGTTTTAAAAACAGAATGGAATAAAGATTTAAACCAACAAAGAATTTTATGAACGCGATATTTTACTTGCTCATAAAAAAAAGCGCTTGCGTTTTCGATTTCATCTAGTTATTGATTTTCCGAATGTATAGCTTTATTTTTAAGTGAAACGATTTTTCTCGTTAAAATCTTATTTATTTGGCCAAAACCAAGTTATTTCTCTTTTTAAATTAATATTAATTAAGTAATATAAAGAGTACATCTAAGCGCATGGCAATCGCAGATTCATCTAACTCTCTCCATTTTCTTTCATGCTCCCTTTTTCTATTCGTTCTTATTGGATAACAGCAAATCACTGAACGGACATTTCTATCTTTTTATAAAAACACTTTATTGTACAAAAAAAGTGTAGTTGTCATTATACAAATATGCAAACCTAACATAACAACGATTCAGAATAAAACTGACATTCTTTACAAACCTTGCGTTCGCCATCTTTGTGTTGTTTACACGCACGCTTGCAAGCGCAAGGTTAAAGTGATTTCTTATACTTACTCTCCGTTGGTTTGGGATACCATTTACGTGGACAACCTTGCGCTGTCAAGCATTCCCGGAACAAGTATTAGGGCTGGTTGGCGGAATCACCAGATACCCTCAAAAGGCGCAAATACAGTACATACTTGATCGAAGTTACGGCCTTTTGGGGTCAAAACTACAACTACAAATACTATAAATACTGAAAGTTATCTTAAATGAAAGCACAAGTAATGAATTTAATAGGAAAACCATCATAACTGTAGACTAAATTACTTCTTTGGGCTCTTTACCCTTCTTTGCATGGTGATGGAAATTTCCATCATAACATAATACCAACTTTTTGTAAAAAAAAATATCATTTGTTTTATCCGTTCTCTAAATCAAATAGATTAAATGCAAAGAAGGGTTAAAATAAAGTATAAGTACTAAAAATCAAATCAGACACCACTTACCAAATAAATTTAAAAAGGAAAATCTGAATTTTTTTTTCGAGTTACTTTTTTTGTTCGTATGGTAGCGGGGTCGGATCCCTATACAAAGTCCGACATGCTCTTGACCCAATTTTTTAACCTTTGCTCTCTTTTCAAATTATCTTGCCCTCGAAACACAAGGGGCGTAGTATAGCTGCGTTTATCGCGTGACAAAGTTTGGATAAGGCATACGTTACCTAAATAAGTACGAGAGTGACGGATGCTTTATCCGCATTTGACACCGGATATAGACGCAGGCTTATTAGGCCTCCAGGAAGAAACAAAGAAAAGCCATGGCCATCGAGAACGAAAAAAGTTTCTCAGTTTGAATGGCTTGTTAGAGGGTAGCAGCGATCTGTCCGCTGGAAGGGATGGCTAAGTAGTTTGGGCGGCGTGTTGCTAAACTTAATTTTATACAGCCGCGTTTCGTGTAGCTCGTATGAGGATAGGGTTGTCTACTCGGGAATGTAAGCATATTAAATATTTAATAATAATAATATCCGAGAACTTCGTGAAGGCCGAGAACGGCAAGCTCAGCAAGTATAGCACGTTTTGAAAAATGTAATGAGATTGGAAGAGACTATTATTGAAAAATAGTAGTCTCTTCTAATCTTTTTCTTTTCTATATTCCCATGCCTAACTGAAACTTGACATCACGCAATTTCAAACATTACATTACATCGGTTTCTCACAAATGACTTTCAATTATTTTGACGAAAATTGCATAATACGGTTTTTTTTTTTTGTAGCCTTTTAAAATTAGTTATTATAAGGTAGATATAAAAAAGTATAATGTGTGTGTATGATATTATGTATGAGAATTATATGTAACGTATAATTTTAAGTCATTTTAAGTCAGTTAATCATTCAATTTTAAGTTTCTAGTTATCTAGTTTATCTCCGTCTGTCTTCTTTATCTATGTAAACTTCTTATTAGTCGACTTCTTTGGTCGACTGTTAGAGAATGCCCCTAGGCATTAGGTCCGCTATTTATACTTATTATTGTGTAATAAAGATTTAAAAAATAATTATCTAATACGTTTATACGTCTAGTTACTATTATTTTTTATTTAACCGGTAAACTATCTCTAAGTATTCATGCAATTTTCATCGTTGTCTGCAAAATATAGCGAGTTCAAGTAATGTAAAAAGAAATTGCTTAACTTGATGAATGAATTTTAATAAGTTGGAGCGAGCAAGCCGCATTTGCAATTTGTTTTGGTTAATAAGTAATACGATGCAGTCCTGGCAGACAGGAGTAATAAGAGGAGTAGTGACTTTGTACAAGTAGAGTTTTTTAAATGTTATATTTAATTGTAAGGTGTTTACTTGGTATTAGTGCTATAAATTAAAAACAAGAATTGTCACGTGAATGCATCACAATTATTTACGTAGAGTTTGATTGTGTTGCAACGATGTGTTATAAAATAAAGCCATCTAAATTCAACCAACTGCTGTCTACAAAATAGGTAGGTAGCAAAAGTAAAATTGGATTATTTTTATGTTTGTGACAACCCTGACCGGAAGTTGGGAGATGCCGACAGTTTTTGGAATTCGATTATGTTTCGTTGCTAAATCCATTATAGTTTCGAGTATAAATATAACGTAATGGGTTATAACAACACAGGTGCAATAAATCTCATTTAGCTCTATCCCATTATATAACTGTTTCATGTGTAAAATACCGACTGCAATGTTCTATTTTATAACAAATTGAAAAAATGGCTTCAAGCATTTTATTCACTTGACGACTACTATAATTCATAATGTATTGTAATTTAAACTAATGAATAACTACCAATTAAGATATTGTAATTTAAATTGAAATGTAAATTAATAAATATTTCTATTATGTACCTACATCTAATTAATCTACAAATTAATGTAACCTTTGACATGTATTTTTATCGAAAAATATGAATAAATGAGTATGAGTATGAGTATGAGTATGAAAAAAAAAAAAACTTATTTTTTGCAGAGATCGTTTACGAGAACTAGTTTATATGTAAAACTGACTATGTATGATTATAACAAATAAAGAAATCTTATTTTGTCTTATCTTACACCCTAATTACCGTCGATATTGACCGTCATCAATTTTTTTTCCGCCTGTTGCGGGTTTGGAGAATCAAATAATCATATCAATTGATTCAAAAAGTAGTCAAATACCAACTTATTGTGATTATAATTTTGAATACTGGTCTTTTAGTGGTAATTTTGAATACTGGTCTTTTAGTGGTTATTTTGAATACTGGTCTTTTAGTGGTAATTTTGAATACTGGTATTTTAGTGGTAATTTTGAATACTGGTCTTTTAGTTCTAATTTTGAATACTGGCTTTTTAGTGGTAATTTTGAATACTGGTATTTTAGTGGTAATTTTGAATACTGGTCTTTTAGTTGTTATTTTGAATACTGGTCTTTTAGTGGTTATTTTGAATACTGGTCTTTTAGTGGTAATTTTGAATACTGGTATTTTAGTGGTAATTTTGAATACTGGTCTTTTAGTTCTAATTTTGAATACTGGTCTTTTAGTTCTAATTTTGAATACTGGCTTTTTAGTGGTAATTTTAATTACTGGTCTTTTACTGGTCATTTTTAATACTGGTCATTTTGAATACTGGTCTTTTACTGGTCATTTTGAATAATAAAAGTGCCCGTGCGGCCGTCTTACTGAATAAATATCATTTATCTTTTTTATAGTATACGTAGACTAACCTTATTCGAAAAAAGTATAACAACCCTATTTTAGTTAAAGTATTATTTGTCACTCTCTGTCAAATTTAAATGTCACAATGACAAATAACGACAAATAAGACTTTAAGGGCCACTTGCACGCAGAATTTAACTCTGGGTTAAGGCACTAACTCGAGTTAGTAGACGTCAGATTCATACGAAAACTGACATTTTAACTCGAGTTAGTGTCTTAACCCAGGGTTAAACTTTTCGTGCAAGTGGCCGTAAGCAAAACTATTGCGCATTTATGAGTAGAGTAACACTTCTTCAGAATCCTTTTTTATGATTACACTTAAAATTTCAATTTATTTCAATATACAAAGAAACAAACAATAAGCACGAAGCATCTTAAAGCTCAACTCTACACAATAAGGTCTGGAATCGCATTCACTGCATTTCTCGACTTCCAGATCATTCCAGAAGTTTCCAAAGTTCCAATTCTTGCACAATCACTCGCCGTTCGAACGAATGTTAACATTGGAATTTATGTTAGTTCAATATGAGTTTTTGGAAATATTATGTATAAGCTAGCTTGTGACTAATAATTGTGTGGAAATTGAATTATGAAACTTGATTGTTGATTAGTTAAACTGCCGTGGAATTAAATAATTGATAACGCAAATTAATGCAATTCACGCTGACGTGTTTTGATTGAGTATTATCCAACAATAATTAAACTGCAGGGTATTAATTAATTAGAATGCATAATAACAATTACTAAGCTAACTTGGGGCACGTTTTAGGGATTTGATATCATATCATAATAGAGATATGTTTACTACACAATTAAAATTATTCTTAATTAACAAATGTTTCTATAACCTAAACGATTTTTTTAATGTGAACTATGAATAATGTAGATTTAGAATAAGTAGAATATATTTTTAATGATTACTGCAATAAGTGTAATACCTCATACATCTTATTGCTAAAATTGTGATAATGTGCAATAACTTTAATATAAGGATATTTAATTAGTTAGCCCTCTCGTGTTGCTATGCCCTTGCAGGGCGTCACATGCATACCTGTCTGTAGTTCCATCTAATGTAAACAAAATGTGACACGCAATAAATTATTTTGAATTTTGAATTTTGAGATGTCGATATACATGTGCTCAATGAAAATTCTCAGATATCATTGCTGATATCGAGCTTCTTAAGATAATAAAATTATGCGAATGTCATTTCAATCAAAACGGAAATTTCAATAAGAAATTTGGAGGCTTTGAGTCATAATAAATAATATTTTAAGAATACCCCGTTGACCACTGTGGACGTTGAGAGAACGTTTAGTAATTTAAAGTGGATATTTTCACCTAAACGGCCATCCTTAATACCGACGAATATGAAAAAATAATAATTGTATATTATGAAACGTATTTTTAAATAAACAAATAAATACATGTGATCATATGTTTATTGTTTTTATTTCAAAACGAGGAAAAAACTTCTGTTGAATAACATTTAGATGTTCTAGGCCGGTACTAATAAACTCATCGTGGCTGAGATGCGCGTCACAAGATACGTCAAAGTAAACGTCAAACAATAGAGCACTGTCATTTTTGACGCATCTCGAGACGAGCATTAGAGTTGAGATTAGTTTATTAATACGGCCCTAGGAGTTTATTTTGTGAACAACTTTACTTCCTGATCGCTGTTCGCTTTCAGATGGGAATGCAATTTAACCGGTTATTAACAGTTTTAGTATGAAAATAACCGTAACGTAAACCGGTTATTTGCATTCCCTAGCTTTCTGACAATCTGTGCATCTATTCATCACGTAAAATCAATATTATCTTTGACCTGTTTTCGCATTTTCAACGTCAACGCCAAGTTAAAGACAATACCATAACAGGTCAAATACGATATCGTTTATAACACCTAGAATAGAGGCCCTGGGCCGTACTCTTTGACCTGTTATCATATTGTCAAGGTTTTTATAGCTCTTATTTACTAGACAGTATAAATGGCGGTCGATTTAAAAACAATACAATAACAAGTCACAGACGATATCGTTTGTAGCCCTGGGTAGTGATTCTGTAAACAACGCCGGTCGTGCGGACTGTCGAGTAATACCAAGCGGCGAGATTAAGTAGTCCCGTCAGTGCGAACAAAACACATTGTAGCGCGTGCATTTTCAATTTAGCAGCACGATGGGTCGAACGTATAAGGCTGCTTAATTGAAAATGCACGCGCTACAATGTGTTTTGTTCGCACTGACGGGACTACTAAACTTAATCTCGTCGCTTGGATATCACTCGACAGTCCGCACGACCGGCGTTGTTTACAGAATCACTACCCAGGGCCGTACTCTTTGACCTGTTATCATAATTATTGTCAAGGTTTTTATAGCTCTTATTTACTAGACAGTAATGGCGGCCGATTTAAAAACAATACAATAAAAGGCCACAGACGATATCGTTTGTAGCCCTGGGTAGTGATATCCAAGCGGCGAGATTAAGTAGACCCGTCAGTGCGAACAAAACACATTGTAGCGCGTGCATTTTCAATTTAGCAGCCTTATAAGTTCGACCCATCGTGCTGCTAAATTGAAAATGCACGCGCTACAATGTGTTTTGTTCGCACTGACGGGACTACTTAATCTCGCCGCTTGGATATCACTTGACAGTTCGCACGACCGGCGTTGTTTACAGTATCACTACCCTGGCCTCTATTGTACGCGGTAAGACAATGTTGCTTTTGACATGTTATTGTACTGTTTTTAACTCGACTGCCATTGCCGTCAAGTGAATAAGAGCAATCAAAACGTTAACAATATAATGACACTTTAAATTAACATCGTTTTTATTAGAATAGAACGCTAGTTTGAGGAAACCATGGCCCTTAAACAAGCCTGAACTAATAGGTACCCGAAGATCTCAAATGATCTCTTATTAGCTCTTTTATACATTTCAAGTGTAGAGCCAGCCGGCCGGAGGAAGGGTACACAAGGGTCCTCGTATCAAAGGGACCAAGACGATTGGTGCTCCGCCGGATAAACCTTTGACGGGTAAACGGCTATCACACGGTCTCCAGATTTGAAGCTTAAACGTCCTTTAGACGAGTTTTTACCACTGTCTCAGGTAGGTAATTATTTGGTTTTTAACTCTGCAGAGCTCTGACGGCCGAGTTAAAAACAAATGACGATAGCCCTTATTAATAATGTTAGTGTTTTTTTTTAGCATAGAGAAGATAAACAAGCACACAGGCCACCTGATGGTAAGTGGAAACTGTGAGTGGAGACTGCAAATGCCTTGCCAACCCTGAGGACTAAGATGGAATGCCTCTACGCTAGTTATTTCACCGGCTGTCTTATCCCCAAACCGGAACACAACAATGCGAACACTGCTGTTTGGCGGTAGGTCAATGGATAAGATGGTGGTAGCGATTCGGAATGGACCCTGTACAAGGTCCTACCACCCGCAAAATATAACAAACAATTTGCTTTAGGTCTACGAAAAATAAACAAAAACTTTTGCGAAAGAGAAACATTGCTGGGTTCTTTTTATTATTTTCGACCGGCGAGGCCTTGGTTCGTAAGAACAAATTACCCCAACACTTATAGATTCCGAATGCACTATCCGATCTTTTGAGGGCCGTTTTTTTTTTAATGGCTTTCACTCCTGTTAAGGTGTATTTCGCCAATGTCGAGTTATTTATAGACACTCCCATGGACTTATTAGAGACAATTGTTCGGTAACAGAGTATTTTCTCTAATGGACTAAACAGAAGCACATGGGGTTAGCTCCACGTGCTTCATTCAAGTCCCAGGCCCGCATTAATAAACTCATCTTGGCTGACATGCGCGTCACAAGATACGTCAAAGTAAACGTCAAACCATAGAACACTGTCATTTTTGACACATCTCAAGACGAGCATTAGAGTTGAGATTAGTTTATTAATACGGGCCTTAGATTGCTCATCCTATAAACCACCATTCCACTAATTCCACACACATAAACTTTCGCATTTACAATATTAATAGCTAGCGATCCTGGGTTCGAATCCCGGTAAGGGAAGATATTTGTGTGATGAGTCCGAATATTTATTCCCGAGTCATGGATATATTCTATGTATTTAAGGATATACTTCTCTATGTAAGTATTTATATCGTCTAGGTTCAATCCCTAATGTAATATTCATTTAAGTCCACTTTTCAATCAAGCAAGACAGCAGCCAAAGCAAGTAGTTTTAAATATAAATCATAAAACAGATGTTACGGACCGATTTTATAATGAAAGGAAAATTAAGCAGATGTTTAACGAGGCAAAACTAGAGAACACTTTGGACGTTAAGCCGACCATAATAAGGGTACAATTTAAACTTTTTAATGTGTAATCAGTGGATTAAAAAGTTAAATTGCTTATGATGATGCTGCAGACCGTGTTTGTGGGGTATGGTAACATTATAGGTGTACAGTACTACACTATTATTAAATATTAAAGAACAAGAAATGTGGCGTGAAAAAATATTTTTAAAGTATTTAATTAAAGATCTATTACTTACCATGGATAAGAAAGGGACGTTGTCTCAAGGTCCTTAGGGCCAGTGCAAACGGATAGCATTCAAACTGCAAACCAGCTGGAAAATAGCAGTTCTAGTGCAGTTGACGTAACTAAGCAGTTACGTCAACTGCATCAGAACTGCACTCCAACTGCCATTTTGCAGTCCATCTGAACTGGCCCTTAGCGGAAAATCAAAAATGTAGATATTCAAACGTAGTTGATACTTGTAGGCTATTTCGATATTTGTGCAATATTCTGTCTCATTCTTCCTAGCAATGTAAAATAAAGACAAAACCAGCGATGTAGAAACCCATTACAGAGTCGATTACTCTTGGAAGACATTAATGTTTTCTCTGAACGAAGCTCTTGACTGTTATTAGACAGTAAAACTGAAGAAGTTCAAGCAAGCTAACATAAATATTTAATATTATAAAAGCTTCTTTCTATAGTCTGGCTGTCTGTTTACATTGTTATTTCAATTTGTTTAGCTTGTACGAATAGGTACCAATTTCGAAGCCGCAGTATATTATCTTACTTTGGTTCTTGTTAGGGTCATTTAATTCATCTTGAAGTCAGACAACCAGTAAAATGAGTAGCATAGAGGCATTCCAACGTGGGGCAGATTCGACCAAACGAGAATAAGGTCTTATACCTAGATTAAACGCCTTATTTCTACGATTAATCTCGGATTAACGTTTATTCCATTTTGGTAAAATGGCCATTTCATCGTCAGAAGCCCTTGCCAAGGTGCATTACGCTAACTAGCGTTTCTAGTCGTTTCGTTTTTAAACCAATCGCGTCACTGGTAGATCACGTGACTTTTCGTATCACGTCATCTGACAAGCAAGCTTCAAGGTTAGCAACGTTTTTGCAGTCTTAAGATCGCAGTCTTATGATTGTAGGCTTAAGCATGCATTACATACATTCACGCCTGTTTCCCAGAGGGGTAGGCAGAGACCACTTCTTTCCACTTGCTATGATCCTGACAAATCTCTTT
Organism: Acleris laterana; assembly: GCA_963966035.1. Taxonomy (NCBI): domain Eukaryota; kingdom Metazoa; phylum Arthropoda; class Insecta; order Lepidoptera; family Tortricidae; genus Acleris; species Acleris laterana. The sequence continues at coordinate 2,944,208 of OZ014440.1, forward strand.
CGCTTCTTCCACATTCATACATCGAGTCATGTACGCACGTAAGATTAGGCCCTTTCCCAGTATTTCTCCGATTGGAACCATTATTTGTATAAACCAAGTGCTGACGTTACGCGTTCAGTGTGAATCGTCTCTTACTCAACTAAGCGAGTTGATACACAATTTACATATCACTCGGCACTTCGTTTGCTACCAATTTTGTCTCATTTGTTTACCCTTAAGGACTAAAACGCCACTGGCTCCAAATGGAGGCATTTGTCAATAGAAATGCGAGTTGTTGGCAAGGGAGGTTCTTAAGGCGGGTCTTGGCAATTAAATTTATACTGTTTCTCAATTTAAATATTAATTGCTTGCTTTGAAACGGTGAGATGACAAACTGACAAAGAAGATTACGGGATTCATATTATTTACAGCGTTGTTTTAAAGCAATTAAATGTTTAAATTAAACGTTATTACATTCACAGATATATAATTGAATGATTCTGTTACCTTTGGCATCAGTATCTATCAAAGTCGCTCCTCTTTCTCGAATATAACGATTTTAATCAGGGCCTCAGTAGGTATATTTAACATTGTCTTTTTCGTTATTGTTATTGTATTGTTACACAGTAGGTACATTACAAATTAGGATAAGAAGCAGTGGAATAAAGGTTCAGTTTGTAATGCAGTGAGTTATGACCACAATGGAACAACAATGCGAACACTGCTGCATGGTGAATCAAAATTGAAGAAAACATCAAATATCAATTTCCACTTTTAATTTTAATTTACTTTTTTTTTTATGGCCTCGAGTAGACAAACGAGCACACAGGCCACCTGATGGTAAGTGGAAACTGTGACCCATAGACATTCGCAATAACAAGACTGCAATGCAATCCTAAGACTGCAAACCCTAAGGCTAAGATGGAATGCCTCTATGCTAGTCATTTCACCGGCTGTCTTATTCCCAAACCGGAACACAACAATGCAAACACTGCTGTTTGACGGTAGGTTAATGGATAAGATGGTGGTAGCGATCCGGACGGACCCTGCACAAGGTCCTACCACCCGCAAAACTACTATAATAATAAAACTCGCTTTTTTATTGTCTCGCAAAAGGTGAGGAAAGTAGAGTACACTGCTCGGGGATAAAGCTGTTTTCGTCTTGGGCGCGCTTGAACCCCTCACTGCGCTCAGGACTCTTCTTAATTCCCTCGCTTCGCTCGGGAATTAACTCGTAACACCCTCGCTGCGCTCGGGAGTTAAATCTGGAGTCCTTCGTTACGTTCAGGATTCAATATCGCGCCCGTGACATAAAACTGTGCTTTATCCCCTCGGTGTATAATCTACTATTCTTCCATTGATATTTGACGGGTTTTAAATTAAACAAACATTTTGCTTTTCTTGTGTTTGTCTGGTTAGAACAGTGCCACTTCATGTTTTCCCGCGGATGGCGTAAGAGTTGATTAAACGAATAAAGGGATGTAAATAGTACTGTTAGGTGATGGGCTTGCAAGTCACTAATACACTGGTAAACATCTTAGCCTAATTGTGCAAAATGTGGTTACAGAATTATTAACAACTTTTTAAAGTTGTTGTTAATTCTGTAGCTCACTCTGGGCTCGAGGGCGTGACGGTATGTATGTATGTTTTATTGCTCTTCGTGATAAAGGTCAAACGAAAATCAAGTTATTTTTGTTTTCATCGCGATTTTAAATTAAAATCAACTAAAATAATAACGTTCTTAAGCCTCTGAAAACTAATTTTGATTTAATATAACCGATTTCGTAAGTCGAGAGCAATTATAAGTTTCCAATCAATTTCTAATCAAAACTTCGCTCAAAAAGGATCATTCTCGCTCCACTAATTGCTGTCTTTTACGAAGGTTTGAGTTAATGGAGGGTAGATGTTTGTGAAAATGCTGGCACGTTTCGAATTAAGTATTGTCACATACCTTTCGGCCATACGAATATCGATGATTTATTATCTATCATTGAGTGCAATAAGTATCTTTTACAAAATTCACTTTATGGAACAAACTTTTGTTGCCGACTGTATTTCTTTTGGCACTCATCTACTCGTCAATTCAATTCACAAGTTACTATGGCCACCCTGAGTCTCCATCATCAGACCAGCTCGATGGTACTATATTATTGAATTGTCATCAGAACTAAAGGCGTTTGCAAATTTTTTTGCTTCATCAGAAACCGGGAAGTGGGTCAAATTTAACTCGCAAGATTTGGCCCTTATATACATACATTGCAATTTAAATAAAAGTTTGTAAAAATGTCTAACACATCTCTTTACTAGTTGTAATCAAAAAATAAACATAATAAAACGGTTAATAATGTCAACGTCATTTAGAACTAAACCGAAGCAAGAGTAGGTAATACCGAACTGGGTCTGTTTTGTAGAAAGTAAATATTTAAGTTAGTATTTTACTTTATTTACCACACCTGCAGAGCTTATGATTAGAAAAATATTTGTGTATCTTTTTCATAATAAAATTGACTCACTCAGTACTTTCTGCTGACATCGAATCGCTTTAAAAGTACCAGTCAAAAAGCATTAATAAAAAGTGATAGTATGTATGTTTTTGTACTCGACGATTAAAATCTGTGTTTTAAGATTTCATAGAGAATACTGCAACGTCACTCTTTTCAACGTTGACAGTCTTATGTTACTTCCGAAACAACCGAAATAACCATTTCGATACGCTCTAGACAACTGAAAAAAATTTGAAAATAGAACTTCGTATTTCAATCATATGTGTCCTTGTTTAAGGAGACTCGATCCGATACAAAATGGCCAATCTATGGCGTTTCGGAACGTAGCAGCGTTGCGTCATCTGTCAAAAATGTACTTAAACCTGCTTCTATATCCAGGGCATAAAAAAACTACGCATTGTGATTGGCTAGTATTTAGCCAGTACTGCAACATTGTGGACGCCGGTGGTGTGATACGTAACAAATGTCGATGTGGTGGTGATTGTATTAATGACTTAAATTATTAATTTGAATGAACTCGTACAAAAAGTATTGTTCACAATTGTGTCATAATCAAGCTTTTTAATCTCGTACCTTACTTAGGCCACTCAGCAAGCTTCGTGGCCTAAACATGGTACTCGACTAAAAAGCTCTCTATTATAACACGATTGTGAAAATAACTATTGTAAACACTTTAGTACACAAACAAAAGTGTTAAAAATTATAAAATAGACCAAAGCATAACGAGGATGAACAAAGGCTTATTCTTTTTTATAGTTATTTCAAAGAGTGTAAACAAGCCGGACGATTTCCATTAAATTTATTAATTTAGACAAATCACATAAAATCCCTAAAATGTGAGCTGGCAACGGCAAAAGCCAATAATTGATGACTAATTATGAATACATTAATTAATATTTAATGCAATTTCGAGCTCAATTTAACCGAACTACTATTCTATGGAGATCCAACAAAGCAATTATTTTAATGCAAAATTCATTTAATTTTGTTAATTTAGTTAATTTGGAGTAATCATGTTCATTTGCAGTTTAAAATACACCACATTTTAATAACATATTATTATTTTACTCCAATCATAACCCTTTCATTATCACATAACATTAAAATTCAAAACCACTACGTAGAATTTATGAGTCATTGACTTTCTGCGACAAGGTCCTACTTTTGCTAAATAGTTTTCACTAGCGACCCGCCCTCGCTTCGCTTTGGTTTATGTAAGTTTTCTGTAACACCCGTAAATAAAACGGAATAAAATAAAATCGTATCAAAATCCGTTGTATAGTTTTAAAGATCTAAGCATACATAGGGACAGACAGACAACGGAAAGAGACTGTTTTATACTATGTAGTGATTAAAACTGCCGCAGAGTCTAGTGAATAATAGATATGTCTTGTGAAGGAAACTTTACACTAGAAATAAAAAAAAAGATATAATATTCAGAGATTTATTTATTCTAAATCGAGTTATCCTGCCAAAAAGACGCAAGGTGTTAAGATAATGACTTTTTTTCTGTATCTTTACGAATATGTTATGTTAAAACACATAAGACATAATTATTTATGATATAAAAAAGGTTGAAAAGGTTGCTAAAATGCAAAAATAATTAAAGGACTTAAATATATACTTATAATCTTAATCATAATTTTGTGTCTATAATAATCTTGTTTTTTTTAGTAAATTTCCTCCTTTGTGTATTTAAATGGTGTTTAATAAAGTGTTTTATATTGTAATTTGTATGAAATGTAATTTTTTTTACATTTACTCAGTTTATATTTTATTATGTTGACTAAGGGAAAGGTCACTTTACGGCTATTCGACAATTTCTTTTCCATTTCCTCCATTACGTCCTCTTGCAAAAATACAGGTTTGGGAACTGATGGCTTTCATAAAATTTTATGAATACCCATGGGATCAGCTATTTCCTAGTCATTAAGTACAGTTAACTATAATATGAAAGGGTATTCAGTCTTTATTATTTTACGGAATATTTACTAGGTGCGTGAATGTTTTGGTTCTCTGTCGTTTGCCCGAAAGTCATTTGCCATAATTCTATCACTTGCCATAATATTCATTCGCCATAAAGGCATTTTTTCAGAAATCGTGAACTATTCAGAATTGTTATAAAACAAACCTAACCTAACCTATTGGGCTCTATACGATGGCATGTAAAAATTACCTGAAAGGTTTACAGTTTCAGAAAAAAATACCTTTATGGCAAACTAACATTATGGCAAGTGACACAATTATGGCAAATGAAATTCGGGTCAAACGAAGTGATCCGGAATATTTTGATGAATAAAGAGTGCATCATTCTTCTCTGACGTAAATTTTTTATTCGTGATTTCCTCAATCCTATTTTTTTCCAGTCGCAAATTTTCCGGTTCTGTTTTTTCCCAATCGCAAATTGTTCCACTTATAAGGCTGCGTTTCCACCAGAGCTGTGCGAGGCAGCGAAGCGGTGTTGCGAGGAGAAATACACCAATAGGATAGTGAGGCTAGTAAAACAAATGAATCCTATTGGTGATTTTTTCCTAGCAACGCGGCTTCGCTGCCTCGCACAGCTCTGGTGCAAACGCAGCCTAACTAGGTAGAAATAGATAAGGCCTAGGTTATGTTTGATTTACAACAGGCCCGTATTGATGCGAAAGCAACATTTTCTCAAATTAAGCACCAATCTCTACTCGTCTCTGATTGGCTAAATGGTTGACTGGTAGAATGAAAGAATGAATGAATGATATTTATCATCCAAAGTAAGTCACAGTATACCTTGCATGTTATGTCAAAAGTCCAAGAAATTACATTGAAATCGCCAACAATATACATAAATTTCAATATAATCAAAATAGAAATAAGAAGTCCGGATAACAATAATAATACAAAACTAAGAAGTTATCACCGTTACTTAAGGATCGTATCAAAATAAGTGAAAACATTAAGTACCTACAAATAATAAAAAACAACAATACATATTAAATCAAAACAAATTATAAATCAAGGTCCATAAACTCTTTAACTGAGTGCAATGAACTTTCAAATAAAAGGTTTTTTTCAGCCGGCGTCCAAATGCTTCGTCGGATGGTTCATTTCTGGGGTTCAATTCTACTAATGTGCATATTTCAAGAATCTATTGAGGTTCGATAAAGATTCTATTCCCATTCAGTTTCTACTGTGGACAAAAAAGCCATTCTACTATCTTATAAACAAAACCATAACTTAATCTAAATTGGAACGCAATTGAACCACAATAGAAACGTAACGATAAGGCCAAAGACTAAACAAACATGTTTGAGTGTTACTAGAACGCAAAAAACAAAATACTACCAAATTCAATTGTGTCATTTTGATTATAAATTTGAGAATTTTACATTATTTCACATTTATTATTATATATTATTTAAAATACTTCGTTAATCTTTAAAATATGAAGCGAAAAATACCACAAAATCTCGATTGAGCGAGAAAAAAGCACCAAATTAAATGTCAATGTCTCGTGTCAAATTTCAAAATTGAGTTGGCGCTTAAACCATAACGCAATAACACGATCGTGATAAGTTTGTGCTTAGTTTTGGTAAGTATAATTTATATCAGTGCAAACCTTTATGTTGCTCTCGATGCTTATTATTACCTTGGAATCAATATTTAATGCAGTAATTTTGAAATTATTACTTGGATCTTTCTCTGTAGGTTATCATGGAATCAAGCCGAAGAAGATCTACGTCTGTAAGACAGTTAGAACTTTTAATAATGCTCAAATATTTTAAATGTGGAAGGCGTCGCGAGAAACCCTAAGGACTGGTCAAAAGTAAGTTTCGTGACCAAGTTAAATGAATTCAACTAAGTAAGTAAGTAATAAATTAATGCTCACTAAATAAATGCTAATCATTTAAGTTTTGGAATGACTACAAGTGTCGGGTGCGTCAAAAAATGGCAGCAATTAGTAGGGACAGAAATGGAACTGGAGGGACTTTAATTGTTGGTCATCATGGAACCCTGTCATAATGACATCGTCAAGCCACATGCAAGAAATTACTTAAAATTAATTATTAACGTTATGCGACAGGGTTCCATAGTGGCTCAACAAATTATTATTCCTGTACTATATGTAAGAAATTTAAGACTAGTAACCATTTTTGCATATTAATTTACTTTACTTTGTTTCAGAACACTGAAAAAATAAATAAACAACAATACTCATTATGGTCTTTGTTTTATTTAAGTTAACTCCTAGACTGCCACAAGCATTGCACCAAACTATGTTGATACTCGCGCCCTTGCTGCAGTACAATGCTCGTCTGAGACCTTTGTCGACCAGCTCGTGTTGATATGTTGTAGTCTTCAACACTAGCATTGGCTTGGTCCTCAATCAGCTCTATTTGCGAAGTATTCTGGTCTTCCTCACTTTCAACATGCTCTATGCATTGCAGTGCCATGTTGTGCAAAACACAGCAAGCATTTACAATTCATGCAGCTGCTTGTGGTTTGTACTGGAGCCTTCTATCTATATGTAAACATCTGGAACATGAATAAGAAATATTAAATTAATAAGACTGTGTTAATATTATTAATAAAAGTAACTCATATGTGTGCCTTTTCATGCTTAAACTGCTGAACCGATTGAATTTTGATGAGGAGATAATTTTAATATTATTATAAATCTAAGTACTTAGATAAGGAGGACCATTAGGTTGCAAAGGGGGAGAGAGATAAAGCTATAAAAGGTGAAAAAGAGGGTTATGGCGCAGGCACCTGTGTATTATTTTTTATTTTAAATTGTGCTTACCTAAAACAAGCTTTCAGAATGCCTATACACCTTTCAACAACATTCCTTGTTCATGCATGTGTCTCCGTATAATATTACTCAGGAGAATTAGGCTCATGGGTATTTAAAATTGGTGTCATCATTAATTCTTCTGAGGGGGAATCCTGAATGACCTAAAAAAAGAAAATATGATTAATGAGTTATAGAATTTAATAGGTGCATCTATTATATTTAGTAAAAGACGATAAACTAAAAACATTCAAGTAAAAAGTAAGATAATTATCATTGCACATTTATTCATATAAAGGTATGGAATTGTTATGCTGATATGAAACATTATATATTTTGCATTACAAACAAAAATTATAAAGATTACAGAAATAATCACCTAATAAATAAAAATCTTCTCCAGACCTCACTATCTCATTTAATTTAACATTCAGCGGATTATTATTCCACCCTGTACTGTCATGGGTTGACCCAGGAGTACTGCTGTCAACACACATGATTCTAGCATTTGAATCACAAATCTGAAATAAAGGTTTGTTTAATATTAATATTTAATAAACTTGTAAAATGGCCCCTGCATAGAAAGCCAGCGCCACCAATATCTAAAACTTTTAAGGATTAAGGGAGACAGACAAATAGCTAGTGAAACGAATTCCTCTAAATTTAATTCCAACTTACTTATCTTATTTAGTAAACACTTTTATAACCTCAAAATGATCCCTTTTCCCATAAAATTGTATTTTGTCATATAAAACCCATCCATGATGCAAAATCAGGAAAATATTATGCAAAATCTGGTCTCTATTTGCTTTATTCACCAGAAAACGGCCGTTTTAGCCAAAAACGATGCATTTAAGAGGTTACAAAAGTGTTTACTAAATAAGACAATTCCGTTTACATGTTAAGTGTTTACTCACCTTGGGCTCGGCATCGATGCCATCTGATTGTAGACTGACCGGCATATGAACACTAATTTCATCAATTTAATGATGTCGCCAGGTCCTTGGACAGCCTGGACTGTAGTTTTGACAAAGTCACGATCCGTAAAATCGAAAGCAGAATTTCGTGTCTTTGTCGATAAATTCCCTCTTCGAACTTTACCACGGTCCACAGCATTAGCAATATCAAGGTATTCGTAATAGTACATCATGATTCCACGGAAAATAACAATTTTATTGAGCGATCGATCCACAAAAAGTAGCCAATCTCGAACTTTATCCCAACCGCTAATTATGACAGTTGAGACGCTGAGGTTCGGTTGTGTTCCGATCGACGTGCGATTGACGCATGTGTCAAATTTTTAGTAGAATAGTGTTTAACGTTCGATTCAACTTCTATTGTGTTAGGAGAATACGACGTGTCATAACTTCGATCGATCGTTCACTTTGAGTGGAAGTTGAACTACAATTGAATCGTTACCTTATAGTAGAATAGTAAACAGTGTTTGACTTGCGGTCCAACTGAGTTTCTATTACGATCATAACACAATTTTGTTAGTAGAATTGAACCCCTGAGATTGGAGGGTAGACGTTCGTAAAAGGTGGGCCCAATTACGCGCGGATTCTTTCCTGCAAGAGAATGTATTAACCCGTAACTGCATAATGATGTAGATTTACATTGTAAATTTTAAAGTTCAATTTCAAACATACATTTTAAGTGAATTTCGAACTTAGAATTTTTGCAGTAAGATTTGTAGCTTTGTCAAAATTCAAATTTGAAAATGAACTTTAAAGACGTGTTCGATTTTCGAAACGCTATGCATTTAAGGGTTAAGTCCGCCATTTGTACTTAGTTTGTGCTCTTGTCAAGAGCTAGTGAGAGGGATACTCATAGAGGGTCTCTATTGACTGCCATAATTATTTTTAGTCATAATCTGTTTCAAGTCATAATTTTCGCAAGTCATAATGCATTTTTCTCAGGACACGGTTATTTTTCAGGATTTTTATAAAACTAACCTAACCTAACCTAACTAATCTACACGATAAACGTTTATTAAAAACTGTAACTTCACCCTGAAATAATTTATGACAAAAAAAATGTATGACTAACAATACATTATGACCAACGATATGTATGGCAGTCGCAGGGATCCGACACATAGACTGTACGCATTTTCAAGCCCAAACGTACAATTGAACGGTTCCCGTAAACGGGTTGGTTCCCCTAATTCTTTACCGGGTCACAATCACAATCGCAAACGCCCAATAATCCCGGGACGGACAAAAATTCCCGGACCTCGTTACTTCGCCCGGAACAGCGCACAGATTTAAACAGTAACAGTAGTAAAATAAGGGCATTTTGTTCACATCATGCACAGTCGCATGTACGTCCGACGCCATAAAATATTATGTTTACACTTTAGTACCTTGTCTATTTAGCGTAATGTTTAAACTGCCATTTGAAATTGTCATAGCGGGTAAAGTGACGAGGTACTAAAGTGTAATCATATTTATGGCGTCGACTGTATACATTGAGCTGTCATTATTAGTTTTAGCCCGGAATGTCACACTGCTAGCCAAAGGCTTCTTTCCCACCTTTCTACGGAGGTCGGTTATGGGCAATCTCCCACCGATCTTACTAAAAGGCGTCAAGCTCATCTCGCCATCTCAGTGGTTATACATATCTTAAATCCATTTATATTCTATTCTATTCTTAAAAACATAGTGGCACTGTCGATTTTGTTACAAGTTGTCGCCAGAGGTCGCTAGGTCGCTAGGACGAATTAATGGTGAAATGTAGGACTGGTTTCACCTTACCAAGTTTACCTTACTTGTGCAGGAAAATAATGCGAAGTTATTTATTGATCTTTCACATGCAAAGTATATAGTAATTCCCATAGTTCGGTTTAGAACTCTTTGGGTAAAGAATCCTAAAAATAGCCTTTCACTTAAGCCTCTAAAATCACGTCCGAGTTCGATTAAAGTACTGAAGCTGAGTACTGTTTTAACATAATACACTGCTCCTTGGACATGTTGCGAACATTTTCAATTTCCGTACATTGCGTGGCGCCGGCGTGATTGGTTACAAGACAACTCTCGTGTCTCTCGAATAAGGGCTGCTTACATAAATTGTATGGGATGTATCTGCGCAGGCGCTTTGAGCCCGATCAGAAGGAAATTACATTGTGTCAAATATGGGTGTTGTTGGTTTGTCAACTCTCGTGTTTAAAGTATTATTTGTAGATGTTGCGGGTATTATTAGAATTTAGATATTCCTTACGATTGAGAGAAAAATTCTGAACTTTGGCACAATATGGCATTGATAATTATAAATAAACTAGCGACCCGCACTCGCTTCGCTTTGGTTTATGTGAGTTTTTGTAATCATTCTATCTATTAAATAAGACCACATCAAAATCTGTTGCGTAGTTTTAAAGATCTAAGCATACACAGCGACTAGTGATGTGCCGTGGGAATATTCCCGGGAATGGGAATTTTCCTATGGGGAATATTCCCGGGAATATTCCTTTATTCCCAGGAATAGGTATTCCCAAAACAGGGAATATTGCAATACAGATTAGGCAACTTTTTTTTTATTAAACTTAGGTAATAATGTAGTACTCAGCAGAATTAAATTACTTTTGCTAAAAACTTCGTGTTATAGGTACCTACTAGATACACGTTATTCATGTTTTGTATCATAACATTTAAGCTTTTCTTTGCATCACAAAATCGTTTCTCTTTTTGCAATAGGTACCGTTTCTGAGTATTATGTTTCTGTCTCTTTCTTTCAATGGCTGTCTCCCTTCCTCTAAAAGGATAAAACTTGTTGCACTTTTTCAGTCTTCAACCGTATCTGGTGCTATCAACACGTGCGTTAGATGTGCTTGAGTCATGAGACCGAAAAGTAAAGTGTTTGAACATTTCACTACTCGTACAGTTAACAATAAAGTCACGTTTTGTTGCAAATACTGCAATACTGTGTATTTATTTAAAAATGCTACAAAATTCGCCTATCATTTAGGCAAATGTTCCAAAACACCACGTGACGTTCAGTGTTTTTTTAAAGACCGAGAAAAAAATAAGTCCAACAGTACCTTAAGTGAAATATCGCATGGTGGTAATAAAAACTGCACCATTACAAAAACCAAAGTACATGATTTACTGTGGTTTTTAATGAAACTGTGATGATTTGTATAGTTATTGCTAATAAAAAAAAAAATGTTTTATTCAACTTTCCTAGCAATTATGGGAATATTCCTGGGAACATTGGGAATATACCCCGGGAATATTGGGAATGTTCCCGGGAACGTTGGGAATTTACTTTCGCAAGTGAGTTACACTGTTTAATGTCTCGGTAAATAGTTCAATGAATAACGTTTTGATATAATCCTCAATCACACAATATGGGAACCTATACACTTTCAAAATTCCCCAATGTTCCCTTTGTGGAATATTCCCGGGAACGGCACATCACTAACAGCGACAGACAGACTTTGTTTTATACTATGTAGTGATAGTGATAACTGAAGCTATGAACATTGAACAATGATTGCAATTAACCAAAGAAATGACATACTGGGTTGGATTCCACATGAAACTAATCATAAATCTAAGTATATGCTAGAATGGTGAATATAAAAAAAAGTACACAGTTCACAAAACATATTTTATAAAACTTAAACCAAAATAACGTTTGAGTTTTTGAAACCTAACTTTTGACACTCGAAGTAATCATAGTTTTGAACATCGATCGCCTGCGTAGGCGCATTGTTATTGGCAGAAAAACACTATGCTTTGGTCCTTCTTAGGCGTTTATAATGATTTAATGATAATTTGGACGTAGCGATCTGGTAGGGTAACCTCGCAGTTGCAGTACCGAGCTTCAAGTGGAGAACAGGCTCACGAGCAGTATATACATCACGTAACTTGTAACAGTTATTGTTATGGCTCGTTAGTGAGTACCCAGCTTTAGAAAACAATATCGAAAATACGAAAAACAAAACATTAAGATACCTACAACCGTAGATATGAAAAAACAATGGCTCGTGATTTTCATGCTTACTAAAGTTTTCTCCAAACAAAATTTGAATCCTCAACATCGGCGTATAAGTCACCTCTGAATCACTACACCTACGATATTAATCAAAATTAAAAAAAGTTGTCAAGCCAAGTTGATAAGCCAATTAATTTCATGCCAACTATAGTTGTTTTCCATTCCAATGCCCGACCGTGGGAGCAAAAAAGACCGGTTGGAAGACCCCAGATGCGTTGGAAGGACGATATCAGAAAGGTTGCGGGAAATAACTGGATGCAAACAGCCCAGAACAGAACAACATGGAAAAAGCTGCAGGAGGCCTACACCAAACTGGTTGAGAATGGCTTGAGATGATGATGATGATAGGTAGTTGTTTTATCTCACGAAAGCGGGTGGGCCATTCGTGTGTGTAGATGCACGTGCACGTTTTTGTCTGAGTGCGTAACTGTCGTCGTCGTAGTGTGCGTATCTATACGTGTTACAACGACTAGTCAGGCACATCTGTATTTGTAAGATAAAACAACTTAACGAGTAGGTACCAAATAAGCGGTGTTAACTTTAAGACTCCTCGCATCTTATTCGTGCATTTTTCATTTCCATATGCAGCTAATTAAAACAAACCACGAGGAAAACATTTACAACAAAAAAACCCCGACCTAGTGAACCACAGATTGTGAATCCAAACTGCCCTATTTAATAAAGGCCACGATAATCATAACCCAACGCTCTTCATAACACTCAAAGCAAAATAAATTCTGCGTATACCGAATAAGGTGGTGTATTTGGTTGGAGTAAAGTATAGTCGGCACGTAAAATATTGTCTTCTAATCTTGCCGGCTGGCTGCACCTGGCGGCGGTGCGAACTCTGGCTAATGACGCTGATTAGATGGGGAATAGGGGTAATAGGGAACAGCGCTTTTTCCCCCAAAATAAAGCCGCGGCGGGGTGATTTGTTACAAATGATTATGATTTCAACGAGCTACATTGCCCTCCTGCCTTTACAACCTTTGTAGTCTAGTTCATAAAATACGTGTACACTTAAGTACCTTGTCTATTTAATGTTATATTTAAACTGCGATACATTAAGTCGCAGCGTGTAAAGCGACAAGGTACTAAAGTGGATGTAATGAATTTCTCTGTTGTCTTCTTGATGGGTAATGGAGAGGAGGATGGGGAGTGTGTATAAGGTGGTGTATCTAAACTATATGACCCGAGTGCTTTCTGTAATAACATGACAATCTTAACACCTTTTGCTTAAATGGGCAGGCAATTGATTATTTCAAGTAGTTTAATTATACTGTACGGAAATGAAATTTAATGCTATAAAATGAAGACCGTGTTATTTATAAAGAGAAATAATAAAATATGTATATTATTCTCATACTATAATTTACTCATAATATTTTTTTTATCGTCAACGACAGACAAACTGGCAGACGGCCTTTCGAATAGGAAGTTGTCACCGGCGCCTATATAGACATTTGCAACAGCAATGCGTTGGTGGTCTCGAAGAAGTTCAATGACACCCTTTTTAAAAGCACCATTTTAAAACGATTGGGGAAGGCTCAGCGTAGTGATCCTCTCAACATCGACGGTCGGACGGACGAACGAGTGAATGTCCAGGCGGCGAGTTTAAATAGTCCCGTCAGTGCGAACAAAACATATTTCAGCGCGTTCATTTTGAATTTAGAAGCATGGTTTTGGCCGATGGATCGAACGTATAAGGCTGCTTAATTGAAAATGGATGCGCTAAAATATGTTTTGTTCGCTCTGACGGGACTACTTAAACTCGCCGCTGCGATTTCTCTCGTTCGTCCGACCGTCCGTTGTTTTTGAGAGAATAACCCCCCAGCAGGAAGTTCATTCCAATTCTTATAGTACGCGCTAATAACGTTCTAGAGAAACGGTGTGCAGTTGAGCGCAGTAAGAAGAAAATAAGAATGAATATTCTGCCGATGACAAGAAGTGCGATGGTAGAATTAAGCCGGTGGGACCAGCCCCCTTACCATGAGTTACAATAACCGTACTCGCTAGCGAGTCGAATGCTCTGTCCCTCGCACGCCTCGCAGTATTCTTGTAGAGCACGAGGGAAAGAGCATTCGACATGCTAGCGATAACGGAAATTGTAACTCGTGGTAAGATTGATAAGGGTACAGAGGGGCTATATTGCCTAACGCACTCGCAATCACAATCGTTTTATTTTTGACAGTCTGATGGCCAGTCTACATAAAAATGAAAACAATTGTTCCAATTTAAGGCCGATTGCGATTGCGTTAGGCAAGAGCAACGCAGTTTGAATAGTTCCTTGGAGCATTCCCCAATCGTAAGTGGCCGTATTCCTTGCAGTGGTTTATATTTGTCGTAAGAGACGGCTAAGGGAATAAAGGCGTATAGTATTGTTAGGCGATGGGCTTGCAACCTGTCACTAATACACTGGTAAACATCTTAGCCTAAGTGTGCAAAATGTGGTTACAGAATTATCAACAAGTTTTTAGAGTTGTTGGTAATTCTGTAGCTCTGCCTACCCCACTCTGGGAATAAAGGCGTGAGTTTATGTGCGTATGTATGTATGTATGGTTTATATTATAATGTTACTACCGTTTTTTTTTTGTTAAAATCTATTTCAGCTTTTCAATGTCATCAACAAGTTGAATTTAACCCGATTTTGTCCAATTCCACAATTCTGGCCAATTACAATTTGCTCAAGTTGGAATAGCTCCTACGTGGCCAAGCCAGTGTAAGACCAAACGGTTTAGCTGACAATTTAGTGAATTCCCTGGTAAATGCTCTGGCTAAATGCATTTCACGAGTTAAATTGTTTTCAGTTGGGGTAACGTGCCTTTTGGGTGCTATTTCTTTTAATTGCGACACCAACACTGGTGTTACTTACAATGAATTAAAGACTTACTATTTGGTTAAGTTAAGTCTATTTTTGGAAGCCATGTTTTTTCCCATATTTTTTGGTCATAATGCTGTAACATAATTATCGAATGTCGATTTAAATAAAGTAATAATTATATAAGTTTTTTTATTGTTTATGGCGAGTGGGATACAGGATCTATAGACTATATTATAGTTGAGGACTAAGATAGAATGCCTACCTATATATGCTAGTAATTTTATCGGTTGTAATATCCTCATACCGGAACACAGCAATGCAAACACTGCTACTCGGTGGTAGATATGTTTGCTTTAATAGAACTTGACGAACTGATGCTGCAGACCGCTGATGATGATGAATATGATGATGCTGAGACTGAGAGTTGGGTTTTCAAAGTTTGCTTCTTGTTAGACTTTTACGCTTTCAGAGTGCTTGACTATTAGTTTGAACCAAGTTCTATAAAGTTCCGTTTTCTATGATCCGATTATTTAAATAACGCAATTTCATACTGTCATCGTTTAACTGTTTGTAAAATTAACATTATTTAGAAAATACTCTAAGCTATTGAAGAGATATTTATTGCAATGTTTTTTTTTATTGGAAAAAAAACAACGTACACAAATTCACATTATACAAAAACAAAGGATAATACAGTTAGCCAAAGCGGTTTCCACTTAAAGTTAACATTTCCTTAAGGTTGACAAAATGCTGACGTGAAAAATAATATTACATACTTACATTAAATCTCGCATGTTTCCCAGAGGGGTAGGCAGAGACCACTTCTTTCCATTTGCTACGATCTTGACAAATTTCTTTCGCTTTTTCCACATTCATACATCGAGTCATGCACGCACGTCGGTTTCGGGTACTTAAGATTCGGCCCTTTTCCAGTATTTCACCGATTTAACTCGAAAAAGTACGCCTAAAATAATGTTATAATACTAATTTGATTTTGCAAGTTTATGATACTTATGATAGATCATACAAAGCTAAAAGAAAAGAAAAATGCCTATACTAAACAACTATCTTATATTAAGACTCCTAATTAAGTCATGCAACTAAGCAAGTCAAGCTAGGTTAAGTGGCATGCATACTTTATAGGTTGTTTTTCAATATATTTTTGAGTAACAGTTACATATTATTATATTAATATAATACACGTAACATCATTATAAACTAAATTAAGTCAAGTTTACTTCGGTTTCCGTTGATTTTTTGTCCGTGTAAAATAATTGCAATTTCAACACAATATAATTTTAAACCCGGATAATCTTAAAATTTTCGCTAATGAAATTAAAAATCCCTTAACCGAGGCGCCCTTTTTGATTATACACGAGAATTATGACATTAAGTTTGATTTAAGGGCGTTAATTGCTGCCCTTGTCCCGTTGCAAGGGTAATAAATGACGTTACCCTAGAAATTATAAACCTGCGTGTACGAGAGCACGGAGATATAGCCGCTACTAACAGCGAGAGGAATTCCTGTAATGAACTCGGAGGATACCGTTGGTAACCTTAAACATACATACATACATAAACTCACGCCTTTATTACCAGAGTGGGGTAGGCAGAGCTACAGAATTACAAACATCTCTAAAAACTTGTTAATAATTCTGTAACCACATTTTGCACTTTTAGGTTAAGATGTTTACCAGTGTATTAGTGACAAGTTGCAAGTTCATCGCCTAACAGTAACATACGCCTTTATTCCCTTAGCCGTCTCTTACGACATCCACGGGAAGATATGGAGTAACTACTAACCTAACCTAACCTAACCTTAAACATAATGGTAACGTAAACTTTTGTGAATGTGACTGTTTGAGCTGAGAGACAATACGAACGAAATATCAGCAACAGTATGCCCTTGTCAATGCCACAGGCCCTTGCCAAGATGCAACGCTAACTAGCGTTTCTATTCGTTTCGTTTTTAAACCAATCGCGTCACTGGTAGATCACGTGATTTTTCGTATCACGTGATCTACCAGCGACGTGATTGGTTTAGGTGCCTTAGGCCCTTAAACAAAAAATGTATCGAAGTAGTTCTTACTACAAGGTTTCGTGGATACCTAAAGAAATGAGAGACTTAAAATTGCATCATTTTTGCAATAGGTATGGTGATCTTGGCTGGTTGAAAAATGTTTCTATTCCGTAAAAGATTTCCTTGAATCCATCACCTTTTGATTCGTAAGATATTACTTAAAGTATTTAAGTAACATTGTTTTGGGATATCAGAACATTTAGGGCCGTATTAATAAACTAATTTCAACTCTATTGCTCGTCTTGAGATGTGTCAAAAATGACAGTGTTCTATGGTTTGACGTTTACTTTGACGTATCTTGTGACGCGCATCTCAGGCAAGATGAGTTTATTAATACGGGCCTTAAACTCTGATAATACTCCCTTTATAGGTTGTATAAATTACTTCTAACTATTAATTATTACTTATGGGTCCATTTTTCAAAGTTTATAAGTCTAATAATATTTGTGTTTTGTGTCGTAAATAAAACTGCAACATGAGACAAAACATATATTATTATTATTAGATTAATATTTTTTGAGAAACTCTTCCCAAGACCTACCTTACATAGAGTAGTAGTAGTTTCCCTTCCCCGCACCTCCCCGCCAATGTTTCTTACCCCGCGGAAAGGTCGCCTACGAACTTGTCAGACTAAGCGGGAGTTTTTCGCGAGATAAAGCGGTTGTAAACGCACCTTTATGTATAAATGTGTCCCCACGTGTACCGTTACATACCCCATGGACTGCTTTAGTATAATCACGTATTTAAAAAGGCACATATCCTCCTAATTTGTTTGATGTTGGTTCTACTTGTCCTGTTAAAATATTGTACGACTGCCTTTTTATTACTGTGTGACTGTACATTTCCTGTCTTTGTTGCCTTTGTGAGTTTCATTATTAAAGAACGTCGTTTAAAAACACGAACGCATTTGCGCGAGTTTGGCGTTGGTTTTTAAACTGACAAAACATTCGTCGCGAGTGACTAGTTGGTACGAATTCCATACCTAAATAACTTGCTAACTGGATACAATGCGCGAAAGGGGATTTTATTAAGAGATAAATATCATATAACGCAAATGTGAAGTTACTGAGCAGAAGCATTCAACTCTTGACAACAAACAATGGCGTCTTTAACTAAAATACTTCCTATAGAGCGAGATAATTACACCGTCTATTGTATACACAAGCCTGTCATTCCATCAAATTTCCACCCTCTTCGCTGAGTTCCAGTCACTGTCTATCCTTTGAGAAGGAAGCGAGATGGCAATACTAATGTCTTAACGCTTGTCAATCGCCTATATTCTATTTCTAACTGTGAATAGCTGAGGCTGCTTCTGACAGGCGTAGATGAGATTTTCTTGTAATGTATTGTTTGTATGTTTGAATTGAACTGAGCATATAATTCTGTTACCAACCTAGGTTAAAATATATATACACTTGGAGTAACAACATATTGTGTGCGCATATTTATCGTCAATAATTGAAAAAATATGGAGTGAGTCAAATTGCAGACTTATCGTTTTCATCGACAGATATTTCCCACAGCGCAGTGTGTAAGTTTTGTAGGAAATAAGGTCGCCGTGAATAGAACTTGTGAACGATGTTAACAAATTAGTACTGTTTGACATATAACCTCAAAAAGTGTTTTTATTATAAATAACGTGTAATAAATATTAAATATTCAACAAATCCATAAATAAACCACATTTGTGTTTTAATCAATCACAACACCGGAGCGAAATATTTTATTTCCCATTATTTCAACCAATCCGCTTTTCTCGCATTTTTCCCGGCAAACGTCACGTTTGACGTGTCTCGCTACGCTCGAGGTTACTAAAAGTCGAAACAAAAAGTCAAATTAGCCGTCTCCCTTCTTTATTCTTGTCTCGAATGAAGGGTGAGAAGGATAGAGCAACCAATGTTTCGAACTTGGTTTTAATAACTCACTTGACACGAGCAACAAGTACACGGAGTGTTGATACGTTGACGCGCGCCTCGGAAATGTTCGGTGCATTTCTGAGGCTTTGATTGACGTTGATTGGTATTATTAAGTGACATTAGGTGGTTTTGACACTTAGTAATAGTTTACTTATCACCATAGGTCAGAGAGATTATAGTTCGCTCTTTTTTAGGGTTCCGTAGTCAAACTGGCAACCCTTATAGTTTCGCCGTGTCCGTCCGTCCAACCGTCCGTTCGTAGCTTAGCTCACAGACTCTTACTCTTAGTTCTAGAAAACTGTTATTTGACATGAATATACATACGAGTATAGGTAAGTCACGCCGATATAGTGATAAAAACAAACTTGTTCTTTTTTTACATGAAAAAAAACAAAAAAAAGGTCTTTAAAAAATATTGCGGGTTTGCGAAAACAATATTTCGATTAAGGGATCCGTTTTTTGAAATATTAAAATTAGAGTTAATTCTCTCCCCTGCTACAGCCAAAACTACAAATAGGTACTAAAAATCTGAAAAATATCTTAAATGAAAGCACGTATAATGAATTTTGAAGGAACTAAACACGGCTCCCTAGACTGGATTGGTTCCTGAGATACAGGCGATTAAAGGGTTTATTTATAAGGAGAATTAGTTCGTACTTGTTGCTTTTTGAGATAGTTTTTGTGTACATAGCTGCGTCGCTATTGCCAAACACACTTGCAATCTCAATTGGCTTCAAAGCAGAACAATTGTTTTCATTTTGTATGCAGACAAGCCTACGATTTTCAAAATGAAATCAATTGCTATTGCGAGTGCGTGAAGCAATAGACCCGCTAGTAACTACGAAACCCTACAATAAGCATGGACAGACATGCTCTTGCCCATTTTTTTCAAACTTGTGTACTTACATCTATAAGAAATCGTCACTAAGATACGACCTTTAATTTAACGTTACTGACTATGAGTGCGGCCGTTAGCCTTTTACTTCACACGGCATTGGCGTATTTGGCATTAGTTACTTATTACACTTTTTTGCAAAAAAAATACTCGGCTGATATGACGAGGCCGTATCTGTCAAATTCTGTCAAGTTCTCGGCAGTTTAAAAGTCAGTATGCATTGGCCCAGTTATAAAATGTTAATTAATCCAATCTGACTAAAACATTATATCTTTGACGTCTAACGACTGTACTCGTATTGCTTTGGTCTTACATTTTTCCATTGTTCTCCAAAGCTGGCAATATTTTGTATTTCGTTTTTCATTGTTTAATTTAGAGGGTTCGGATAATCCCTCTTATCTCGTTTGTATGGAATATACACAAACAGTTAGATTTATTGGCATATTATATTTGGTTCAGCGAAGCGAGACGGGTATCTTGGGCGAATCGTCGTAAACACAGAATTTGCTGTACAAGTATTAATTTCGTGTGCAAGTTGCGTGTGTGATCGCGATAGATGTCGCTTGAGATTACAGGGTAAACGGAAACGTTACCAATTTACCATAGATAAGAGGAAGTAATAATAAGGTGGCGGGAAAAAGAACATTATTTCGTATTAGTCGCACGAATAACCTTGTGATTCTATAAGATAACTAGCTATAAGATAACTTGAGGAAACTAAATATTTGTGTTTAAGTACAGTGTTACTTTCTTTTGCTTTTATTTTATTTGGGTAAAAGTGTTGTCATTTGTAAAAGTCATACATTTTCATTTTCATGAAGGCGCCACTGTACATCCGGCGTACGCTCGGCGCAGTCTTAAGGTTTGATGAAGAACAGTTGGTCCGGAAAGGTAGGTATTAGGTAGGTAGAACGTGAATTTAGGTAGACCGCGCAAACCTAGCGATCGTGACGTCGCGTTAGTTACGTTGGTCATTACCTACTCCATATAAATTCATACTAAACGTGGGTCATGCGACATGGTCGCCGTCGCTGGTCGTTGTCGCCGACATCGGAATTATACAGCTCTAAAAGTAGGGGGGGATATATCGTGGCGTTTTAACCCCCAACTAAAGTGTGTTATTATAAGTTTTACTTGTGTATGGAACCGTATGTCTGGTTGTAGCATTGTAGCTTTCAAACGATTGAATCAAATAAAATATTTACTGAATTAGAATATACGAAGGCGAACTTATCCCCTGAAGGGATCTCTTCCAGCTAACCTTTAAATAAGAAAATTAGAATGTGGTAGACATTAGTACAAAACGAAGTTTACAGAAACTGCGTGAACTAAAATTTTAGACTTATGAATCTTATTATATCGGTATATTTTATAACTTTTTTTTTGTTGGACTTAATTTCACTCTACACTAGCAGTATATTCATTTAAGTTAAACCGTGCCATAAAACAAGCCTGTCGCTGGTCCCCTGTTACTTATTCATGTGGCCCTAATGAAGGCGAGCCCGCACTTACGGGCCTTATGAATAATGACGTCATAGTTCAGCATGCATGAAATATTAGGCGGCATCGATATTATTATGAATCTTAAAATCTGACCGTTTGTTTGTTATGAAAAGGAAAAACTTTGTTATACAATACAATACAAACAATACAAAACACTTTATTGATACACCAAGTAACGGGTATACGGGACAATTATTGATTATTTATTGAGTCAACGGGCGTTCTTATCGCTAAATAGCGATCTCTTCCAGACCACCTTACAAAGAAGATAACGGTTAAAAATAAACAATAGAAATAGGCAGGTGGAATAATAGGTAAAGTTTCTAAAAAACCGAATCAAGAACTAGTATAATACTTACGGCCTCTTTCACAAACGACAAGTAAAGCAAACTTGAAAGATAAATTTAGCCCTTTCTCTTTCTTACACTTGAAAATAGACAAGGAGAGAGCCAACTTTGAATGGCAAATAAATTTACTTGTTGATTGTGTAACAGGCCCTTAGTCTATTTTATAAACACAATAGCCAAGATGTAGTCGATATTTTTCGAAGTCTAATAGAGGAGAACAGTCTGCCAAAAATGTGGTCTACCACCTTACGGTTGAAGTTCATTTGCATGACATAATAGAACAAGTTCGGTTTTCCCTTGCAATAATATTATAACAGTGACATGTGTCAACCTTAGCGATGATTAGCTTTCACAGAAAGTTCAAATTGGTAGCCCACTTTATTGGCCAACCGTATCTGTAAATATTAGGATCTTTGTTTATTTATCAGCATTTTAGCGTAAACAAAACGTCATACGTCATCAAGATAAGACCTCTTAACACATAGCTTGTATATACCTAATGACGGGTAAATGTTAGTTTATTATCTAAGAAAACTACACCTTCGACCCAGAAAAACAAGTCATCATTCCCAATAGTATACTCAAAAATCCCATGAAACTTTAAACGAGCACATTATTCAAAACTGACACACGAGTAATGCAAACTGTCATGGCCGCCACATCCGCATACCTAAAAGGTGATTTAGTGCACACGTTTATAATTTCGCAGTCATAGAATATGATAAAGCAATTCGTTCCCTAAAACCGGGGGAAAATCCCCGTCACTGTCAAAAAAAAACTAAAACATGGCACCCGGCCACGTGGAAAGACAAAGTTATAGTTACTACAAATTCTATCTGAAATAGATCGTATTTGTTTAGGTTTAAGGCTTTTTTGAGTGCAATATTAGTTTTGTTAGTTATCACGTCACCTAAGCTCATGAATAGAAATTGCAGTGTCAAAACGCAAGTGTCAAAACAGTGGAAAATTGGAGTTTGGCCGGTATGGAAATGTTCGCGGGCTTTCGGTGATTCTATTAAGGGATATCTAAACGCTTTACGACAAAGCTCATCGATTGGGTTATTAAATTATTCACTTGAAAATAGAGAGCTTTAGTTGAGTAAATTTTCATTTTAGAGGATGTACCAATTTCATAATTTCTTGCTAAAATCTAACTAAAGATGGTAACGGCCATTACTATGATTTTTTGAAAGATAAATCTTTGGTACTGAAGAAAAATACTATTCACGTAATTTATAAATGACTGGCTAACGACTGACATCTTTCTTACATGGTAAAATGAAACAAGTTACAAAAAAATACCTCTTTATCTTACAGGCCCAGAGCTCACAGAATCTTGCCACCTTACCTTGAGTTACCATGAGTTACAAATACCGTACTCACTAGCGAGTCGAATGCTCTGTCCCTTGCACTCTATAAAAATACAGTAAATACTCTACCGCCAAACAGCAGTGTTCGCATGGTTGTGTTCCGGTTTGGGGATACGCCAGCCGGTGAAATTACTAGCATAGAGGCATTCCATCTTAGTCCTCAGGGTTGGCAACGCATTTGCAGTCTTAGGATTGCATTGCATTTTGATTTATGAGGCTGGCGGTTTTGCAGCGGTTGCAGTAAAGGCAACGAAGGAACAAAATGCATGAAGTTAATGAAGCAAGCCACGAGTCATGCCATGCCATACGGTGATATGCGCACGGTAAACATGGAAGTTATTTACCTATGTACTTACTCAGATTTGCAAACTAAATAATAAACAAAACGCAATCAAACATGCTCTTTTTACGTCGCAATTTGTGTAAAAACATACGGTGATTTGGATGCATTTATTTAACATAGCCACTGTCACCATTGTTGGACGCTATTGGAGGCACGGTAAACACGTGTTATACCTAGTCAAAGCCATGTCAAAGCAAACCAATTTAATAAAAAACAAAATGCAATCAAAGCATTGTATGCTCTTTTTACGTCGAAGTTTGGGTAAAAACATTAGATGATTTGTATGCATTTATTTACCTTTGCCACTGTCACCGTTGTACGTTATTGGAGGCACGTTAAACATGACATGTATGTTATGGGTGCGTGTCTACTCACATAACTTATTAAGTCCTATTAATATCGGAAGTCCGAAAATATTTCTCATACCATTTCACATCATAATGATCACTCTTCATACCCTTCTAATTTTTTTTTAGTACTAACCCTCGGAACTCATAATCATCTGAATTCATAACGCCAATATTAATGAAGCCGTACACTTTTCACAATTTCTTAAATATCTTACGTGTAATAAGGTTAGGTTAGGTTAGGTTAGGTATTGGCTTTGGGGTATTTGTTAGGTCACCTCCTCGAGTGCGGCGGGATTGGCAGTCCTTTAGGATCCGTCCAAAAGGAACGCGAATCCCTAACCGCCGGTATATCCTGGGCAACAGCCAGTAATTCTCCCCAAGGGGTCTCACTGGCTGTTGGCGAAGAACCTTCCCAACCACCGGAGTTCTGTCCGAAGAGGCTCCACCAGCGACCTTGTAGCAACCGCAACAAAAAGGACTGGTAGGTCATGACCTGTGGGCGTGTCAGACCGGCCTCTTCCCCGTGAAGAGTGCAGAGCCCACCTACGTCGTACTGCCGTGCGTAGTTGAGCGTCGTACGAGGGGATAATGGAGTCCTGGGGGGTTGAGCCTACCACAGATCGGGTTGTAGTTATCTTGTGGAGGCAACACGCCCTCTTTGGTCCGGCATTCCTTTAAAACGACAGCCTCAGGAACTAGCCAGCCTGGGGTAACCGGCAAAGGCGCCCCTTAAGGGTGGTCGGCGAGGGTTTCGGGATCATGAGGTGCGCAGCCGGCGGAGCGCGAATTCTACGGCGAGTACGGGCCAAAACCTCGGCCTGACAACCGTAGTCCTTCTCGCACCGTGCAGGCTCGCTGCATCGCGGATCCTGGACCCTATATTCTCCGCGGTAGGTCCTGGTGCTCGAATGAGCATCCCCATCTGCGGGCTCCCAGGAGGGTGGGACGCCGAGGAGAACGAAACCATTTTAATTCCAAACCATGGACAAAATGAGTAAAAAACCCAACAACAACAATCAGCAGCAGGCCGCTGCTTCTAACGAAGCGCCCTGCAACAACCAACCAAGCCCCCAACCCGGTCTTTCGCAGACCGGTGAACAACAGTGGGCGGCTAACTCACGAAAGCGCAATCCCTCGGACAAGCGCAAAAAAGACAGACGCACGGCCAAACGTGCAGCAAACTTTGCCCAGGCAGGCTCGGAAAGGAGGCAACCTCCCGCCGCAAGGCAGGAAGAAGCCAAAGGGTTGGCAACGACCCCCGCCGCCTCAGTACGCGCAAAGCAGGCGAACCGCCTCGGCGAAAGCCAAGGTGGGACGAAGCTGAGCGCCGAAAAGGCATTCCGTCCCAGCCAAGGCGCGAAGGACAAGGCCGACGCACCTCAGGCGGCAAAAAGGAAGCGCGGTGGCAGAGGCAGAAAAGGGAAATCTGAGCCCAAAGGTGGTGGCCAGATAGTACCTAAGCGCCCGCGCCCCGACGACACAAAATCGCCGATAGGCAGCACTGCAAAGCGCACCAAGGCCTCCACTAGTCTGGTGAACCCAGCCGTCACCTACGCTGACACTGTGGTCCTAAATGACCTATTTGTCGCAGTGATGGCGGAACCCTTCACCGACCTAACACCTGTCCAAGTGGAGGGCATCAAGAGGACACTGGAGACCAGCATCGAGGACATTGCCGATGCTCCAGGCGCCTCCAACCAAATCCCGTACTGGCCCTCCTTCCGTGGCAAACCTTTCCACAGCGAGGGTGTGCTAAAACTTCAGTGCGAGGAAGTTAAGGACATGGAGTGGCTGAAGGACACCGTAGCCAATTTCGTGTCACCAATTCCCGGGACCAAGCTGGTGGTAAGGCGACAAACGGACATCCCCAGACGGGTGAAGTCCGCTGTCCTGTTACCGGCTTGTGCTGACGAGCCTAAGATGATACAACGCATCTTGGCTGGTCAGAACAAGTGGTATCAGGTCAGCAGGTGGTCGCTTTACAATATCGAGCGCCATGAAGGTAATCCTCCGGGTACCTTTCTGGTGCTCGGTATTCCAGAGGACCAAATTCCCGGGATTTTAGCGAGGGGGCGTAGACTCTGCTACAAGCTGGGTAACGCCTACATCCGTTTCTTCGGGAGCACGGGAAGGCTGCAGGATATGCCGCCAGACCCTGCTGAGACTGCGACTGCACCCAAGGTCACCAGCAACTCCTCCGCTGAAAAGCAGAGTGAGCACGCTGACCCTGACCAGGGAGCAGGCGCGTCTTCGTCTGTGGTTAGCAGGCCGAACTCCGCCGCAAGGCAGAGAGAAGCTAGCGAACCACTGGTCACCCAACACTCTTCCGCCGAAAGGCAGAAGCAGGATGGGAAATCAGCTCGCTCGCAGACTACCTCCACCGTGGACGCCGCCCTCGGCGACCTGGAGGAGGATGTCGCGCAGCTGATGGACCAGGACGTCTCGCTGGGAACGGACGAGGAAGTGAGCAGTCCCATTCGC
Source organism: Acleris laterana (assembly GCA_963966035.1). Lineage (NCBI taxonomy): Eukaryota > Metazoa > Arthropoda > Insecta > Lepidoptera > Tortricidae > Acleris > Acleris laterana. The sequence goes on from OZ014440.1 coordinate 2,970,560, forward strand.
TCCTCCTCCCCTCTCTAACATCGTCCAAGCCAACCTCCAGCATAAACAAGCCGCGGCGGCTACCCTGCGAAGAATGTTGGAGGTAAACAACGAGACCGTCGCCCTTATCCAGGAGCCGTGGATAAGGAAGGACAGGATATGCGGTCTAAACAACATCGGGGGTAAGATTCTACTCGATACCACTGTGACTAATCCACGCACATGCATCTATGTACCAAAATCTATCAATGCAGTTTTAATGAATGAGTTCTGTTCCAGGGACTTGACTACGGTCAGACTCCAAAACAACTGCCATAGCATCCCGGAGGTTATAATAGCATCGGCCTACCTGGCGGGCGATGTGGACATACCTACGGTTGAGCTGGCCAATCTCATCAGGCACTGCGAGAACAACAAGCTTGAGCTGATCATCTCGGCGGACGCAAACGCGCACCACACCCTGTGGGGCAGCGGATCTTCCAACAAACGAGGTGAGGACCTAGTTGAATTTTTATTCTCTACTAATCTCAGGCTTATAAACAGGGGGTCAGAACCTACGTTTGTTACCTCCAGATTCCAAACTATAATCGACATCACACTTGCTACGGAAAGGGTATCGGAGGTGATCTCCGACTGGCATGTGTCGAAAGACCTGTCATGCTCCGACCATAGGTGGGTAAGATACAAACTAAACGTGGACTCTAAACAGCCAGAACTTTGGCGAAATCCCAGACGAACCGACCGTGCAAAGTTCAACAGACTGATATCTGCAAACCTAGCTCCTGCCACAATCCCGATGGGGTACAAAGAGCCTGCAGACATAGAGAGACACGTGAATAAACTGACGGAAACGCTAATAGACTCATTTACGAAAGCTTGCTCACCAACAACGCCCTCGACGAAAGCCACCAATCGTAATGGCTGGTGGGGACCTGAACTCGAGAAAATGCGATGCAAACTACGCAAACTGTTTAACAGAGCGAGCAACACAAGGAAGGTAACAGACTGGGACGCCTACAAGCGGATCCAGCTACTATACAAAAAACGGATCCGTGAGAGGAAACGTGACTGCTGGAGAACCTTCTGCACCAACATTGAATCAAACACTCAGGCAGCCAGGATAAAAACCATCTTATCCAGCGAACCGAATCGCAACCTAGGCTCACTGAAAAAACCAGACAACACCTACACAACCACAAATAGTGAGATGTGCGAGTTGTTGCTTGATACACACTTCCCAGGATGTACAGTTACGGAAGACTCAGCATGGGAAGATACGACCCAGCAGACTTTTGAACAACCAGCTGTTGAGGCCGTCAATACTGCCCAAAGAATAGTAACACTAGAGAAAGTGACATGGGCAATCAACAGCTTCTCGACGTTTAAAGCGGCAGGCCTAGATGGCATATTTCCGGGACTCTTACAATGGTGCCAAGATATTGTGGCACCACACCTAGTCAAGATTTACCAGGCATGTCTCTGGCACCGCTATGTCCCCACAAAATGGAGAGAAGTTAAAGTGGTATTTATACCCAAACCAGGTAAGAGTGATTATACGCAGCCCAAATCATACAGACCAATAAGCCTTACGTCATTCCTACTGAAAACTCTGGAACGACTCTGTGACCGGGATCTCAGAGACGGGGCTCTGGCGCATTACCCTCTTCACCACCAACAGCATGCCTATTGTTCAGGTAAATCAACAGAATCAGCACTACACAGCATCATTTCACCCATAGAAAATGCACTATCAACACAATCATCAGCTCTTGCAACCTTCATCGACATCGAGGGGGCTTTTGACAAGACGCAATTCAACAGCATAAGCCACGCCCTACTTAGCCATGGCGCCGACCATACCGTCTCGGGATGGATCGACAACATGCTTAGACAAAGGGCGGTACAGGTAACAGTCAATAGCACCACGCGAGCCATTGTATCGAGGGGCTGTCCGCAGGGAGGAGTCATCTCACCGCTCCTGTGGAACCTCGTGGTGGATGACCTAATCCGCTCACTAAACGAGGCTGGCTTCTACACTGTAGGCTATGCAGACGATGTAGCTATCCTCGTAAGGGGAAAGTTTGAGTCAGTCCTATGCGACCTCATGCAGGGGGCTCTCAAAATCGTCGAACGATGGTGCTCCGAACATGGTTTGTCAGTAAATCCATCAAAAACCGAACTAGTACTTTTCACAAAAAACGGGTCATTAATAACCTAAGTTTACCGAAACTCCTAGGCACGACCTTGACTCTCTCCAAAGAGGTCAAGTATTTAGGAGTCATCCTGGATGACAAACTGCTATGGAACAAACACTTAGATAACAAACTAGAAAAGGCCTGTGTCATATTCTGGCAGTGTAAAAGGTTACTTGGCAGAACCTGGGGTATACACCCAAGAATTGCCATGTGGCTATACACGGCAGTGATCAGACCTGTTATCACCTATGGTGCTGTGGTCTGGTGGCCCAGAACCAAACTGACCACAGCCAAGAATAAACTGCAACAATTTCAAAGACTAGCTTGCGTAGCTATCACAGGTTGCATGAAAACTACACCCACAGCGGCGCTGGAGATACTGCTGGGGCTACCGCCCCTAAACCTTTTCATCCAACAGGAGGCGGCGGTAGCAGCCATCAGACTAAAATCCCTCAACCTCTGGGGTGTTACAAACGGGACCCATACCGTAGTGCTTCAGGAGGCAATTGCATATCAACCACTGATAGCAGCTCCTAATGACAAGGTACCCAAGCAACACAACTTCAACAAAAGTTACACCATCCAGCTAGCTGAGGAACCCACTGACCAGTCCAGTATACATGAACTACGCATCTATACGGATGGATCAAAGACCAAAAAGGGAACAGGTGCAGGAGTGTACTCACCCGAAATTAACATCAACATATCAACAGCCTTAGGCGAATACAGCTCCATATACCAATGTGAATGTACTGCCATACTACAGGCTGCCAAGGCAGTAGCCAGGCGAGGTATCAAGGACCAAAAGATACGAATTGTTTCTGACAGCGCTGCGGTACTACGAGCCCTAGACAACAAAATAATACATTCCGGGCTCATACTAGAGTGCCACTCAGCATTGGAGTTGATAGGTTCAAATAACCAACTCACGCTACAATGGATAAAGGGGCATAGTGGATCTCTAGGAAACGATGCAGCTGACCAGCTGGCCAGGAGAGGATCGGACCGCCCAGCGATCGGTCCCGCTCCAATGCTTCCATTAGCATTTAACCAGCTAAGGTCATGGTTACGTCACAGAACACTCGAACAACATGCCAATCAATGGGCAAATACCAGTACATGTAGACAATCAAGGGAAACTGTGCCACACCCGGACGCGCGTCTAACTAAGCGTCTCCTATCACTAGATAGACATGCCCTACGAATAATTGTAGGAAACATTACTGGTCACTGCTTGCTTAACAAACATTTGTATGTTCTAGGTATGACCGACAGCCCCCTATGCAGGGGATGCCTGTCGGCCGACGAAACAGCCCCCCACGTAATCCTGGAATGCGTAGGTGTAGCCGCTCAACGGACTGAAATCCTCAAGACACCGAGGTCACTCCGAGAAGCCTGTGGAGATACCAGGAGGATCCTGCGCTTCTGGTCGGAGTTAGGCTGGCTAGACTACTAGCCGGTACCCCTACGCACAATGGCCCGACATACACGGGTTAAGTGCGGAAAAAGGAGTCCATCACCATACCATACCATCACCATACCATACCAAGGTTAGGTTAGGTTAGATTGATAAAAATTCTCAAAACAGTTCACAGTTTCTTAAAAAAAAATGCATAATGAATTGCGATAATTATGACTTTAAAAGTATGAACAAAAAAGTATGAGGAAAAAATGTATGGAGAGTGATTATTATGAATACAAATCGATAGGAAAAAAAAATAGGAATAAGAATTTTATGTGAGTCAATATGGACCCGTATGTTATACTTACTCTAATTTGCAAACCACCTTAATAATAAACAAAACGCAATCAAAGTATTTTATGCTCTTTTTACGTCGAAATTTGGGTAAAAACCCGTCGTTAATTCCTCGAACGGCCCAAAGGCATATATCACCCGGAAAATGTGTTTTGGGCCTAATTAATTTTATTTACCCGTTAAACAGGCCAGAGACGGCTTTGGTTTAATGGACAACGGCCCTAAAGACGATGAAGGCTTTTTGTTTTATTGGACCACACAAAAGTCGTTATACGCTCCCAGACGAAAGGGGCGTGAGTGAAAATTTTACGAGTACGCGGGAATATGTAAAGTTACTGTGTGATTTCATTTTGGATATTTGGGATATTTGAAATCGCGGCGTGGTGGGTAATAATGTATTGAAAGGACGTGTTTGTGGTTAGAATATGCTTATGTCGGATGTAGAGGTGGTGAGGGATACAATGACATTAGTACAAAAAATATATTTGATTCAGTGTACGAAATATTTATGAAGGATCATACCTAGTAGAATTTTACTAGAAACTGGTAATTCTTTTAGTCGGTAATTGTTTTCGGAGTTGACTGATTCTGGTATTAAGGAATGCGGTTTTAAATTCCGTTATTCTGCAAACTTATAAATAATTACATATGTATGTCTTTGGTCAATCAAATATTTATTTGACGGTAATGACGGCCGCGTTAAATACTATACACTTAACTATACAAGAATATCTCAAACTATGTTAACGCTATAAGAAAAACCGTGTAATAGGCTTAAGTATATATTGCATGTTTTTCAATTTCTAATTAAGTATAGATAGACCCTTTTCAACCTTGCGTTGGACACAAAGCACAGGCGTAGCTGACTTTGTGAATCTGATTCCAAATGTGTATGTGTACATTAGTGAAAACTTTGTTGGCTTGTGAGTTACCCATTTTTGTCATAATACTTTATGTACGCTGTGTGTTTTCCTTAATAAAGAAAACAAAATAAATAAAATAAGTTCTCAAAACTCCAAGTATACCTTAACATTATTTTCACTTAAAAACTAAAAGTTCCAGTTTCACGAACATCTACTCAAAAGTAAACTGATAAGTACGACCCAAGGGCGTTAAAATCTGCCGTGGGATATCTAAACATTTCAGCACGACCAACCTAATTCAGTTAAACCTTCTTCGTGTCACCCGTAAACATAAAGCAAACAAAACTATACGAAGGTGAAGCGCCACTTTATCATTTGCGGGTGGGTGGATTTGGTACTAACGTTTTGACGGTAGTAAATCGGTCTTAATGTGCGACAGTAGCGCTCCCGTAAAATGAACGGTTAACTTTGTAAAACATAGGTGAGAAGCGTTGCTATTCAGAAAGTATAGCCTTTACAGTTTTTATAAAACGAGCTATATTTTACAGTATATTTTTGTAAACTGGATTACGTTTAAAGTCGAGTGCAGAATTAGGCGAACTAACTTGACAGTTCATTGTACACTAGTGTTGCCACGGTTTGGCTAGTGCTGTTGTAAATCGATAGCTAATCGAATACATAACGGATTTGGAATTATCATCGACGATAGCGTTTGTCTCTATCGCACTTTCATATTTGCCAGACAAAAAGGGATGAGCGATATTTGTATGGTATATGAAATGTAGCGTACTAGCCCGACAAAAGCCACTTAAAAGGATCACAATGGCATTATTTTTGTATTTTATTCCTATTTTGAGGAGTATAAGTATCGTAAATATCCGCTTTAAACCGTACATCCTTCAGATCATATAGTACTTATGTCATAAAAAAATCTGTAGTTCGTCCCTATTTGGCAAGTATGTATGAGTGATCATTTTCGGCTGTCGAGTAAGTTCGCCTAATTCTGGACTCGACTTTAGGTTGTATCATATTTATGTTGTTAATAACAGTCTATGTAAGTACATGTAAATGGTCTCGCTGGTCTTTACTTGACTTCTCTCAACCTTGAAGTGATTAGAGTGTCACAAAGCAATTCTGCCTATTTCAGTCAAAAATATAGAAGTTGGAAAGTCGCTAGTTACATAAAAGCATATTAATAACTTGTAATTTGTGCTTATTCAAGGCCTTTTATGCAATACTGCAGTTTCTGGCTAATGACAAAAAGCAGTTCTGATTTTTACGTCAGTTACTTTGCCTTAATTTGAACTTTACTTGCAGACTTTTTACCAGTTGATTAAAAGTATTTACATTTTTAACGTGTCCAAGTATATTCAACTTGTCATTATCATAGTCATTATGTCACCTTATAACGTCAAACAGGTCATAGGCCCTAGGACTAAAAATAACAGTACGGACAGACAAGAAAAAGAGTGACGGAACCAGTAGGAATGAACAAGGACCAATGTGACACTTGATTCTTATTTTATAGATGATAAAGGTTATTCATTTGTTTTGCAAAAACGAATTTAGGACCGTATGAAATTTGAATTAAGAGTGAAGTGGCCATTGCTGGTGCCTGTCAGTTAAAAGTGTCCTTCATTTGGTGTCACCCTAAATAAAAAAAACGGAGCTCGAGGTACAGATCCATTCCATCCATTAACCTACCGCCAAACAGCAGTGTTCGCATTGTTGTGTTCCGGTTTGGGGATAAGACAGCCGGTGAAATGACTAGCATAGAGGCATTCCATCTTAGTCCTCAGGGTTGGCAACGCATTTGCAGTCTTAGGATTGCATTGCAGTTTTGTGACTGCGAATGTCTATGGGTCACAGTTTCCACTTACCATCCAGGTGGCCTGTGTGCTCGTTTGTCTTCTCTATGCCATAAAAAAATAAGTGTCAACGTGCCAATAAGGTGACAAAGTGGATACATGACTGTCAACTGTACTGTTTTAAATTATGATATACTGAGAATAGGCTCTGCTCTCTGCGGGACGCTTATAAAAAGTCAGTGAAGCGGGAAGGTTAAGATAAACACCCACGGAAGATCTGTGAGTCTTGACGCGAGAAAAGGAAGTAATGATAACAAGACAAACTATTTCCTTCTGTTTTTTGTATTTTTACTCAGCAAAAAACATGCCGGTGTCCTAAAAACATACCAATAACACGACGTATGTCTAAATTGTCTAAGTTTATATCAGTGATTCCCAAAGTGGTCCAGGTGGACCCCCAGCAGGTGCATTTTCAATTAAGCAGCCTTATACGTTCGATGGCATCGGCAGAAAAAATGCTGCCAAATGAAAAATGCACGCGCTAACATATGTTTTGTTAAAATATGTGATATGGGTCGAACTACTTAAACTCACCGCTTGGAGATTCACTCGTTCGTCCGTTCGACCGTCGTTGTTGAGAGAATTTCGTCGTTGTTTTGCGGGTGGTAGGACCTTGTGCAGGATCCGTCCGGATCGCTACCACCATCTTATCCATTAACCTACCGTCAAATAGCAGTGTTCGCATTGTTGTGTTCCGGTTTGGGGATAAGACAGCCGGTGAAATGACTAGCATAGAGGCATTCCATCTTAGTCCTCAGGGTTGGCAACGCATTTGCAGTCTCAAGATTGCATTGCATTCTTGTGAATGCGAATGTCTATGGGTCACAGTTTCCACTTACCATCAGGTGGCCTGTGTGCTCGTTTGTCTACTCTATGCCATAAAAAAAAAAAAAAAAAATTACTACCCCGAGGAGCGATTAAGTAGCGAATCAAACACATTTTAGCGCGTGCATTTTCAATTTGGCTTAATTGAAAATCACGCGCTAAAATGTGTTTTGTTAACTTTTACTTGTTACTTAAACTCGCCGCTGCGATTTCGCTCGTCCGTTCGACCGTCCGTTGTTAGGGTTCCGTAGTCAAACTAGGAACCCTTATAGTTTCGCCATGTCCGTCCGTCCGTCCGTCCGTCCGTCCGTCCGTCCCCAGTCTAGCTCAGAGACTCATAGTATTAGAAAGCTGTAATTTAGCATGAATGTACATATTAGTCACGCCAACAAAGTGGTAAAATAAAATTTTGAAAAATATATTTTTTTAATGCACCTCCCCTACACGTAACGTGGGGATGTCTTTTTTTTTCTTGCCTACCCCATAGTGTGGGGTGTCGTGGGATAGGTCTTTCAAAAATATTGCGGGTTTATGAAAACAATTTTTCGATTAAGGGATCCGTTTATGAAATATTAAGCTTTAAAGCGCTATTTTTTGCTAGAGTCAAGTGTCCCCCCCCCCTACAGCCAAAACTACAAGTACTAAAAATCTGAAAAAAATCTTCAACGAAAGCGCATATAACGAATTTTAAAGGAAAACTCTCATGGCTAAGTAGACTTAATTAGTTCCTGAGATACAGGCGATTAACGGGTTTATACCTACTAAAAATCATCTAAGACAGCGCCAAATAACTTTAAATAGAAAATTGTTTCATACATGTTGATTTTTGAGATAGTTTGTCGTTACGGCTTCGGAACCCTACACTGAGCATGGTCCGACATGCTCTTGCCCGGTTTTTTTTGAGAGAATATTACCGCAAGTGACTTCCTTGCTAGTTTACCTCCTTTTTCACATACAATAAAATTGGTTAAATAGAACCCATGGTGACAGGCAATTCCGCGAAAAATTTAACGGTGAGTGCACCTTTATAGTGTTTCCACGAAATCGCGCCCTGCCACTAGAATTTAAATTGCACGGTACGCGTAAAATCACTGGGGTGTGAATTCGTGGAAAGAAACGAATATAGCTGCAATGAATAATATTATAATGTTTGACGTTGGATTAGAGCGCTATGAATGATACTCTAACGAGATCTATATCAACTTGAAAACCTTTAGTTACTTATTACATCATTTCAACAAGGCTATTATTAATGAAAGATATGAAGAAGACAGAAGGTAGCTTCTGATTTCGACTATGTTTTTTTTTTATGTCATAGAGAAGGCAAACGAGCACACAGGCCACCTGATGGTAAGTGGAAACTGTGACCCATAGACATTCGCATTCACAAGACTGCAATGCAATCCTAAGACTGCAAATGCGTTGCCAACCCTGAGGACTAAGATGGAATGCCTCTATGCTAGTCATTATGTCGGGGTAGATTTTGATTATTCACATCTTTAGAATTATAGTGACCTAATTAGCATATTTTGGATTTCGAGTTAGGTCTCTACAGTAATAAATTTATGACTCGAAGTCGAACGTTGAAAATTTTGAATTACGTCACTATAATCCTAAAGGAGCGTCTTGTTATTCGTGCACTTTTAAATAGGAAATTGGGTATAATTATTTCCATATTCTATTTTAATTTTCATGCAAATACGTCCAGTCGTTCCTGCGTGAAGGAGTTAAGGGCTAGTTTTGAACTTTTGAGGCATAATTTTAATTTCAAATAAATGGCTGCTTTTAAAATTCCATCGTATGAATATTTTAGCGTTAAACCAATTGCCTTATTTTCTGTACTAAAAGCATTTTCAACGGTATACGGTAAATTAAATATAAAAAAAGTTTCAAGCATTTTGAAATTTTCAAACCACATTCCATTTATTTTTAACGATCGAAAAATGGGTAATTTTCCATATCTACAATTGCTTTTTTATTACGTCTGCAAAGTTTTACACGATTTAAATTTTCCGCTTTAAAATTAAAAAAAATGCTTTTTTAATATTCAGGGTTCCATGAAACAAATGCAACCATAGGTACTTTAGCTTAATAAAAACCGGGCAAAGAGCATGTTGGACTATGCTCCGAAGCCGTTTCTGCAAATACAAAAATCTCAAAAAATTGCATTTACATTTTGAAGTTACTTGGTGCTGTCTAATATTTTTGGTATATATAAACATTTTAGCCGCCGAACAAAACAAGTCTCTTTAGTCGTGATATTTTTTCTCAAAAAAATCGTTACATTTATGTGCTTTCATTTAAAAAAAAACTGAATTTTAGTAACTTGTAGTTTTAGCTGTAGAGAGGGGTACTGAACCACACAAAAATTCCCTGACTTGTAAATTCATCAAAAATATTGCAGCAAGTACCTATAAGCAAAAGTGATACGAACAAGTTTTTTTACAGCAAAAGAAACATTCGTTTTATTTTAGTATTTCAAATTAACACAGGTGAAATGTCCTTGCGCGTTTCGTTCCTGGAACTGCATAACATGAAAACTCATAAAGCAGGACATTCGTTGCGATTCTCATATTCTGGTTTATTTTAAAAATCGCTTCGGTTTTCATTGCTCACACATGCACCTTGCACATGCAATTCTACGGGTAAGATGTCTCTGCTTAGTAAAAGTAAGAAGGGTGCAACGTTGATAGTTGCCAGTCGATTAAAATTAACTTTTGAATTGTTATTAAACAGCAACAATACTTATATTTCACACGGTGTCAAATCCTTTATTAAAACCACTTTAATTTGGCAAAGTTTCAAGCGCACAATTTGTTTTTGTACCGCCAAAGTAGTGTTGCATGAACCGCAAAGTCACCCTACTCACCACAATTAAAAAGGCGTATTGTCCATTCGTAATTTAGAAGGAATTCGTCCTTATATTGTTAGTTGTGCAGTTTAAAATGCCATGTAGCAGTTTAATGGCGACAAAACAGAGGCCACCCTAGCCCTTCATTAAGAGCTTTGAACCCTATTAACATGTTTAGCAACTGGGTAAAATAAATTCTGGGGTTTTTCGGACCCTGTAGTATTAAAACGTCGCATGTTATTGAAATTTTAATTAAAAGTAGATTTTAAGAATTCATTTGCGACAGGAGTTGTTGCGTAGGTTTGAAACGGAAACAATATCAATATAATGAACAATCATGTCATGGCATGCTTCGATGGTTCGGTCATTTGGAAAGGATGGATGAAAGACGATTGACGAAAGAGATATACAGATCGAAAGTGAGTGGATGGGTCGGAAGGGGTCACCCTAGGCGTACTTTTTCAAATCGGAGAAATACTGGAAAAGGGCCGAATCTTAAGTACCGGAAACTTACGTGCGTGCATGACTCGATGTACGAATGTGGAAGAAGAAAAAGAAATTTGTCATCGTAGCAATTGGAAAGAAGTGGTCTCTGCCTACCCCTCTGGGAAACAGGCATGACTTAATGTATGTATGTATGTAAGTCCCGATTTACAGTTGTTGTAGTATGTGAGAAAATCGTGTTAAATAAAAACCAATTATTAATTTCACCCGCGTGGTTGCCGGGTTAGAATAGTGCCACTCCATATCTTCCCGTGGATGTCGTAAGAGACGGCTAAGGGAATAAAGGCGTATAGTATTGTTAGTCGATGGGCTTGCAACCTGTCACTAATACACTGGTAAACATCTTAGCCTAAGTTTGCAAAATGTGGTTACAGAATTAACAACAAATTTTTAGAGTTGTTGGTAATTCTGTAGCTCTGCCTACCCCACTCTGGGAATAAAGGCGTGAGTTTATGTATGTATGTATGTGCAATTATTAATTTGTGCTTCAATAATTAAATTTTACATAGGTTACATGGGCTTATTAAATAAGTGAGGTTAGGTTAAACTTACACCACACAAAATGCGCTAGGAAGTACTTCCTTGCGAAATGAAAGTTTGCAAAGACATAGTTTACCAAATGATGATTTGGTAATACATTTTAGTAAACCTCGCCCGCAACTATTAAGAGTATAGGTAGGTACAGTCGGCCAAAAATGTGGTCTACCACCCTACGGTTGAAGTTCATTTGCATGTCATGATACAACAAGTTCGATTTTCCCTTGCCTATGACAGTGACAGGTGTCAACAATAGCGATGAGAAACAGAAAGTTTTGTCAAAACTGGTAAACCATTTTCCACCCATCAGACTGCGCTTGCCCATTTAATAATATTTGATTACTTCACTTCTGTTCCTTAAACCTGGGTTTCTTAATAAGTTAGTCATAATTAACTAAATAGAATGCCTAAGACAAGTCCAGAAAACAAGGACTAATTTTTACTACATCAACTAGCTGCTGACTTTATTTTGTTACGCACAGACAATTACAATTACCGTACCCGCTAGCGAGTCGAATACTTTGTCCTTCGCATTCTATAAGAATACTGCGAGGTCTGCGAGGGACAGAGCATTCGATTCGCTAGCGAGTACGGTAATTGTAACTCATGGTAAGCGTACTGCTTATATACCGATACGAAATTCGGTCGGTCTACGTTAAATTTGGACCTTGTTTCCATTCCAACTATCATCAGATCAACTCTAAATACCGTGATATTGCATTATCCGTGATTTAAGTTGGTATTTCCAATTTCAATCCATTGTAATAGTTGCTGTTAGAATGAATTCAAATTGGAAATATGACCAACAATATAAAGCCGATGATACTCTATAGAGTATGAGGTTTAAACTATTTCACATTTACAGCGATACCACAAGAGAGTTACCAGTGCGCTGCGTCGCCACAGCACTGTGATTAATAACATATTTCAACGCATCGTTTGGCATTTGCACAATCCATCGTAGGATATCATATTCGCAAAACATGATATTCGCACAACATGACATTCGCAAATCATCATAGTAGCAAAACATCACATTAGCAAAACTTAACTGTTATTAGGACGTGAATTAGACAGTGTCGAGCTTCTATTTCTGCGTAGTTTGGCCCTCCGGGCCTGCTATAAATCTAACATAACCTAAACCTACCTACGATTTTATAACAAAACCCGACTAGTTATTTGTAAATATAATGTTTTACGAATATCGTGTTTTGCTATTATGATGTTATGCGTATATGATGTTTTGCTAGTATGATCTTTTGCGAATGTGATATTCTGTAGAGTAACTGTCATGCAGGACAACGCAACGGCAATGAAGCAACGCAAGTGTGGCAACTCTCTTAAGAAGGTGATAGACGGTCGAGCTTTAAAATCGCGATCTGAAAGTTCGTGAACTTGCTCGGCTCGCGTCGGTGAAGCTCGTTGAAACTTGCTCACACTTCAAACGCGAAATGTCTTCGACAGAGGAAGCTTTGAGTTATTAAGGAATTATATCATATAACTTATCTCTCCATGTCCTCCAGTGGATGTCGTCTGTTAGGCGATGGGCTTGCAACCTGGGGGGTTAATCTCTCAAGAAGCAAAGGTGAACGAATGGACGAGTGATCTTCAAGCGGCGAGATTAAGTAGTCCGGTCAGTGCGAACAAAACACATTGTAGCGCGTGCATTTTCAATTAAGCAGCCTTATACGTTCGACCCATCGGCAGGAACCATGCTGCTAAATTGAAAATGCACGCGCTACAATGTGTTTTGTTCGCACTGACCGGACTACTTAATCTCGCCGCTTGAAGATCACTTGCCATTCGTTCACCTTTGCTTCTTGAGAGAATCACCCCCCTGTACGAATACACTGGTAAACATCTTAGCCTAAATGTGCAAAATGTAGTTACAGAATTTTTAGCAAGTTTTTAAAATTGTTAGTAATTCTGTAGCTCTGCCTACACCACTCTGGGAATAAAGGCGTGAGCTTATGTATGTATGTACATACAATCACTCATTTTAAGTTTTAACTATAATTTCTGAACGAAAATACATAAACGAAACAACACAACACACTGATGTACCACATTTTTTGCATAAATAAATCTTTACTTTAGGTACTTTACTTTACTTTACAAATGTCAAACACCTCAACCACAGTCTGATGTCGAAAGATCGTGGCTCCGAAATATTCTTACTAACGTCCTTAAATACGAGCACATAAAAATGGTGGCTATAGTGGCAAGTAATTAAATTACAATATCTTGAGGAATTCGTGGAATTTAATAAAAAACTTGTACATGTAGAATAATGTTTCTTTAAATAGATGAAAATTATTATTATGGCCTTAAGAATATTGATTCTGATTGCTTTCTGCAAACTTAATTAAAGTTTTATTCCACTCGTGTTTTGTTATGAAAGATGCCAGAAAAATATAAATAACGATAGTAGATATAAATACTCTTATGTTCCTATATTCAAACTGCGGATGGTTTACTTGGGGTTAAAATTTGACATTTGCCCATACAAATTGTTCAATTTTTTATCCGAAGTAGTCCTATCTATCTACGGTTTGAATATAGAACTGGTCGTTAGTGAATCATACATGTAATTTTATTGAAAATATTGAATGCTAGTCATACAAGTAATTAAAAAAAAAATCAAGTTCATTTTCAACACCCAGTTTTTGTATCCGTATGAGAAAAAGAAGTTTAAATGTATAGCTAGATTAGAACGTTAAACATCGTAATGCGGGTAGTTGTATAGGGGTGTAACCGCGTCGCCAACCCTAATTACGGGCCAAAGCACAAGTGGTCACCCTAGCCTTTCATTAACGTCCTTCCCTCCATTAGTGTGCTGGCAACTTCCGGAATCAGGAGGTTATTTTTAGATAGTTTTTAATTCTTAATATACCTCTTCTCTTTATGTCTGACTGTACAGTCACGAGATTTAATTTGGTACCCTCCTTAGATCCAAAGTCAATCAGACATTTCCTAAAACTTACAAATGACTTGACATCTCTAATGATATTGACGACTTCAAGCATATTTTTCTGGGTCCCAAATTAACGCTCGTGGCCGTTAGTTATAATAGGTTGTACGCTCAGATAGGTATTCTAGTTCGTCTACATTTCTAAAGACAATCCAAGCCTCTTCATTAAAGATTCTCAATAAACTCGTAAACCATTTAATCTGAATATTTGGAAACGGTTAAATACACTGGAATCCGAGAGGAATTTAATTTAGGGGGTTTAAATGTCCGGTATCGGGGCTAACTCGCTTTGTTTTGCCTTCGGCTTATTTATGCTGCTATAACATTTTCCTTCGTGTTTGGTTTGTATTTAAAAAAAAAAACTTAATAAATTTATCCGTGAATAAAATTTATTATCATAGTTTTCATCTTACTTCATTCTGTCACTTTCTTGCTTGGGCAATGACAAAGACAGAAAGTGACAAAAAACGCGAGCTAAAAGTTAATTTCCCCTCAAATTTAACTTAAATACTAGTGGTTTTAAACGTTACGATACGTCAAATATATTAGAGGGCGTCTATATCGCGTGTCAAATGTGGATAAAGCATCCGTTACTCACGTACTTGTTTACGTGTCGGAATTTGAACGCAGCCATATTAGGGGTCTAGGTGTATTATGAAATGTTAGTCCTGGAGTCCTGGCAAGTTTGAGGCAGTATAAGGGGACAGTAATTACATATCTCCGCCCCATTCACTGTCTAGAATTTGGGAGGATTGAACACCTCATTACGGCCTCTCGTCTCTATTCCACATTGCTTTAATTAAACCATCTCGTATGTGTTTTTACCCGACTGCCAAAGGATGGGTAATGTGTTTATCAGCCTTTTTATGTTTATATGTAGGTATGTTTGTTCATTTGTAGCGCTCTAGGAACCTTGTGAGTGTCGTTAACTAGGTATATGACAATAATCTAAAATTCAATATGGTGGCAACTCACAGGCCATCTGATGGTGAATTCCGAATCTTAAGATTGCAATCTAACAATGGTAATCTCAGGACTGCAAATGCGTTATCAATCCTGAGGACTGTGGAATACCTCCATGATAGTAGTTATACTTCCTACCCACCGGAACACAACAATGCGATCATGGCTGTTTGGCAGTTTAAAATGGTGATTTGGACGGACCCTGCACATGTTTTTTCCAATATTATGATATTAAAGCGAGATGGGATAGCAAATTGAAATAGAACCCCCGCCCCGGGCATGTGTGCCGTAAAATTTAAACACGTTTTCGATATCCGTTTAAACTAAATCTCATATGCGGACTTTAGATGGCTTCGGTACTCCGTTTTAACGACCTGATCTGATGCTGCAGGAACTGCAGCTTGCATAAATGCATTTAATGGAAAAATGAATTTATCCCCCGGGAGTTATAATTTTATTTTCCCAAAATTGGGATTGTTCATATTTTTACAATTACTCCAATTCGAAAACCATTTCGAGGAATAGGGATTTAAAGCCGTTCTGCATTATTAAGTTTTTGAAGTATTTATCTTTTTTGGATATTTCGACAAAAGTATATTTAACCTTTGTTTGACTTTCCTTTTCGGCTTGAAGCCCTCCTAGGTGTATCTTACGGGTTAGGCGAAAACCGCTTGAAATAGTATGTTTTAATACACTATTACAATCACTTTTTTTCATTGGATAACATTTAATTGTTGTAATTTATTACAAAATGCCATCCCAAATTTAAAATAATCATGTCATCCATAAAATGTCTGCTAAATAAATAAAGATAATTAAAACAAAACTATTGGGTCAAATACAAAATTAATGAAATTGGTGTCTTAAAATGTCCTATTCTTTCGAATGAGAAAGTAAAAACCGTGTGTAATTTTTTTTGGTCAATCCCAATTCAGCAGTAAAAAAAAACGTTTTCAAAATCAGGATGTACAAATTATTGTTATTAGAAACACTTAAGTAAATGACCTCTTGCATGTAGTAGTGTACAAAACTAATATGGAATTTACGTCAAATTTCAAATATAGTATGTCGAACGGATTATACAGATGTGCTACAACTACAAGCAAGACGTCATTTTTACCTACTTGAGTTTTTCACCTGTCCTCCTAAGGCCCTCCATATAACGAAATTTGTCACCCGATGATATACCCTATAAGTTATGTTTTCATTTGTAAGTTGTGTGTCTTAGGACTGCGCCGAGCGTACGCCGGATGTATAGTGGCGCCCTCATTACTTTTATTGTGTTTTCTAATAAACTAAAGGATTTTCTTGAAATTGGACAAAACCTTTTAAACTTATGAAAACACATAGTTTAATAACAATTCATCTTCGAGTTATTAACTTAACGGAAAAAAGTTCCCTTTAAGCTGACTACTCAAAGAAATTGTTATTAAAGTTTGTTACGTATCCCATAAATTGTGTTTTTACTTGCACAAACTTACAGCACTTACAAAAACATTTCGTCTGATTCCAAGGAAATTCTTTACTTAATTATAAAACACAGTAAAAGTAATGAGGGCGCCACTGTACATCCGGCGTACGCTCGGCGCAGTCTTAATCACACGTTGTCTTAGAATAAGTAGGTATTGTGCAGTGAATTGCAAGCTTCAAGTTTAGTGGTGGCAGGGCCTTGTGCAGATTTCTATCAAATCCTTTAACAAGGGGTAGTTTTCCAGTTGCTGAAAATAATATTAACTATTTGTACGCCTTTGCCATTTGGACGGGGAATCATTGTCCTTTATCCATCTTTTAAACATACATTTGAAATCTAAAATAATGCATCCAAAAAACACTGTGAAATAAAAATACTTGTCAAATAAATAAACAATCGAACGGTATCATGAAAAATGCGTTTTTTAAAAATTAAAAAAATTTAGAGGAGATTTCTGTTAACGAACCTACTTATGTTAAGACAATATATACCTAAGACTTGATACTTTTTAGAGATTTCTTCAAATGTTCAATATTTCCTTCGATGCACAAACCAACCGTTTTCGCTGTAGATGAGCTGAGCCTGTTTATTTCTTAATTGATTAAATCCCGCCCCGGGCATGTTGTCCCGAGCATTTTTCCCGGTTCGAGGAATTCCCGGCTCTCTTCAATTAGTCGATCGTTTCGGTTCTGAGTAGTTCGCAGTAAGTTTTACGAGGTCGTTTTAAAGTGGTAGCAGTTTTTTTAATTAAAAAAGCTTAAAACTTTTAACATTTATGTATAGCAAGTAGAAGTAGTAGGAAAAATTACTGGCATAGCAGATTTCCATGTTATCTTATCTTATCTTATCTTACAGATGCGCCTTTTCAGATAACTATACTTTCGACCCTTTAGGATCTTTTGTGCAGTTACTGTTTTACACACTCTGCTCAGATGTTTTTCCTTCACCGTAAGAGCATCGGATAAAGCACTTACGTGAGATAAACTTATAATAATAATAATAATAAGCATTTATTTCGAACCAGAATGCAGTTCATAGATGATTAGTAACAAACAATACTCTTAAAACTATGTTAGCAAACAAACACATAAAATGTAAAAAAATAAGATAAAATGTCCCCTCTGGGCTCCACATGGACTCTGTTCCAGTGTTGAACTATGGGACAGTGCAACCTTTCTAGGATCTTGTTTCACTGAAAAACCAAATGGGTTAATTGTACTGTTTTATGGTTAAAATAGGACCTACACGTGAGTTTGGTTGAGTGAACCACTAAAAAGGCAAAAGCAACCTTTGTTTTTACTAAGGTTAGGTGTTACCTCAACGAAACTCATGGGTAGGTTCTAAAATTTCGTCGGCTTAGTGCAAGAAGTCATTAACCCACAAAAAGTCAAGTCAGAGAAAAACGGGCCCAAAGTTTTGACTTAGTCAAATGAACATTATTGTTGTAGGTTCGGGTCTAGATTTAAAAATTAAACACAAGTGGTTAGCTAAGTATATTTAGGATCAAAACCAATTAAAAACTTTGTACAATAATTCCAAATAACGTTTTTAAAAGCCTAAATATGTAGTTAGTGACTTTTTATCTTTCTCGCTTAAAGGGAACTTACAATTAGTTATTTTTTATTTTAATCACAATTCAATCGAGAAACACAGGTTTTAACGAGAAATTTGGTTTCATCAGTCATAATTATTACCTTAGAAACTTTATGAACATTATTTACTAATTAACAACGCATAAACAGTTTTAAAAACACTACTTCACAGATATAAATTCAACAAAACCACAACAATAACATAAAATTCTCAAAATGGCGTTATTTGTAACTCCAAACTAAAATAACTAAAAAAGGTTTTTTTTTATAGAGGAACTTAATATTATATTATAATCCCAGACGATCACAGCAAGCACTACTTACTTACTGTTATAAAACATAAAAACTTCTAAAAGTATTAAAATAAAAAGATCAGCCTTTGATTTTGAACTAATACTGTAAGTACGAAAAAGAGTTAAAAAACCTAGTCATCCATCTTTTTTACTCTTCGTCTTCTGAGTTTGAAGACATTTCTTCAGGTACATAATCACGACTTTCTTTGGCTGGCAAGTTCTGGTACCAGTGGTGAAGTTCCGCGGGTATAATTTTTTCATTGCACATTTTTAGTAAATCCTTTTTTTAGCTAGTTTGGCGGTGCCAAAGTGATTGGCAGTTTTTGGTTGTAAGCTTTTCTCGAAATGTAAGTGTTATAATTGAAACCCTGTATGGGTTTTTCAAGCTTACGTTTTCGCAGTTGTTTTATTGGGGCCATAGATTGGGATGTTGTATTACTTTTTAATACGTGAAATTCTTTATACTCAGATTTGAAATCGTATCTGTATAAAACAACATTCGGCCTTTTTTTCTCTAGTCGAAAAGATTTCACTTTAAGCCATCGCAGTTTTTCTCCATTGACATCAATCGATCGATTCTGCATCAAGTTATCTCTCAAGTCGTGTAGGTTCAAAATATCTGTGTGATTCATAACTATCGGTTCGTACGGTTTTCTCAGGGTTTAATTTTTCTAATTTTTTCTGTTTGATCATGCTAATCGAATAACATTACAGAAGTCTATCATTGAGTACACTGGCATTAAACGCAATTGGTTCTCAATCGCACTGTGCTTGCTATCTACCTCCATATGTGTATGACCAGACTCTAAATATTTATGTTCTATTACCTCGAGATGAGTTGTCTGAACTAAATACAACTGCAGGCTTAAAAGGAGTTGATTACGATTTTGGCCTCCACATGTGTCAGTGAATATGGAAATCTCTTTTACAGTAGATGGGAGACGTTTTATCCATAGATACAAAGCCGTACCCACCTCATCGCTTCCTTTTTTGCCATCCAGCTCAGACCAGAGGTAGGTAACAAAAGCCGTCATTGGGAGTGCGAGCTTCATAAATGGTAGCATTGTACACATTCAATTTGCGTAGGTAATAAAGAATAGAAACAGTTCCATTTGGGATATGAAGTACCTTTTGTAAATCTAAGGTCATTGAATTAAAGCTTTCATCTTCATTAGCACGAATTTTGTCCAATTCTTTGGCTTCTCGACTTTGTTCTTTTAGTGAAATGTGTAAGTCATATTTTTGTTTCCAAGATTCAAGATCGGGTCCGTTTGTATTTTTGATACTGTTATACTTATGACATGTTAGACATTGGTCTTTTTTTGGTTTGTGAAAATCCAAATTATATTCAGTTCCATATACATTTCTGTACACGTTTAAAGTAACAGAAGTCCGAGACGCTTTTTTGCATTTCTCTGTATAAAGTTCGTACATTCTTGAAATAGATAGCGTGCCATCTAAATAGAGTTTTGACGATGTTTTTCGGCAATAGTGCGATTCCATTGTAGGGAATGATTCGATGTGTTGTTTTATAAAATCTATATCGTCTTGTTTGGTTTTATTGTAAACAACATGCTTACCACGTTGGTCTTCTCCTTCAAAAAGACCAGAACTGCCAACCTTGGAAAATGTATTGTTTATAGGGCCGTTTGAAATACAGAGGGTACTTTTAAAAAACTTTTCACATACCCTGATTTTATTAACATTAGTATTTCGCAAATGAAATACTTACTTACCTACAACTTAACAGCATAAAGTAATTTGCACGTATCTTATTATAAATAAATGACAAAGGTAGTGACGCTGTGATCTTCATTCTCCTTATTTAGAATCTTTTCTAACATCAAAGATCCTCGTCCTGCCTTAAATTTAATACCATTTCGCTTCATTTTGTAAGAAATCACTAACTTCTCGCGTAACGTCCATCCCCGGTCGCAGCCGCAACGGTATGACTTCGATCGCGGTGGCCGAACCCCCGTTACCGCGAGAGCAAGACGTACTCGTAGGTATAAATGAGTTAAAATATGAACTGTTGTGAAAGAATATTTCACTAAAGGTGTTCAAATTCATACAAGTTATTTGCCAAAAGTCACTAACCATAATTTAATCACGTGAATTACATGTCTTTGGACATAACAAAAATCGATAAATATCATTAATTACTTTAAAAAATCATTCTGATTGCCATTAATGCTGTCTCCTAGTTTTTTTAAACTTTATAAAGTGCTTTAGTTATTTTATACTAAAGTTAAAGTGGTAATGCGCATCCAATGCTCATTTTGTTAAAAATCATTAAAGCATGATAATAACTTTTATTTTCGATTTACGGTTTGCTAAAAGTAACTATATGCATATAATGAATTCTAGCTCAAATACTTTCATAGCTTTATTCATATTGTTGTATTTTTTAAAGTTGATAAGTAACAAAAGTGAATATTTAAACAAAATAAAAAGATATAAAATAACAAATTTGTTTTGTTTAAAGTTAGTAATGGTCTAAAACCAATTTACATCAAATCAATAAGGCAAAAATTTAAGTTAATGACTTAATGTCATGGCTGTAACATCGAAATTATTCAATGTAAAAAAAAATGGATCCGTGCGTTAGAAAGAGTAAGTCGCGGCGAATCCGCCTGTGCTTGTACCTGTGCTTAGTGATTTTATGCCATTAGTGACTTCTTGCACTAAGCCGACGATTTAGTATAATCAACCCATTCGGTTTTTCAGTGTTAGGAGGCTGCTGGGACTGCCACTTATTCGACGCATCAGGGAGGCAACTCTTTAGCGCATTATGGCCTGAAAGCCATCGATACGAACCTCGGCAAACATTGGTACATGGTGACCGCGGCGGTTCGATCTCGGTACCTTACGATCATGAGTCGACCCCTTAAGCCACTAGGCCTCCGACGCTCTTAGCTTTCCATGTTAGTCCTCAGGGTTATCAACGCATTCGCGATCTTAGGATTGCAGTCTTAAGATTACAGTCTTGAGAGAATGCAAATGTCTATGTCACAGATCCCACTTAACATCAGGGGGGTTATTACGACGTTGCTATGCCGTTTATTTTACGGTGAGCGTAAAGGACGGAGCTATAGCAGATATATAGCTCTGTCCTTTTCTCTCAGCGTAAACAGAACTGCATTGCTATGTCATAATAACGCCCCAGGTGGGCTGTATGCTCGTTCGCCTTCCCCTTGCTATATTATTTTTTGTCAAAACCTTTCAGCTTTGAGGTCTTTAAAAGCCCCGACAAAAAATAGAGGTGTCATAAGCTTAACGTATAAATATGTGTATCTGTGAGCTTTTGTAAAATACTTACTCACTTTTTTCAATCTCGCGAAGGCCAGCTGGAAGATATTCTTAACCTCGTGCCTACATGGGGTAGTTTTTATGGAATATATTTTTGAAACTTTAAGATGACGTTGCTTAGAGATTAGTTTGCTTTGTTTCTTAGGCCCTTTCCAAAGGAAAGATGTCGGCACGAGGTTAAAGGGATACGTTCGCCTTTGTAATTTTTTTTATATTCATTGTATGTTTACATGCATACATGTTTTGTGAACAAAATTTCGCGTTACTATTTTTTGTACTCGCGTACTATAAAACAGAGCGCAACCAAAGTGTGAAAACTGTTCTATAATCAACGTTGCCAAAGTAATAAGTGTTATGTTATAACCATTATATCATTATTATTATCATGGTAACGGTTTAGTGAAGACGTGATATCCTGATTTGTATATTAATTCGTTAAACATATTTCAATAAAAAATGAAATGACGTAGATTAAAAACAAACTTAATTTTGAACTTAATAATGTGTTAAAATTGCAATTTTATAAAATGATGATTAATATTCATAGGCTTGTTGGTAACCATGGTTACGCTTTACATGAATATGAGCAATCATTTTTTGGTTACCATGGATAAGCTCAATATGGATTTAAATAATTGCGTTTCGTTTGGCATTCGAGTTTTAAGGTTCCGTAGTAAACAAAGAACCCTAATACTGCCCTCCTAAATAAAAAGGACGCATGTGCAATTTGATATTCAAAGCGAGTAGAACCCACTGTTTTAGGAAATAAGGTCACTAATACATTCACGAATCTATAAGACATACGTCCTTTTTTCTAATGAGGATAGTTTCGGCATGTCTGCCTACCCTGCTGTCCAACTGTCCGCGATTTAACTCAAAGTCTCTTAGTAGATACATACTACGAAGCTGTTCTAATTAAAGCTGTTCAAATTATTATAAAGTATACACTGAAACCAAAAACATTGTATTGACACAGTTTAAAACCACGTTTCAATCAAATATTTATCCGTACATAAAATATTTCGTTTCTGGATTACGGAAAAATAAACAGACAGAGAACCGTAATATCCAGCGATAACTGTCCATGCGCATTTCAGGGGAAGATTAATTAAATTGGATACACGAATAACTGTTACCTTTTTCGGTTTGTATGTGTTTTTAATGAAACCTTCTTACTATATGCACGCAAAGCTAGAACTTGTAAATTTTGAGGTCTAATCTGCTGTCCAAAGCAAAAACGCAGTAAAAGGATATACGGCTCATGTTATTTTACTGCCGTTTTTTCTTTTGGAAAGCAGACATTTTTATGCTGTGGAGACATGAAACTATAATGCTATAAAAGTCAATGCTGACACATTGCACAACTATGAAGTTTTTAGACATGGGCTCTAATCATCAGTTTAAAAGTTGTCATTGAGGTTTATATTGTCAGTTCACTAAATCTAAGTTATTGACCTCGGGGTGCTGCCGCGGGCTTAACTGTTTTACCTGTATCCAAAATGGCGGATGCTGAACTTTTCCTAGGTTTTTTTTTATGGCATAAAGCACACAGGCCACCTGATGGTAAGTGGAAACTGTGATCCATAGACATTCGCATTCACAAGACTGCAATGCAATCCTAAGACTGCAAATGCGTTGCCAACCCTGAGGACTAAGATGGAATGCCTCTATGCTAGTCATTTCACCGGCTGCCTTATCCCCAAACCGAAACACAACAATGCGAACACTGCTGTTTGGCGGTAGGTTAATGGATAAGACGGTGGTAGCGATCCGGACGGACCCTGCACAAGGTCCTACCACCCGCAAATAGCTTACCTCACCACAGTACTCGCAGGTACCTTAAATGTAAAAAAAAATATTCGTAGCGTCACTGCCTGTGCAAAAGTTGCTGTTATCTTGTCTATTAAGAACATTTCAAAGCGTAGATATTGTAATCAAAGTCGAAATCCTCTATGTGAAAACAAATGCGTAGCCACTCTTGTAAACGCAGTTTCGGTATGTGGATAAATATATGTATAAAATATCTCTTTCTGACAAGTACGCGAGTGCGAAAGTGACGAACGCTTTGTCCGCCTTTGGGCTATTGGCCACGCTTTTACGCAACGTCGCAAAGGTCGTAAGCCTGATCATAAATATATGTATAAAATATCTCTTTCTGACAAGTACGCGAGTGCGAAAGTGACGAACGCTTTGTCCGCCTTTGGGCTATTGGCCACGCTTTTACGCAACGTCGCAAAGGTCGTAAGCCTGATCATAAATATATGTATAAAATATCTCTTTCTGACAAGTACGCGAGTGCGAAAGTGACGAACGCTTTGTCCGCCTTTGGGCCGTTGGCCACGCTTTTACGCAACGTCGCAAAGGTCGTAAGCCTGATCATAAATATATGTATAAAATATCTCTTTCTGACAAGTACGCGAGTGCGAAAGTGACGAACGCTTTGTCCGCCTTTGGGCTATTGGCCACGCTTTTACGCAACGTCGCAAAGGTCGTAAGCCTGATCATAAATATATGTATAAAATATCTCTTTCTGACAAGTACGCGAGTGCGAAAGTGACGAACGCTTTGTCCGCCTTTGGGCTATTGGCCACGCTTTTACGCAACGTCGCAAAGGTCGTAAGCCTGATCATAAATATATGTATAAAATATCTCTTTCTGACAAGTACGCGAGTGCGAAAGTGACGAACGCTTTGTCCGCCTTTGGGCCGTTGGCCACGCTTTTACGCAACGTCGCAAAGGTCGTAAGCCTGATCATAAATAAATGTAATCTTGTTTACTTCAGTCTGACATCAGTGTTACTATCTATAAGAGTAAAGTTTGAACTCTAGTTGAACCTTTAACTTGGAAACCATGACCAGTTTATTAAATGCCCTAACGACCGCACCTGGTGTGCACTTCATAACGTCACTTGCACGACACTCCACAAACGGCAGTCACAAGTCACGCTGATAGCGCTATCGCGGCCGTGAGTCACACGCCGCACACATTAGGCCGCATTATCGGGCACATTAGAGACGGCGGTGTACAGTATCAAGCTTATTACAGTAAGGATATAAAAATTGCAATGTAGGAAAGCTAACGATTTAAAAAAAAATAAAAAAAGCCGAAACATGTCATGTCGGATTTACGGACCGAGGCTTTCTTACGGCAGTCACAAGTCACGCTGATAGCGCTATCGCGGCCGTGAGTCACACGCCGCACACATTAGGCCGCATTATCGGGCACATTAGAGACGGCGGGGTACAGTGTCAACATGATTACAGTAGGGATATAAAAATTGCAATATGGAAAAGTTAACGATTTAAAAAATCAGAAAAACAGCCGAACATGTCGAGTCAGATTTACGGACAGAGGCTTTCTTACGGCAGTCACAAGGCACACTGACATAATCATCATCAGTCCCTTACCATGAGTTACAATTACCGTACTCGCTAGCGAGTGGAATGTTCTGTCCCTTGCGCTCTATAAGAATACTGCAAGGTCTGCGAGGGACAGAACATTCGATTCGCTAGCAAATACGGTAACTGGCACTCATGGTAAAGGTACTGATTACAGGGTTAATATTTTTTGTATCTATGACCTTCATAGCCCAACCATCACGAGGCTTGTGTGCTTGTTTACCTTCTGTATGCTATATGAAAGGTATGTGGCGTTATTTTGCCACTAAGCCATTAATTACCACCAACTACCGATTGTATCTTGAACTACCGACGTTAATTACTACAGTTAGCGTACTGTTTCAACAAGTCCTCTGCGCCTAGACCCATTTGGGCCTGCACCTTGTTTGCGCCTCCCCTGATTGCTCCTGGTGCTTATTCTTTATTTCGTAGCTAAGCTGTTCCGTTTATTTTGCCATCAAGTGCTCAAGCCATCTGGGCGATGTGAGTGCTTAAGTAATGTTAGTAAAGTAGCTACATAGGTTTTTTTAACAACAGGGGGGTTATTGCAATTATATAAGTATTGGGGGTTATTAAAAATATGTTAATGCAGTTCTGTTTACGCTGAGAGAAAAGGACAGAGCTATATAACTCCTATAGCTCTGTCCTTACGCTCAACGTAAAATGAACTTCATAGCTACGTCTTAATAACCCCACAGTGCTTAGTAAGGAGTAGAGAATGAATGTGCTTATCAGTGAATTGTTTTATGAAACATTTCAACGGACCTTTTATTTATATACCAGTCAACAGGATACATAAGTGATCATTTTTGTACATAAATGACCTTGACCTTGACATTGACCTTGTCACTTTAACGTCGTGTTTGAAATGTTATACAAAATTGTGAAACGATTGAAAGCGACAAGGTACAGAAATGATCACTTATTTATGCTGTTGACTGTGCCACGAACTCCTTACTGTAATTTTGTAATTTTTTATATTTTTACGTAGTTTCATGCTCTTTAATTTCTTAATTTCTATTGTTTTCAGTAATGATTTCAGATTAAAGTGTATAAAAAAAAGTCTAAATGTCTGTTAGGAGTTCATCCGTTTTTGGACCTTATTTCAATGGAATAAATGTAGTGGGAAGGTGAAAAAATGTAAACATAATTCTTTGACGTCGACTGTACTCAGAGATGGGCAAAATTTATTCGAATGACGAATAACGAATAAGAACAACCAAATTATTCGCGAATAACGAATGAAATTCTCGGATAATTGTTCTTATTCGAATAATTTATTCGTTGAATGAATTGCCACAAATAAATATTACGTATCTACCTACGTGGAATACCTGCTCCATTTTTCAAAAAAAAAAAAAAACTAAACATAACTGAAGGATGTTGTTTGCACATTATCATGAGCTATTACTATCATTCGCGGATAATTTATTCGCAAATAAATCATTCGCAAATAAATCATTCGACGAATAAATTATTCGCGAATAAAAAGGTTACGAATTATTTTTTATTCGAATAATCATTCGAATAAATAATTATTCGAATAATGCCCATCTCTGACTGTACTACGCCATCGATTTGAGCTTTAGCTTTAGAAATTAATACATTTATGACCACTCAACACACTTTTCTAGATGTCATAGTATCACCTTTTTACTACACGCAACGTAAAATAGGTACAATCTGAAATGTTTTCACTGTATATTTGCTACACGAATGCAATGTTACTAAATTTAGTTTCAATAACATTTAAATTAAACCGCCACATTGCAAATCGCACCCGGTGCCCGTGTAGTCATGAATTTAAGCTAATATTATTTTCAGCCAGTAATATTCAGAATGAAAAATACCCCGCCGAGCGTCAGACATTTCAACGCGTTCGTCAACTGACAGTTTAACCGTGTCAACGAACTTGAAAACCGTTAAAAATAACTCTCATTTTAAAACTGGTATGTTGGCCAACTTGATTAAACAAATTAACTTATAACGTACGATATGAATCCATTTACTGGTTGCTGGCCCGCGGCCAAAACGAAGGAAGCGCGGGAAATTTAATATGGTTGTTGTATCGTGTGAATTTAATAGTTTTGTTTGAATGGAAACAGATAATTGGCTTTTGCGAAGTGGGTGACAAAATACAAAATGGAACGTTATTCGGTAAGTTAAGACTGCACCGAGCAAACGTCGAGCGTCCAGTGGCGCCCTCATTACTATTATTGTGTTTTCTAATTAACTAAAGAATTTTCTTGCAATCAGACGATACGTTTATGTAGCGCAAGTAAAAACACAATTTATGGGATACGTAACAAACTTTAATAATAGTTACCCTTTGAGTAGTCAGCTTAACGGGAAAAGGTGGCCACTTATTCCGTTAAGTTGATAACTCGAAGGTGAATTGTTATTAAACTATGCGATATACCCTATAAGTTGTTTTTTCATTTGTAGTACAAAAAGCTTCCGACCAATTTTAAGAAAATGCTTTAGTTTATTTTATTATAAAACACAATAATAGTCATCATTATCATCATCATCGTGTCCTCCAAACCGGTCCGTCAATTTAGCACTTTGTCACGTTAACGTCAGTGTTTGTACTGCTGCAATAATCTGTCAAAGGTGTTAAAGCGACCAGATAAAAAAGTGTCCTATTTATAATGCCGTCTGTACCTAGTTATTCATCTATAGGTAGAATATTAGTCTATTAATACGAAAACAAACAGGAAGCGAAATTATACCTTTCTCACGTGCAGAAACTTAATAAGCGTTAGATCTCAAATACCACAAGTCTTATCCTTCCTTCATATCATTCCACAAAAAATAGCCGTATAGCAAAACTTTATCCATCTCAGTTTTGAGCTCTGTGCACTGATATAATGGCTTGAGTTGGAACGTTTTAAATGACGACTTACGTCTGTTTTAAAGTGTTTAACATATTATGTACCTATCGAGTAATTGCATCGAGATCCATAGCGTTTGCTCACTCTGTAAACACACGCATATTGGCTCCTGCCAAATGTTTGCCAGCCCGGGAGATACGCTAGCGCTAATGAAAATGTTTTCCGTCATTTAATTAGGACGCTAAACCAACGGTTGGGCAACTCTGGATGTAGCAGTGGAATTAGTAGAATACACGGTAACCCGTCGTATTATCGAATTTTACTACGTCAATTGTATAATTTCACCGAATTTAATTTCATGGAACGCTATTTTCTGCTGAAACTATGATGTTTTCAAGATAAGATGAAACGCTTGAACTCGCAGCACTGGAAAGAGTTCACACTTTAATTTTAAACATTAAGTAAGAAATTGAACCATATTATTTGTATCTAAAACCTTTGTAACATAGTGTATTAATGAAATTTAAAAAGAATTCGGAAATTAAAAATCCGTACGAAATAAAACACGTAAAAAAATAAACGCCAATTTCATAGGACTCAATAGTTATATTATAATGTATTTTGGTCCTCGTACCAGCCAGCATGATGTCATCGCGATGTACCCACCAAGCGTTATTCATGTTTACGGCTTGAGATTGCCCATCGGAAGCCGCTGATACGAGAACTGCTCGCGTCTGAAGAGACGTTTATGCGAACTGGAAGAGATGCCTCACAGGGATATGCTCGCCTTTGTGACGACGTGAAACGAGATGACATTGAAGGTTGTCTGATTATCAGTTCCTCTTGGATCGGTTTAATTTAAATGATTTTACAAATTAATCGTATCTAAGTTATAGTCTTGTATTATTTGAACTGGGCAACAATAAACGACAATTATAAATAAACACTGGCGCTCACTAAACAAGCATAAATATTCGAAAATCGAACCCGGTAGTGTTTATTAAGTAAGTAGGCCGCACGGGCACTTTTACACTTCAAAAATCAACCATCGCTTCGCAAGAGACTACTGCTGAGAAGAAACGCTGCAAGAAACTCAACAGTCAGTCGTTTTTTAAATATACAAACATTATATAAAACAATGAATCTAACATATTATTATGAACCAGTTTCGACAAAAGTTTCTGTGAGATCTAATTATCGCTAATTGACACTTGTCACTGTCATAATTTATTATTGCAAGGGAAAATTTAACCTGTTGTATCATGATATGTAAATGAACTAAAACCATAGGGTCATAGACCACCTTTTTGACCAATTGTATTAGCATGAGTTGTTGGTAATTCTGTAGCTCTACCTACCCCACTCTGGGAATGAAGGCATGAGTTATTTTTTTTTTATGTTATGTACTAGCATCACATAGATGTACTAAGTACAATTTTCGTTGTGTGTTTTACATTTTCCCCCGGTACGGTAAAACTCTGGAACCATCTCGTTATCTCATCGGAGCACCCAAAAGAGCACTAATTTTCCTAAAAGGCCGGCAACGAACCCTCATCCTTCGTGAGTTGCCGGTGTTCAAAGGCGGTGGTGTTTACTTCCCACCATGCTCATTTGCCTCCCTCTCATATTGGTTACAATGTTACTAATATAATAGATGCGGAAGTTTGAATGTTACTCAATCAAAAATTTGGCACAGAGATACATTTGAAATATGAAAGTATAAGAATAATAGAAATATATTTTATATTTAAATCGAGCAACAAACACCTTAAAGACTATACAACTAACATTGAGGTAAAGAACCGTGTGGTATTTTTTGGCCTAAATTGGCTGTTATAAAGTGGTATTTTATGCTACAGTGAAGGGTGTCCATCCGTATCAGTTAAACCTTTGTTTATAGATATTATAAAAAGTAAAATATCACATATAAGTAAGCTTTACAAGTAAGCGAGCAATTTTCGACCTAGTAACAAACGGAACCTGTGTCGGCTGACACGCTCTTACCCAGTTTTGAACTATAAATATGAGGCATAATGCTCACCAATTGCACCTACATTCTAAACCTTTAATATTCAAGTAAAGTTCAAGCCTACGGCCTTCTCCGTGCGTCAAAACTACTGAACGTTGAACCTACACCTGTATTGATTCCCTTTTCCAGTTTAAAACACCCAAACACTCCATTCACACTTCCCGGAAATATAGGCCGTCGCTTCGTGCCACTATCGCTCTATCTTGAGGAGGGACGACACTGACATACTCGGTACATACCCCACTAGTTGTGACACGAGTTTCCGCTGCTGTCAAACTCCGAATAGGTGGGAGTATCAAGAGCATTATCGTGGAAAGATAATTCGTATTTGGGGATATAATATAACATAATAATATGTTTTATTTCTATTAAATATGGTGCATACAATTCGGTTGAAACATCATTGTAGTAGGTGTACACCTATGTATGTAAAACGATCTCACCTATGGAAGAAGAGGTACCGTCAACTGGGGTTACTTTGATTTATGGGGTAACATTGCCCACCCCAAAAACTAGTTTTAACATTCAATTATTCTATTAAATGTTTCATCAGGAGCAAGCTACTTATATAGTTATACAATTATTTAAATAATTTAAGAATTTTACCACTAAAATTGTTGTCGTTTTAAGGGTGAGCAATGTTACCCCGTAAATCAAAGTAACCCCAGTTAACCGGTACAAATTAAAAACATCTCAGCCTGTTTGTGCAAAATATGGTCACAGAATTAACAAAAAGTTTTTAGAGTTATTGGAATTCTGTAGCTCTGCCTACCCCACTTTGGGAATGAAAGAGTGATGGTATGTATGTATTTAGGAACAAATTAGGAAAACCTATAATGACAGCCTCTTGTAGGAAAAACTCAAATCGAGTTTTCATACCAAATCTGGATTTCAAACTGACATTTTCATGCATTTTGAAATTGCTTAATCGAGCTTACACATACACATACACAAACTCACGCCTCTATTCCCAGAGTGGGGTAGGCAGAGCTACAGAATTACCAACAATAATAATTCTGTAACCACGTTTTGCACATTTAGGCTAAGATATTTACCAGTGTATTAGTGACAGGTTGCAAGCCCATCGCCTAACAGTACTATACGCCTTTATTCCCTTAGCCGTCTCTTACGACATCCACGGGAAGATATGGAGTGGCACTATTCTAACCCGGCAACCACACGGGGGTATCGTAATCGAGCTTATTTATCATAATTAATATCTTTTTGCCACAAGTGACTTAATCTTTAGTCATTGAAATTAGTAATTTGTTATATTTATACGTGTATGTGTGTGTCCGTGTTACTATTTTTCTCAACAGTAAGCCCATAATTTAAATTATTTAAAGAACTACCACATCAACACTGTATCAACTTAATAACTAGGCACCTTAAATAAAATGCTAAGTTACAAAAACCCTAATAATCTGAATACACAGTACAATCAAATTAAAACAGCCTTTTACAACTCTCATAAACAAAAACTAGAGATAAATCCCAAGTATCAAAACTATTAATTTGGAAACACATTACAAATAAAACATTGCCAATACCACCCTTACTTCAAGTGTTCAGGGTATAATTTCATTTGGAGCCGCGACGTTTGTCGGCTGGTTCCAATACTCAGTTGCCATGGCAACAGCGGGGTTACCGGCCTCAAGGTCAAATGTTGACCTCGGCTTATTACTGAAAAGTTAATAATGCAGTTAGTTGACTAATTAAGTTCTGTAGAATTTAGAATATAGACAGGTGACTAGTCACGGTAATTTTTAGGGATCCCGAGCAAAGTGGCGTACGAAAACTTTATTACGTCAATTATTATAACATAATCACGTACTTTTGAATATCAAAAGCATTTTAATTATTTACACATCTCGTTACATTCACATTATGTTATAGATCAAATAACTATTATTTATCCTTTCATTTCAAAATAAAAAATGCATGACATAAATTTGTGGTTATGTGTCAAAATCAATTAATTTACCTACGTATATAAATAAATATCAGGAAACATTATATCACCAATTATCCAGTACGGTTTTGGGTAACGATATAAGTTGCTAATGTTTAGAGAAATAGCTATTTATACTTACTCGTTATAATTTTCATATCATATTGTGAATGTGACCGATTGAATTTTTATATTTCACGCTGACGTTGTTCCAACCATTTGAGCAGTCAACTAACTTAAAAAATAACGTGCCTATAATAAATTCGATTGTAAACTGTGGACAACATTCAAGGGATAAAAAATCCATTTCATATTTCATCACGTCTTTACCACTTAAAAACACATATCTAGACTTTACGATGTAAATTAGCTTATTTTATAGTAGGAAGTTAAATTAAATAACGCTAACAAATAACAAATTAATAACAGAATACGAATCAATTCCATTTTCTTCCCTCCTTTATAAACCTTATCGATAATCGAAAAACGATACTCACATTTTAATTAGCAACATCACTAAATTTAACCAAATGACAGATGTCAGATATGAAAAATATTATAAGAAGAAAGGCATTTTTGCCCTTTTTAACTGTCACCGAGTGTATATACGTATACAACACTACACCACTACACACGAGCGTAAGGGTTGTCGACTTGACAGAGATAGCGCCTAGGGAGGTGCTCGGAGCACCGCAGCTTTAAGTGGAGTGACACCCCTGATTGATTGAGGTAGTGGGTGGAGGAATCACACTCTCTGTTGACATGTACTGTACGTGGATGTATACCTTACAATGTAAGAAATGCGAACGTTTTAATATGTTTATTTGTGCTAAGAAGGAATACTGAATAATAATCTATTACTACACAGTAGAGCAAAAAACACTTAGTACCAATTTCACCTTACGATGTTAAATGTTAATCAATGTTAATCAACTGTTAGTTCATACATTTTTTCAGCCTTAACGCTCTAATCGTCTGTTAAGTGGTTAACATCGTTTGGTGAAATTGGTACGGTCGTGGTCTACCAGTTTTGACAAAAGTTTCTGCGAGATCTAATTATCGCTAATGTTGACACTTGTCACCCAAGTAACACAGTAAGCAATATAACTACTCACTCGTGGTCTTATATACAGTTCTATGCTGATATAAACACTTACAAAAGTTCATCCGTGAACTTACAGCTGCATAATAGCATTTAGTGTCAATTAAACAGCTCAGTCTGAATAAGAGCTGTATTACGGTATAGAAAGGGTACACATTTACGTCCTTATTCAGCTCTAAGTATATTTAAACACTATTAGCTGTTTAAGGGCAACTTAGTGGAGAACTTTATGCTAAGTGCTGTGTATGATAGCACATGTGAATATTTATTACGTTGACTTTTTAAGATACCACTTGTGAACTATTATAACGTCAATAGAGGTATAGTGAACTACAAGTGAACATTACTAATGCTTAGGGCTGATTTTTTCCCTGCTAGTCAGCCTTTATTCAGCCTACTGATACAATCTGCATAGCGGCTGTTTAGAAGTTCAGCAAAACGCTAATAGCTGTTTAGAAGAATATTAGTGAATCAAATTAACGGCTACTGCTGAATTTGCGGTCACGAGTTACACTTATTACTGGTTTAGGCTGAATAAAGGGACTCTCGTTAATCATTACGCAGCCTATAGCTGAAATATGGAATAAAAGTAGTTCACATTGGTGCAGAAAACTCATTCACCATTTTTTATTCTATAACCTTTAAATTATCGTACTTTATCTTTACTTTTGAGGATATTTCAACCATAAACTATTATTAAATTAAAATTATTGTCTCTTCTTAGACCAGTAACATCAGTTTATGGTACATTTTTGATAAAAAAGAAAGAAAACGGATTTGGTATACTTTCTTCGGCGTATATTTACTGTTTATTTTGTAAAAAAACGCATTATTTATGGAGCGCGTGAAAATTTTCTTAAATAATATCTATATATATACACAGTAAAATCGAGACCGCAATCATTTTCACTGATATAACAAAAATTCAAGTATACTTAATTACTA
The DNA here is from genome assembly GCA_963966035.1 of Acleris laterana. Classification (NCBI taxonomy): domain Eukaryota; kingdom Metazoa; phylum Arthropoda; class Insecta; order Lepidoptera; family Tortricidae; genus Acleris; species Acleris laterana. The sequence goes on from OZ014440.1 coordinate 3,004,796, forward strand.
TTTAATATTCCGCCATTTCCCGTTGAAGCAAATCTAGTCGTAGGGTCATCTCAATGAAAAATCAAAACACTTCAACAGGTATTCAATTAATTATATAGATTTGTAACTTGACGTTTGATGTAGCGACTTTCTTGCTTGTCCAGCTAAAGGTGAACTTGTGGAGGTTTAAGATAGTAATAAGGGTTCACATGTGAACTTTAGTCTGAATAAACACGCCCTTGTGCTCTTTTAAACAGCCGTTATTCAGCCCTTATAACTCTGTGACCCTTAATACAGCCATTATTCAGCCACTATAAAGCAATTAAACAGCCATGTGAACTTTAGGCTGAATAATTTGTGCCCAATTAAGATGAATAACGGCTGAAAAAGCGCTTTTTCAGCCCTTATTCAGCTAAGTTATTCAGCTTTAAGCGTAGACAATTATAATAAACAGCTCTTATTACGGCTTTTTGTGTTACTTGGGCACTGTCAAAATAATTATTGCAAGGGAAAATGGAACTTGTTGTTTCACGATGTGCAAATGAACGTCAACCGCAGGGTGGTAGACCACATTTTTGGCCGTCTGTAACACACTCTAATCGTCTTTTAAGTTATTGGTGAAATTCGAGATTAGAGATTATTGATCACAAAAAGTATCATTAAGTACTTGAAAAACAGTAAAAGAGAAAACATTCATGTTTACATAGATACATAAGCTCACACCTTTTTTGTAGGCGTTGATAATTCTGTAACCACATTTTGCACAATCAGGCTAAGATGTTTACCAGCGTATTAGTGACAGGTTGCAAGCCCATCGCCTAACAATACTACCAGCCTTTATTCTCTTTTAGTCGCCTGTTACGACTTTCACGCGAAGACATAGAGTCCACTGTTCCTTAGCTAGCCAAGCAATAAAACTCTTTTTCTAACAGGGATTATTACTTAGTTCAATTTTATTACATTTGCTATATTTTTTTAATCCTAGAGATTAAAACTTGAACGAACATAAAATGGATTCATTTCTCTTGGCATTTACTAACTTTAAAATATTGAAATTACGAAGAAAGTGCGCTTGCTTCAGTATTTCTCTTCATCTTCTACTCAACACTGCCAAGCTTACTAATTTCAATAGAGTTACGGCTCCTTATTGGGTTTTGGGCCCGTAACGTTAAAGTTGGGAGCAAAAAGCAAAGTTCCTGATAACAGTAATCCAACTAGTCCAGCAAGTGCTTGGTTCCCGGCCAACAATTAGCGCTGAGTGCCCGCACTAATACGTTTAATGCATTTTTGTTTACTGCCGCCTCTTAGTTTGCAAATCAGACCTGATTCAAGGTCCCGCTGGGGGCCAAAAAGTAAAAATATCACACGACAAAAAAGAGAGATGATATAAGTTTTACTTGTGTGTTTGTGTATCTCAAATGAGTCTCGATTAAATTTTTAAGAAATCTAGTTATCTTGGATGGTGATCAGGGTAGTGATTCTGTAAACAACGCCGGTCGTGCGGACTGTCGAGTGAATCCAAGCGGCGAGATTAAGTAGTCCCGTCAGTGCGAACAAAACACATTGTAGCGCGTGCATTTTCAATTTAGCAGCCTTATACGTTCGACCCATCGTGCTGCTAAATTGAAAATGCACGCGCTACAATGTGTTTTGTTCGCACTGACGGGACTACTTAATCTCGCCGCTTGGATTCACTCGACAGTCCGCACGACCGGCGTTGTTTACAGAATCACTACCCTGCTAACCCCGTGTGCCCCCGTTTAGTCTATACGTGTGATTCCATGGACTTATTTCTCTAATAAATCCACGGTGATTGTCAAAAACTTCTTCAGCAATACACCTTGTTAAAACAAGAAATGAAAGCCATTACCTAAAAACAAAACTAGACTTAAGATCTTAATCCATAAAATGGTTTTGTCAAAATGTATGGAACCATCAGACAGAATAGTATAAACACTTAGTTAGTTTTGTTATAACTTGATACAAACATACGTAGGGACGTATAGTAAATCACACAGACAACATTTGTTTGTACACACAAAATAATATTCGAGTCAAGGCTGCCACTTTGCAATTTTGCATCGAAGCGTAATGGAACTTCCTTTACATCGGTTTTCCTAGGTCATTAAATATTGTTCTCGCAGGTAGTTACTTTTTTGCTATTAGAAATGTCAGCTTGGGGTAGTTTTTCATTAATATCCCAACCCCCTAGAGTGGCTCTCACCCTAGAGTGGTCCCTCGCTTGATTGGAAATAAACAAAGATGGCGGGTGTTGCTAAAAGGGTGGTGTTTTAAGACTGCACCCAGCAAACGTCGAGTATCCAGTGGCGCCCTCATTACTATTATTGTGTTTTCTAACTAAGACGATATGTTCTTTTGTAGTGCAAGTAAAAACACAATTTATGAGATAAGTAACCAACTTTAATAATAATTACCCTTTATTAGTCAGCTTAACGAGAAAAGGTGGCCACTTTTTTATAACTTGAAGGTCAATTGTTAATTGTTATTTGACGACGCGATAGCCTAGTTGGTAGTGACCCTGCCTACGAAGCTAGAGGTTCTGGGTTCAAATCCCGGTCAGGGCAGATATTTGTGTGATGAGCGCAAATATTTGTTCCTGAGTCTTGGATGTTTTATATGTATTTAAGTATATATTTCTCTATATAAGTATTTATATCGTACAAGCCTAGAGCCGCAGCTATCGTACCCATAGTACAAGCCTAGAGCTTAGTTTGGGACTAGGTCAATTGGTGTGACATAGTCCCCTGATATTATTATTATTATATATTATTATTATTAAACTATGTGGTATACCCTATAAGTTGTGTTTTCATTTGTAGTACAAAAAAACAACGTCCAATTAAATGAAAATACTTTAGTTTATTAGAAAAAACAATAAGAGTACCTAATGAGGGCGCCACTGTACATCCGGCGTACGCTCGGTGCGGTCTTAATGCCATGGAATATACAAAACGAGCATACAGACCTGCCAGTGAGCAAAATCGGAAACCCATAGATATTTTGGCTTTTCAACACCACAATCTCAAGACTACAAACCTAAGGGCCGTATTAATAAATGCACTTTGGCTGAGTTAACCGTCACACTTATGTACGTTAAACCATAGAAAACGAAGTGAAGTGGCAGTGTTTTCGTTGCCGCTGGAGTTTTCGTGTTCTTAAGTGGAGACCGTGGATCGGCAAACGCAGTGTAGGACTCACTCAGACTAGGTGGAGCGACGATCTTCGCAAGTTGGCTGGCAAGAGCTGGATGAGAGTGGCCGCAGATCGTGCTCGCGGTGGCGAAAATGGGAGAGGCCTACGTCCAGCAGTGGACTAGTATTATAGGCTAACGATGACCATGACGACGACGACGACGCCGACGATGACGACAATGACTGAGGCTCTATTCCACTTGGTAAAACTATAATGATTTTGACATGTTATTGGTTTTAAATCGGCTGTCATTATTGTCAAGAAGCTAAGAGCTATCGTAACATTGACAATAACATAACATGTCAAAAGCCATACGGTTTTACCGAGTCAAATTGAACCGGCTTTGCGGTAATGTATACGTACATACATACATTAAATTACGCCTGATTCCCAGAGGGGTAGGCAGAGATCACTTCTTTCCACTTGCTACGATCCTGACAAATGTCTTTCGCTTCTTCCACATTCATACATCGAGTCATGCACGCACGTCGATTTCGGGTACTTAAGATTTGGGCCTTTTCCAGTATTTCTCCGATTTGATTCGAAAAAGTACGCCTAGGGTGGCCCCTTCCGACCCTTCCACTCACTTTCGATCTGTATATCTCTTTCATCAATCTTCTTTCATCCATTTTATCCAAATCTTCTTTTCTTTCTGTAGTAGTATATCTACCATTGTGCTTATCCTGTAGGATAGATAAATAACACTTAATTATGTGTAATATAATTAATTAGTAAGTATGTCAGATTATTGAGCTAAATCCCTCTCCTATTGTTGCAACGCCCAGCAGGGGCCATAATTAAGTTATTTATATTAATTACTGTATTAGCTTAAGTTTAACTGTTTACTCACTGAGTGAAAAAAACGTTTGAGTATTACGAGTAAGGAATTACGCTTATAGTGGATTGTTAACCAAGTGAATAACGTGATCAATTGCAACCCGACATATTTAAGCTGGACGAGCGCCATTTGCAATTGATACTCTCATTCGAGTTAAACACTACTTTTCATTTTAACTGAGAGGAAAGTAAATAAGAATGTTGAGTGTTACTGTCACGATTTTTTAGGGACTATTAAATAGTCTGAGTTGTTTCGTAATCTAGAAAACAGTACGAAATGTTTCAGCAATTCCTTTTTCAAAATCACTTCCCGCCCTAGGGATGGAAATGCCATTTTCAGCCCGCTAATGAGATGAGAAAAACCTTACTTCCCGAACGGGAGAGATGACAAAATATTATAATGGCCAAAGTTTGTGAAGGTGTTTGTGATTAAGTATGTTTGTTACTACTTTGTGCTGAAACGGCGCAACGGATTTGGATGAAATTTGAAATAGACATAGCTTTATCTATTTTGGATTCACGGATTAAGGGATTGAAGGCTTGTAATATTGTTAGGCGATGGGCTTGCAACCTGTCTGTATACTCATGATAAAAACCTTAGCCCGTTTGTGCAAAATGTGGTTAGGTTTACAATTAACAACAAGTTGTTAGAGTAGTTGGTAATTCTGTAGCCCTGCCTAAACCCACTCAGGGATGAAGGCGTGGCGGTATGTATGTATGTAATAGATAGGCTATCCTTAATCTTGAAATAAAACCAATAACTAACTTTATGCGGACAAAGTCGCGGCCAGAAGCTTACGAGTAAATACATTTTCATTATATAAACTACACGTAGTATCCACCTTGGCATCCCCGTCAGCAGAGTGAGATAAAAACAGACATAAACACACTCTGTCACTCTCAACGAGTGCCGCTAAACAGCTATATTTTAGCGACTCTTTATGACGTGACTTCGTGCACTTCCCTGGCATCTTGGTACATTTACGCTTTCCCAAAATATAAACCTTTTAAGACACTATGACAACACATGGCAACTTGAACTAAAGTGTCATCATCTTACAGTTGATTTAGGAATGTCATGCGCGAGTTGTATAAGAGTTTTAAGAAGTAAACAGTCGATTTGTACGCCGCTTAAATTCTCATTTCGGCAAATGATCCTCGTAAAATAGAGATGGGGCGAGCATTCGGCGATACCGAGAATTGAATTCGGTATTCGATGCGAGATTGAATGCAGAATGCATTCGAATATGATTCCGCTCGTTACTAAGCATTCTATGTGGATATTTCGAATATTGATTGATATATTTGGATGACTGTTTGAAATGAATAATTTTGCCATTGCTGGTTGGAAAGAAGACAAGAATTGTAAAGGATGAATAAGTAAACCGAGCGCAAATAGAAATACTACAACTTTAAGACTACAATCCCAGAATTACAATTGGGTGGCTCTAATGTAATATAATATTATGTTCTGTTTCAATTGTCGTTCCTTAAAGAAGTTCTGTGTACTTATTTGCCTGCTTCAAGCCAAACAAACGCGTAGGAGACTTAGAGTTACACTATGAAAGAACTATTTAAAATTACTTTATTAAGGTAAATAAATGCTCGACTACTGAAGGTTGACTATTAATAATGCTGAAAACTTGTCGCTGTCCTGTCCACTGACAAGCAAAATAACTTCGCTAGCGATTCTGGTCCACTCCCTGACGACCTCAATCGTGATATTGATTGTTTTATTAAAAACTAGCAATGCACCCTCGCTTTCTCTCGATTTATGTGAGTTCTATGTAATACCTACGTGGTTAACACATAAACCAGAATTTTATAATACATAACACGCCATAATCAGTTGCGTAGCTTAAAAGATACGCGTACATACAGAGGGACAGACAGCGGGAAGCGACTTTGTTTTATACTTAGGGTAAATCGCCAGTGGTCCGCCAGAGACCTGTATTCGGCCTCTGGCTATACTTTGTATGAGTGGGAAGAGTATGAAAGATATATTTCACAGTCTTCGCACTCATCTAAGGTCAACTACTTTACAGGTCTTCTGGGTAGTGATTCTGTAATGTTAACAACGCCGGTCGTGCGGACTGTCGAGTGAAACCAAGCGGCGAGATTAAGTAGTCCCGTCAGTGCGAACAAAACACATTGTAGCGCGTGCATTTTCAATTAAGCAGCCTTATACGTTCGACCCATCGTGCTGCTAAATTGAAAATGCACGCGCTACAATGTATTTTGTTCGCACTGACGGGACTACTTAATCTCGCCGCTTGGATATCACTCGACAGTCCGCACGACCGGCGTTGTTTACAGAATCACTACACTGGACTGACCTCTGGTTACTTTGAAATATTGGTTACGATAAAATCCCAATCGTATTTGACCTGTAATGGTATTGTTTTTAACTCCGCCGCCATTAAAGTGAAGTAAATGAGAGCTATCAAAACTTTGACAATATGATAACAGATCAAAAACCGTTTTTACTGTGCCAGTAGCGTACAAATGGGTGAATCAACTTTTAAAGTACTCCTTTTCTTTTGCGGTATTAAAACTTTCCTAGTGACTTTATGGTTAATAATGATGTATGAATATTAAAATCAGACCATCAAATTTATGGACCCCACACATTAAACACCTCAAATATTTTTTAATCATCGAAAAAACCGGGTAACCCAAGGGAAAATGCACTTTTTTCATACAAAACCTAGGGACAACATCGTCCCCTGCGTAATCAACTATATTATTGGTCAAAACTGTATTATTTTAAATGAAATAAGTTCAAATGTTAGCCTATTTGTCTAATTAAATTAACATGTAGGCCATGTCGTAAGAAAACAATATAATAGTTTTTTTAAAAACGTGTAATTTGTGAAACTTGTCAAAAAATAGGGAGTACCTTAAAAGTTGATTCACCCAAATACAAAATTGTCAAATACATCGGCAAACCTAAATACAAAATGGCCGTCTCTACTCACGAGCGTCTCCTCGTACCTAAATATTTGATGCGGCCGGGCGCGCTCCGCTCCTTGTCAGTTCACTAATTGTCATAAAACCTACTTGGGAATGAAATGCTTGAATCTTTATACAGCCCTTTCTATTTATTTTAACGTTTACCTCTTGAGAGCGAGACCGTTCTTTGCTTTTCAAAGCGTTTGCAACCTATTTCGAAATCATTAAGAGGATTGGTGAGGTTGAAAATTTCCAAATTAAATGAGGTAACGTTTCTCTCCTGAAACTTGGTTCGATTTTAACAATTTTTGAATGAGTTGCAGATATTATGAAAATTCGGTCTGTATAATCTCCTTTCCAAAATATTTCTTCGATTTTTATAATACTTATAACTACCTATAACATATTTAAAAATCGTGCAAATCGGATTTAATTTTGTGAAGAATGATTCCAAACGGAACAAAATTTAGTCGGAAAAAAAAATGGCGGCTACACGATTTCAGCGTCGCCTCACAAACCTTTGAGCGTCGGTAGCTTGGTCGCTTAGGGGGTCGACTCGTGATCATAAGGTACCGAGTTCGAACCCCCACAGTCACCATGTACCTTGTAGTAACAGGGTCGGAACCCCACACCGAGCATGGTCTAACATGCTCATACCCGATTTTTTTTTAATCCTGCTTCTTCCAGGTTCTCTGAGGGAATCTTCAATCCTCACCTGAGAGCATGCTACCCTACTGCTCATTCATGGTGTCTACCCAATGCAACCAGCCTACTTGCCACTTTAACCTAAATCCGGTAAAATACGTCGGTATACTTCGGGTCTTTGTTGGATTACCTCATTCCGAATTCTATCCTTCAGAGTAACTCCCAGCACAGCCCTTTACTCTTAGATTGGAAGCGTGTTAATGTTTAATGAGCTCAGTAAGCGATAAGTTAAAATCAAGTGTTTTACGCTCAAATATTTTTCGATGACTAGTATTCAGTGGTCGTACTTTTTCTAGCATTTTTTGTGCAGTGCTGGTCAGTATAGTGACCAAAAATAAATAAATCGGAAATACACAAAATATGCTCAGAACGTGTGAAGGTCAACCCAATATGCATAATTAAACAAAGGGTCAATTTACTATATGAGTAAATGTAACACAGTTGCAATAAATGTTGCTGTTGTTCTACAGGGTAATCAAAATTACGAAAATAAACCGACAGCATACCTTCTGAAAAACTTGAGGAGCTTTGGGTTACAGTAGGTAATAAATGTTATATACAATTATAATAACTGATTAAGTAAAAATTAAATAATTTTAAACGTCAATAATATTATACACGTCGACAACCCTAGGTCGCTGTCGTGTGTCATTTAACGTCATCGCACCAAAAATGCTAGAAAAAGTACGATCACTGCTAATATTATACGAGAGTAGTGCATAAATGTATGCTGAGTATATTTTTTTGAACCGCTATGTATCAATTTCACCGAACTATATTAACCACTTAACAGACGATTAGAGTGTTAACAGCTGTCAAAATGTATGAACTAACAGTCGATTAACATTGATTAAATTTTACATCGTTTGATGAAATTGGTGTTACTTATAATGTTTAAAAGTAATTTTAGTTCAGTAATGGCGGATCCGACCAAACTAGAATAAGACTTACTATGAGATGACCTTATTCTCGTTTGGTCAAATCCGGCCTAATTGATAATTTTGACTGTGTTCTAAAATGATTGAATAAACTAAACATCTCAGTTTATTTGATAAAAGTTTAACTACGTACTTAACTTGAATTACTTAAGTGTTTGATAATCATCAATTCTCAAATTAAAAAGTTGCGCCGTTTTGGCCTTTGAATTAAAAAATACATACAGTGGAACGTACAACCTCCTCCTTTTTTGAAGTCGGTTAAAAAAGAAGAAGTGCTATCGTATCGTTTATAACACAGCCATTGTTATTGACAAGTAAATAAGAGCTATCATGACGTTGACAATATGATAACATGTCAAAAGCAATATGGTGTTACTGAACAGAATAAATCTCCAGCTGTTCTGCATTTTAAATCTAGTCAACCACTACAATAAATTGTCAACTGTTTATTGTTCTGCGCAAAGTGTCACATTACATTATATGACAAAGTCTGTCAGCAGTCACCACTGACACTCAAGCTCCCCATAAAACAAGTGAAGTGACAACGCCTAACGGCCAAGTCTGTCCCGTCAAGAATATAAATCACGGAAACTTGGCGTTTTATTATTCATCGAAGTTCCGAACCGTGGACGTGGCGTGAGCCATTACATGAATTTTTTAAAGTTGGTGACCCTGGCGTAGTTGAGAATGCGCCAGTGGACTTATTTAGTATCTGTGGTAGGGCTGTGCTAGATTGCGGATCGTAGAGTATAACCTAGACGGATCACGAAAAAATAATAGAACGAGTAAATGAGAAGCATTTTTGCGGAAAGACAAATAAATAAAAAAGACAGCATCTTTACGACTTACTATCTCATTCCTTGTAAACGTTTTTTCAAGGCCGATTGTGATTGTCATTAGAACTGGTGCCAAACAATTGCAACGGTGTGAATAGGTACTTTTAACTATTTTATAAGTGTGTGTTTGTGTTTATGTGTTTTCGTAGATTTCGTGGACATGTGATCTGAATAGTTGTATGTTAGCAACAGTGCTCGAAAAGGTGAAAACAACCTTTTACCGGTAATAATTTCTCATGATAAACCGTCTTAAAAGGGTTGGCTCAATGATAAAAGCTGTGCTGATTTGTCGGATTATTGGTCAGTATTCTCTCTCAAAGGGTATTCGTGAGCAGCTTGTCTGTCTGTTCACGTCGGAGATGTTTTCCGCACGAAAGTGTAGGTATTCTTTAATGGTCTCTGTATAATGTACACATTGTCCGAGCCCACCAAGCAGCAAGCTGGTATCTATACTTCTAAAATTCTATGTATTCTTTGCATGTTTTATTTACACAAGTAATGCAATAACCCCCAAAGCATTCACTTACTTAAATTTAAAGTAACGAAAACTCAAAACAAAGCTTTCGTAAGATAACAATCTCAAGACTGCAATTCTTAAACCCAACTCTAACCCTAAACTCTAAGACGGAATACCTCTCATTGATTGTCTTATCCCTACACCAGAAAGCAACAATGCAAACACTGGTGCTTGGGCGTACGTTAAAGGAACAATCCTACTAAAACCTCCTACCGTTCCTCTACGTGTGTGAAAGTTTGTGTGTGTTTTGGTTTGTTATTTCTTCACACTGCAACGGCTGGACGGAATTGGATGAAATTTGGAATGGAGATAGCTTATACCCTGGATTAACAAATGGGCTCCCGAGGGAATAACATTCATCGAAATCTAGTCAGACAAAGTTGCGGCCTAGTATCAAATAAAAGCCACAATGATTTACAAGTCAAACATGGCCGACCTCGAAACGATGAATAACGAAATACCAATTATTCAATCCTACAATTCAGCTAACCAAATTCTACCGAAACTGTGGTCGGAATAGAAATTCACGCCTCAGAGGCTACCTTAATGCATTCGATGCCACCCGTTACAAATTTGTACGTTACTTGAACACACAAGTGTGTCATCGGTCCTGATTTCGTGACATGGCAAGTGTCGGCCTAATTGTTTTATATACGAAATGGACACGATTTTCTTGTCAATTAAGGTCTCAGATATTATGTAAATACTGTCAAAGTGTCAAAATATTATATAAAGACCACTTTTTTAGTTAAATAACCTAATCTCAAATGTGTTGTCTTGAAGTCTTCGTAATTTGTTAATTGTTTTTTCTGAGCATTGAGAACCCAATTTTATGAACGAGGTGTCATTCCACTTTAAATAGGAAATAAACTTAATAAAACATATGATCACGAGCGTTAATGGGTAAGGACTAAAAAGTTGGCCACGTTAACTCACTCAATTAAATTTTCTATCAAACTTTTCCGTTGTGACACGAAAATTAGCCATACATGTAGTGATACTTTTCGTCGCACAACGGAACTTTTTCGACTTTGTTGTTTGTATGGTTAACGGCGCTTAATTATGGTCTAACTTTTTGGTCCTAACCCTACTTTGTGACCCATATCAAGAAAAATATACTTGAATTAAGTCGTCAATGTTATTAGAGATGCCAAGTCATTTGTAACTATCAGGAAACTCAACCTTATTGTTTAAGAATGTCAGATTGACTTTGGACCTAAGCTAAGGCGGGTACCAAAAAGTCTTTGACTGTACATTACTGTACAATGTACATAAAATATATATAAAAATGTAGCTGCTGTACATAGTCTTCGGTACAGCATGCGCAGAGATTTGTAGTCTCAACTTGAGCTGCAGTGCGAACTTAACCGTTCCTGTCTCGGCTACGAGCTCAACTCAAGCGCGAGGCGACGAGCTAAAAAAAACAAATGCCTACAAGTTTTTAATGTAACGGCGAGTCGTGTTTCGGTCATCTAGTATGAGCATTAGTGTTTCACGTGTCCCTTCTATCGAATATTGATAGCACCATCACTATTTAAGCTGTAATTTCCAATGAAAAATAATTCAAGACCATGCAAAAATTGCAATTTATTTATGGTACATACGTACTTCATACATAAAATCAACCCAACCACAAATCAGAGGCTCTTTTGTTGGTAAAACTATATTCCTTTTGAAATTTTATCGTAATTTTTTTAGCCCGGTCACCATTAGGTACTGTCCCGTCTATCCCACTGGTCCCATTGATGGACAACTGTGACAATTTCGTCCCAGTAGTCCCATGAAACAAGTGACACTAACATTTATATTTCATTTAATTCCCAAAAGTGCCATTACCGTCATTACCATACTTATACATAAAGTCTCTTTTTTGCTTTAGCTCTGTCATGTTTTCGCATTCTTCCTCATTCCTGAAATCAATTGGATAGTGTCGACAGAGCGCTATGGCGGCCTTTCGGACCTTCTGCAAAACTAACATACCCTAAACCTATCGTATCAGTTGTCTCATAATAGGACACCTTAATGGGACTAGTGGGATAGACGCTTACTGCCTGGATAACGATAACGAACGCCGAATGTATCTTATCTAGGGCCTCAGGGTAGTGATTCTGTAAACAGCCTTATACGTTCGACCTATCGTGCTGCTAAATTGAAAATGCACGCGCTACAATGTGTTTTGTTCGCACTGACGGGACTACTTAATCTCGGCGCTTGGTATCACTCAACAGTCCGCACGACCGGCGTTTTTTACAGAATCACTACCCAGGTAGCCTTGTTAAAAGCTATATCGCCATGCCATCCGTGGTTTTTGTCACAATGTAAAGGAATAACAAACTCACTTTTATATTATACTGTGATACTTCTGCTGTGGTTCAGAGTACAGTGTGCGCGGCGACTTGAGTGATGTCTGCGTCCTGCGTTTCTCAACTTGAGCTGCAGCGCGAACTTGAGCGCTTACGGTGCTTGTTCCCGCTAGTTTGAGTTGGACTTTGATTTATGTACAAAAAACTCTCCACCACTTTTTTTGTAGCGTGGATTTATTAAATGAGGTCTAAAACATATTTTGAGCGCTTAAATCGAGCAGGAAATCTTTACATAGTATAAAATAAAGTCACCTCCCGCTGTATGTCCGTCTGTATGTCTCTTAGATCTTTTAAACTACCTACGTAAAGGATTTAAATGGTCTTGGCTAATAGATAGAACGATTGCAGAGGAAGGTTTAAGATTGCAGATAATCCTACAATAACTTAAGGCTAAATACCTTAGATTTGACCCGATTTTCAGCTCATCATTAAAAAAACAAACTGCTTTCTGAATTCAAATTATAGTTCTAACTTAATCCTTCAAGGGGAACCCGATCTTATATTTCAAAGGGTCGTCCCTCAGCTACATTTTAATTAAGTAAAAGGCACCTAACCCTGCGAGATAAGTACGCTCCTTTGTTTTTCTTTACCCTTCGTAACTAAATGTAATCCGTCCCTGAAACTTGAGATAGCCCTACGTCAAACCACTCAATTTATAAGCTTTTAATTCTGTTGGAGGAATTCATTAAGACAAAGTTGGACGCGGTAACTATACGACGTCGGGACGCGTAAAGCTGAAGATTTGGCCAAGTTTTATTACGTTTGTTTGACTTTATAATCTTAATTTGGGCGGAGACAACCTGTTTGTTGGAAAAATCGATGTTATAAGCATGATGGTACAGTCACGAGATTAAATTTGGTACCCACCTCAGGTCCAAAGTCAATCTGACATTTTACAACAATAAGGTTGGGTTTCCAAAAAGTTAGTAAACATATTCAAGTATATTTTTCTTGAAATGGGTCCCAAATTAACGCTCGTGACCGTACCAAAAGGAAACCTTAGAAGTTTATAAGTAAACATCGATGACATAATTAGTTAGACTATGCGGCAGTGACCCTACTTACGATGCTATATACTGTCCTTGTAAATAAGAGAGAGACGCATGCTTCATTCGACGATGAAAGCAAATAGAACCCACTGTCTTAAGATATAAGGTCTCTAATACATTCGCGATTCCATGAGACGTACGCCCGTTTTTCTATTGAGGGCAGTATAGCGGTCCTTGGTTCGATTCCGGGTAAAGTCCCTACCATTTTCTTTATAGATAACTATGTATTTGATGTAGGTAGGTATTTCTTTATTTAGGTTTGTTTACTGTTGTAAGTTGGCTCTATTGCACATACAAGCCTATGGACTATTTAAATTTATGTAAGATTGTCCTGTTACGGTTGTTGAATCTCACGAAAGCGGCTGGGCTATACTTGTATGTGTAGTTGCACGTGCAAGTTGTCTCTGAGTGCGTAGCTGTCGTACGCCGTAGTGTGCGTCTCTATTCGCGTTAACCACAGGTATGGGAAACCCGCTTTTGTGAGATAAAACCACTGTTCAATATAATATAAATAATACTCTTTATGGAATACCAAAAAAACAAAACACGGACACACTGACACGGATATATATTTAAATTGCCACTAAATAGCTGTTCGACTACCATTACAATTTATTTATTTTTATTCATATTGATTTCATGCATAAGAAGTAAAATAATGTAGTTATACGTAGAAGTCGTTAATCTCACATACAAAATTTTACTCCAGAACATAAATACGCAAAGTATTTTGCAAGAAAATATCGCGAACTTGCGAACAACAAAAAATTAATTGGTAAAGTTAGAAATAATTATTAGAATCTATTCTGCCCTCATACGGAGCAAAGGCACAGGTGCCATTAATTCATAGAAGCATATCAAACTCTCAAAGGTTATGATAAGGTTGGAAGTACAATACAATTCATGTAGTAGATGTGCTTTTTTTCAGTAAGAGGGCAGTATTGTTCTCGTAACATTACGTTGTGGCCTTTTACGTTATTACCTGTAATGACTCTTGATCATTTTGGAAAATATTTTAGCGAGGAAATACTTTTTCTAAGAATACATAACATCGATCCCCTATTACGTACACCACATAAAAGCATGTACACATGTATTGAATAATCCTTTCCCATCGTTTTTTGTCGGATAAGTTCGTATTTATATCGCTCTCTCAGTTTGCTTATTGACGGGTCCTGAAGCTAATTGAGAAAGCAAGATAAATACGAGATTACCCGATAAAGGGAAAGGGTTATTCATTACATCTGTACGTATGTATGTGTGTGTTTATACGTCCCTAATAATAGCAAAAATATTTCTCTGTCTGTAAGCTACGAAAAACGATACGTACATTTGTATATCAATGTATAGATAATTATATACATTAATGATAAGTGTTTGACGAATGTAGAAATAATAGGAATAATATTTTTGTTTACTTCATAAAATTGAAATTTTGTTTTTATAAAAAAAAGCCCAAGTGCGGGTCGGACTAGCGCATGAAGGGTTTCGCACCATTATCTATAAAAAATCACGTTTGTTGTATGGTTTTTTTTTTAAAGTGAACCTACAACTAAATATTCTGTGAATATTACAAGCGTCTCCCTCTTGCGGTTATTAATATTGAGCAAAAAACGGCAAAATATTTATTTTATTCTGTTTTTAGTATTTTTTGTTATAGCGGCGGGTCTTTTTTAATTTAGTTGAGATGCTTTTTGGTCATCATGAAAATATAAATGAATGCGGATGGAATTTGCAATACATACATTTGGTTCTCTGTTTTACAAACATTTACTAATGACCGTTCACCTTGAAAATGTATGACTTTTACAAATGACAACACTTTTACCCAAACCCCTTTTGAATACATTCAGTCATCAATATCTCTGATGGAATTTTATTATTAACGAAAAATATTATTTTGTAGTAAAAAAAACAGTGTTATGCAACATTTCACAAATACGACCACGTATATTTTATATTTTTCCTCCAAGTAAACATAACAAAATCGAACTCAAACCTTTTCCGTGAGCGTGAGCCCCAAAGCCCTCGGCCTGTTTGCAGGGACTCTGTTCATCCTACTTGACAAGTTCCAAGGTCGGCAGCGACAAACAAAGCTATGTGACGGTATTGTTTACACGCTAGAGACGATACTATTGGCTTTGTGGCGGGAATTTGGCCTTTAGTTTGGCCGAACACGTCGGCCTGTTTGATGAATAATAGGCTATATTTGGCTTAAATTTCAGTTTTATTTAAAATTTAAAGTGCAAAATTATACTTAACGTGGATTCAAACATTATTTTTTTGAAAATAAATGAAGACCTTTATCAGGGTTGAACTTTGTCGGTCATTGTTGTACCGGATATAATATATTTGACTAGCTGAATAATAGACAAAACGCACAGAGGCCAATCATGATAAATTCTTGAAATGTTTAGGTAAATAAAGTATCAGGGGATTTTATCGTATAGGTACTATCCTATCAGGTTACATTAACCTACTACAGCTCATAGGCCTCCTGTATTTTTGCCCAAGCGGTCCGAAACTGCATAATACTGCATAATCTAACCAACAAAACTAGAGAAAATAGACAACAATAATCTACACACTTAGAAAAACTAATAAATACTAGCAACACCCAAGATTTACCGAAAAATACTATAGTTAAGACTGCGCCGAGCAAACGCCGAGCGTCCAGTGGCGCCCTCACAACTATTATTATGTTTTCTAATTAACTAAAGAATTTCCTTGAAATCAGACGATAGTTTTTTGTAGTGCAAGTAAAAACACAATTTATGGAATACGTAACAAACTTTAATAACAATTACCCTTTGAGTAGTCAGCTTAACGAAAAAGGTGGCCACTTTTTTCCGATAAATTAATAACTCAAAGGTGGATTGTTATTAAACTATGTGATATACCCTATAAGTTGTATTTTCGTTTGTAGTACAAAAACTTACCATCCAATTTCAAGAAAATACTTTAGTTTATTAGAAAACACAATAAAAGTAATGTGGGCGCCACTGTACATCTTACGCTTGGCGTAGCTAGAAATTAAAGGAACATTGTCCTAAAGTTCGATCAAACTCTTCAGTCGCGACACTAGCGGCCTGAAACTGTTCAGTATTAAGGAACATTGTCCTAAAATTCGATCAAACTCTTCAGTCGCGACACTAGCGGCCTGAAACTGTTCAGTATTTGTTTACCTGCCTCCGAAGGCATCTTATTGGAGGTGTCTCGCTTGTTTGACTAGTTCTCTACACGCTACACGAAACACGCACCTAACTGACTCTCTTTAAATTCATTCCTTACCCGGAGTTTTATGTACTTATGCCATTTTGGATATTGCATTAGGCGAAATGTCAGTTTCAAATGCACATATTTTGCAGTTACAAACCATTAAAACATTATTTATTGCTTGAAAGTAAGTTAAACAAGATCATGAAGACCTTCTACAGGGTTTATTCAGACCGCTACCTTGCCAAGTGTTAGTTAGTTACCTGTTAACTTGCCAAGTGTCACTTCTTAAATTGCTGCGTTTTGATATGGGTGTAAGACAATCATTTTACTTACAACGCTCTTGTCGGTTGAATAAATAGCTTTAATCTTCCTGTTTCGGAGTGTTATCACTAAATCATGAAAAACCGCCGATTAAATCCAAGTCCTCATAGTTGGTACAGCATTTGAAGTCATGGTAAGTAATCGTGGCTCTTATAGCGCACATACCATCATGTATGATTGCCGGTTTGCCTGGGGTCTTTGTGCTATGTATCTTTCCTCAGGCGATAAAAATATACACAATTGTGCATATACACAGCAAAAATATCCAAGGGGTAAAAAATATTTTTAACTACATTACTTTGCATTGAAAAATATCGAATTAATGTAAGGATATTTATGATGCCTAGATATTTTAAAGGGATCACAACGGGTTACTCACGTAAAAAAATTAAAAAAATTGCTCGCAGCGTCTAATTATGAACAGATGTGACCGCAGCATGACGAACACAGCGGGCCAGAGCTCTGTTAGCCCGGCGGCGTGGCTGGCAAGCAACTACCCCCGTTTTCCTCATTATTGTTTTTCTCCAATGTAGGGTTGCACATAACACCATTCGCCATTTGCCACTGGACCAGTAATAAGAAACCGTTTTCCAACTCGGTGTAACCGACCATCCACCACCGCGGTTATAATTCGACCCGTGAATTTCGATATTATTAACACGAGTAGCCTGTTGTGATCTCTTTAATATGCCTAGATATTATTGATACGTGTATACATACATACATACATACATACCGTCACGCCTTCATCCCAGAGTGGGGTACGCAGAGCTACAGAATTACCAACAACTCTAACAAACTTGTTGTTAATCCTATACATTTTGCACAACAGACTAAGATGTTTACCATGTGTATATTAGCGAATTATTTCCAAAAAACCTCTTACAAAAGACGTGTTAACCCAACAAACACATGCAAAGAGATACCATGACAATAAGCCTCATAAAAAACCTAACTGTTGAAAATATTCCTTGAATCTATTTCCCCTTTCACTGGGATGTTCCCTTTAATTTCTTTATTCAGGTTACGAGACAGCCTTTGAATATTAATAAGAGCCCTACAAAATTATTTTGAAGGGAATCATTGAGGGTTCGGCCTGAACTACTTGGAAGTTGAAACGTTTTGATAACGACGGGAATATTGTTTGGTAAAAACATGCAGATGTGAGACGAGATTTTTAATTTTAGATAAGTTTTACGATAAAACGACGAGTAAGTGATAAAAATGGAAGGATGGATTTTTATTAAGTAAATTCTTTATTTACTACGTCGTCCAAGACTGCAATGTTAAAAGTTTTAATAGCATATTGAGTCCGAGGACGAGCGAAGCGAGGATAACGACATATTAACTGGTGATCTGAACTGGATTGCTTTAAGTAAGTGTAGAAATTTATTATTTTGCATTTTTTATATATCGTAATAAAAACATTTAACTACGCGACTTTCGTTACTTTTTACGGCCAAAGAACCTTACACAACACCTTGTATTTTTCAATTCAAAATCATGTTTTCAATTCCATTTCACTCCAACCCCGTTTACCAAGGATATCAATAAGATGCCAGCATTTCCAACTTTAGCTACTTTTTCTCGTAAAGAAATGGCAACATTCAATATGCGAGGGCAGACCGTGATATATCATGTTTATGTGCCAAGTTCCATTCAGGCAATTCAAAAGTCTTAGGCTTAGTTCACAAAAACTATTTTATTACCGTTCCTTGACCCTGGGTGAGAAGATTTTTACAATGACTGTTCTAGAATACGTTTATTAGTGTGAATTAAGTTAATGACGTAAAATTTTTAATAAGGTTTGTTTTATCTTATTTGGTTTTATACAGAAAGATAATTTGATATTGAAAGAAACGAAATTGAAATAAAATCTCAAAGACAAGGAAAAGTAAAGTACGGCTGTGTAAGTGTTGTTTATTGCCTGTATTCATTTGACCTATTTAAAGAAAGACTGGCTAAGGGATGTGTTCACATTGCTGAAACCGCGAAAAAGTTTAAATAAAGGTCCTTATTCTATTCTATTTTCTTCAATTTATAAAGCTGTTAGATATTTTTTAATTAAGATAATAGTCCGAACCGCAATCACACGCGGAATAGGTATCAAGAAATGTGCAGGACAACCTAAAATCAAAGATAGACATATTTAGAAATGGTATTCTTTCCATTTTTGAAACTTGGTATTTTGAAATTTATTTCTTTTTATTACGAAGGTTAATTTTTTTTATATAGCTCTTCAACTAATTTTGCAGTTCACAATGATATAAAGGCAGTGATAGAAATACCCAAGCACATTTAAATAATGAAAATGATGCAATCTAATAACCAAGACTGCTAATTTTACTCACTTTAGTTGGCAACTTTTCTGTGGGCACTCAGGAATACGATGAGACAAAGTAGCATCGAATCAAAAGTGAGGAGTACCACAATATATGTAGTGCCAAAGATACCAACACAGCTCAGTAAATTGCAAACCTTAAGTCGTAGTAGTTGAGGCATATTGCTTCAAACCGCTCATTCCCAAAATACCAGTATTTTAAAATACCAAACTACTCTTTTTAGCAGGTTCTCAAAAAACCAGATTCGAAATGTTGGGTAAAGATAGTAAATAATACCCTAAATTGTATGTTTAGTTTTGGGATTCCGATATATTGAGAATCAGGTATTTTAAAATACTAGTATTTCGGGAATGAGCGCTTCAAACTAGTCCAGAAAGTTTAAAGTATTGATAGATTGACCTCTATCTTAATTGATGGTAATTGGCAATGAATTTAACAGTAATGCTTACTAGTTAACTAATCAACCTTTCTAACACATGAATAAAGATAATTTCACTCTTTAGCAGTTTGCAATAAATAGTAGTTAAAACTTGGTGCGAACGAAGGTTTATCCGCTTAGGTTACCTCCATATGAAATCTGAACGCTAAAACAGGTACTATAACTGATAACTGTAAAGTTTTCTCACTTTACCGTTGGCAACTTTCGTGGGTAACCGCTACCGTGGGTAACGTGTGAGCGCGCTGAGACAAAGTAACATCAAGTCCGAAATGAAGAGCACCGGAATAAAAAAACAACGATATCTACATAACTCAGCGAATTGCAAACCTTAAGTAGTAGTGTTGGTCGGGGCACATTACTCGTTGAACCGATGGCGTTTGATCGGTTCGAGCGATAAGGTTCTCGGGTGGTGACGTACCAGGAAGCAATGCGTTGGTAGGTCTCCTGATGGTTATTGACTATGAATCCAATGGTGAATCTTGCTGGTTCACTGAGCAACCTTTCTCAATAACAGATGTCTGTCAAATCTCAGAGTTCACTTAAAATCAGATGGCCTCTATTATGCTTTCTCGTTGCCAAAAAGAAATAAAGATGAATATTTAAATTCCACTCTTTAGCAGCTCGCAATGAAAAAAGTAGTTACGAACGTATGATAATCCGCTTGGGTTACCCCCACATGAAATCTGAACACTAAAACAGATAACTGTAAAGTTTTCTCACTTTACCGTTGGCAACTCTCCCGCGGGCACGCGGGGTAACAGTCATGTGAACTCGCCGAGACAAAGTAACATCGTTACGCGTTCGAGCACTCTGTTACGAATATTGATAAGGCGAGCACTAAATTTTGTTTATCGGCTTTGTATGTTCTTTTTATAAAAATGCTGCTGTATTCAATGAGTTGGGCCCTTTTTTACTTTGTTTTTACCCCTCTTACGATGGGTTTGTTTGCAAATCAACTGTCCTTACTGGTTAGGTAATATGAGGTGTCATAACGTTATACGACGAAAGTTATGATAAAAAATAATGTGCTACATGCCACTACAGTTTTATTCTACTTTGGTTAGACCCCTCTTGCTTCGATATCATAATGATCTTGTTAACGTTATGGCAGCCATTATTTACTTGTCTGTCATAGGTGTCATCGTGAACAGTTTGATTACAATAATAGAGGTTAGATTGGCCAAACCAAAGTAAAATAAATTATCTAATCGTAAGTGTGCTATAATTAACATGGACATTTACGTTCTTAACATTGCAAATTACTGCAATATTGCAACATTAGAAACCACCTAAATACCTTTTGCAGACAAAAGCATTTTTACAGTATTTTATATTGCTCTGAATTTCATGTACAATTATCAATTACAAAGGTGACACCACCAATGATGGACACTACACTCTTAATTCAAATTTCATACGGTCCTAAATTGATTGTTGCAAAACAAATGAATAACCCTTATCTTCTGTAAAATAAGAATCAAGTGTCCATTATTGGCGCCTTGTCCATTTCTGGTTCCATCACCCTAATGAATACGTAAAATATGACATCTTTGCAAAAGTACGAACATGCGCAAGTAAGTCGTGCAGCAAACACCAGAAACTTCCAACAGAAATCAGAACTCCCATCTTTCTTCTCCAAACATGATTCCCCTGAAATTTGTCAACAGATCCTCGAATAAGGCCTTATTATGGGCTCCAAAGGAATAACGCAGTAATAGAGTATGAAGTCCTAGGACGTATACTACCTTTTTGCGTTCTTCCCTATTGGAATGGAACCACGCCACCATTATATTGACACGAGAACTTTGCCAACTCGGCACGTGCCCTGAATGGCAATAGGCTCCGTGGTTACAGACAGACGGAATTTTAATTCAGTATTAGAGACAGCTGGTGGATTGAATCGTGTTAGCAAATATTGTAGATCCTTTCTATCATATCTTGTACCTAGATTGGAATTATTATTCAAGCGAACTAGTTTAACAGAATGTAGAGTGTTGCTACATATGTAAAAATGTCGTCTTAATTATACTGTTTAATACTAAAGTACGGCCAACGAGACGCGTTAAAGAATGTAAATAAACTGAGGGCCCAGACAAGATGCATTACGCTAACTATCGTTTCTATTCGTTTAGTTTTTAAACCAGTCGCGTCACTGGTATATCACGTGACTTTTCGTATCACGTCATCTACCAGTATGTAACGTGTAAACAATGGCAACATTATTTTGCATTATAAAGTCATCAAACTGGTTCGCCGTAAATTAACACGCTACATCAGCTTAATACAAGATTTATCCTTTTCCCGCTGTATCCTCCGTCTGAAGTTCGCATTGCAAAACAGAATATCATATTCGAATAGTAAACACGAGTCCGGCTGCAACAAGTCCACCGCGATGAAGCATAAATCTCCTCCATTCATCATTATTCATCTTACTTAGCGAAGTATCCCTGACAGCCCATTATGGTACGCTTTCCTAGCAGCATTTACATTTATACTGGCTATAAAATGTGATGTTTTAGCCACCAACTGTTAAAGAAAGGGGTGTTGTGTTTGAATGCATGCTGCATGATTATTGTAGCTATTTATATGCTTAAAGGGAAAAGATAGTGATATTAAACCAACCTGAACGTTTACGCTGTTTCACAAGTCAAATTATTTAATTTGTATTTGAAGTCTTATTGGGTCTCCATATGTTATGTGGATGCCAAAAGCTAACAAGGAAAGTATCTTCTGCAGATTATAGATATTCTTCTGCCTAAATTTACTGGCAGACTGGAGCATTTACTCGAGCAATCCCTAGAATGCTCGCCGAAACCAGCGTTCCTATTGGGTGTTCAAAATGAACACTTTATTTCTTCCCGTTGCGGGTCGATTTTCGAAAAACTCTGCCATAGTCCGTAGGGTAGCCATGGAATATTTCCTAGATATTTCAAGTCTTAGGTCCTAGTTAAGACTATGCATTGTCTGTCAATCACGGAACAGTTTTAAAAGTAGGTACCTACCTAAATATGTAAAGATTCTGTTGCGGTTAAAACAGATCTTAGGATAGTCAATATTCTTCAATGCGATGTTAGTTGCTTTGGAACTAACGTGGCATTACTAACTTTAAGTGCTTATAATGCGATAGATTTGTACTCCGTTATAAGTTGCTAACTACTAACCACTCGAGCGAGCAAGTTGCATGTTGCAAGTACAAGTAGGGTCTTTAAAGTGTTCATTATTTAAGCTAATTTCGTGTATGTTATGGGAAGTTAAAGCTAATTTTGTTTTTACTAGAAAATGGTTTTCAGCAATAGATAGAGTGATTTAAGAGGAAGGTTTGTATGTATAATATATTCTGGTTTATGTACGGGTGTAACAGAAAACTCACATAAGCCGTAGCGATGCTAGGGTGGCTCGCTAGTTTATAATATTACTAGGATAACATCAACACGAGATAATGAAATGACATGATTTCAGAGACCTTATTCTGCGCCGTTTTTACTACTACTATCCGTACCGACACTACGATAACAATAACGAAAAAAAGTTAATTGAAATACTGTAAAATGTCAGAAGCAGAACAGCAAAACAGGCCGTGTAAGGGATATTAATAATAGGTATGACTCTAATAGCTATTTTCACTAAGCGGATTTTTCGAAATTTTAACTGTACACTAAAAGCTAAAATCAATATATCAAGAAGTGATCTTATGCAAAGACCCAGACAAAGTAGTATATATTATGTGGTAGAATAAATCTAGATTCCTGTCCGAGGTCGTTCTTCGGACGCAGGTGTCTCCGTCTGCAGTGAGTGACTAAAACTACTTAAGGCTGCAGACGACGTTCTACGGTGGAAGCCACTATTTTACTGTTACTGACTTATATTTGAGATACCTACGTTCTGAGTTTAAATAATTATAATAAATAAATAATAATCCGGAGACTATCTTAAACAATTGACTTTGTCCCAAACTAAGCTCTAGCAGCTATAAACATGCTTACATAAAGAAATACATAATTTAACTACAACAAAAACATCCAAGGTTAATAACCACATAGTTGCGATCATCACAAAAATATTAACCGACAATCGAAACCAGTACCGTTAGCTTTATTAGCAGGGTTAATTCCAACCCCTTACCATGCCTTACAATTACCGTACAGTAAAACACAACCGATATCCTGCGCAGATGACATTTTTTCGAAGCGCGGGAACCAATTAGCGTAGCGTGGTTGTATTCTGTGCTATTATTGGTTATTAGTGACGCCATGTTGACGCGCGCCCGCGTGTCATTCAGTCATCCGTCAAACGCGGGTGAGTGAGATGGAAAAAATAGATGCAATTTAGTTTGCACCTTATAACTATTACGTACAAGTCTGATCGTGGGTTTTAATTGTGCTGTCGGAAATCATCGGAATCGTTGTTCGTGTTTGCGCGAACGAAGATTCACGACACGCCATATCGGATGTGTTCTACTGTACCTAATCACTAGCCAGTCGAATGTTCTATCCTTTGCAAACCTTGCAGTATTCATTATAGAGTGATAAGGACAGCGCATGCGACTTGCTAGTGAATACCGTAATTGTAACTCATGGTAAGGGTACAGTTGGGATTAACCCTGTCAAAAAAACTACTGGTCTGACGTCAAAACGTATCTTTTTATCTACACCAAAAGCTAAAATCAATATGACTTTAGAAGTGATCTTACGTAAATACCCCCGGAGTAGTATAAATGTGGAAGAATCAATCTAGATCCCTGCCTAAGGTCGTACTTGGGACGCAGGTGCCTCCGTCTGCAGTGACTAATACTACTTAAGGCTGCAGACGACGTTCTACGGTGGGAGGCACTATTTTACTGTTATTTACTTATATTTGAGATACGTTCGAGAGATTGGTTGTAATGAAAATCCGAAGATTTGAAATGTTTCATGGTCTAAAAAGGTAACAACTGGGGAAATTGTTCAAATTGTGGTTACACAATTATCAACAAATTTTTAGAGTTGTTAGTAACTGTAGTTCTGCCTACCCCGCTCTGAGAATCAAGGCATGAGTTTGTGTATGTGTCACGTTCCACGTCTGTTTGTTCGTCTGCCTGTATATCCTCTTCTTTTTTCAGATTTAAAATGGGTGTTCCCAAAAACTCACTCAATTAAAAGGTCACCGCCGAACATCACACATCATACGTATCATGTATTCTAATCAGGAATCGGAGAAATGAGCGTCATTATTCGCAATAATGTGGACATGACTCCAAAAATTTTCAACTTTGACTGAATTTTGATCTTTAGCAGGACCGTAAATAAATAATACAAAGAAGTGAGGAGTGGCCATTCATATTAATCTACTTAAGTTTGCTCCATTAACATCCGTGGATTGCGAAAGAAGGTTTTAACCTCATAAGTTTATTTTAGCCGTGTAAAATAACAAACTAATTACCGAAAAAATAGAAAAAATACTGTTTATTTGCTTAAATGAATCTACACAATAACAAGTCTTTGTATTATTTATTTATTGCCTTGCAAATGATCAAAATTATATTTAGGTTTAGTAATCAATTAATGTAATTTAATTTGTTTGATTAAAATCTTTGGAGTTATGTCCACATTATTGCAAGTAATGACATCCATTTTTCCGATCTCTGATTCTAATAGATAACATACAAATTTAAAGGGCCGATTGACGAAAAACGGTCTATCCTGTTTTCAAAGCAGATACATTGATAACAAACACCCGGACATATTGTTATTCTTTCACTTCAAACACTTCCAACAGATTTGTGAGGCTTCCTTTATAAGTAGGTACAAAGAAATGTATCCTCTTTTAAACGTTGATACAATATGCTATAAGGAGCACTGGTAAGATAAGTTCGACTGTACAATACAGTTAGGCTTAAAGTTAAACCTTCAGGTTTTTGCTTCCCTGTCATTTGTTTATACCGTTTTTTTAACGCTTTACCCCGACTTGAATGCACAGTATTTTTTCCATACCCGACTGTTCAAATTGTAAAAGTGGTTGGTTTATTGTATGTACTTACATACATACATTAAATCACGCCTGTTTCCCAGAGGGGTAGGAGAGACCACTTCTTTCCACTTGCTACGATCTTGACAAATTTCTTTCGCTTCTTCCACATTCATACATCGAGTCATGCACGCACGTCGGTTTCGGGTACTTAAGATTCGGCCCTTTTCCAGTATTTCACCGATTTGACTCGAAAAAGTACGCCTAGGGCGGCCCCTTAACTCTGTAAATTGTTTCGTTTCGTCCATAATCATAGGTAGGCTTTGAATGGCAAGAATAAAAAACCGCATCCAAATCGGCTCATCTGTTTAACACACACAGACTTTCACGTCAAACTTAAAAAACCCCTCTTTTTGTGTGGGGGTTAAAAAGTGCACTCTTCAATCAAAAACGATGCCTGTGACAGTTTTTTGTAACTTCAATCTTACGTACTCACAAGAGGGTATTTAAAAATAGGCGATCAATAATTTAAATTCCTGAATAGCATCGCTAGGTTTGTAGAATTGTGGTATTTATGTATAGTTAATAAGAGTACATGTTTATACGAGCTGTCACACGCATTATACTAGATTGAACTGAGTATAGTTACACTGGTTTTACAGATATTTTAATTAGAGTTATCTAACTGCTACTACCATGCAAACCAACGTATTTTGATTCTGCCTTTCACACAGTTTCTTCTAATCTGGGGGTTTGAAAATAACATAGCTGTCGAATTTTAAGAGTAATTGATCATACCGAATCCCTGAGGAGATATTTATCAAAAGGTTTGTAAGAATCGCACTCTTCAGAAATAACCTTTACAACTTTGTATTAGAATTGTGTGATGATAAATGAATGCTTATACAATTTTAGACATTTCTGGTAATTGGTTTAGGTCTCCTTATTTGCCATTGTGACGTTAATATATTTCAAGTATTTGCAATTACTGTATTTATTCTATTATTTCTATGCTCAAGACAACAATCTTAAGACTGGAAATGCGTTAATTAACTCGTTCCTTTTTCAAACTTGGCTATGTGGAATTGTCACTAAGGAATATGGAATGCAATTTAACCGGTTTTTGAATGAAAATAACCAGTTAAATCCGGTTATAACGTATCGTCATTGGCCCGTGAGTGCGGCTGTTAGAGGCGTATCCGTTAACAGAGTTTGGCCGAGATGGCCGTCTCAAGATAAGTCGAAAATGTTTTCAATATCATGTGATTAAAATATTGTTACGTTAATTTTGAGACTAAACTATAGTTATATTATAATTTTAAAAACAACTATAATACTTTTTACGCTTTATTTAAACAAAGAACCAAAAAAATGCCAAACGTTTATATTTTGACGTAATATAAATGTTTCGCAAACTTTAGTTTATTATTTCCTTATGCAACCTCGTATTTTACTCAAACCTGACGTTGCAAAATAAACTTTAATTTATATAGTGCTACAGCGCAATTTTGTTCCAACATGTTAGTGTCATAGACCGAGCAAAGCGAGCGATTTGTTCCATACGACCGCCTTCTGAAGCGCCAGCGACCGCCGAAATATCTATTCTAGACTCAATTTTTAGAAGACACAGTATATCTAGACTACCAGTAGTTCTTAGATATTAGATTGTTATATTTTTAAAGATTCATACATAAAAAACATACATAAACTCACGCCTTTATTCCCAGAGTGGGGTAGGCAGAGCTACAGAATTTTGCACACTTAGGCGAAGATGTTTACCAGTGTATTAGTGACAGGTTGCAAGCCCATCGCCTAACAGTACCTACTACACATTTAAGATTTCATTCATCTTATATTTTTAGTTCAATGGAATCTTCAAATCTCTTTGGTTAGTTCAAAAGTTAATGATGCTGATGACAATGACGTCACTTTAGTCTATTGAGTAACAGCGACGCTACAAAAAAAATTGAAAGTTTATTCTTAAGTATCAAAAATAAATAAAAATATATATGGTTATTGCAAAGATTGACAAGCTAAATACGAAACTGTATTATTTTTTATCTTTTAAATAGTTTCTATAATTATTTTGACATTTAGAGAAATTTCATACTTTACTTTTTAAGACATAAATATTTTATCTGTTTCTACAATAAACATTATAAACCTACCAATAAATGACTGCTGCTTCTAATGCTAAAATCATACTACAACGAATACATTAAACGTCAATATTATTAATTACGTACATGTGCACTCAACGAAAATGTTAAGCACTATTTATAGTGCACTATCATAATAAACTTCAAACTGAACATCAAATGACAAGTTTGACAATTATAATGGCAGTCACAATGACAAGGTTCTAAGTATGCTCAACATTTTTATTGGGTGACTATACACCCGTCACAGAAGCGAGCGTGTAGTATAAATTCAGTACAAATTTTATTCTGCAAAAAAATCACCACCCTCTAAAACAATGCGTGTGTTTTCACACGCGTTCCGTCAACAGAGTCATAAATCAAAACTGATGAAGCACAACACTCGGCCCCAGCTGACTGCACTCCAAACTCTTACGACCCTCAGTACTCACTGATGGAGGATCCTCAAGCTCTAGACTTGAGGGCCCGTCTGAGGGCCGCAGTCTCCAAGCTTAGCACTTCGGCTCAACTTTATTTTGATACGATTGTGGCACGCATTTTGTTAACACGATGAAGTGCTGGGAAATAAATTTAAATTTGGGAAAAAAATGATATGGTAATAAAACGTAGTTATTTAAACTTGTACAATCGTGTCATCATCAATTTTATGTAGGTATAATAAATGAAAAAAAATATACAAAAGGACAATCTTACACAAATTGGCCTAGTCCCAAACTTAGACTTAGGCTAGTGCTATGGGTATTAAATAACTATAAATATACTTAAGGTCAAGCGGGGCAATTACGGCCAGTGTATCCCGTTTTAACCCTCAAATGCATAATGATGTAGAATTACATCGTATATTTTAAAGTTTAATGTCAAACATACATTTTAAGTAAATGTCAAACTTCGAACTTATGCAGGTAGGTTTGTAGCTTTGTCAAAATTCAAATTTGGAAATGAACTTTATAGACGCGTTTGATTTTCGACACGCTATACATTTAAGGTCTTAAGTTCGTATCGAAAAGATAGGTAGGTACATCTATTGGGAAGTAGATTTTTTTTCTAAACTTTAGAACGGGAGTAAAAGCCACTTGACGTAATTACCCCACTGACGGATGAAACACCCAATACTCGGGAAAAAATACTCGCGCTCATCACATAAATAATAGCTCATTCCGGGAGTCGAACCCGCACCGCTAGCTTTGTAGGCAAGGCAGTACCAACTACTGCCGTGCAAAATTAAAAAGCAGTAAGTGTAAAAAGCTACCACTATATCTTGGACTCCAACTTCTAACACCTCCACTAAGTTGGAGACCATGATATGGTGGTGTTAGTGTTCACCTACTGGAGTTTAAATTTTGTTCGGCAGACTAGGCTAAACTCGTCGTCGTATTTATTTAACACTAGCATATGCCCGCGATTTCGTCCGCGTTGATTTTGATTATCGTTATTCCCTCGAGAACTTGAAAAAATCCGGGATGAAAGTAGCCTATGTGTTAATCCAGGGTATAAGCTATCTCCATTTCAAATTTCATCTAAATTCGTTCCTCCGTTGCAGCGTGAAGGTGTACCCTTGTTTTGCCGACAACCGTTTCATCGAATATTATTTCATCGACAACGATTCATCGAAACATTAGTACTAGTAATATTGTTTGGCGTTATTTTATTTCAACTACTATTTATTTAAATGTATCTTACTACGTGGAAATACTAATCAACGAATACTACTTTATCGCTGATTTGTTTCAAATTATCTTAATTGGTACAACTACAAAACATTGCAATTCATTTCTTCGACGTATTACTTTAATACAATTTTTATATGCCCTATTGCAAATTTATACATTTTTCAAATTATGTAGTGTGACAAACAAACACCAATGTATAATAAAAGTAAGATTTATTGATAATATTAAATTAATAATATTATTGCATAACTAGTTATATCAAGAAATAGAAGTACGAGGCTTTTAAAGTAAGTTAGGTTAGAACTGCGACCACCAAGAAAACGAACTGTTGACAGAAGTGGGTTAGGTTAGGTTAGAACTGCGACCCCCAAGAAAACGAACTGTTGACAGAAGTGGGTTAGGTTAGGTTAGAACTGCGACCCCCAAGAAAACGAACTGTTGACAGAAGTGGGTTAGGTTAGGTTAGAACTGCGACCCCCAAGAAAACGAACTGTTGACAGAAGTGGGTTAGGTTAGGTTAGAACTGCGACCCCCAAGAAAATGAACTGTTGACAGAAAAGCATGACACATTACTGTTTAGTTTTGATAGCAAAATATTACCAATTGAAATAATGTTATGCGGAATAAATATTATTACAAGTAAAAAAAAAACAATTAAAAAAACCCGAAATGATTAGTCATGATATGAATTCTATTGAAATAAGTAAACTACCAATTAAAAGACCACGTTTCAAATTACCTAGTATCGAGTCCTCGACGCAATGACTTGTCGATGAAATGAAAATACTTGAAACGTTGTCTTTGAAATAATATTCGATTAAAAGTTTGTCGGCAATTCAATGGTAAACCCAGCGTGAAGGAGTAACAAAGTAAAAACTTTCGTATTTACAATATAAGTGGAATAGAACAATATTTTTGTACCGTCACGATCGGTCTACTAAAAAGATAAATATGTTGGACTATTTTTAGCCATTGATTTTTATATGATTTGTAAAAATTGTATTTACCGAACCCAGATAGAGTAATATACTTTTGAATAAGTCAGTTAAACATATAATTTTTTATAGAAATTTAATTAAATTTAATCAGAAAAGTGAGGGAAGACGAGAGTAGTAGAACTGTTAAACTATCATTAGAATAATAAATAAAAAAAATGTATGAACCTACAAAGGTCCCTAGCAACCGTATTTACTGACACTAAAACATTAAAAAACCATTGATATGATTATGTACACCTGCAGGCACCTTTCTACCAAAAATATTACACTGTCAGTCCACTGGAACTCTTCTAATAAACACACTGTGCCGATGCACTATCGACAGGGGAGTATTTTTACAGGCAATATGCTCTGAAAGCGTAGCCGACCTTCTTATGCAGCGGCATGCAGTTCGGCATCGATAGGAACCGACAGGGCAGCGCGAGGAAGTAATGTTTCAGCTTTTACACCTAATGGGATGAGATCGTAGACTTAAGTGTCGCCTCGAAGCTAGCGTCATTTTAAGAATATGGTTACAGTAAAACACAACGGATATGGCTTACCGATCTACCTGCGCAGATGACACTTTTTCGAAGCGCGGGAACCAATCAGCATGATCCACGCGTTGCGCGTCTGTATTCTGTGCTATTATTGGTTATAAGTGACGCCATGTTGACGCGCGCCCGTGTGTCATTCAGTCAGCCGTCAAACATGCGTGAGTGAGATGGAAAAAATAGATGCAATCTAATTTACACCTTATACTACGTACAAGTCTGATTGTGGGTTTTAATCGTTGTACGTGTCTGCGCGAACGAAGATTCACAACACGCCATATAAATTGATACTGATAACTAATGTACTCTATTTATTTAATAGAAACACGGCAGATATAATACAATAATTCATGAACACCTCAGCATCATTCGGAAGTAAGTAGTCGTGTGTTTTCACGATGGGAAAGGAGTTTTCACTATATCTGTACTTATGAAACATTGCTGAACTTAAGACTTATTGAAATGGAGGGCGGGCGGCGGGCGCACACGACACAGCGCGGATGTCTCCCAAACGTTTATGCACTCCAAGTATTTAACGTTATAACTTTTTTTTTTAATGTTAAAAATATAATTTAGCTATTCAGCCTGTATAAACACAGCCATTAAAAAAACATACTTCCCAGCCTAGGCCTTCAATTTTGTATGAAATTCCTTTACAGTTCTCTCGAGTTGTTCCGCCCGCAACGTGACATTTGAAGCCAAAAATAACTAACGTAACGCCAACATTTCATTGCATGTGTGAGAAAATACAGTTATAGTGATAATTTTCAAACCCGCCCAGGCCATTAGGGATAACGATTCCCTGCGGCACATTCAAATGGAGACAGGAGCCGACAACACGCCCGATATTTATCGTCCAAATCGTCTAGAAAAGGGTAAAGAAAATTGTACTTTTGGGCGTCGTCCAAAAGTTTGTTTGTGCGAGTTGATTTACGATGTGCAATTAGGTAGAGAGGATTTTAATATAATAGATGTGTTTACTATGGCAAAGATGCATAGACAATGTTGATGATTAGCGGGATCGAAAGGCTAATTGGCGATCTTAAGATTCGGATTCTATTTCTACAGGACCATTATTACCTTTGACGTGTTATCGTATTGTTAACGTAACGATGCCTCTTATTTACTTGACAGTAATACCAGCCGAGTTAACATCAATACGATAACATGCAAAAGCTATAATAATATGGTTTTACCGAGTAGAATAGAGCCCAGTTATTATTATGGTCGCTTTTATTGCGGTGGTTAAAAGTTGGATGATGCCTCCACACACTTTTATAATTGTCAGAGAGTGACAGATGTCTTGCGTTGCGTACTTTATACTGCCCTCCTAAGCCAATAAGTAGTTTCTTAAATTCAATCACCAAAACAGATTAAATTCTGTTTTGTTCGAAATAAGTTTTTTTTGTGAAAAAGGAGGCAGACGAGCAAGCGAGCCGCCTGATGGTAAATGATCATCGTGACCCATAAACACCCGCAACACCAGAGGAATCGCAGGTGAAAAGAGTAGGCTCATTTTTTGAAGGCCTCAAGTCATATATTATTATTTTTTCCTACTCCTGTACTTTTATCTGTCATTTATATAGTCACGAACACTAATATAAGAACATACATAATATGTCCGCAGAATAATCCAGAGAAAAGTCTATCTTGTCTATGCCCCAAAACAGCACTTGTGCGTTTTTGAGATAAAACGATACGGCCAGCTGCCAAAGCTTAGCGCTGCACAATCGATTTAATCATATTTTAACGATTGTGAAATAGGGACTATAAATCACCTAATGTTTTGAGAAATGATTTCAGTTACCTGATTGGTCGATTTTAAAATAGCTGTATTCTGGTTGGTTGATACGAAATACAAAGTTTTTTTAAAAGATTTAAATTAGTTAAAGAGAAACACGTATCTAAAAGAACCTATCGTTCCGTTTGACAGTCGCTGTGCATTGTGATTGGTGGATTTAATTTGGTGAAGTATTCTGATTGGTCAAATTAAAATGTTTTGGAATTGTAAATAATTCTATTTTCCATTCCGTCAATTTAAAAACAAAGTAAACCATAGACACATATTTTGTAATTTTCTTGTTTCCCGCTCGTTTGTTGTTCTTTACTTCGTTCGTTCGTTTGTAAGTTTTTTCGCTTAGTTTTGCATTTCATTTGAAACCTAGTCGTAGAAAAAGTATTGTATGCAACGGTGTATAACTAAGTCAAAAAACACTCGTGGCGCTTACCTTTACGATGTTCGCCTTCGGCTCACATCGTAACACACGCCACTCATATTTTTTGACCTCTCTTATACAACTATTGCATAAACTACTATTAAATATGTCAAGTTATTTATAGACACTCCCGTGGACTTATTATAGCAATAAGTCCGTGGATATCACACGCGAAGACAATTTATTGTTCGGTAAAAGAGAATTTTCTCCAACAGACTAAACAGAAGCACATGGGGTTAACTCCACGCGCTTCTGTCAAGTCTCAAGTCATATTGTTTCGGAAATACCGACGCCGAGAGCTGATTCCACATGCGTGGCAAGAAGACCCTTGAAAAACGCACAGTACAGGATTTCCAACTATCAAGATGGTGTTGATGAAATGATAGCTTGGCACGAGTTGAACTATAGTAGAATAATTCCTAGGAGCACTCCCTATGATAAATGCGGAAGAAGACACAGAGGGAAGCAACATCCCTCCGCGGGCCAGTGGATTCAGATTGTTGGGAAGCCCCTGGTGCCCGTGGCAGAATAGGCCTAGATGAAATGCCTTTATTATGGCATGGCGAGGGTAAACAAGCGCACAGACCACCTGATTGTAAGTGGCACTCTAAAGTCAATAGTACAGTTTAAATCTCAAAATCTGAGTATGATAATCTCAGGACTGCGAATGCGTTGCCAACCCTAAGGATTTAAATGGAATGCCTCTACGCTAATTATTTCCCCAGTTGGTTTTGTCATTGTGACAGCCACTGATCGCTACTTTGGGCGTTTCCATATTCCGTAGGCGATCGTACATGGGGCTCTTGGCTAGCTTATTTGTGATAAACCACGTGACCAACTTGTCATCCCATACATACATTTCATACAATGGAAAAACGCTAACGCTGATTGGCTCTAGGCTAGGCCTACAGTTACTACGTTAGTCTTACTCTCGCATCGAAACACGGTAACGCGAGCACTGCGATTTGGTGACAGAGTATTACGAACGCTTATCGCAACAAAATGTATTCATAAAAATTTTGCTCCGGGAGATAAAGTTTCTCACCCTAAATCAAATCCGATTTTCAAGATTTTTGTATTTGTTATACGAGTAGTAATTATAAATTGGTAGGTGTTTGCTTGAACGCGCTAATCTCAGGAACTACTGGTCCGATTTGAAAAATTCTTTCAGTCCATTACGACGACGACGACGACGACGACGACGACGACGACGACGACGACGACGACGCGATAGCTTAGTTGGTAGTGACCCTGCCTACGAAGCTAGAGGTCCTGGGTTCAAATCCCGGTAAGGGCAGATATTTGTGTGATGAGCGTAAATATTTGTTCCTGAGTCATGGATGTTTTCTATGTATTTAAGTATATATTTCTCTATATAAGTATTTATATCGTTGTCTAGTACCCATAGTACAAGCCTAGAGCTTAGTTTGGGACTAGGTCAATTGGTGTGACATAGTCCCCCTGATATTATTATTATTATTATTTATCAAAAAATACCTAAATATCATACTCACATAAACCAAAGTGAAGCAAGGGCGGGTCGCTAGTATATTATATTAATAAGAAATATTTTCTAGGAACAGAAAACGTACAGATCCAGTTTTTCATAATATCACAGTCATGATATTCGAAAACGTTATTTCATTTGACGACGCGCTGGCCTAGTGGGTAGTGACACTGCCTACGAAGCTAGCGGTCCTGGGTTCGAATCCCGGTAAGGGCAGATATTTGTGTGATGAGCGCGAATATTTGTTCCTGAGTCATGGATGTTTTCTATGTATTTAAGTATATATTTCTCTATATAAGTATTTATATCGTTGTCTAGTACCCATAGTACAAGCCTAGAGCTTAGTTTGGGACTAGTTCAACTGGTGTGAGATTGTAAAAAAAATTTAAAAAAAAAAAAAAAAAAAAAAAATTGATTTTTCAGCTTTACCTATTTATTTTGATTCGGATGCAATTTGGACACAAAATCAAAAATAATTTATATCAGCACGATTCCAAGCTAAGGTTGTAGATTCAACCCAACCCGTTGCCGACCGAGGGAGTACCTAGATATACCTACATACACGACCCAACTAAAAGGCAAGTTAAACACAAGTGAGAACGTATTTGACTACGACGGATATTGAACCCACAAGTTGTTTTGCAGTCAAATAGTAACTGAACACATACATCGCTTGATTGATTGACTTTAATCAATTTGACTGAACGATAGTGATTTACACAGTTTTTCTATGGAATCCCTAATCGTTATTTGTACTAATGCATCGTTTGTCCTATATTTTGTTTATCCTAAAGCCATTTTTAGTAAAAAAAAAATGTGTTACCGCACTAACATAACATATTTTATATGGAACTGGAAATGTAAATTTACTTTATTATTGTGTTGACTTTATTAATTTTTGTATTACATTATATTGACATCGGACGAGTGACCATTTTATTAGATGTGTAGTTGTTGTTGTTATAATTATTATTTATTTTTGTATTCTTTGATTATTAGTATTTATGTTTGACGATCTCAATGTAATTTCGTATTTTTTGACATGCAATGCGATTAATATTGTAATATTACATTGATGAATAAATAAACTAAACTAAACTAACTAAACATAACCAAACCGCAGATATAATTTATATATCACTAGCTGCCCGCCAGCGGCTTCGCCCTGTTGCAAAATTTCCGTTCCCGTTGGAATTTTCCATTTTTTTCTTACATAAAAACCTTATCCTGACAATAACGAACACAACAAAAAAGATATCAGCCAAATCGGTTAAGCCGTTCTTGAGTTATAAAATTACAATGAAAAGTGGCATTAATTTATATAAATATAGATTTAAAAAAACGTTTGTACTTAATGAATTCAGTTCAATAATTATTATTATTTTATAGCTCACTACACTGGCTCAGTAGGTTTAAACTAAGATGAGACTAATTCTAAGATAAATATATTATCAGTGTCCTTCTCTTTGAAATATAAAAGTTTGGTAGAGCTGAAGATTACCTGAGAAAAAAAAATAGAATATTAATTTATTTGACACCAAAAAAATAAAATAAACAACACACTTAGAAACATAATGCACGAGTTGTGGTGCCAAAAAGGTTCCAACTCAGCATAATGCTGTGGTCAGGGGACCGCAGCGCTGGTTTTCCCTTGGCACCTTTTGTTGAACCATCGTTACAATTATTTCGTTATAACATACATATTTAAATAAATTATTTAACAATAAAAGACTAATGCTCCTGAATCAGGAAAATTTAGCAGAATAAAAACCTTGAAAATACATTAACTAAATCTATATAAATACAACGATACACTTACTACCTACAAAGACACAAGGCACAAAAAAAAACAAATTTAATTAATACCATATGAATTACCTCACATGACTAAAGTGAAATAATAACAATATTTTAAAATATCTATACAAAAAGTACAGTTAACTAAACAAATAAATATACAATTTTTAATGCTAATCTAAATGTTGTCAGTCATGATTGATCGACTACATTGTAGGATATAAATCTTAAGACGTAATGGATATGTAATGTTTGTAACGGATATTAAAAACTGGTTATGTCTTTTACATATTTTATCACAGTTGTATCGCGTTATAACGAATAAATTATTTTTAGGCACCGTCAAAGAACACTGTCACAATGACAGCCCACACAAGTCAAACTAGAATAACATGGTTTATCACGTGACCTCATTACGACAGGGTTGCGCGTTACTTTAAATCACGCACGTAAGACCACTCCGTAAACAAAATCCTAAGTACATCCCGGCATTAAATTACTTGTACCTTCACCCAGCGGGATAATTGAAGTAAGTCCTTACAATATATCTCCGCAGACCCTCTATCCCTGAGCGCTAATATGAGTCCTGTACATTCCTTCTCTCTAACCAGCACTTTCAAGATCTAAGAGCACCTTTATTAGAAAAAAGAGCTCAAGTATCAGATCCTTTTACCGAACATGCTGCCTTATCCTTACCTACAAACGGTTGAATATGTTTGATCGTTAAAATTATACTTACGCTGTTTTTATTTACAAAGACAGTACAGATACGGCTCCGTTTGGAGTCTTTGGCATCTAAAGATATAATAAACGCTGCACTGGTGTTGGAGCCAAGATTAAGTGTCGACAGACCTTGACAAATACTTGTTACACACGACGGAAAACTTGATTAGTTTCAGCGTGCTGGGAACCGTGTGAGAAGGCATTTTGTTTACTGCATATAATATTATAGTGTTTAAGGTTATTAATTATGAAGCTTTTGCCACGACTTCCTTTTAATTGAATGGAGAAGGCATGACATCAGGATGATAAGTGGGTTCTTAAATTACATTTGCAAGCTAGTATTTAGAAAAATATGTATGTAGCCATACAGAAATGAATACCAATCACCACTTAACTTCATCATTATATTTACGGCAGATATTTTGTGGTCCTACGAAATGGAAAGTAATATAATATAGGAGTGTGTGCTTGAGAGCGTCGGTGGCCTCGTGGCTTAGGGGGTCGTGGTCGTAAGGTAACGAGTTCGAACCCCCGCGGTCACCATGTACCAATATTTTTTTCTAACTTAAGTGCATTACCTGATGCTGATGCGAATGTCTATGGGTCACAGTTTCCACTTACCATCAGGTGGCCTGTGTGCTCGTTTGTCATCTCTATGCCATAAAAAAAAAAAAAAAAAAAGAATGCTCTTAGAGTGAAGGGAAAACATCTTGAAACTCTGAGTAAGAGGGTAAATACACAAAAGATCCTAAAATATTGATTGAGTCATTTAAAAGTGACTAAAATAAGTATATCTACACATTCAAATTCATAAAATTTGCGTTTATAACATTTAAAAGGATACACTTACAAATTAACGTTAGTATAGTGTTTTCTCGTTTTCAGAAATAAAATCCAACAAAAAATTGTTATACCAAGAAAGCAAAGTAGAAGATACAAACTCAAACTCTAAGTACTCTGAAGAAAATCCGACCCAATAAAAAAGTAACTTCCATCAGGTTTGATTGTTACTCCGTTACCGCCTTCGCGTTTTCTTCGGACGTCCCGTTCACCCCGAACAAGATGCTGCATATTGCGCCACCTGTTACCTCACTACATACATTCCACCCACGTTCTTCTAGAAACTTGCAACGCGAGCGTAAATGCAGAAGCGAAACTGCTTTCGTCTCGCTTGAATTGCTCGAAGAAAAGTGATTTGAACGAAAATTACGCTTAGAGTTTTCTATCAAAACGAGTGAAAAGTTACGGTTAGATTTGTAATGCTATAAAGTTTTTCCTGTTCACCTATTTATATCAGGGTTGACCAAGGAAACATAAATTGGTTAATTTCATATCGTATTATCAAATAAATATCTTATCATGCATTATTATGTATGATTATGTATTAAACAGCACAAGGACATTGGTTTCGCGGAGACAACTATAACCATAAAATAATGAAATGCTTCGGTAACGTTTTTAATAAAAGCATATTTGAAAGGACGAAGGCCAGAAATGTCCCCACCATCAACAGTTTTTACAGTTTGTCTGCAGGCAGGAGTCTCTATTTAGCTAAGTAAGTAATAAATAAGGTAAGTGACTATAGGTACATATGGTTATAAATTAAACATTTGTCTCTGTTCATTATCTAGGCAACATGACGGTTTTTTTTACTATGACGGCGATCGCTCTATGGGTATTATTGGAAAATCGTGATCATTATTGTATAGATTATGTTACAAAATAAACACATAATTAACAAAAAGTTTTGCATTTAGTAAACGCCATCTAATTTGCAATTAAAACCGGTTTTTTTTTGCGTCCTAATGAACATATTGACATGCATCCCATGACTGTGTGAGGGTGGGGACGCGGTCCATATAAATTCCTCCATCGTGTTGATTAAACCTGTTTCACATTATTAAATCTGTTTCCGCAACCCTTAGTTCCATAAATATTCTTAAAAAATGATATTGAATTTGTAATAATAATCTCTATGTCAACTTTTTGTGACAGCCCTGATCAACTTGCACACTTACACATAACAATTTCACCTTGATCACGCCTTAGCCGTAAGTTACGCATCTATGCAACATAGTCTCACATGCAGTAAAATATTACTCGCCACTTTGTTATGTGTTTATTGTTGCCAAGATTTACGCGCACATGTTCGAGCGCTGTTTAGTTTTTACGAGAAATGTAGCGCTGTTAACAAGTCACTTTTTCAAGGGTTACTGACGAATGGACAGCAACATTGTTAGGTTTATGTATACAATAGAATTTATGGTTCTAGTTCTTGCGTTTGCTTTGTTTAGTGTTAAAATATTTTGTTACTCGTAAACATTTTGTTAGTTAGCTTATTCTGACAACCAAAGCAAACAGGCAGTATGCGCATCTGGACTTTGTATTATACAGCCGGTTTTTTTTTGGACGACGCAGTTGTAGAAGGAACCAAAGTACAACGCTGTTATTACTAGTGATGGGCGATTTCTGAAACATTGCACAACTTTTCTTAACTGTGAAAATTACAGCTTCTGAAAGTTACATAATTAGATGGAAATTATTCTAACACAAGTAAATTTCGTTTAAATTTCATGAAAAGTTGGGTAACATGTCGAAACTATAGTAATTTTCAGAAATAAAACGATTTCACTGTGGTAATTTTCAGTACATTGCTTGAAATTCTAGGTGAAAGTTTCACTTTTGAAACTTCTAGAATATTTCAGAAATTTAAATGAAAGTTTCACTTTTGAAACTTACAAGCTGCCCATCACTAGTTATTACTAAGTAGTTTGATTTACTGCTTAACACTATAAATATTCAGAAAATTCATGAAACTATGAAGTTTCTGTGTATCTACAATGATTCAGGATTTACTTCTTAGCTGCCTAGTACCAAAGTACCCGTGTAATATTTTGTAAACAGTAGTATTGATTTGATAGGAAACTAATGCAAAATCTAGTGGTCTATCATGCTCTGCATAATGCACATTTTGTTTTTCATTTATGATCGAACAATTTATAAGAATTCGATTCTCCCTTTTAAAGATTAAAACGTATTTTAACACGTTGCCTGCCATTACGAATATACTCGTAGTATAATTATTGCATACTTAATGCCACCCATACAAAACAGTCCATACGAGAGTACTCGTAGTTGGCAGTTGATCCTGGTGCACACTACGAGAATATTCGTAGCTTGGCATATAAGAGCATTTTTCGTTGTCTATTGCCAACCTACGGATATATTCGTGTATATTTACGCGCCATTTTTTGTGCAGCGAGCGTGTATACCCCTGTTCTGCATGTTTGCGACTAAGGCGCGAGTGAGAATTACTTTCTGACCGAAAGGTTTTATGTATACGACTAAACGAGAGGTTTTATGTATTGTAACACCCCAAAATCGAGTTGTCACTTTTTCTCTGTCATGCTTACAGTCATCCTTTCTTTTGTCTGAAAGCCTTCCGCGCTAATTCCTGGCTGAGTTTAGCGTCTACTGTTTGACGAGCGAACGAGTATCAAGCCACATACACCTGGTAACCGGTGTTTTAGTATATCAACGTTGATCACAAACGGTCGACATAAACACTGCCGTTTTTACACTTGGATACTCGTTTTGTCTCACATAGTTCAACACGGAGCTTTTGTATTCCAGAGCTAGGTTCCTGTGCCTTATTTGGAAGTCGTATTTAACCGGTTTACACTATCTATTCCTTTTTATTTTCAATTGAAAACCCAGACATTGTTATCGTTTGTTAGCCGTTGTTGTCATAGTATGAAATGTCACTTTGACTTTTGACAGGAGGTTAAGGCGTTCGCACATCGGCTTTATTACTCTGTTTTGGGTGTAGTATCTTTTTATTTTTGAATTCTTATTTACTCGTTCTAGATATTTTTTTTCACTTAATTTCAGCTAAGCAAAAAGTATTTTCTTTATTGAGAGGAATCAGAGGTATTGAAGTTTTAACTCAATGTGAGTATGGTAGGTGGCAACACCGGTAACGCCAGGAGCGTCACTTGGTGTTTGCCGATCAAGGATGGAGATTTAATTTAGAACAGGCCTAGGTGGTTTCCTTGTTCTTGACGCTGTGTCTTACAGTCTAGATGTCTTATTTTCACCAAGAATAACTGAAGTCTTAACGTGCGTTGTCACGAGTCTGAAGGATGTTCTTTACGGTGTTATTGATAACACCAACTCCGCGGTCTCCGAGTATAAAAGCCAATTGCCTCTAATTTACTGCCCGAAAGGTAAACTTTATTCGTTAAAAGTGATGTGTTGTCTGAGGATATGTCCTTGTTTTTTCCTTTACTGAGACGTTATATTGTACGTTTTAGGGTTTCAAGGCTACCCCGGAAATTTCAAGGCTACCCCGGAAATTTCAAGGCTACCCCTGAAGTATCAAGTCTGCTCCGGAGATGTTCGGGCTAACCTATAACCTCAAGGCGGAGGTTATCTTCGTGCATGCGGTGTGCTGAGATTGCTTCGACGTGTTTGTGCACGAGGAAGGTAGCCGTGCGATGACGAGTACACTTCGCGTGGGATCCTGACGCCTGCGTTCACTGATGTCGCGTGACGTTGACTTTCTTTTCTTTTATTTTCTTTATTTTATTCCGCGTTTACTCTAACCTATTATACGTCGTCCATCCTTAGACCGCGTTGGTAGCAAGCGCCTCTTTTGTAATGTTTTCCAATCCTAGTAATGGAAAAGTACTGTACGGGTTTACTGATGCTAATCTCGTAGGTAACCCGGATCTTTCCTTACTTACTCTTTTGTAATGTTTATCAATTCTAGTAATGGAAAAGAACTGTACGGGTTTACTGATGCTAATCTCGTAGGTAACCCGGATCTTTCCTTACTTACTTTTTAGTATAATAAATATTTGCAATTACTAGTAATGGAAAATTTCGTTACGGGTTTACTGATGCTAATCTCGTAGGTAATCCGGACCTTTCCTTACTTACTTTTTAGTATAATAAATATTTGCAATTTCTAGTAATGGAAAATTACGTTACGGGTTTACTGATGCTAATCTCGTAGGTAACCCGAACCTTTCCTTACTTACCCTTTGGTATAATAAATATTTGCAACTATTTCTTATGTGTGTGGAAAGGCGTGGTTAATTAGAATTAAGAACTAAAAGGGAGGACGCTCTCTAATCTTATTACTCTGTGTTGTTCATTCAGAACATAGTGTAGTGCGAAGAATCTGAGTCTGTACTTTCTTTTTTACGAAGTTATAAATTAAATACACTTAATTGTGACAATTTGTATAATTTATAAAGCCATCACCATCGATCCTGTTTGTGGCCAGTCGCTCTCTCTCTCACTCTACGGCGCCCAATTCCTTTAGCGATTGGCCCTCGAGCCAAGTGACCACACGACCCCAATCTCATGCCGCGGGCGAAAATCAAGTGTTACAGTGGCGTACCCAACGTATGGCTTGAAGGATCGTTGGTGTGGTTTTAGTTATCAGGTTCATAGTGAGGCAGGTCTAAGGATTGGCACATAGGTTAGGTATCTCTAACTTTAACTAGCACATTAGGAAAAATATATATAAGACGACTTGTCCGTGTGGTTTAAGTAACTTTCTTCGCCATTTTAATTTACTACTGTTTACTTTATTAAGCAATTACTATTATCTACCACTCTTGGTGTTTAAACTGTTATGCTAAGTGTCTAACTTATACACTCTGTTAAAATGGACTTGTCAATTAAAATAGAATGGCTGACAAAAGAGGAGCTTGCGCACGAACTGAGTAAATTACAAATACCTTTCTCAACATCAGACACATGCGACATCCTACGGCTGCGACTTTCACCGGTTTTCCGGATATTCTGGACGGACCAGCTCTCTCTTGGTTCCGTTCGTGTAAGGGTGACTCTTCGTGTTACGCGGACCTTTTAACTGCTCTTAAAGCAGACTTCCATGTCTGGACTTGCTGAGATTTTTGGCGTTGGTAGAATATTTGTCCCGACCGTTGGCTCTTTTAAAGGTATGATTTACTGGTTTGTTTGGTATATTTCGTCCGGACTGCAGGTGTTTTATTGAAGGGAAAAGACTTGTCCTGACTGTTGGCTCTTTTAAAGGATTGGATTACTGGAATGAAAGCATATTGAAGTAGAGTGAGGAAGGCTAAGTTTTAATTTT
Source organism: Acleris laterana (assembly GCA_963966035.1). NCBI lineage: Eukaryota > Metazoa > Arthropoda > Insecta > Lepidoptera > Tortricidae > Acleris > Acleris laterana. The sequence continues at coordinate 3,048,179 of OZ014440.1, forward strand.
AAGTAAGCAAGAATGCGCATCCATTTAATTTTAGTTGTGCTGTCATGTTTTGTCCGTAGTAGGGTTAAGCGTGTAGGTATTGGTAATTTTTCTCTTACAAAGTCTCACTTGAGTGTTTACTTAATTAATAGGGTTTCTGCCACAGTTCTTATAAGTGGTAGTTTAATCAATACAATTAAGCCGCTTAAGAGGTTGGTAGTGTGTCACACCCCTCATTGTAGTTTCAGTTCTTTGTGTAGAGCTGTATAATTCTCGCGGATGTTTCTCTCAGTTGAGGTTGATGTGTACTTAAAGAGATACTAACTTTAGTACATACTTGATTTAGTTTAAGATCAAGAGCGTTTGTTTGGAAATTGAACCAACAAACTCTGATATAGGTTTAGAGCGTTTGGTTGGAGGCAGAGCCAACAAACACTAGGAAAGTAGTTTATAAGTTTACTTAAGCAATTAGTGTAGCTTATGCGTAGTAGGTCTGAGACGGGCAACCACGTTTGCCGTTAGTGGACCCGGATCGGGCCTATGATTTAACTGGCTTCCCCTTTATGGCGAAGACCATTGCACGATGTTATGTTTTCCAACCTGACTAGTTTTTTTTTTTTTTGGTAAATGAGGCGCCGAGACCTGCAGTGCCTTCGTGTCTTAAGCCGGGACACTGGATGGTCTCTCCGTTCTTTGCCGTTATGGCTGTCTGTTCTTACACATGAGAATGTGTATAATAATTTTATTTCAGAATCTTAGCAATTCTGAAATAAAATTATTTTTCCCAACTGGAACCCTACTGTAACACCCCAAAATCGAGTTGTCACTTTTTCTCTGTCATGCTTACAGTCATCCTTTCTTTTGTCTGAAAGCCTTCCGCGCTAATTCCTGGCTGAGTTTAGCGTCTACTGTTTGACGAGCGAACGAGTATCAAGCCACATACACCTGGTAACCGGTGTTTTAGTATATCAACGTTGATCACAAACGGTCGACATAAACACTGCCGTTTTTACACTTGGATACTCGTTTTGTCTCACATAGTTCAACACGGAGCTTTTGTATTCCAGAGCTAGGTTCCTGTGCCTTATTTGGAAGTCGTATTTAACCGGTTTACACTATCTATTCCTTTTTATTTTCAATTGAAAACCCAGACATTGTTATCGTTTGTTAGCCGTTGTTGTCATAGTATGAAATGTCACTTTGACTTTTGACAGGAGGTTAAGGCGTTCGCACATCGGCTTTATTACTCTGTTTTGGGTGTAGTATCTTTTTATTTTTGAATTCTTATTTACTCGTTCTAGATATTTTTTTTCACTTAATTTCAGCTAAGCAAAAAGTATTTTCTTTATTGAGAGGAATCAGAGGTATTGAAGTTTTAACTCAATGTGAGTATGGTAGGTGGCAACACCGGTAACGCCAGGAGCGTCACTTGGTGTTTGCCGATCAAGGATGGAGATTTAATTTAGAACAGGCCTAGGTGGTTTCCTTGTTCTTGACGCTGTGTCTTACAGTCTAGATGTCTTATTTTCACCAAGAATAACTGAAGTCTTAACGTGCGTTGTCACGAGTCTGAAGGATGTTCTTTACGGTGTTATTGATAACACCAACTCCGCGGTCTCCGAGTATAAAAGCCAATTGCCTCTAATTTACTGCCCGAAAGGTAAACTTTATTCGTTAAAAGTGATGTGTTGTCTGAGGATATGTCCTTGTTTTTTCCTTTACTGAGACGTTATATTGTACGTTTTAGGGTTTCAAGGCTACCCCGGAAATTTCAAGGCTACCCCGGAAATTTCAAGGCTACCCCTGAAGTATCAAGTCTGCTCCGGAGATGTTCGGGCTAACCTATAACCTCAAGGCGGAGGTTATCTTCGTGCATGCGGTGTGCTGAGATTGCTTCGACGTGTTTGTGCACGAGGAAGGTAGCCGTGCGATGACGAGTACACTTCGCGTGGGATCCTGACGCCTGCGTTCACTGATGTCGCGTGACGTTGACTTTCTTTTCTTTTATTTTCTTTATTTTATTCCGCGTTTACTCTAACCTATTATACGTCGTCCATCCTTAGACCGCGTTGGTAGCAAGCGCCTCTTTTGTAATGTTTTCCAATCCTAGTAATGGAAAAGTACTGTACGGGTTTACTGATGCTAATCTCGTAGGTAACCCGGATCTTTCCTTACTTACTCTTTTGTAATGTTTATCAATTCTAGTAATGGAAAAGAACTGTACGGGTTTACTGATGCTAATCTCGTAGGTAACCCGGATCTTTCCTTACTTACTTTTTAGTATAATAAATATTTGCAATTACTAGTAATGGAAAATTTCGTTACGGGTTTACTGATGCTAATCTCGTAGGTAATCCGGACCTTTCCTTACTTACTTTTTAGTATAATAAATATTTGCAATTTCTAGTAATGGAAAATTACGTTACGGGTTTACTGATGCTAATCTCGTAGGTAACCCGAACCTTTCCTTACTTACCCTTTGGTATAATAAATATTTGCAACTATTTCTTATGTGTGTGGAAAGGCGTGGTTAATTAGAATTAAGAACTAAAAGGGAGGACGCTCTCTAATCTTATTACTCTGTGTTGTTCATTCAGAACATAGTGTAGTGCGAAGAATCTGAGTCTGTACTTTCTTTTTTACGAAGTTATAAATTAAATACACTTAATTGTGACAATTTGTATAATTTATAAAGCCATCACCATCGATCCTGTTTGTGGCCAGTCGCTCTCTCTCTCACTCTACGGCGCCCAATTCCTTTAGCGATTGGCCCTCGAGCCAAGTGACCACACGACCCCAATCTCATGCCGCGGGCGAAAATCAAGTGTTACAGTATATCAAATATGCATAAACCGGCACTGATTCCCGTCTCTAATAGAAACGGGCGAGTGTCTATGAAGCCAAATATAATAAGAGATTACAATGATGGTATGTCCAGTATTGACTTATCTGATCAGATGTTATCTTATTACTCTGCCCTGAGAAAGACACTCTGTTTTGGTACAAAAAATTGGCAATATACATTTTTGAGATTTACATACATAACGCACATATGATATATAACAGTCAAGTTTCTCTCACACGTGACAAAAAACTACACGCTTTGGCTTTCAAAGACGAATCTGTGAAGTATTTATTGGGGGAAAAATACAACTCACCTCAGACCGGTTCCCAATCGAATAATTTTCATTATTTGGAGCGTATACCTATTACCTACGCAGAAAAAACAAAAACCCACCAAGCCTTGCCGCGTATGCACCAAGGAAAAGAAACGCAAAAAATCAAGCTACTACTGCCCTGTTTGCCCAGAAAATCCACCTTTATGCGTTGAAAACTGTTTTAAATTGTATCACGCAGAAAAATTAAACATAACGTCTAGCTAAAAAAAAATGTATGGAACTTTTTTCACTTAATAAACTTTATTTTATTTCGAATGCCAAAGATTTCATTCGTGCCCTCTTTCCCTTGCCAGCATTTTAAATAACCTATTAACTTTAGGACAAACATCTACGATTATACTCGTAGTCGGCAGTGGGGACGAGTCTTCCGATTACGAGTATACTCGTAGTTGGCAGGCAACGTGTTGGGTGCTTATGATAGAGTACACCTAAAAATTCAAAATTACTTTTTTCCGAATATTCATTTGTCCGAAATTTAATTTTACCGAAAGCTATCTTACGCTGGAGCCGTTTTAGATTACATGCATAATTTTACCGTCATACGTAGGATTGTTCGGTTTGATTTATTATAAGCGATAGAAAAAAAGGTAAATCTGCAAAAAAATGCGTTCGAATTATGAAAATTTTGATCAAATCGAAATTAGGGTGACGGCACCAATGATTGTCACTTTTAGCTGACAGGCACCAGTAATGGACATTTCACTCTTAATTCAAATGTCATACGGTGATACATTGATTGTTGCAAGACCAATGAATAACCCTTATCTTCTGTAAAATAAGAATCAAGTATCAGCACCAATGTGCGTTGTCAATTATTGGTTCCATCGCCCTATGACCCTTCGGATCTACGTAGTGTACCCGTAATAAATGTTTGTACATTCGCACCTTTAAAACAACAATGACGTAACTGCAACTTTTTCGAAAAATGACTTAATGATGGAAAACGGTCTAAAATCGATCAAAATATTGAGTGCGACATCGACTTTCAAGTAATTCGTCAAGATACCGCTAGGGGAAGATGTGTCGTTGGGTCATTGGAGCTGCCCTTGAAGTGTACATCGACTGATTGGTCAGTTAATAGCGGGGATCGGAGAGAGTATGTTGCTTCAAGTGGCTACAACGACGTAAAGGTATTTACGCCACCCTTTTTAAAATTACTTACGGAACAACATTGACCTAATTGTGTGTTACGTCATTGTAACACGCATTCATTATGTAAAAAAAATTGAATTCTTATTACCTGTATCACACCCTTTAGACATGCTTATAACTAAAACTATAATTGATGGATTCAAAAAACTTTAATTTCGTTATTCAATTATTTATACAAACTAACGTTTAAATATATTTTGCGGACTAGATTAAGAGATTTTAATGTGAGTTATGGGTCAATATTTGACATTTACGTCGTTATTCCCTCTTAATCGTTGAGGTTTTGTAACTATCTTAGAACAACATCGACGTAAATGTACGAACCCCCTGAATTAAATATTAATAGAAAAAAAACTACATCACAAAATCCAATTATATTCTACTAAAAAGTAGCTAAATTTTTTCCAGAACTATTTAATTGCATAAAATATCTAAGAATTCCTAACAAAAAATAGTTATACTGATCGCTAATAAATAAAATCGATTTTTGCGTTTATCTCGAAAACTTGAAATTTGCATTTACGTCAATGTTGTTTTAGGTAGTTAAACAAGAACGTAAAAGCTATCTATCCCAGTCTATATCTCTTACGGTTCGTTTCCCGATATTCACTAATGCTCTTAGCCTGACACATCACAGAGACGTCAAACGCGACAGTGTAAACAAGGTTCGGGGCATTTACATTCAACGATATTTAAACAATGGTAGTAAGCATAAAAACAATGATTACGGCAGCAAAAGTAACTTTAACATTTTAGAACATACATACATTTGCATAAAGGTACGGTACCTTTATAAAATGAAGCATAGGTATGTTACTAGTTATAAGACTGAAATTATTTCCAATAGACGTAACGTAATTGTTCACTCAATACTTGGTCTTATTTGTCACAAGTTATGACTTATTTAAGATTGTGTCCCTACTCACCCCGTTTTACATACATACATACATTAAATCACGCCTGTTTCCCAGAGGGGTAGGCTGGGACCACTTCTTTCTACTTGCTACGATCTTGACAAATTTCCCTCGCTTCTTCCACATTCATACATCGAGTCATCGAGTTGAGCTATATAATCATACTCACATAAACCGAAGCGAAGCGAGGGCGAGTCGCTAGTCTTCTGTAAAATAATAAACCCAGTGTCAATTATGGGTCCCTAGTCCATTACTGGTTCTATCGCCCTTTGACTCTTCGGATCTACGTAGTGTACCCGTATACATGTTTGTATATGTAGTAAAACAAGAACGTAAAAGCTATCTATTCTAGTCTATATCTCTTACGGTTCGTTTCCCGATATTAACAAATGCTCTTAGCCTGACACATCACAGAGACGTCAAACGCGACAGTGTAAACAAGGTTCGGGGGCCTTTACATTCAACGATATTTAAACAATGGTAGTAAGTCTAAAAACAATGATTACGTCAGCAAAAGTAACTTTAACATTTTAGAACATACATACATTTGCATAAAGGTACGGTACCTTTATAAAATGAAGCATAGGTATGTTACTAGTTACAAGACTGAAATTATTTCCAATAGACGTAACGTAATTGTTCACTCAATACTTGGTCTTATTTGTCACAAGTTATGACTTATTTAAGATTGTGTCCCTACTCACCCCGTTTTACATACATACATTAAATCACGCCTGTTTCCCAGAGGGGTAGGCTGAGACCACTTCTTTCCACTTGCTAAGATCTTGACAAATTTCTTCCGCTTCTTCCACATTCATACAAAATTTTGAAATCGTGTACGTAATGATTTTTATTTGAATTGGACCAACAAAAGGTAACATAACTCGTCCTTAATTATCTATCCAACAAGTAAAACTTCTATTACCTGTCCACAGTCAAATGGATAAACTGATACAGAGATAAACAAAAATATCAAAGTGGTCCCTTCTCTTCTGGTTACGATCGAGTACTGAGACATTGCTATAAATAAAAAAATTAAAATTGTTTATTTAAAGCTATGCCACATAACTTTTAGTTGACACACAATTATTTTTTTTACATAAAATTGGTACCTATACCAAACTTAAATTTTGGACTAAATCGTAAATTGATATAATTACAATGTAAAAGTTAGACCTGCACTGGCCTTCTCATTAAGACTGCGCCGAGCGTACGCCGGATGTACAGTGGCGCCCTCATTACTTTTATTGTGTTTTCGAATAAACTAAAGTATTTTCTTGAAATTGGACGAAATGTTTTTGTACTACAAATGAAAACACAACTTAAAGGGTATATCATATAGTTCAATAACAATTCACCTTCGAGTTATTAACATAACGAAAAAAAGTGGCCACCTTTTCCCGTTAAGCTGACTCTACCCAAAAGGGTAATTGTTATTAAAGTTTGTTACGTATCCCATAAATTATGTTTATACTTGCGCTACAAACACATTTTGTTTGGTTCCAAGGAAATTCTTTAGTTAATTAGAAAACCCAATAATAGTAATGAGGACGCCACTGGACGCTCGGCGTTTGCTCGGCGCAGTGAAAAATAGATTAGATTAGATAGAGTCAGACTCATTATTTTGCTCACACTTTCGATTCCCTATAAATAAAGGTTACAAACATTTATATAGCTAGCTAGTGGTCCTGGGTTCGAATCCCGGTAAGGGCAGATATTTGTGTGATGAGCGCGAATATTTGTTTCTGAGTCATGGATGTTTTCTATGTATTTAAGTATATAAGGTGCTAACAAATTAGTCACGGATATTTTTACAGCTGATAGTACTCGGTTCTCGGAGTATATTTAAGTACGAAACATCATAGGTTTTCTTATGTTTTTGTTGGAGAAAACTAGGAAACAAATTTGCTACGTTAAAACACTCTGTTAATAAGATAATTAAATGAGACCTCTTTAGACATTCTAGAACCTCTTTAAATTTCTCTATCATTCAGATGCTAATATTAAATAATAATAACCTACAGTTTTCCCGCCGAATCGTAATGAAATTTACGAAAAACAACTTTTGACAAACAGTGTTAAACATCTTGACCGGTACATATAGGGGTGATTATTTTAAAGTATAACTATAATTTATATTTTTTGTTCGGAAAATTAAAACAATAAAATGATTTACAAAGGTTCCTTAATTACAGTTAAAAGTTAATTGTTTTCATGTAATGTATTATCTCTTAAAATATCCGTGACTAATTTGTTAGCACCTTATATATTTCTATATATAAGTATTGATATCGTTGTCTAGTACCCATAGTACAAGCCTAGAGCTTAGTTTGGGACTAGGTCAATACTCAATACTCAATCATTTATTGCATTCCATAAGTATACATAGGTGGTACTTAAATTAACTTAAAAGTTATGAGATCATTATGGACCCGGCAGGGCACAGCAACTTATAAACTAGTGAGAGCGCTTATAGTCAATTGGTGTGAGATAGTCCACATATAAAAATAAATAAAGAAAAATGTATTCCGAAGCCTCTAAACACAAGGGCTTGGATGTCGCTTCGTCTAAAGGCCTTTTAATTTTGAACCCTCGCAGTTCCTAATGAAGTTTTGAGACGTAGCATTAATTTGTTCTTAATGTCTATGATGTGAGGTTTGGCTGAGTGATAATTATGTCACGACGAAACATGACAAGCGTAGAATTATGATCCATAACCAAAACACAAAGATACAGAGTTACATAACACTGACTAGAAACTCTTTGATAGTGCAAAATAATATTTATAATGGACTTGAATGTTTAAGAAAAAAAAAACGGTAAGTTTTTGTGAGGATTTTTTAATATTAGTTCTTTATAGATAAATGGCTAGATATTTTATCGTGACCTCTATATGATTTTTTTCACCGTGTTTAATTCTTACATTTGATCATACACAAGGTTAGATGGTATGTTTTTTGGGTCGTTATTTTTACAGACGGTGACGAAAAAAAACAGTTTATAAATCGTATCTAATTAACGTTCATTTTTCGTTCCTCTAATTTGACTGGGGAACACCTTAAAACTCCGAAAGCTATGTTACGCTGGCGCTATTTTAGATTAAAAGCACAATTGATTTATCATACCTAGATTAATTTTGAGGTTTGATTTATAAGCGATATTCAAAAGTTAAGTCTTCTATAAAAAAAATGCGTTCGGAATTATGAAAATTCGGAATTTTGATCAATTCGGAATTATGACTCTTTGGAATTATGTAGTGTATTCATTACCCAAGCTATTGCTCTTTATGTGCTCTGGCTAGCGGCTAACTGTCTGTGTGTATCGCTAAATAAAGTTTCTATAATTCCAATTCAATTTGAAAAGCCATTTTACGTTGACGATTGTAATTATTTGTATCGTAAAACTAAACGAATTTTGTTCATATTGATTTAAAGGAAGTTATTGTTACAGAGTGGTAGGAAAGTGTGACACACGTGAACACTCGTATTTGTATGATGAAAACAATATGAGTATGATGTAGTTCATGTAGTTACTAGTAAACGAATGAAAAAAAAGAAAAATATACTTACGTTATTTATTTAAAAATCATAAAAAATTACCTACTTTTACTATTCCGGTAAGACAAATATGTATTTGCAATGACAGTATTCCTAGCTTCTTAATACCGTTCGGCTGGCCATCGCCATCACGCTTACACTCGCAACTGTTAGTATATTTGTCACTCGTGTGTCATAGAAAAACGAGGATTGCCGATCGGTATTAAGAAAATGGTTGCACTGTAGATATAATTTATTATAAGCGCGTTACCAATCAATGTCACAGAATTTTTAAATCAGTGGTCGGAAACATTTCCTGAGCCACAAAAAGATTAATGTGGCTCAGTAAATTAATCGCGAATTTTCAACCGCAGCCAGTGGCCGGGAACATTGGCCCATTTATTATTAATTCCAATGAATTTTTAGTGAATGAAAAATACGGGGACTTAGGGAACAAATTACCGTGGCCAGGGCCGGGAATTAACTGAATTTGGGATAGTTTATTCCCTTTTAGTTTCTTATTTCTATTTTTTTTGAGTTTCTTGCGGAGTTTCTTCTTAGCAGTGGGTCTCCTCTTGAGAAATGCTGGTAGATTTTTTAAAAGTTCCCGTGCGGCCTACTTTGAATAAACATATTTTTTTGTAGGTAAACATCGCAAACAAATTATAATGTTGGCATACTTTAGGTCAGGTCAAAAATGTCTAATACTTATAAAAATTATACGTGGTTTTGTACAGAGCGATTGAACTGTATAAGTTTGGTAAAGAACAAAAAAAACTCGCAATTACAAGAGATATTTCTCACTAACCAAAGCTTCTGGAAATTCTTGAACGCAAAGGGCCTTGCCACAATTTAATTGATCAGTAATGGTCGAAGAGGTAAAGATATTCAAATATATAAAAACAACAGTGGTAATTTAAGACTCATCTACTTTTTTAGAACATCTTTAGTGCGTCGTTTCTGCAGATTATACGGATTATCAATTTTACTTCACACTCTGTACACAATAATTACTGAAACTCAACACAACTTATAAAACCATCAAGCGGTATAAACTTTAAAAGCCTAGTTTTACTCTATTTTTAACCCCGACGCAATAAAAGGGATGGTATAAGATTAACGTGTGTATTTGTGTGTCTGTCTATTCACCTGGACAAATGCCTAACGCATTGGCAATCGAAATCGACTTCAAAGTAGAACAATTGTTTTCATTTTGCATGCAGACTCGCCTTTCGACTGTCAAAATGAAAACGATTGCGATTGCAAGTGCGTTAAGCGATAGGCCTGCAGGTATCTGTGAATCTGTGTATCTCTCTGTGGTATCGTAGCTTTCAAATGAGCGCATCGATTCGGAGGGGGTTTTTTAACGACAGCTATTGATCTGAGGTTTGAGAAAATCCATTAAGCCCTTTAAGATATCAGTTAAGACTCGCCGTCATATAAGTTTATTTTCATCTTTATGACCCTTGCCCGGTTTGTGCTTTTGGCTAATATTTATCAGAGGTTTTGACGTTATAAATTCACCAATTCGCCGTTCATGCGGGTGGCAAGACATTGTGCAGGGTCCGTCCGGATCGCTACCACCATCTTATCCATTACCCTACCGCCAAACAGCAGTGTTCGCATTGTCGTGTTCCAGTTTGGGGATAAGACAGCCTAGATGCATTCCATCTTAGTCCTCAGGGTTGGCAACGCATTTGCAGTCTTACGATTGCATTGCAGTCTTGTGAATGCGAATGTCTATGGGTCACAGTTACCACTTACCATCAGGTGGCCTGTGTGCTTGTTTGTCTTCTCTATGCCACAAAAAACCCAACACACTAACAACATAATACACTTGAAAAATCCAGAAGCGAACTTCTCAACTTCCGAGATAATTCCCTTAATGATGCAGTCGTTTATAATTTTCACGGTACCCGCGTGAGATAACGCCGATGGCCTGTCGTTGACGTGTCGGGCTCTTGATGATTGATCGGTTTCGTGTTTTTTTAAATGTAACAAAACCGGGATTTAGGGGTTTAGGGGGTTTAGGGGGTTTAGCCACGTTTCATTTCAGTGCTGACACGGCAATTAGCACGGATTTGAATGCGTGAGGCGTGTAGGATTTTATGGGGTGTTCCTTGATATTGACTTAATTATGAGCAGACGTCGTAAGTTATATAGTAAAACCATTGCAATGATGTAAGGATATTGTGGTAGATAATGCTGTTGTTGAAAATTATACTTTTAATTATTTTTTACAAGGTTTACAAAAAAAATTGTATGTTCACTTATCGAGTAACAAGGGACGCCTTTGTTTTTAATCAATGATTGATATTATTTTCTTCACACATATAACTGTTGATCTTTATCCTTGACGGAAAGTCAATTAAAACAAAATTACGTTTGTGGATTGAGTTTAAAGTGCAAACTTGTAAGTCACAAAAGTTATTGAAGCAATTTCTTATTATGAAGATAAAATATTAACTCAAATAAAGCTTTATTAAACATGTTTTTTTAATAGCTATCCAAAAATATATAACGCGATTTTGTACAAAATAACCATCGCTTTACATGTATACGTACCCTGTCTTTTTTATGTATTTCGTCATTGATATATTAAATAATACTTTACTTGTTATAATTTCAACTTTTGAACGTTAGCTTTACACATTTATTCGCATTTAAAATGTGAATTATAAAAAAACCCGGAAAACATCGACTTTCTGCGTATGATAAAAAAAATTCCAACGTAACAATACTATTTAGTCAATCCCTCAGTTTCGAGTGAGAATCTCAAAATAGGGAATTTCGGATCATTCGAAAATAAAGCGTGAAAATTTTTCGCATTCGAATATTGTCTACCGCTCGCTTTTGAAATCGAACGCTCGAAAGTCAAACATCGGTCTTCAGAGGCCCAGTTTAAAATATGACAACTATAATGAAACATTCTGTTTCCATGAAGGAAAAGATGCCGTTCATTACATTCTCAATAATGAACCGACTAACAATAACAAGACTCAAGGGGCCTCGCCGGCGGAATATTAATTAGAGGCCTTTGTTCGTGTAGGATCGAACCCTGCCGAATAGAATAGGTAATTCAAATCGGGTCAGGGAATACTAAATGTACGAGGAAATGTGAATTTTTGAGGAGGTGTTTGAGTTTGGAAGGGTAAATGGTTCATGTAATGTTTTTTATTGGATCTTTTGTCGTGAATTCTAGCTGATTCAGTCATAATGATATAAAAAATATTGTATAATAAGGCTGCGTTTTCACCAGAGATGTTCGAGGATGCGTTGCGAGGGAAGTGTTTGTCATGAACCAATAGAAACACTTAATTTAGCTATCCTCGCTTAGCTCAGCTCTGGTGGAAACAGCTCAGCGGAGCGAGGTTTTCGTACATACAAAACAAAAGAAGGAAGTGTGCGAGGAATGTGAATTTACGTTAGAAAGTTTAAGTTAGAAATAAGAAAGTTAGTATCTTAGTTAATGTGGCTTTCGGGCCTGAAAATCTTTAAAATGAATGGAATGTAAAAAAAGACACTATTATTTTTTGTGCGAAAAACGATGGCGGACATTATGTATAAGGGGAGTTTTAATCAGCATCTTTTATATTTTTTTCTACTTCTTTTATGTTATAATCATTTTAAGCCTTAATTTAGTCCGTTTTAACCCCACAAAGACTCAAGTTTGCGCGTTCACCGCTAAGAAGTTGGCGTTCGATGCATCACCTCGTTTTGAGAGCACTCCCCTCACTGCCTCAGCCAGTATCGGAATCCTCGGTGTCAACATTTCGAGTGATGTCCAGTTCCGCGGTCATTTAGAGGGTAAGGCCAAATTGGCCTCGAAGAAGCTCGGTGTGCTCAACAGATCGAGACAGTATTTCACTCCGGCCCACCGCCTGCAGCTGTACAAGTCACAGGTACGGCCACATATGGAATACTGCTCTCATCTGTGGGCTGGGGCTCCCCAATACCAGCTTCTCCCTCTGGACCGCATCCAGCGGAGAGCCACTCGAATTGTCGGCTGCCAGCGTACTTCTGACCGGCTCGACTCCTTGGCGCTGCGTAGAGATGTAGCCTCACTCTGCATTCTCTATCGCTTGTACAACGGGGAGTGCTCCGAGGAGCTGTTCGGATTAATTCCTGCCGCATCCTTCCGCCTTCGTCCTACGCGACAGAAATTCCACCACCATCATTTAGATGGTTGGCAGTCCACAACTGTGCGTTTCACACGAAATTTCCTGCCTCGCACACCTAAACTGTGGAATGGTATGTCGCCTGCGGTATTTCCGGACCGTTACGACCTTCAAACCTTCAAGAAAAGAGCGTACTCTCATTTGAAAGGCCGGCAACGCACCTGTGACTCCTCTGGTGCTGCAGGTGTCTATGGGTGACGGTAATCGCTTTCCATCAGGCGATCCGTCTGCTCGTTTGCCTTCCTAAACCATAAAAAAAAAAAAAAAAAAAAAAAAAAAAATGCCTTGAAGTGCTACATTTCTTTTAAAATATATGTGGGTAATATATTTTCAGATTTCTCCTAGCAGATTTTAAGAACTTACTTTGTAAAAGTTTTACGGCGCTGCCATATGCGACCGGATAGTAAAAGGTGAAAAATCATGGTTTTGCTGAACAACGGTTGTTTAAGGGTCGCTCACTGCACCATTAAGATGCTACTTTGTTTGTTATGTTTAAAAGTATCAACTCGAGATGTATAAAATTTTACAGCGTTTATTATGAGCCTTTTTTAACATTTTCCTAATCAAAGTGTCATAAGTATCTATATATAAAATGAATGTTTGTCTGTATGTACTGTATAGAATCGTAAACTATGCATTTAATCATGACGTGATGATCTTCAGCAAAGGGTTGTGCATAAGTTTACGAAGGTTTATGAGTTGGTACGACGTAGCAACACGCGTAGGGTACAGCTATAATTATACTTACTATAAATATGAAAATAATTATAAATATAATGTGAATACGCGTCGAAACATCACGGATATATCTGTAATTTTTGTTAAAATCCCAAAAAGTAAAATAGCGTTTTTAAGTACTTATATAAAAAAAAATCGACTGTTTTAATAATATACATGTAAACTATTCATGTTAATATTGCGAACAATATAGCCTATGACACTCCTAAGATAATAAATGATTGTAGTTCATAAATAAACAGACACACTAACATACTTACATCCGAAAACCATTAAGCCTTTTTCAAGAGGTCACAGTTCTTACCTAACCTAACCTATTTTTCTGGTAGTAAGTCGTTTCTGACGGGGTCGCCGTTCTTACCTAACCTAACCAACTTTTCTGTTTAATTACATTAAATAATCGTTGAAACAATAATATTGTAAATAAAAATACAGGGACCAAATATTATATGAAACATTTTCTGCGAAACGAAATTCTATGAAATTTCTGTCTGCGAAACAAGAGAACTCCCAATAATGGTTTTATCTAGTTAAATAGAGGCCTTCAGCTCACTCCATTAGTCACAAATTATATTTACATAATCTCTTCAAATCATACATACTATTGAGTGAAATATTACGAATCTTAACAGCCAGTGGTCTCATAAACGGTCATATTTCACCGCCTACCATTACACATTCATGGCGCTATAACGGTCGAGTAATAATGCAGTGAGAGCCAGCAGCGGTAAACTTGTTGCCGTTGGAGCAATGCCAGCGGATTACATCGGTTTGGTCTGGATTTATCTGGTTAACATTGAGCACTAACCGGATTGTTAAGATGTGTTGAGTTGAGTGGTTAAATAGAAACGGGTATGAGGGTGGACGAGTGGCTTGTAGTTTGTCTAAATATAGAGTACACAAGTTGAAACTAACGTAAATTTAAAGGCAACTCACTAGCGGACTGTAACTATATCCGTAGCAGTTACAGTAACAAGCTTCTAGTTGAAAATAGGCTCGCGAGCCGCGTACACATCACAATTTTACGTGCAACAATAACAGTTAAAGCTCGCTGGCGAGTACACGGCTTAAGAAGAACTTCACTGTTAACTACATACATTACATACATACATACACATACATAAACTCACGCCTTTATTCCCAGAGTGGGGTAGGCAGAGCTACAGAATTTACAACAACTACAAAAACTTTTTGATTATTCTGTAACCACATTTTGCATACTTAGGCGAAGATGTTTACCAGTGTATTAGTGACAGGTTGCAAGCCCATCGCCTAACAGTACTACACGCCTTAATTACCTTAGTCGGCTTTTACGACATCCATGGAAAGATACGGAGTGGCACTATTCTAATCCGGCTACCACACATTTCCTATCTTGAGATGTTATCACGGCCTTAAAACCTACTTGCCATTAGCTGGCCTGTGTGCCCGTTCGCTTGCATCTTATCATAACAAGTGTAACAAAAATTGAATAGGCTTGCAACGCCAGGACCAAGGAAATGGAACTTGAAATTTGGTGACCATCTTGGTATCTTCAATATCAAATTTAAATTTACCTGCGGAGCAGTGACCGAGGACAAGATCCACCAATAGGAATACTTTATTTTCCTAGCTTCACTCAGTGAAGCTCTCCTATTGGTGGATTTCGCAGGCTAAGGCGCTTATCCTACCATCGACGATGAGCGAGAAGCGAGTAGAGCCAGCAATCAATTATATGTATCTCTTTTATTGACACGGGATCTATATCTTTTGTTCATTTCTTGAGCGAAAAATCGATCATAGCTAATCGTTTCTTCGCCGGAGTTTTGAACCAATTCAATGATACCTCGCATTTAAAATAGCAATTAGACCACAAAATGACGGAAACATAGTCCATAGATACTTACATGCCACATAGGAATTATATAGAATGAATGAATATGCCAGAAAGATACTGAAAATTTTCTCCTTATTGTAGAATAGGGTATAAAACCGGCCAAGTGCTAGTCGGACTCGCGCACGAAGGATTCCGTACCATTATCTATACCACATTGGTAAAAAAGGCCTAAAACTAAACAAAACTAAAACTAAAACTTTTTTAGTAGTTGTTGTTATAACTATCTAGCTATCACAGTTCATGAGATACAGTCTAGTGACAGACAGACGGACAGAAGGACAGTGAAGTATTAATAATAGGGTCCCGTTTTTACCCTTTGAGTACCGAATCCTGAAGAACCCAATAAAATTTTAAACACTAATAAAAATAAAAAGAACCATTCCCCTGCACCAATGCAAAATAATCTCTCCTCTTCAAATAACTATCGATGCGGGCTGTTGATTGACCCCCTGATTGCCAGTCAACAACTCGTTAACGATGTCCAAATTTACTTTTTCCCCACAATTTCCAGTTATTTTACATTTTTCCCAGCCATCTCCGTTACACGGAAGAATGCCTTTGGAATTTTTCAATAAAGTATAATTTATTCTTAATTGGCATCGGTCAATCGATTGTGTATTTTATTTACGGAAAGATAAACGAGGAATTGAAAGGGAATCATTTAATTTGGAATAGGAAATCGGTTAAGGAATATCTTTGAAGATATAAAAGAAAATGAGTTCAAAATAATAGCACCTGTTATGCCTTTCAAACTGGTATTAATTGTCACATGGATCCTTGGTTGTATTTAAGGTACTTGAGTAGGTAAAGTAGAAGTCATAAATATGGTGTAGGTACACTTTAGTACATTGCCTGTTTAATGTTAATGTTTAAACTGCCTTAATGAATTATCATAGCGGTTAGACTGACAAAGTACTAAAGTAAACACATATTTTATGAACTTGACTGTAAATTAATCAATACGACATTAGCATAAAATAACTCAATGTTCATGTCATTGACGGTTGATTAATCTGTAAAAGTTCGCTTCAAAGCTTCCGCCGTACGACCGCTACCGCTGCAAAGTGCTTTTTAAGTTCACTTTTTACTACTTAACTGATTTATGAACTCAACATGAAGCTTTCTCATAAAATCGAGAATGTCATATGTTGCTGTTATAAAATTGGACGATACTTTGTATGTAGAATGAAACAATTTTTCTAAATATCATTAACACTTTTGACGCAATTAACTCAGTTGGTGGTAACCAAGCGCCAAGAGACTAACTTTGGTGCCGATGTTCACGACAAAATGACAATTTGCACACAGGCTGTTCTCATTCAGCAATTTTCAAGTATAAACTGGAGCAAATAAATAAGTTATTTAAAGTAAAACACTGAAATTATCAGCGTTGAATACAGCTTAATCGCAAAAAAATATGGACTA
Organism: Acleris laterana; assembly: GCA_963966035.1. Classification (NCBI taxonomy): domain Eukaryota; kingdom Metazoa; phylum Arthropoda; class Insecta; order Lepidoptera; family Tortricidae; genus Acleris; species Acleris laterana. The sequence continues at coordinate 3,065,156 of OZ014440.1, forward strand.
CAGAAGCAGCATTCATTTTTACAACATTACTAAAAATGCCAAAATATATCAATTTTTTTTTGTGACAACTTGTCTATTATTGCTCAAAACAATAATGTCAGAATGATTATTATTAATCACACAAATTGTTACACATGAGTGATTAATAATTATTATTCTGTTATGACATAACAACAATTTTGTTACTAGTTGATTTTGTCTACTGTCTATCGGTGTCAGCCAATGTCAGTATCAATGAACTCAGAAAGTTTATCCATGGTGTATGCAGAACCGGTTCCGGGATACTCGGACCTTTCAACCTTTCATTAAGAGTATTTTATTATAATCACGTATATGCAAATTGACGTTATCGGCCCCAAAAATTCAACCCCTGCCTTCAAAGCCTGCGGTGATAGGTTTGATTTTCAATGGAGGAAAGTATTTATATCATTAAGTGTTTGTTCCTGAGTCTTGGATATAATATATCTACTAGCTGTCAACGCCCGGCACCGCCTGGGTGTTTTTTTAGTATGTACATAACCTTATAAAATATGTATAAAGACTGTACACGATAAAATCTGGCCATGCATGATCTGGTGTATCTTTGCGATGAATGCATATATTTTCAAGCAGTTTTTTTTTAATATGTTGTATAATTATAATACTATATAATGAAATAAAATCGTATCATAATGTATGGGTATGTGTTAGTTTTCGCCAGTTTGTACAGCGTTTTTTGACAATATTCACTCACTTCCTGCTTCTACGCCACAACTGTATTTATATTGTTACAAGCAGTTTTACCCACAATAGAATGTCGTCTTACGAAAAAAATACTTTTTGAAACTCATTTCTATTTGTAGTAGTCAGGAAGACTTTTTACTCCAACCACTGAAAGTTGTTTTTGTATGGGAGGCATTTATTTGTCAAAAAGTCAAATTCGCCAAAGTTAAAAAACCTCAGAACTATCTTAATCTGAATATAATTAGGAAAGTTTTAACTATTGTGGTAAGATAATTTAATAACGTATAATTTGGCTTGTATAATTAAAAATAATAAAATGTTTTAAAACGGAGAATTTGGTAAAGACTGTCAGAAGATCGTGGACAAAAAAATAAAGGTACTGTGGATTATATAAGGGTCTAAGATACAGACGCTCTTACATTTTATTATGATTGTATTTTTATTATGTAGTTTCATAACCACTGACTATTACAAAAAAGTGCTGCTTGAAAATTAGCATTCATTAAAAAAATACACCAGATCATGCATGGCCAGATTTTATCGTGTACAGTCTTTAATTTATGACCTGTTATCAGACCTACCCATTACATACAAAATTTCATAAGAATCGGTCGGAGGAGTTTTGTTACAAGCACTGTGACACGAGACTTCTAATATAATAAAATATTAGAAGAGAAAGTAGATAGATTATTTCGGTTAAGAAGGCAGACAAGCAAGCGAGCTACCTGATGGTAAATGATCATCGCGACCCATAAACAGGCGTACACTCGAGAAGCCCACAGTACAAGCCTAGAGCTTACTTAAATGAGTAAAACAAAGTACAAAGAACAAAAAATATAATATGACTGTCTCACTTTGAAGTATAACTTCATCTCTTTCAGCATAACAATACAGCGGGCCGTGGGCGTCTAAAAGGTCATTAGTGAAATTGCAAGACATAATAAGCGAGAGATATTTTTGTAAACAGGTAAAAAGATCAAAGCTGTTCGTAACAATAGCAGGGAGTAAGGAATACGCCTACGCCTTATTCGTATTTAAAATTTCGAAATGTAAGATTACGCTTTTTGTTTCTCGTTTTATCAAAATGGAATTTGAAGTTTCGAAGGTTTTGTTTTGATTCACGGTACAACTATTTGTATTTTCCTTTAAAAACCACTGAACGAATGTAACAGTAAAAAACCGGGCAAGAGCATGTCGGCCCATGCTCAGTATAGGGTTCCGAAGCCGTAACGACAAACACAAAAAACTATCTCAAAAATCAACATGTATGAACCAATTTTCTATTTAAAGTTATTTGGCGCTGTCTTAGATGATTTTTAGTAGGTATAAACCGGTTAGTCGCCTGTATCTCAGGAACTAATTAAGTCTACTTAGTAATGATTATTTTTCTTATAAATTCGTATACAGGGTGTTTGGCAGTCGGGTGTAGGGGTTTTAAGGGATGATAGTAAGGGTCATTCTGAACATTTTTGACCACATTTACTATTATGCTAAGTTTCACGGTTTCCGAGATATTGATCATTTTAATAGGATTTTTTGTCATTTTTCCTCATGTCCGTGATACGAAAAACCCCTTAATTCAAGTATTAATTTAAAAAAAAAACAGTGTTTTCTTGCATGACTTGAATCACTATGAAATAAGGAAGTTTTAAAGCTACATGCCATTTTTTTTTCCTTACAACTTTTTGAGTAACCTCACAAAATTGGTTTTTCCATACTTGGTGAAAAACAAACGCGGGGTTCTCTTAGTATGGAGAAAGTAACTCTTGCGCGTTTACTCAAAAAGTTGTAAAAAAAATAAAATGGCATGTAGCTTTAAAACTTCCTTATTTCCTGACAAACTCAAACAAGAGCCAAGCTTTTAAGTGTGAGATCAGTATACCTATGTAGTTAGTAAGGTATCTAAACTGCTTCAAACCGACTTTTAATTACAATAAAAGTTAAATCTTTTATATAGTAATTAATAGAAATTGAAAAAAAAACAAGGTCCAGTAAATAGAATTTTAAGTTTTCCAAACGATACTCAACTCAAATCAATAATCTAATCGAAAATTTGTAAACTTTCAGATCGCAAATCGCAAACTTGTAGGTAGCATTCCGGGGCACGTCCGAACAGCATCTAGGCGCTCGCGCTTATGAGCGCGGCTGTCGCTCGATTTGTTGCTTAAACAGTTCGACTCCCCCCGCGCGTCCTGCACGCCCCGTTAACAAATTTTTCTATCAAAGTTATCATAGGCGATTTTGATAGGTATAAACACTTTAGTCGCCTGTGTCTCAGGAACTAATCTTGTCTACTTAGCCGTAATAGTTTTTCTTTTTAAATTCGTTATATGCCCTTTCGTTGAAGATTTTTTTCAGATTTTTAGTATTTGTAGTTTTGGCTGTAGGGGGGGGGGACACTTGACTCTAACAAAAAATAGCGCTTTAAAGCTTAATATTTCATAAACGGATCCCTGAATCGAAAAATTGTTTGCATAAACCCGCAATATTTTTGAAAGATCTATCCAACGACACCCCAAACTACGGGGTAGACAAGTAAAAAAAAAAGCATCCCCACGTTACGTGTAGGGGAGGTGCATTAAAAAAAAATATTTTTCAAAATGTTATTTTACCACTTTGTTGGCGTGACTAATATGTATATTCATGCCAAATTACAGCTTTCTAGTACTATGAGTCTCTGAGCTAGACTGGGGACGGACGGACGGACGGACATGGCGAAACTATAAGGGTTCCTAGTTTGACTTCGGAACCCTAAAAAAGATCAAGTAATTATAATGACAAAGATATGCAGAGGCCCTCGCCAATATCCACTACGCTAACTATCGTTTCTATTCGTTTCGTTTTTTAAACCAATCGCGTCACTCGTAGATGACGTGATACGAAAAGTCACGTGATCTACCAGTGACGCGATTGGATAAAAACGAAACGAATATCATGGTGAAAAAATATTGAACGTGTTAATGAAGCAATAAAACGTGTCGTAGGGTGACGGTCCCAGTAATGGACAAAGACCAATGATGGACACTTGATTCTTATTTTACAGATTATTCATTTGTTTTGCAACAATCAATTTAGGACCGTATGGAATTTTAGTTAAGAGCGTAGTGGCCAGTACTGGTGCCTGTCAGCTAAAAGTGTTCATCATTGGTGCCGTCACCCTATATAAAAATCCAAACATGGCGCGCGCTGCCTCAAAACCAATATAGCTTTGCCAACACAAACCAAAAATAAAGGGAAAAAGAAACTCGATTACGTTTTTTTTCCAGCAAAATAATTACTCTGTTGCCGTCCGGCCTCTGAGATATCGAAAAAAATGCCCTTTTGTGGAGAGACTCCGGGAACTCATTAAAAGGTCGATAAATACTTCGCTGGCGAGTTGTGCTTTGACGTTTTTTACGTGGCAAAGGTAAAAAGATGACATTGTTATTTAGGTGGTGCTGGAAGTAAATTAAGCGACTTGTAACATAATAACCTTGGAGAATACATACATACATACATTAAATCACGCCTGTTTCCCAGAGGGGTAGGCAGAGACCACTTCTTTCCACTTGCTACGATCTTGACAAATTTCTTTCGCTTCTTCCACATTCATACATCGAGTCATGCACGCACGTCGGTTTCGGGTACTTAAGATTTCTTTAGATTTTTTCTTGGAGAATAATTATTATTATTATGGGAATGACAGGCTTTATATTTGACGTCATATAAACATTTCTATTATTTTTTTACTTACTTCTAGCTTCTTATTATCTTATTATTATTTGTTTACGTCCGGTTCCTAATATTTAAACCACGGATAGATAAAGCTTACTTCAAATTAATAATTGACACATTTGTCTCGTTAACCGCCTGTTTCACAATCGAAAAGTAAAACATTTTTGACAGATAAATATAGCTCTTTCACTTTCTTGCACTTGAAAATAGACAAGGAGAGGACCAAGTTTAAATGGGAGATAAATTTAATCGTCGATTGTGAAACAGGCCCTACATGTCACATTTTAACCCGAAGTTACCCGATATTACTCAGTGACAGACAAGGGCACTTGTGACGTCACAATTGTATCCCTCCCTTCTACAGAGACTTCTACGGCCCCCGTACTCAACGCGGTAAAAACCATATCATCTACTACGATACTGTGTTCTAGCAAATAAATAATCGTTTCATTTTGCATTTTCCTTTTGCCTGCGACTTCGTTCGCGCTGAAGTCTTTGATCGCTGTTCCTAAAAAAAAAATATAAATAAATATAAGTGGACAATTTCACACCAATTGACCTAGTCCCAAACTAAGCTCTAGGCTTGTACTATGGGTACTAGACAACGATATAAATACTTATATAGAGAAATATATACTTAAATACATAGAAAACATCCATGACTCAGGAACAAATATTCGCGCTCATCACACAAATATCTGCCCTTACCGATTTCTTGATTTTCTTTTCCTTTGCGATTTGTCAAATTTTCCGGGATGTAAAGAAGCCTATGTCCGTCTTTGGACTAAAAACTATCCCTGAATCCACATTAAGGAACGCAATAATACTGGTTATTAACCGTTTTTGTATGAAAATATCCGGTTGAAATCGGTTATAACCGGTTATTTTCACTACGTAATCCACATCGATTCGATTAGTTAAAACATTGGTAGCGCGCGTCAAATAATTAAGTGTTAACACGTCAAAAGCAATATTAATTACTCTACTGTCTTGAATAGAGGCCTTGGTCAACCTTATAATGTTATGTTTTTCTGTATTTTACTTTTAAAAAACATATTTCAGAATAAATGATCACCAATAATAAATTAACTCCCGCCTCGGTTTGCAGCGTAAATGGGTTTCCATTTAAACTTCGTGTACCGGGTAATGCATTCTTACGTGATTAATGGAATTTTACGTAATACAATTAATATTTCTCTCATTATTTACATTAAGTTCGTGCGAATAATTTACGACGCGCGGCCTAGTTAACGGAGGCGCTGCCTACGAAGCTAGCGGTTCAGGGTTCAAATCCCGATAAAGGGAGATTGTGCGATACTATATCACTACATAGTATAAAACAAAGTCGCTTCCTGCTGTCTGTCCCTATGTATGCTTAGATCTTTAAAACTACGCAACGGATTTTGATGCGGTTTTTTGTAATAGATATAGTGATTCAAGAGGAAGGTTTTTATGTATAATAAATCTCTGTTTTATGTACGGGGGTTACAGAAAATTCACATAAACTGAAGCGAAGCGAGGGCGGGTCGCTAGTTTATCTAAAAACATTTATATCGTTTACTAGAACCCATAGTACGAGTACAAGCCTAGAGCTTAGTTTGGGACTAGGTCAATTGGGACTGTTCATATTTTTACAATTACTCCAATACGAAAACCATTTCGAGGAGTAGGGTTTTAAGGCCGTTCTGCATTATTAAGGTTTTGAAATATTTATTTATTTCGGATATTTCGGCAAATGTATATTTAACCTTTGTTTGACTTTCGTTTTCGGCTTGAAGCCCTCCTAGGTGTATCTTACGAGTTAGGCGAAAACAGCTTGAAATAGTATGTTTTAATACACTATTACAATCACTTTTTTTCATTAGATATCATTTAATTGTTGTAATTTATTAAAAAATGCCATCCCAAATTTAAAATAATCATGTCATCCATAAAATGTCTGCTAAATAAATAAAAATATTTAAATAATAATATTGGGTCAAATACAAAATTAATGAGAAAGTATTGTATAGTCCCCTGATATTTATTTATTTCGGATATTTCGGCAAATGTATTTAACCTTTGTTTGACTTTCGTTTTCGGCTTGAAGCCCTCCTAGGTGTATCTTACGAGTTAGGCGAAAACAGTTTGAAATAGTATGTTTTAATACACTATTACAATCACTTTTTTTCATTAGATATCATTTAATTGTTGTAATTTATTAAAAAATGCCATCCCAAATTTAAAATAATCATGTCATCCATAAAATGTCTGCTAAATAAAAAAAAATATAAAAAAAAATATTGGGTCAAATACAAAATTAATGAGAAAGTATTGTATTGTCCCCTGATATTTATTTATTTTATTTGTTTGGAAACACAACGATGTAACATGAACTGCAATTAGTACATATAAGGTGCTAACAAATTAGCCACGGATATTTTTACAGCTGATAGTACTCTGTTCTCGGAGTACGTTTAAGTATGAAACATCATAGGTTTTCTTATGTTTTTTTGGAGAAAACTAGGGAACAAATTTGCTACGTTAAAACACCCTGTTAATAAGATAATTAAATGAGACCTCTTTAGACATTCTAGAACCTCTTTAAACTATCATTCAAGTGGCCTCTTAAAGTTGATAAATAAAATACTTGACATTTACGAAAAACGACTTTTGACAAACAGTGTTAAACATCTTGACAGGAACATAATAGGGGTGATTATTATAAAGATTAGTTATAATTTATATTTTTTGTTCGGTAAATTAAAACAATAAAATGATATACAATGGTTCCTTGATTACAGTTAAAAGTTAATTGTTTTTATGTAATGTATTATCTCTTAAAATATCCGTAACTAATTTGTTAGCACCTTATATAATTGTGCGCAATTTTATTACCCTCTTAAACACTCAGTTGTTCACATGTGCTGGTTTCCTTACGATGTTTTTCTTTCACTGTAAGCACGCAGTGCATTGTGAAAGATCAAAAAAATGTAAGCGTAATTTTATCCCAACACTTTGTTGATGTGTGTATAAGATTTGATGCACGAAAGATGCAAAGCCGCGAAAAAAAAACGGATTCCAAATCAACTCTTTTACGAATGCTAAATTAAGATACGACAAAAGTTAAATTTGAAAACGTCAAACTCTCTCGTCACGCTCTGACAAGATAGCAAAAAGATTGAAGAAGTTACAATTTTTTTTTGCAGTGAAGTTAAAATACGTCTTATGTGAACCCTTTTTGGTTAAGGTTGATTAAGGACGAAGTGAATAATTAGTGAGGGTTTTTTGTAACTCACTATTATTGCATTATCAAGGAAGTCTAGTCTCTAGCCGATCAGGCAGGAAGTTTCAAATTATTTGCATTTTTTTTTACCGAAGCAAGTGACAAACAAACAATAGCGATTCGAGTACACGTGAGTTAATTATTAGGTTGGTACGTAGTAAAAAGTAGGTATGCTTATTAATTTGGTTAATGTCCCTCTGGTCAAAACATAATATGCACCTATCCTTTAGCCTACCGCCAAGCAGCAGTGTTCGCATTATTCTGTTCCGGTGTGGGGATAAGACATCGGGTGAAATTACTAGCTCAGAAGCATTTCATTTTAATCCTCCGTGTTGGCAACGCATTTGCATTCTTAGGAATGCAGTCTTAAGATGTTAATCTAAAGAATTCAAATGTCTATGTATCACAGATTCCAATTACCATCAGTCGGCTTAAGTCCCCGTTTGCCTTCCATATGTAATAAAACCACAAGGTAACACCATTTTCTTCAATACTTGCAAGATTGCTAAGGGTATGTGCACATACTAGACAATGATAAATATTTATATAGAGGAATACAAACAGAACAGTACCTAAAATTTAACACGACCTTGTACGTAACTACGTAACCAAGTTCCAACTTTAATCACGTATTTATTTTTCGAATCCGCCTAAGTTTGAAAATTAATAAAACTGCCAGTGTGCACGCCAGATGTTGCCAGCGACCCTCTAAAGAGGAATTATTACAAAATTTGTACAATGCGCGGCTGTCTGGGCCGGGCCGTTGTCAGATTCGATCTGACAAAGGTCGCGATTCATTCAGAGATGTTTTGGAAGGGCTGTTTATCGAAAAGGGAGTTCGAGATTTGTTGCGAACTCGGCGAGGTCAGTGCGGGGAGTTGTTTCTGTTCGTGATCCAGTTTGACGCGTAGGTAGGTTGAATATGATTAGTTTGTGGTTAGTCAATATTACTTAACTTTTAGGATGAGCAAGTTAAACTTGATTTGGTCTACCGTATGCATTTTAGTGAACAGCTAGTAAAGTTAGTCGGGGCTATTGCGTTTGAGGGGCTATTGTAATTTTTCATACTAAGACGTGTTCTGCTTTTAAAATTAGTATGAAAAGTTACAATAGCCTCTCATACGCAATAGCCCTGCCTGACCTTACCTGATTTTTTCTTGTACTTTTCCTTCTAGTTCGGAGTCGGTTTTCAAAAAAGCCTTAACTCCAGGACCATTCAACAGTAAAAGGTTCAGTAGGTTAGACTGTGCATTGGTTATCAGTTGGTTAGTTATGGAAGAGGTTTTTATGTGCTATAGATGTGATTAATTGTCTAATAAAAAGTGAAACCATTCAATTTCTAAATTAGTGTAACTTTTATTTTATCTTTAGTTTGTTACAAATGGAAAATACCTTTGCATTTTCCGGAGCAGTGACGCTATATCGATTTAAATATTCATGACTACATTATCATCAAAACGTGCCTGATTTTATCTTACGCGTAAGAATGAACTTTGGAAAAGGCACAAAATATTTACCAATAATGAATAACCAAACGTTTGTGAATACATAGAAAATTATCGATTGCGCTACCAACGTCTTAAAATAATTCATTATACGTCTGCGAAGCAAGAGTGTTTGAGCGTAGATGTATGATGCTATTTCTGAGATGAAAGAAAGCAATATGCCAGCACTGCAGGAACCCTATAAATTTTGATGAGTAGATCAAAAATATATGAAGTAGAAGATAGGGTTGCACAATTTTTTTTTTCAATCTTGATTTTGTGTTTTATTTTGTACATAGTGAGATTGAAGCAAGTTAAGTGAGGAACTTGTACGGTCACGAGCGTAAATTTGAGACCCATTTTAAGAAAAATATGCTTGAAGTCGTCAATGTCATTAGATATGTCAAGTCAATTGTAACTTTTAAGGAACTCAACCTTATTGTTGTAGAATGTCTGATTGACTTTGGACCTAAGGTGGGTACCAAATTAAATCTCGTGACTGTATCTTCGAGAGTTTCTTTTTGGACTAGGCAAAATCAAAAATAAAACATCACTCAACATCAAAAACACGATAACTCGCCAGTGATAGATCTCGTGGAGATCCTCGAGGAAGCCGTATATGATGATGATATACTTGTAGGAATATTGAAAAATATCGTTTCAAAAAATGTTTTTCTTCATCCAATAGTAAATTAAATCGACGAAAGAAGAATCAAAGTACGAGGCAACTAAGGGAATTAAGGCTTTTAATATTGTTTGGTGATGGGTTTGCCACCTGCCACTAATATACACTGGTAAACATCTTAGCCTGATTGTGCAAAATGCGGTTATAGAATTATCAACAAGTTTTTAGAGCTTTTGGAGATTCTGTAGCTCTGCCCAATCTGCAAATGAACAAGACATGTATTGGCACTCTTCTAAGCCGGATACCAAACGGCTAAAAAAATCTAGTTTTTACTGATATCCAAAATAACACGTCATTAAAACCGACAAATAGCTTACTATAAACCGCGAAAAAGTACATACATAAAAGAATAAGTAGGACAGATGTAAATGAGAGGGAAATGCGAAGTTCCGAGCCGAGAGAGATAACCGAATTCCACCCCCTCTCGAAGTTCTTAAGGGATGATGTTTTTATCGGCAGAACTTGTGAGTGCTTGTATGTACTTAATGTACCGACTGTATGGGGCAAATTGGATACGCATTTGTTCAGTTGTGTTAACTAGTTTGGGTCTTTCTTTGACAATGGGATTAGGTAGCGTTCTCATTAAACCAAAATAGATACACTCGCGGTCAAATAATTCGGGTCAGAGTGCGTTTTTCATACAAACGAGGCTATTTCGAAGCCTTGGTCCCTAGCCAGGGGTTGTTTTGAGTGAGGTTTAATGGTGGATACTCCAAGGTTCAATAGAGAAGGTCAAAAGTTCTTAAGATACCTAACTGATAGCACAATCAGTTGACACCACAGCGAGAGAGTTTGGGTCAGCATTTGGATTTCCTTACATTTTATTGTCATTTTAGATGTTTTTCTGAAGATGCACAATTCCGGCGTTAGCCGCAGATTCAATCAGTTGGGTGTCCTAGGCACTCTGGAAGTCCTGTATCGATGCTCGGGGTATCCATCATCAGATTTCACTACAAGCATCCCCTGGCGAGGAACCAAGGCTTCGAAATAGCCTCGTTTGTATGAAAAACGCACTCTGACCCGAATTATTTGACCGCGAGTGTAATTTTGCGGAAGCATTTGGCGGGTAAAATGTTGCCATAATTAATTGTGGTGATGCGATCAACAGACGGCTAAGTTAGCTTATTGAAATAGCACTATTCAAGCAAAAAAAAAAGTTTGTGACCAGCGGCGTTGTTTTTTTGAGATTTCATCGTGTGGATTTGGGTAGGTTTCTAATATATTTTATTGATAAGTAAAGATATAATACTTATCAATAAGGAAGCTTCTATTTTTTAAAGTTTTTTTGTGTGTTACAATGGTCTTTACCAATTATAGACCAGTTTGATCATTCTTTTTTTATTGGCGCCGTTAAAATTTAACGGCACGGAGGTCGGGACTGGATTAATGTCGTCCAACCGCGCTTTCTAGTATCCTCTCTGGGTCTCCATCCGAGGACTCGTGTTCTGTGACTCTCGTCCATTCTCGCAATGCGCTTTACTAAAACGGAGGGGGATGCCGGGCATCGCTCTCTCCATACCCCCCCCCCCCCATTAAATATGCAATAAATATTTTTCTAAATTAGTATTCATATGAGATAATGGACTTCATAAAATACAAATTTGTTCAATGTTCCGTTAATCCGAGTAGCTTCTCAAAACATCCTTCAGTAAAGTAATGGTTAATTTGAATTCTGCGCATATCCGTGTAGCCTGGTGTAAGCCGGGCTTAAACCCACAAGCTTAAAAGCGCTTTATTATTTTCCAGTACTAGCAACTAGTATTAACATTTTGGAGCTTAAACGATGGGATTTTTCGATGAAAAAAATAATTTGGTTAAAATATTGTACGCAGTTTTAAGTCGACCAAAAAACTGAGTTCAAAGCTACGAGTGCTACGCCGTAGCTCGTAGCAGTGTTAAAACAACAGCTGTTTTAAACCATATTGCTTTCTAGAATTGTATCGTTAGGTATGACCTGGGGCCTATTGCATAGTAAAGTACAAGCCCATACTATTATTAAAAATCCATGTACTTTATTATGAAATTTACTTTAAAGCTTGTACTTTATTATGAAATCGGCCGCTGTTATCGTAATGTCAATGTTTTGACAAGATGCATTCCAGGATTACGTGGGGAGCTGTTTCGTCGGCCGACAGGCATCCTCCGCATAAGGGGCTATCGTTCATACCTAGAACATATAAATGTTTGTTAAGCGAGCAATGTCCAGTAATGCTTCCTACAATTTATTCGTCAGGTATGTCTATCTGTTACGCTTAAGTGGGACTGGGCTAGACACGTCTGCCGAATGCATCCAGAAGAATTGGCCAAGGTTGCCACCGAATGGACCCCACAAGATGGCCACCGGAGCAGAGGCAGACCAAAAAGGAGATGGCGGGATGACTTAGACGCGTCAAAGCGAATGGCGGGAGCATGCACTCAATCGGGATGAATGGCGGAAAAGACGGGAGGCCTTTGCCCAGCAGTGGGACAACCAAATAGGCTAATAAAAAAAAATGAAAAAAATGTCTATCTAGTGACAGGAGAAGCTTTGTTACACACGCATCTGGGTGTGGCACCGTTTCCCTTGATTACTCAGAGTATATTTGAGAGACAATTACATACATACATACATACATAGGTACATAAAATCACGCCTTCATTCCCAGAGTGGGGTAGGCAGGGAATTACCAACGACTCTAAAAACAGCAGCACAATTTTGGAGACAATTAATAATAAATATAAGGGGACTGTCTCACGCCAATTGCCCTAATCCACAACTAAAACGTTTAACAAACAATATGGTTTTGCCAAGCAGAATAGTGCCCCAGGACTGTCTATACTCGAAAATCTAATTAAAGACCAAAATCTGACAGTCAGTTCCCATCTTGATTATTTCGTTGTTTTAACATTACTCGTATTTCATAAAAACATAATTGAGAACTCGTGTAATCAGTAATATTAGGGTAAGTTTTATTGATAAAAATACCTACACTTAACCCAAAATGCAGTATTTTGGTCGTAATTTAGATTTTTGAGTATAGGTTACTACGAGTGAAGAAAAGAATTAAGTAGGTATACAATATTCTGCACCCTTACAAACAAAAAGCGCTTGACCGGACATTTTATTATAATACGTCATTCACTATACGCCCTTTACAGACCTTTATTCTGGTACCCGTTGCCTTTTACAAGTCACGACCCCAAAAGCACCGGAACACTATTCTTTGAGCACTATCAATCAAGTGGCAATTTAATATCGGCTCTATTGACGTGGTCGGTTGAAGCCGCGTTATAGGTAACGGATCCGACACGATTTTAGGAGGCTACCAGGGCATCTATCCGAAGCGGTAAAAACCATATCGTCTTTGACATGTTATAGTGGTTTTTAACTCGGCTGCCATTACTGTCAAGTAAATAAGAGCTATTAAAATGTTGACAAGATGATAACGTGTCAAAGAGGATATGGTCTTTAACACCTAGAATTATAGCCCCTGAAAATAAGACTACGCAACGTGGTGGTGATCTAAATGAAATGTGTCTGCATCTTGTGGATTGGAATAAGAATCAATTTTGGTTATATTAAAATATCTATTCTACTAAATCCTACTTTTTCCTAAAATAATAATTCTGAAATTTTGTTAAGGCATTTGAATGTTTGTCTTATAATCACTCACAAACAGCTGAAATAAATTGGATTAAATGGCACACAAGTAAGTAGTCCATGTCAGGATCACGAATATAAAGTATCACTTTAAATTGGGAAAAAATAGAATTATGGATCCGATGGGAATGTACGATTCCTATATGGACAAAATTGTGGACTAACTCTAGTGGAGTGGATTGAAAGAGCAACAACAGTATAATTTATAATTCATACATTTATACGTTTGATAAAACTAAAGTACAAAACATTAATTTAAATGATAGTTCACAAGCCTCGTAGGTATAATTATGTTAAACGTGGCAATTGTAAAACTTTTTTTAATCGTGTCGAAATCGTGTCGTTGGACTAAAGTCGTGTATCCAATGACAACGCAGCATCGATCAAGTGTCAAGGCAACGAGATCGCCCTCTTTACAACTAGGTTCTCTTTCAGGCAATTTGCCTGCAATATCAATTCGAGAACGAAAAATATGATGGATGGAAGTCCCTTAAAGTTTATATGAAAATGAACGTTACCCTTAATTTATCTTCTGTTTCATCATGGTTAATTTGTCTTTATGGCGGGTCTATGTCCATTATGTTATTAGTAACAGTTGTTTAAACTTTGTTAGTTGGTACTACACTGTTAGATACTACGACGACATTAAAACAGTAAAATTATATGAGCCGCATGGCTGGAATTCCAGGGCTTTATGACTAGGCAGTCGAACCTATGCACAATTCTACCCTCTTACGGAGAAAAGGCACAAGTGTAATTAATTTATAGAAGCATATTAAATACTTAAAGGTTATACCTAATAGGGTTCAAAGTGCAATACAATTCATATAGTAGATGTGCCTTTTTCCCGTAGGTGGGCAGAATTGTATTGTTGGGAGTATCTCGCACACGTCGCATATGCGTGTTTTAGGTATTCATCGCACATCAAGGTCAATAAAAAAGTAAAAAACGGTAACGTACAAACCTCGATGGGTGAATAACAAAAATATTGTACATAGTTAAGGGCTCAATTAGAAAATCCTTAACAATCCTTAACTTTTTCCTTTGTGTAACGAAGATTAGTCATAGAATCTTATGCATAACTTTCGTTACACAAAGGAAAAACAATGGAAAAAAATTAACATTGTCCCAATTAAGTCCTTAACTGGGTGAATATTTGGCGTTTCAACCGCCGTCATTATTGTTTTCGCATATTATTCAATATAGACTTAATAACTTTCTTGTTATTTTAAATGGAATGGATACTACCCCCGGGTCCGCTGATTTTTACATCAAAAGTTACTGGTAGCTTTCATTATTTTCGTCATTATATGGAAGACAATAATGACGGCGGTTGGAACGCCCAGATATTCACCCAACTATGTACAATATTTATGCAATCCACCCAGATATCTATAACCACTACAACGTATTAAAATATCGTGGTATACGGACTTGATTTTAAGGGGTGAAAATGTATTTTTTTTTACAGCCACGCAATTTAAGCGTAGCCTCGCAGATGTCTTAATTTTATTTCCTCAGTTCCGACCACACACAAACCTCTCCATTTCCCGATTCATTTTCCCCACCGGCTTTAAAAAGATATTTAAAACTTATCAATCACATTGTTAGTCGCTAAGTAGATTCCAAGAGTGATCAATCTTCACTTTTATCTTTTCCATTGTTGCCGTCGTCTTTTGTTTGCTATGCAAGTCAGCTGGTAAATTTGCATAAGTACTGGTTGGGCTGAGACACTTGGTTCACATCTGCTATTCATTTGTTTCATTAGCTACAAGTTCTAGATGGTTGAAATACGTGTTGGAGTGTACTTTAGTACACAATGAATACTTGGTAGGTTCATTGGGAATTTGACGGTGATACTCTCCTAGGGCGACCACAAAATTTGTCAATGGAAAAAATATCTATTGTGTCTAATCTAATCTAATAAATAAAAAAACATGCCACAATTTTCTCAAAAGCAAACGTCTTGTTTGTACATAATGTACTTAAAAAATCTACGAATGGTCTTTACTTTAGTCTACTTCTAGTACAAAGCGGGCGTAGCAAACACTGGTACTATCCAATATTTTTTCTCAGTAAATATTGAATATTTTTTTTAAATCAAAATTGTTTTCTTTTGAGAACAACTTCTTTAAGCAAGTTTTTTTCAGAAAAACTTTTCAAAAAATCTTAAGAACAATTAAAACAATCTTGACGGTCAACATACAGCACGCCCAAAAGTGATTTTGTACACTCTAAAGGAACACCTCAAACTATACATATGGTATGTACTAAACACCTACAAACTCGATATTTCCATCATTTTATTCGAACCCAAACGTTATTCGAAATTCACAAATGTTATTAATACACACTGCGATATTTACTAGGGACATACAAAAACATTACCCGATATTCATACGGTAAAGAAAAAACGTCGTGAGGAACCTGCACAATCGAACAGCTGAGTGTGTTAGAGGGTAATTACAAAAAGATCCTAAAGAGGTCGAAGTACGAGACCCTCCTTCTACTGCAGTCGAGAAAAAACTACTACCATTATTGCATTGAACAAGATTCATTTTAGTTTTAGAACATGTAGGTAGGATGTAAATGTACTGGGATGTTATTCTCTCAAAAACAACTGACGGTCGGACGAGCGAATGGCGAGTTAAAACACATTTTAGCGCGTGCATTTTCAATTAAGCAACCTTATACATTCGATCTCATCGGCAGAAAACATGCTACCAAATTGAAAATGCACGCGCTAAAATGTGTTTTGTTCGCACTGACGGGACTACTTAAACTCGCCGGTTGGAGATTCACTCGTTCGTCCGTCCGACCGTCGTTGTTGAGAGAATCACTCCCCTGTTAGACCATGTTTACATTGTATGAACTAATCTTAACATTTTGCATATACTACGTGATTACCAATTAAGCCGCTTGCTAAATGTAATAACGTTAAGTTTGCTACTTACCTTTATAACCTTTGATACGTGCACTTAATAATATTAATTGCAATAATGAGTTATTATTATTACGCTCTAGCAATTAATATAGAGAACGGAGAATCCTGTTTTTTCATACAGTTTTAATTAGTACGGGAGGTAAAGGACGCTTTACTTAAATGTTTTACTACCTGCATGATATTTATTTACCTACATTGTAGTAGATTGCTACTATTTAATTGCTGTGGTAACAAATAAGAAATGCATACTGATGCTTTTGTTGTGATATGCGCATTTGGCCCATTCTCGCATTCTTATAACAATATTAGGAATACATACACACATACATAAACTCACGCCTTTATTCCCAGAGTGGGGTAGGCAGAGCTACAGAATTACCAAAAACTCTAAAAACTTTTTGATAATTCTGTAACCACATTTTGCACACTTAGGCTAAGATGTTTACCAGTGTATATTAGGAATATTTACGAGGGTCATGCCAAAAGAAATTAGATATTCAAAAACTACAAAGTTTATTCTTTATTATTGCTATCTATTTTCTCGAAGTATTCACCGTGAGCACGTATACACTTTTTCATTCGGCTAAACCACTTGGAAAATGTCAATGACCATTCTTCTTTGGGTACCTCAGAAACTTCATAATTATAGGCAGCCAGGGCATCTTCTTTGGTTTCAAATCGCCTTCCTTTTAATTTTTCTTAAATTTTCGGAAACAGGTAAAAGTCACAGGGTGCCAGGTCAGGAGAATATGGTGGGTGAGGGAGTATAGTGATATTTTTCGAACTAAAATAGTCGAGTGTTCGGGCAGAAGTGTGCGGGGCGGCGTTGTCGTGGTGCCAGAGCAGGTGCTGGGTTCCTGACTTTGGCCGCTTGTCACACCAAGCTGACAACACTTGTGGAGCACAAACTGTCACATACCATTCTGAGTTGACAGTTCTTTGATCCTCTAGCACCACAGTCGCAATATGCCCTGTCTTGCAGAAAAATGAGGCAACCATTTGTTTCTGTGTGCTTCGTGCTCGGCGACATTTTGTTGGAGTCGGTTCATCTTCGAAGCACCATACCGTTGACTGCCGCTTTGTTTCAGGATCGTAGTTATACAGCCATGTTTCGTCACCTGTCAGTATATCATACACAGTTTTCTTCTCGCCAGCGTCGAATTTATTTATCATAAATTTATACCAATCCACGCGGCGTTCTTTCTGCAAATCGTTGAGTTTATGCGGCACCCATCTCGAACAACGCTTATGGAGGGACAGTTGTCCATGAATTATGGTTTGCAGTGCTGCTGATCCAATGCCTAGATCTCGTTCAAGCTCTACGTATGTAATTCGTCGGTTCTCACGGATATTTTTTTCCACGGCTTGCACATTTTCTTGAATAACTGCGGTTGGCGGTCGCCCCGACTTCGCCTCATCTTCAAAGCTCTCCCGCCCTCTTTTGAATTCAGCAAACCAGTTAAAAACAGTTGCACGAGAACAAGCAGACTCACCAAAAGTCGTGGTTAAAAGTTCAAAACATTCTTGGGGCTTTAAACCTTTTTTAAAGTCATAGTAAATCATAACACGAAAATCTCGTCGACTAAGTTCCATTGTAACCGCAAATTCCCGTCAGATTCAATCAGAAAAAAAATATTTAAAAAATAATTACGCAGATTTCCGGAGTATTCCATTTTTAAATTTATAGCTATATAATCAGCCTTCACTATGGTGTATAACTGGCCAGTATCAAACAAATGAGCATGGAGTATCTAATTTCTTTTGGCATGACCCTCGTACGTACTTATAAGGTTTAATTGTAATGGTTTATTTTTTACATAAATAAATAAAATAATAGTATATTTTGATGCAAGTCCCGAGGTGTCTTGGGTATCTCCAAGCAAGGGACAAGACTCAGTACGAGTGAAAATGATAGTTCCGCACGTGCACCAAACGACATTTTTTAATAAATTTGCAAACAGTAGTTAAAAGAGATCATTTTGATTTATTTTTAACCTGATAAAAAGTCACAGAGCTATTTGGACAAAGGGTAAAAAAATGGAAGAGTAAAAATATTAGTGCGAAAAATCCAACTTTCCGCACAATATAGAGCTACACAAAGGAGCATTTTTCGAGCAACTGTATTAAAAGTAGGTAAATAAACTCGCCAGTCAGTATTGACCGAAAAATTCAAAACTTTTCGTGCAGCTCTTAGTTTGTCCTGTTAACTATTAACGAATTTACCAAACTATTTGACCTAATCGAGTCCACTAACTAACTTTCGACATTAACCTCAAAAAGTGCGTTTAATGGCTGATAAATCTGCCAGTTTTGAAACTGGAATCAAGTCTTACTTGAGAAGAAGTTAAATTGGCCGGCCAGTTCTATTAAACTTTTTCAAATTTATTTAATTGAGCTCCGTCCGGCGCGGCGGAATTCTTTTCGTTTTAAAACCTGTGCTGAAAAGTTATTTCTGGTCATTTTACAGGGAAGTTTAAATCGAGTTACTTTTCAATTCGTCTATTTAAATTTTCAGTGATGTCTTTGGAATTTTAAAAATGCCTACATTTTTATGTTTATACCGTAATAAGTATAAATTAACAATAGTTTATTTAATAGGTAAGATTAAAAGGTGAGTAGGGACACTATCTAAAACCAGTCATAACTTGTTACAAATAAGAACAAGTATTAAATGGGCAATAACGTAACGTCTATGGAAATAATTTCTGTATTATAATAATGAGCATATGCTTCATTTTAGGTTTAACGGTTTTCATCTATGCTTTGATTTTTGGAGTAAACGTAATGGGGTGGTGATAGGTGAGGGGTTCGTATATTATTAGGGGGGTTGAGATAGGCCTTGTGTACCACTTCATTACTGATCTATTGTGGAAGCCCTTTGATTAGAACTCACCGCAAAAGCCCGTTGCGTCCAGGAATTTCCAGATGCGGCAGTGAGGAGTTGTATGTTTTTTTATAACTGAACTGGAAAAGATTAATAATTTAACTTGCAAGATTTAACCTTACATAAAAACATGATAGATTTGTACCGGGTAATTGTAATGACGGCATAACGCGTGATTAGGACGTTTTTTTTAAATTATGTATCCGTATAACATAAGTCTAACTTCAAGGTTACAATTGTTATTCATGACAATTGACAGGAAAATTTAAGAATAGGTAGCGGTCGCGCTTGTATGTAATCTTACAATAGGTAGGATAGGAGACACGTAAGGGTAACGATATTCAAACATATTCTTGCCCTGTCGTTTGATGTCACCAGGAAAATTCTGGTCAGATAATATTGTGTTCCATGAAAATATTAACATACATACAAAAAATATATGACAAAGAAAAATAATCACATAATTATACTCAAAACAATTTTCGATAGGATTTGTTAGATAAACGATGTGCGCGAGAGTGAGAGATCTCTCGCCCACATCATTATGATTTCAAAATTTACGTAAGTTTAGTAAATCCTATTAATATTATAAATGCGAACGTTTGTGTGTGTGTGTGTGTGTGTGTGTTTGTTACTCCTTCACGCTGCAACGGCTGAACGGATTTGGATGAAATTTAGAATGGAGATAGCTTATACACTGGATTAACACATAGGTTACTTTTCATCCCAG
This sequence comes from Acleris laterana, assembly GCA_963966035.1. Taxonomy (NCBI): domain Eukaryota; kingdom Metazoa; phylum Arthropoda; class Insecta; order Lepidoptera; family Tortricidae; genus Acleris; species Acleris laterana. The sequence goes on from OZ014440.1 coordinate 3,085,225, forward strand.
AAAATTCAAAAGTTCCCGAGGGAATAACGATAATCAAAATCTACGCAGATAAAGTCGCGGGCAGAAGCTAGTAATTAATAATAGTAGATTGTTAACTAAGGAAAGAAAGGTCTATACAAGTTTCGTGAAATTTTTCGTGTCGATGTCGTTTTTTCTCGTGATTTTTCGCACAAATTTACTAAGTTCGCGGGCGATTAAGAGCAGTTGAAGCTACTAAAGGCCAGCTATGCCTACAGGGTAGGCATTTTCTATTTTCCTATCAGGTAGGGTTTCTTTCAGTGGGCTCTCGGACTATAATAAAGAAAGATCTAGGACTGGTGTGGCAATAAAATTCACGCGCGTTGGCGGTCTCTTTGCTCGAGCGCCAAAATATCGAGTGTAAAATAAATGGCGACTTTTACCCGAGTTAAACACTGCTTTTCATGTCGATTATGAGGAAACTTGATAATAAAACTAAAAAAAAATTGCATGGCACGGAACAGGTATAGTTTTTTACTACAGAGTAGGTACTCTGTCAACGCAAAAAAGAGGCTGTATAGATTTCTGAAGGCCGCAGGTAGCAAAAGTCCATTGACAGCCCGTGGACAGCCCTTTTCAAAATTCTTTTCTTACTTAGGGTTTACATGCATCGCTTTCAACCCGCTTATGGAAAATACATTTTGTCTCCAATATTTATAGAAACTTTTATTATATGCCTAATATATTATTATTATTCTGTTACGGCAAAAAGAAGAAACCATTTTATTAATGCAGGACAAGAATACGCCCGCAACTTCATAGGCGTAAAATTCATTCCCCGCTCGTTCCTTAGTTTCAACCCGTTGGGGTCGATTTAAAAATAGAATCTTAGTGCATCCATAGATAGGATACTATACGCTTCTAAGTTTAACGGTTTAAGCTAATCTGTGTTGGTGATTCAAAATAATCCCTAAATATATAATAAATATTTACATGTAAATCGCATTTTTAAAATTAAATATTCAAGCGGGACAATTTCTCATGCCTGAAATGCATTTCGCCGTAGCGGATATTGCATCGGGGAAGATGCAGCGACACAAATCTGATAGCGAGCATTGAGATTGGGATTGCCGATGCAACTTGATTTTATAGTATTCCGATAAATATGGCTCTGCCCTTTTGATTTGGTTTGTCAATCCAATTTAATTGAGTAAACCAACCGATTTTGCTAAGATTCTAACATATTTTCTACTAACAAGGGAAGGTACCCAACTGTCCGGCTCCGATTTGGTTAATTTTGATATATGTATGTTAGAGAGTAGTCTGAAATAACGGACACATATTTTTTTTAGCTGCCAAATCTTTACCTATTCGGAGAAATTGTCCTCCAAAGTACTAAAAAGTGACTAAACCCTCTCTAACTACAGAGTTTTTTTGTGTAGTTTGCTATTTTCCTACAGGCTTGATTATAAGTTTAAGAACATGAAAAAATAATATGAAACCAACCAATGAAACCAATGTTTTAATTTTGCAAGATTGGTTTAAAAAGGTTAATTTTACCATTAAAGACAATGGTTTTTTTATCATCGCGAGACAGTATAGTGAAAGTATGTACAGTCAATTCGAAACCCGGTTCTTCCATATATGTAAAACGATTATTTCTTTACCATTAGTCCGTTTTATTAACCCTGTTTGCCTTTAAGTAACCCGTTTTTTTTGTTCAAACACGTACCTACTTATAAAATTTTACTTACCTCCACAAAAGTGTCACAAAATCACTGTGAAATAAAAAAACAGAAGTGGAAAAAGGATCTCATAACATAATCACTAAAAACTCGGGAATAGGGGGCTTACACCCGAATAAAGTAATTTAGCAGGAAACAAAGACGAGGCATTTGACCACGATAAATCTTCCGGAAGGAGTCGCTTGCCAAGATACTGAGTGGGAACAGAATGTTAAGACTGAACCGAGCGCTCGAGCGTCCAGTGGCGCCCTCATTACTATTGTTGTGTTTTGTAATAGCTAAGTAGTTTAGTTTAGTTTATTTATTCATCAATGTAATATTACAATATTAATTGCATTGCATGTCAAAAAATACGAAATTACATTGAGATCGTCAAACATAAATACTTACTAATAATCAAAGAATACAAAAATAAATAATAATTATAACAACAACAATTACACATCTAATAAAATGGACACTGGTCCGATGTCAATATAATGTACAAAAATTAATAAAGTCAATACAATAATAAAATAAATTTACATTTCTAGTTCCATATATTCATCCACGGAGTATAATGGATTATCCAATAAAAGGTTTCTCAGCTGATGTTTAAATGCTTCAAAGTAAAGAATGGTCTTCAAATCGAAGAGTGGTTTCTTTTGTAGAAATAAATATACAATTAATAGGGATAGCTGTTAGCCGCGACTCCATCCGCGCAGAAAAATGAAACACAGCCTATGTTCATTAGGTATAATGTAGGATTCATGTAGCGATTTTTTTTCAAATCGGGCCAGTGGTTTTGAAGCCCATTCAAGCGGAGCGAACAAACAAACAATGAAATCTTTCCTCTTTATTAGTCTTTATAGATGATGTAGATAGATATAACTTGTTATTATGTGACTAAATTTACCCTATAGCAGAGCAGTAACAGAGTCCGCCTTTTTGTGTACCCATTCGAACATAGAAGAATCGGTGAAATCGGTGCATAAAGATCTTCGTCCTCGGATTGGTAACGCATTTGAAATCTTAGGATTGCAATCCTAAGATTCTATTCTTGAGAATGCAAATGTCTTAGATCCCTTTATTATAAGGGATATGTGCTCAGTTGCCTTCTTTTTACCTTAAAAATTAAATGAAGTCCGCGTAACCTATACCTAAATGCATTCTCTAAATTAGTTGCAGATCATTAAACGTTACGATATTGTATAATGTTACTACTGTATTTAAGTCCACTGCGGCACACTCAGTGACTTAGAGTTTCCCTTTCAGAAAGTTTTATTTACGCGGAAAACGATGTGAAAAGATTGAAATATCACTTTATTTTTCCGCTTATCCAGAATGAAGATCAGAATCGAAATTAATTATCCCAGCAGAAAACATTATTCTAATGAAAGGGTACTGTGATTTGGGCTGCAACCAAATAAAATACTTAAAGAGGACGCCGACCGTCCAGTGGTGCCATTAGTATTATTGTCCTTCTAATAAACAAAAATATTGTCTTGAAATCAAACCCCTTACCCTTTTGGTAAGTTTTCGTCACCGGATGAGATTGAGACGGAAAAAATCGACCATCTATTAGCGCCTTATGAAAGAGAGACTTTGTTTTACAGTATAGGATATACGTGTGACATAGCTTAACAACAAATTCAACTTCTAACGTAACTTAACGGATAACATTTTTCTTCCCTAACACATAAATTAACACCCACTTCGACTCCATCTATTTTTACCAGACTACGGTGAAGCCAAAAGGAAGGGCTACGATTTGTATGTTTAAGTATTTAATTTACGTATGTTCCACTTTTGCACCTAAACTACACATCCGATTTTGTTATGTTTCGGGCAATAAAGGGTACATTTTATTCGGAAAAATTTTTCTAACAATATCCAAAAACTAAGTGAAAGATTCATAGCACGTCCGATCCCGGGGTCTATTACCTGACCTCTCTTAGTGCACTCATAATGTCAGCTCCAATAAAAACTACAAGAATACGCCCCAGGGACAAAGGTAAGCGCTGCGGCTGACACGCGATTGAATATTATCGAATCTGTGGTAGAATTTTATAAATTTTATAGTATTGCCAGCTTTTAAGAGCTCGTTTCACTGAAATATTACAAACTGCTATTATTGACTAATGCTTTTAGTAAGTTAGTCTTTGTATAAAAAAAATATAGCAAAGTACAACCTTCATAAACCTGACCAAAAGCAAATCAGTCTCGCTTTCTATTTTTATTATTTGTCAAAATAGAATCCATAGTAATCCATACGTATGTATTGTAAAAAACCCAATGAGTAGTGTGTTTTTGCCGGTTCTGGACCAGAGGCGGAGGCGAGGTGGCGAGTTAGTTCGCTATGAGTCGTAGTAGTTCCAAAAAAATCCGCAAGAGGTGTGATACGAATGGGGTGAGGGCGCCACTAGCGCATGTAGGTGAATTAGTTTGCTATGAGTCGTAGTAGTTCTAAAAAAATCCGCAAGAGGTGTGATACGAATGGTGTGAGGGCGCCACTAGCGCATGTAGGTGAATTAGTTTGCTATGAGTCGTAGTAGTTCCAAAAAAATCCGCAGGCGGCGAAATACGGATGGTGTGTGTGTGAAAAGTCGATAAGTGGTTCCATAAAGGCCGTAATCGTACTATCAGTATAGTATAGATGGCGCTGCTGAGGTAGTTGTGTATATCGATTGATCTTCATACCTATACCTAAAATTATAACGCTTGCTGCGACTCGCAGTAGTAGTTCCATAAAAATCCGCAAATGGTATGATAGCGCGCTAATAAACATCCTAAGTTTTTTTGTTAACGTGCCAGTTCTATAGGTGTGGTATAGAGGGCGTCAGTGAACATGTCAGTTCTATAGGTGCGGCATATCTAGAGGGCGACAATCGGCTAGTTTTTCATTAAATTTACGCTACGCTATGAAAGTAGAAGTTAGAAGGTAAGGCTGCGCGGCAGCGCAGCGGTTAAAGATGGCGGATGATATGAGTATTAACGCAGACTATATTTCGCAGTGTGACATACAAAATATAGCTTACTCTAGCTAGGGTCGTGGGGTAATCTCTAACGTTAAAAACTTGTTGATAGCTCTGTAACCGCGTTTTACACAATCAAGCTTATCAATAAATTTGCGCTATGCTAAAGTTAGAAGACGCTGCAGCAGCAGCAGGTAAATGAAAGATGGTATGAGTACAAAACACAGTCTATATTTTCATATCGCAAAAAAGAGAGCTATTTAGCATTACTATTCTTATGAAAATACACCATTTATAATATCATTAAAAATCAAGACTATTTTATTGACAATTGGGTGATATAAAAACATACGTAATTTGAATACAATAATTAAAAATAAAACTTATTTTATTAACAATTAGGTGGAATTACCGGTTCTGGACCAGTGTTTATTTGCGGTTGGTAAACTGTGTTGTGGCGAGTAAATGTATGTGAGTTGTATGGGTGTGGTGTAAAGATAATGTTTCCCCAACTGCATAAAAAGCGATATTTCGGTAATTCAAAAATTCAGAGTAGGTATTGAGTGTGTTCGGTGTATATGTTTTTTTTTTGTTGTTTTGGGCATGGGCTATGGATGGGTCGGGGACCGCCGCCGCCGCCGCCGCCGCCGCCGCCGCCGCCGCCGCCGTTGCAGCTGAAGCCGCCGTTGCTTGTTGTTATGGTGTGTAGGTAGGTAGGTAGGTAGGTAGGTAGGTAGGTATTAAAACCATCGGGTGTTTTGTATGAGGAGTTTGATAAATTATTAATTATTATATTTAATTGAACGAGTGATGTTATAATCAGTGTTTATCAGCGTCGTGGTTTTGCAATATGTATGAATTTCCTCTCTATTATAATGATAACTTTATTAGCTATTATAATTTTGTTATTTATACACTCGCTTGACTCGCTACAGCGTGCTCACGTTGTGCTCATCTCAATCAATAAATTAATAAAAAATTAAAATGGAACGTCTGGTGGATTTATGTTTAAGCCTATGGTTAGAGAACAAGGGGGTGGAATATAATTCATCTTTTGGACTGATGTCCGACGAAAATTTAAAATTCATAAGAAGTATAGCGGCGAATGAAGATTTCGAAGAAGACAGAGCTAAATGGGATATGGCGCGGGAGAAGCTCCGAGTGAGATTGACTGAAGAGCTGGATACATTGAATTGCTCAGTGCTTCACTCAAGTTACTGTGCGGAGGGGATGCTGAGTGATGTATTAGAGGAGGCTGGGTTGAGAACCTTCCTCAGCGTGCCGATACAACAGAAAACAATGTTATATCGTAATGGTGAGATATGGATATGTGAGTGCACTAATCCTATCCAAGGTCTTCGAATGTTCATATTTGTGGATATGTGAGTGCACTAATCCTACCCAAGGTCTTCGAATGTTCGTATTTGTGGATATATAAATAAAAAGTGTTTGTATGTGTAAATAAAAAAAAGCAGTTTAATAATATTGTTTTATTAATTAATCAACTAGTAGGTATTTTATAATGACCCCATGTTAGGGTTTTGATGCCATTTTGTAGAATGTATCTCTTTTCATCCTTACCACATAAATTTTTTTTTCGCTACGATGTTTTACTAATCTTTATTCCCTTAGTCGTCTCATCATACGACATCCGCGGGGGGATATGGAGTGGTGCTATTCTAACCCCAACAACCGCACAGGTTAATCTATTCATACAATATTATAGGAGAGGGACATTTCCATGAAGTGAATGATTAAAATGATTAAAATGATTAAAATTATTAAAATGATTAAAATGATTAAAATGATTAAACGATGTAAGTTAATTCTGTTTATAGTTAGATGATGTTAGTAAACAATATAATCATACCTTTACGATATAAGTTACTCTGATTATCGTTAGATGACATTAGTCATACTTTAACTCATACAATCGTTTTGCTAACCATGCAATTGCGATGCTTTTGAACATTCCTTAATTTGATGTACTATTATAATAGTAATACCATTATTGCCACCTCAGTTAGCAAGGACTTCTCACCGCGATAACACCTCTTCACTTTTACACCTCAAATTTATTTTTAAAAATGTTTGTATGTGAATATTGTAATCAACAATTTACGCGGGTGGATAGTGTACGACGTCATAAGTCACATTGTAAGAAACATGTAGGAGGAGGAGGAGGAGGAGGAGGAAGAGGTTTGAAATCAAAGCTAAAGTGTTCTAAATGTGATAAAACTTATACGAGACAAGACAACTTTAACCGTCATTTATCAACATGTCGATCGATACCTATTAAGAGGATGGAGAAGCGCCGCCGAGTCGGTGGCGGTGATAATGATGGTGACATTGATGATGAACCAGCTACTAAAAAGCAGAGATGTGAATTGTGTAATATAGACGTATTATCTTTACATAATCATCAAAAGAGCTTTATGCATAAACAAAAACAGAGTTGCGAGATGCATGATGAAAAGACAGAGATAATAGCATCAGCTTTTAAAAGCCGAATAATCTCATATAGACTGTACACTAAGGATAAACATCTAACCCCTAAAGATTTTATGCAGGATGTGAGTCAGCGGGTTGTTAATCTCATTGAGGGAAAAATATTAGAAATGAGGAGCGCTGTCAAGGTAAACTTGATGTTATTCGCGAAATATACTAAATGGTTGAAGATAAACATAGATGGTGGTGATGATAACAATAATGAGGAGCGGGAGGTTGAGGAGATAAAGTCCTTCAACACTAAGAATAAGGTGATCCGGTTAGATGACGGTGATGATGGTGATAACGCTGATAATATGAGCGAGATATATGATTCATTTATTGAAGAAATTTGTGTAAAAGCTGATGACTTTCAGGAGAGAGACAGCGGTTGGGCTATAACTGAAGTGTTATATCTTGAAGTGCACATTAACAAGTTTAGCCCCCTCAAGGGATCGTCTTATATTCCGCTACCAAAGTGGGTGCAAGTGAGAAAAGCATGTGTAAATGTAAAGAATACTGATGATGATGCATGTTTCTTTTGGGCGGTGACAAGTGCTCTATATCCTGTGGAGACGCATAACGATCGTGTGACGTCATACCCACGTTATGAGGAGGTATTAAATACGATAGGTATTGAACGTTCTATGACTTTATCAGATATAAAAAAGTTTGAAGTTTTGAATAATATAAGCATTAATGTTTATGAGATTAGTAGTGAGGAGACTAAGACGACTATTGTAGGACCAATATACCATACAAAAGAGAGACGTAAAAGTCATGTGAACCTGCTGCTTATTGAGGAGGGGGATAAATCTCATTATTGCTGGATAAAAAATTTAAGTAGGCTGATTAGCATTCAGGTTTCAAAACATCATCATCAAATATGGTTTTGCGATGGATGTCTCATATCATTTTCAGATTATATAAAGTTTAAAGAACATGTAAAACGTGATTGCTCCTATATTAAAACAATTTTACCTAGCGACCGTGAGGCTATTTTAAAGTTTAAAGATTTTCATTATCAGCTGCAAGCACCGGTAGTCGTTTATGCTGACTTTGAAGCTTTATTGAAACCAATATCCACCTGTTTCCCTCAGCAATCCTCCCCGTATACCGTCAACTATCAATTACATGAGCCGTATAGCTTTGGATATTATATCAAGTGTTCCTATGACAATACCCAATCAAAGTTTGTAATGTACCGCGGACAAGATTGCGTTAAAGAATTTCTAAGATCTCTAGAGATTGAATTAGCACCCTATATAGAACAAATAAATAGGATTGTACCCATGCACCCTCTCACGGAAACACAACAAGCTGATTTTCAATCAGCTGTAAACTGTCATATTTGTGGGGGTGTGTTAGGGGGTGATAGGGTGCGCGATCATGATCACTTAACGGGTGCTTACAGGGCGGCAGCGCATTATAACTGTAACTTAAATTATAGGATAACTAATAAAATTCCTATAGTTATGCATAATTTCAGCGGTTATGACGCGCATTTTATAACAAGAGCATTACAAAAGTATGATGATATAAATGTTATACCTAAAAACAAGGAGAGCTTCATCTCATTCACCATTAAGAACACCGTCTTGAAAATAGAACTGAGGTTTATAGATTCCTTCAGATTTATGGCAGCTTCGCTAGATAAATTAGTGCGAAACCTATCAAAAAACCAATTTAATAATATAACATTACATTTTGACTCTGATAAAGTGGATTTGCTACATCGTAAAGGTATATTCCCATACGAGTACATTGATTGCTGGGGAAAGCTCGATGAGAAGTCGCTACCTCCTAGGGAGGCGTTTTATAGCTCTCTTACAAACAGCAGTATATCCGTTGATGATTATAACCATGCTCAGAAAATGTGGAACGTCTTTAACGTGAAAACTCTGGGGGAATATAGCGATGTTTATTTAAAATCAGATGTTCTATTATTAGCTGATGTTTTTGAAAACTTTCGTGAGGTTTGTCTTAAGACTTATAAATTAGATCCTGCTCATTATTTTACAGCGCCAGGACTTAGCTGGCAGGCAATGTTAAAACATACTAAGGTGGAATTGGAGCTCCTCACAGACATCTCTATGGTAAAATTCATATCAAATGGTATACGGGGAGGATTAAGTCAATGTTGTGAAAAATTTGCGGTAGCCAATAATAAATATATGGAGAATTATGATTCAGATAAGCCTTCTAATTATATAGTTTATTTAGATGCTAATAATTTATATGGGTGGGCTATGTCGCAGTATCTACCTATAAGAGATTTCCGTTGGCTTTCAGAGAACGAAGTTGAAAATTTAAATGTTATGAGAATACATTCTAATGATGTAACAACGGGATACATTCTCGAAGTAGATTTAGAATACCCCACTCATTTGCATGACGCTCACAACGACATACCCTTCTGTCCTGAGAATAAGATTCCATCAATAGGTGATGGTAGAACGTGTAAATTATTAGCTACATTAGAGGGAAAAAGTAATTATATAATTCACTATATAAATTTACAGCAAGCTATAAAGTATGGTTTAAAAGTGAAAAAAATTCATCGTGTCTTAGCATTTACTCAAAGCCCCTGGCTTAAGAGCTATATAGATTTAAATACTAGTAAACGTACTGCTGCTAAAAATACATTTGAAAAAGATTTTTATAAACTGATGAACAACGCTGTTTTTGGTAAAACTATGGAGAACGTTGAAAAAAGAGTTGATGTTAGAGTTATAAGTAGTTGGGAGAGTTGGGGGAAGCGGTTAGGAGCTCGAGCCTTAATTAGTCGATTAAATTTTCATAGCTCTTCTATAATTAATGAGAATATTTCAATAGTACAGATGAGGAGATCTAGTGTAAAGTATGATAAGCCCATCTATGCAGGATTCACAGTACTAGAATTGAGTAAAACCCTCATGTATGACTTTCACTACTCCTACATGAAGCCAAAATATGGTGATAATTTACGATTATTATACACTGATACTGATTCTTTTATTTATAATATCATTACTAATGATTTTTATAATGATATTAAACCTGACTTGGAAGATCGATTTGATACATCCGATATGAAAGGTGATAATGTCTATTCTCTACCTAGGGTGAATAAAAAAGTTATTGGGAAAATGAAAGATGAGGCGAATGGTCAGATAATTGCGAAATTTATAGGTATAAGGTCGAAATGTTATTATATAGAAAAAGCTGATGGAGAAGTGATTAAGAAAATTAAGGGTATTAAAAAAAATGTTGTTGATAAGAACGTATCTGGCGAGGATTATTATAATTGTATAATGGGCGCACCTCCTCAGTATAGGAGCATGTGTGTTATACGCAGCAGACATCATGAAATTTATACTCAATCCGTTAATAAGGTAGCCTTAAAAAATTATGATGATAAGAGGTTCTCCACCCCCGACATACCTCATCAAACGTTAGCATTAGGTCATAATCGGATAGATAAGTATTATGTTTTATTTATGAACTTAATATAGATGCGAGTATAAATAAACATGATGGTTTAATGAATAAATTGTTTTTATTACACCACCACCCCATCACCCCATTCAACTATAGGTATAGAACAGAGCAGAACAGATCTCTATCTAAACACCCCTATTACCTGTTATTAATAATAGGCTGTTGAACTGAACTGAGCTGTTTAACTGAATCAGACTGTTTTAAACAGAGCTGTTGAACTGAATCAGGCTGTTTAAACAGAGCTGTTGAACTGAATCAGGCTGTTTTAAACAGAGCTGTTTAAACAGAGCTGTTGAACTGAATCAGGCTGTTTAAACAGAGCTGTTGAACTGAATCAGGCTGTTTTAAACAGAGCTGTTGAACTGAATCAGGCTGTTTAAACAGAGCTGTTGAACTGAATCAGGCTGTTTTAAACAGAGCTGTTTAAACAGAGCTGTTGAACTGAATCAGGCTGTTTAAACAGAGCTGTTGAACTGAATCAGGCTGTTTTAAACAGAGCTGTTGAACTGAATCAGGCTGTTTAAACAGAGCTGTTGAACTGAATCAGGCTGTTTAAACAGAGCTGTTGAACTGAATCAGGCTGTTTTAAACAGAGCTGTTGAACTGAATCAGGCTGTTTAAACAGAGCTGTTGAACTGAATCAGGCTGTTTTAAACAGAGCTGTTTAAACAGAGCTGTTGAACTGAATCAGGCTGTTTAAACAGAGCTGTTGAACTGAATCAGGCTGTTTTAAACAGAGCTGTTGAACTGAATCAGGCTGTTTAAACAGAGCTGTTGAACTGAATCAGACTGTTTTAAACAGAGCTGTTGAACTGAATCAGGCTGTTTAAACAGAGCTGTTGAACTGAATCAGGCTGTTTACAATTTTATCTAATCATTCAGGTTAAGCTTGTTGAACTGAATCAGGCTGTTTTAAACAGAGCTGTTTAAACAGAGCTGTTGAACTGAATCAGGCTGTTTAAACAGAGCTGTTGAACTGAATCAGGTTGTTTTAAACAGAGCTGTTGAACTGAATCAGGCTGTTTAAACAGAGCTGTTGAACTGAATCAGACTGTTTTAAACAGAGCTGTTGAACTGAATCAGGCTGTTTAAACAGAGCTGTTGAACTGAATCAGGCTGTTTACAATTTTATCTAATCATTCAGGTTAAGCTGTTTTAAATTTAATTTAGAAAAATAAAAGGGGTGGGAATATACTAAATTAATTACCATATAATATTAAATAATAACTTATCACAGTCAACACATAGTAATTTATCTTCACTAGGCAGCTCCCAAAGTTCTCCACAAAAATATGTGAATCTACAGTTCGGATGTGGAATGCTTTCAGTAAAACAATCATCAAGTAAGGAGCCCTCTTTTTCAATTAGACCTAATATTTCTAAAACTTTTCGGATAAGACGTGTTTGTAGCGTTCTTGGAATATCAATCCTCATAATATCTTTAATTGCTAACGATAATGCAACAACATGTCTCTGCGGTTTATTCATCAACAATTGTTCCACTACTTTCTTCTCACATAATGAGAGTAGATTATCCATATTGCTGATAAATAAGCGCTTATTTAAAATTTAAGTTATTATTATAAGAATAATTTAATAATATATGTATATGTGCAACTCGCTAAAATATGGCGTGGTTCCACTATCACTTTTCACAGCTGGAAAGGAAAATAAATTGATATGTAACTGATATTTTTCACTATAGCAGAGAAAATATGGTTATACAACTTCACACATTTTATACTCACCTAATATGATGCGGTTCACGAAGATTGTTTAATAAGAGTAGTATACAGTGTGTCCCTGGATAAAGTGCACAAACGAATGATAATGTGTAATGAATGAATGTTTCATAAACGTGGAATGGATGTGGCTACAATGATAATAAGTACTAGAAATATTTAATTATAATTATTTTTTACTAGTATTGTGATGCGGTTAGAGGATATCACCAGGGTTGTCAGAACGTTTCAATAGGATAGTTTTCTAGGGTTGTCAGAACGTTTCAATAGGATAGTTTTCCACCCCTTTTTCATGTCATACCATCCCTTTCAGGACTTGTATGAAAAATTTTAGAATCGTGAGCAAAAGAACTTACTTTCAAGTATAAAAATTTACAATTTTTTTTCTATCCCATTGTATTGAAACCACCCGTTTTCTGTATTAAATGAAACATACCTTTCATCAATTTTCAACCATTTATTATTTCCTCATAATATTATGTAATGATTACGTTTACATTAAATATTTATTTATTTATTTATTTATTTATTTATTTATGGATCCTTGGAAAACTAACAGCTATACAAAAATTTAGAAATAAGATTAACAACACATAGCCAATTACAGGTTCACACATTTAGCAATTAAGTATATTGAAAAAGAATGAGCCTTACTTACAACTATTACTTATACAGTGCAAATATGTTACAACTACTACAGATCACAAAATATTTCTGTAGACTATGACGCTAACCAACACCTCAACTACTATAGGTCGCAAAATATTTCTGTAAACTAAGACTATGCTAACCAACACCTCAACCCCGCAGCTGAAAGATCTATCACGAATTAAGATTGTTTACCTACAAGATATCGAATTAATTTGTTTTTAATAGTATTAATATTACTTGCAAATATATCAAAATCTAACATATTATTCATTAACACTTTATTCAAACTCCTACTAGCCCTACACAAAAAAAACTATTTTTCCTATAATTAGTTGAAGCTCGAGAAACAGAAATAGGACGATAAGTTCCGCACACTCCTAGAGAAAAAATAAAACAATAATTTCAAAGCATAGTTATGTATAGTATATTAGGTTAAAAGAAAATCTTATGATTTAGGTAAACATTTTTGATTATAATAGTATAATATGTATACATTTTGATTATAATAGTATGTAAAACATTTGAAAGAGACACATAAACACGCAATCGCAATATGAAATAGATATACCTTTGATTATAATAATACATGAAAAACTTATGAATCATACACTCGCATATACATACCCAAAGATGATTACATTATTTGATATATAATTGAAGCAAAATAGTTTGATATACATTTTGATTATAATAGTATGTAAAACATTTAAAAGAGGCACACAAACACACAATCGCAATATGAAATAGTCGTACCCAAAGATGATTACATTATTTGATATATAATTGAAGCAAAATAGTTTGATAAAAAAAGATAAAAGATGTTTATTCAGTAAGTAGGCCCACGGGTACTTTTACACGTCAAAAATCTACCAGCGCTTCGCAAGAGACCACTGCTGAGAAGAAGCGCCGCAAGAAACTCAACAGTTAGTCGTTTTTTAAATATACAATTTTAAAACTTAACCTAGCATTATATAAAACAATGAATATAACATACGATAAGAAATAATTGATTATAAAAAAACTTATGATTTAAATGACCTTATTTTAAATGGTGGTATAGTAGTAGCAATAGCAGCATAACAACAATAAATTTAGTGATGTGAAAATATAATATTATTACCCACAACGCAAAATATAACATTGAGTAAATAGTTAAAAGATTTATAGTTGAATACAACACGTGAGAATAATTCTGAATTCACTCCAGCTAATAAAACTATCCAGTCTTGATAGTTTACATTAACATCCCCAACTAACTCTTCAATTTCAGCATTTAATTCATCCCACATCACTATAAGTAGGTAAATATTCTCGTCATTATGATATCCTTCAATATATAATCGCCTGAGCAGTTTACTCACTTCTTGGGTGAATGTGTAAAGTGGTGTTGAAAGCTTCCATCTTTTAATTAGTGAGTTGTTTTGGAACTCATTAATCCACTTATTTTTACATCGCTCATGGAATGATTTTAAATAGGTATCCGAGTCATCGCTCTCATACGCTTGCTCTTCACATATGAGTAGATTTTCCTTATTCTCATCTAACACCTGCGCCTCTTGTTGCTTTTGTTGTTGTTGTTGTTGCTGCTGTAGTAGGGTGAGCATTGTTGTAGGAGTAGCTATGATAATGCTGCTACTACTGCCGACGCCACCATCATCTTCGTTGTTGTTGTTGGTATTATCTGTTAAACAATTTAAACTGTTTTATATATTTATCTTTATATCATATAAAACATAATTGGGGTGTTTTAGAGATATTTTTCAATTATTATAATCACACTTATATGATGGTTAGGTAGGGAGTACTTAATGAAAACTATACTACTAATAAACAAGTTAAAAAAAGCTTACATGCACAAGCTGTAGTAGTAGTAGTAGTAGTAGAGTCCATAGTTCTGTTGAGATAAAAATTGTTAAACACTTACATACTTTTACATTGACTTGCTGATGGAAGTGTTGGTGGAGGGGTAAAACTCAAAGATCCAGCTATTTTTTTTAGGACCCCGACAGATGATAGACACCCCCTGTTTAATACTTTCAATATATCCGTCATCCATATCGCTAAATCTAGAGGGTAAAGTTAACATCCCCTCAGACAATACTACAATTATCTGCATTTTATCGTTAAATTTTGATCCTTTTTTATAACAATCTAAAATTGGATAAAGATGATTAAGTTTTAAGTCCTGGGGTTTTAACCAAGACGTTGGATTTAAACCCACTGCGTTGAGATGTTCAATCGCAGATAATTGATTCGTTCCTGACATTATAAAATAATTAATTAGATATTATTAACAAACTCACTAACACTGTAAATTAAATGTTGTTATTCACTACTACACAGGGGGTGATATAATGTGTACTCAAACAGCTTGCGTTCTTATATACTCCATAAAATCGTGTGCAAATTTTTACGTTCTCACATCGTGTTACATACATGTGGTTACTAGCGGAAACGTTACTTTTGATAAGAGAATGCGGGAACAACAACTTACCTCAACTTTTGATGGGAACTTTTTAGATAACACCTTATGTGCTCGATTTCTATGTAGGTCTCTTCACGGCGGGAAGGCGTGTTATACAAAATTCATCAGCATTCGGATTAATTTCTAACTGATCCAACTCTTCACTACTCCAATGAATAACTTGCTCTAACATAAATTTATATTGTTCACAGTTGTCACTCAAAATCTTTGCTTCCCTTATAGGTAGAATAAATGCAGTGGTGGTGGTTTTGGAATCATAAGTAGTCGTAGGCGCTCTTACAGTGGTAGTAGTGGTGGTGGTGGCGGTGGTGGTGGGGTTGTTAGCGGCTGTAGATGGCGTGATTTTTTGTTTTGCAACTCGTACAGTTATCTCGATACCATCATCGTCTTGAATCACTTGATAATACTCTTTATTCGACCAAGATTGCTTTATATTAGCTCCACGTCTCCGTCGATGATTGCGGTGGTGGATGAGGTTTATTGCAGCAGTAGTAGGCTCCTTCAGAATTTCCATTTTAAATATAACCCAATTACCATCAATACATAATGGTAAGTCCATAATCTGATCCTGATGTATTATCGCTGTTTTAGTTGTTACTGTAGTGCCCCTCTCACCCATATAAAACTTGATATACCATTTTGATGATGATGAAGGGTCCATGGTTATATTCATGTCTATCACACTCGCTCGTTTTAAAATCCACGATTGGGTGCTGCATGATGGTAAATAATCTTCCTTATTAGGTGATAATGTAACATTTTTAACATCGGTATCTATGGTTGCTTTCAACTGGAGCAAAATAGTTAAAGGTAATAAATTTGAAATAAACATACTGGTAGAGTACTATTTAATCGTAGGTCACTGACTAGAATGAATCTATTCTCAACTAGATTTATAATGAAACCTAGCTCAACCCCCGCATTTCCGCTGTTAAGAACAAAGGACTTGAATGAACTATATATAATATTCAGTTGTTTCAATGCTGGAAACCGCCTACATTAGCTGATAGTGTTATCCATAAACCTATGAACTAACTATATCCTAAGACCTCACTCGTTCAATTAAATATAATAATTTATCAAACTCCTCATACAAAACACCCGATGGTTTTAATACCTACCTACACACCATAACAACAAGCAACGGCGGCTTCAGCTGCAACGGCGGCGGCGGCGGCGGCGGCGGCGGCGGCGGCGGCGGCGGTCCCCGACCCATCCATAGCCCATGCCCAAAACAACAAAAAAAAAAACATATACACCGAACACACTCAATACCTACTCTGAATTTTTGAATTACCGAAATATCGCTTTTTATGCAGTTGGGGAAACATTATCTTTACACCACACCCATACAACTCACATACATTTACTCGCCACAACACAGTTTACCAACCGCAAATAAACACTGGTCCAGAACCGGTAATTCCACCTAATTGTTAATAAAATAAGTTTTATTTTTAATTATTGTATTCAAATTACGTATGTTTTTATATCACCCAATTGTCAATAAAATAGTCTTGATTTTTAATGATATTATAAATGGTGTATTTTCATAAGAATAGTAATGCTAAATAGCTCTCTTTTTTGCGATATGAAAATATAGACTGTGTTTTGTACTCATACCATCTTTCATTTACCTGCTGCTGCTGCTGCAGCGTCTTCTAACTTTAGCATAGCGCAAATTTATTGATAAGCTTGATTGTGTAAAACGCGGTTACAGAGCTATCAACAAGTTTTTAACGTTAGAGATTACCCCACGACCCTAGCTAGAGTAAGCTATATTTTGTATGTCACACTGCGAAATATAGTCTGCGTTAATACTCATATCATCCGCCATCTTTAACCGCTGCGCTGCCGCGCAGCCTTACCTTCTAACTTCTACTTTCATAGCGTAGCGTAAATTTAATGAAAAACTAGCCGATTGTCGCCCTCTAGATATGCCGCACCTATAGAACTGACATGTTCACTGACGCCCTCTATACCACACCTATAGAACTGGCACGTTAACAAAAAAACTTAGGATGTTTATTAGCGCGCTATCATACCATTTGCGGATTTTTATGGAACTACTACTGCGAGTCGCAGCAAGCGTTATAATTTTAGGTATAGGTATGAAGATCAATCGATATACACAACTACCTCAGCAGCGCCATCTATACTATACTGATAGTACGATTACGGCCTTTATGGAACCACTTATCGACTTTTCACACACACACCATCCGTATTTCGCCGCCTGCGGATTTTTTTGGAACTACTACGACTCATAGCAAACTAATTCACCTACATGCGCTAGTGGCGCCCTCACACCATTCGTATCACACCTCTTGCGGATTTTTTTAGAACTACTACGACTCATAGCAAACTAATTCACCTACATGCGCTAGTGGCGCCCTCACCCCATTCGTATCACACCTCTTGCGGATTTTTTTGGAACTACTACGACTCATAGCGAACTAACTCGCCACCTCGCCTCCGCCTCTGGTCCAGAACCGGCAAAAACACACTACTCCAATGGAATATTTTACTTATGAGTCTTATGACTTATGATATTTTTCGTGAATTCAATTTCATTTCAGGGAAGGATGCCATTTATAAATATCTTACATTTGAAATAAATGAAAGAACTGATTTAGATAGTTGAAACCACTTCTTTCGTGACTTAAAACACCCACTAACCTATATGGACGAAATCGCGGGCAAAAGTCACTAATACAGCCTTGTTAACAGAGTTCCACTTTAATCTTTAAGTACCTACAAAAAAAGTATGTGGAGTGTCATTATGATTTGAACTACTCATCCTGATATAACTAGCTGATACAACTAGCCTTAGCACTTAATTATACAACTTGTAATAAATTAATAATTAACGCTAAAGCCTTCATTATTTGGTACCCTTAACGAAACTGAAAACCTCGCTGATCTACACGCTTCTAAACTTCGTAACCGAGATTTCTTCACGGAAAACAAGTTTTTCACTTTATTTCCTGTTTAAGTTCACAGATGAGAAAAGTTTGTTAGTTTCTTTACGCCAGAAATTGATTTTTGAAAGCTCACACAGGGCCTTTTGTTTGATCAGTAGTTAAACAAACTAATTGTTAAAAATCGAAAAAGGAATTGAAAATTTTACACATTTTCTTGAGATTCCTTCAAATTTTCGATTCCTTTTTAAAGTTTTGACAATTAGTTAAGTAGTTAAACAATAGGCCCTTAGTTATTAGTAAATTGATGAGCCACTATAGAAGCTTGTCGCATAAAACCAACGATTAATTATTATTTCTATGTCATTTTTATCTCGTGACTTGACGCTGTCATTATGACAAGACTCTATGGTGGATTTATATTTAAAGTTAGAATAGAATATAATAGAATAGAATAGTCTTTATTTCGTCATCACAGGTAATTATCAGGTGACAATGTGGTAAAATATGCAGCAATTCCATGACGCGCCTTTTGGCATACGTAATACATTATAAATTATTTAAAACTTAAACTAATACAAAATAATAATAATATATAAATGTTAATGTCAAAACATGATAACAATTCATTACAAATTACACTTTTTGTTTCTTGATAGTACACCTTTAAGTTTGGAGTTTAAGTTTGGACCCGCCCTCGCTTCGCATCGGTTTGTATGAGTTTTCTGTAACACCCGTAGATAAATTTAAAAAAAGAAAAAAAAAACGAATTAAATTAAAAAATGAATAAAAATGAATAAAATGTATGAAATACGTAAAATAAATAAAATTAAGAAAATGAATAAAATAAATAAATAAAAAAATATAAGTAAATAAAATAAATATATATTTTGTAAAGTACAATTTTTTCATCTTTATTATCTTACTAGTTATTTTTAGTTGGAAATGTCCAAAAGCCCATTTTGAAAGATAATCGCGAATAAACAAGTAGGTAAAAATTACCCTGCAGCTTCAGCACTGAAAAATAAGAACTTGAAGTAAGGTAATCCTAGTTTCTAGCACTTTGTAGTTAGCTCATATCACTCACATTCAATTATACTTATTAAGCAAACCAGCGTGTACCTAGTTGCAAAAGAAAAGCATAATCATTTGAGCAACATCGGTAAGTATCATCTATGATACGACGTACACGTAATAAAGAACAATGTACAGTAGTGTGGAATAGGGTACCAAGAGTTTAGACATACCTAATAACGCAATTACGCAAGCTAACACACACGCACGCAGACAAATAAGCACACACACACATACTTATCGTTGGGGCAGACGGTAATGAGGCTTAAATTATAATTGCAAGGTCAAATCATACAAGTCAATTTTAAAAGACCAGCCTAACACAGTAAAGACGAAAAGAAACTCATTTATTTTGGATGAATGTATTTTGCAAAAGGAATCACACTAAAACTTGAAACTAAAAATTAATTTTTCAACAAAAGTAGTCAACTGGTTGAACTAAAACCAAAATTACAAATTAAACGTAGATAGAGGATAGTAGATAACAGCAAATAAAATCACAAATTACATTTTAATGCCCCTTGACTATCGCTGTGATCAACCCATTATAAAAATATATTCCTATTCCACTCTTCAACAGAACTACACGTTTGATAATGAAGACTTTATTAACTGTGAGTTTTTTTCTAGTTCTCGTCTGTCATTGCTCCAGCAAACAATACAGAGTGTACCTGGACAGCATAGAAGAGTGCAAAGAGCCTGAGCCTCCTTTTGCAGCATCATTACCGTTCGTAGTTAACATAGAGGTGTTTAACAACAGTGACGGATTCAGTCTAGTAAGAGGCAACATCACAGTACTAAAGGATATGCAAACAACAGATTTAAACGGTACTTTTAAATTTGGAACAGAATCATCTCGTGGAATCACTTGGAAATTGACAATGGAAAACGTCACATGCAAACACTTTCTCTTCAAAAGCCTTCTCACTGGTTTCGGGGTAGTGTTGAAAGGATGCATGATTAAAAAAGGAGTGTATCACATTAGGAATGTGGATATCGACGCTATAGATTCAGCGTTTATGTGGGTCCCGACGAGGCATTTTGGGCGGTATGTTTCGAGGGTGTTCCTATTCAATCAGAGTCACACGGTGGCTTGCTGGATAGCACGTGTGCGTATATGGCCTTTAAGCAGTAAGCGGAAGTCTTGGTAAATCTTTGGTATGGTGTAATGAAGATATGAATACATTTTCTTGTAATTTAAAAAGTTTTTAAATTTTTAGCAAACTAAAACTACACTAAATACTAAGCCTCTTAGTATTTTATTTAATTCAGCCGCCATTACTGTCAAGTAAATAAGTGTTGTGACATAAGTAATATAGTTTGACTAAAAAAATAGAGCAAGTAATGTGTTATACATCTTGATCATTTATTTATTGTGCTTTTCAAACCGGATTTGATGTTAGTACCAACCCGAACCCCATTATATTCAGAATTGGGATACAGATCTTTTTTGAGTCCTTATTATTGTTATTTTGTCCATCTGTACCAGCCACAAACTTTCCTAGAACTCAGGGTCAAAAAAAAATAGTGCAAGGAAGTGGCTTGGCCGTTTTCTGCTTTGTATTTGGGTCTCGTTGCGTTGGGATGTTGCAGTGTTACTATCAAATTCAAATTCAAATTCAAACGACGCGCTGGCCTAGTGGGTAGTGACCCTGCCTACGAAGCTAGTGGTCCTGGGTTCGAATCCCGGTAAGGCCGGATTTTTGTGAGATGAGCGCGAATAGTTGTTCCTGAGTCATGTATGTTTTCTTCTATGTATTTAAGTATATATTTCTCTATATAAGTATTTATATCGTTGTCTAGGTACCCATAGTACAAGCCTAGAGCTTAGTTTGGGACTAGGTCAATTGGTGTGAGATTGTCCCCTTATATTATTATTACTATTATTATTATAAATTCAAATAATTTATTTGCTGAAGGTAGGTAAAACAGATGTTACATTTTAATATTATGTACAACTACATCCCGCCCAGAGGCATAAAAAATCTTATATGTTTAACATGCGTCATGCTTGAACATTAATCTAATTTGTCAATTGATTTGGCGTAGGTAACTTATAATTTTTTATCTTAGTAGCTGTTAACCATGTAGAAGTTGATTATCTCTATAACCTTGGGAACAGGCATTTTTTTGGAATAAAACCTCCCGCAAAGAAACAAAAAATTATAATCACATATCATTCAATTTTAAATACATAATAACAATTAATTACAGTATTTTTTTTAAAGTCCCATTTTATCGTTTTGTCCATTTATATTTCGTAATTCTATTTAAAATTGGGTAAGTAAAGTTTTTGGAAGAGATGTAAATTATATTTTTTTTCGATAGTCGTCATCCTGAAGATCATGGAACTGCGGCTCTTTTTCTTTTTTTTCCTCTAATATTTTAGAAATCTTTTTTTTAGTTATGAAGTTGACATTTGTAAACTTTAATGACCGACAAGCTTGTTGCCTTCGTATTTAATGAAATAGAAAAAAAACTGTCACTTCTATATCTGTCAATGTCAAATCAAATCAAAGTAAACAAACAGTTCAATTCAAATAAGTAAATTCAAGTAAATCTTTGTAATTCTCCATTTCCACAGTCCGTGTGGGATTGCCTGAATTCATTGCGTGGATTGTACAATTCAAAAGTGCTCTCGTGGCTATCAAAAAGCAGGGCAAGAGTCATCGAGAAAGGAAGAAATCGGTGTCCAAGAAGAAGTGCCAAAGGGTTCGAAAATAAATCGTAGACCAAATATCGTGCAAAGGTCTTAGAGCAAAGCGGCAAAACGAAAGTCCGGAGTTCGTTCTGAGATCGTTAAAAATATTTCTAAAAACACTGATCACATGAAACACAAGCAAACAGAAAAGAGCCGTTGTATTGAATCGTTTGTTTACTTTGATTTGATTTGACAATGACAGATATAGAAGTGTTTTTTTTCTTTTTCATTAAGTACGAAGGCAACAAGCTAATCGGTCATTAAAGTGTACAAATGTCAACTTCATGACTAAAAAAAATATTTCTAAAATATTAGAGGAAATAAAAATAAAAGAGCCGCAATTTCTTGATCTTTAGGATGACGACTATCGAAAATAAATATAATATACATATCTTCCAAAAACTCTACTTAGGCTATTCTGACGAACTCAATGTTATTTATAATAAACTACGAGTAGCTGTTGCCCGCGACTTTGTCTGCGCAGAAAAATAAGGCTATGTTACTCAGGGATAATGTAACATTCTAATGGCGATAGAATTTCGAAATCGGTCCAGTAGATTTTAAGTTTATTTGTTCCAAACATACAACCAAACTTTCCTCTTTATTACATTATTAGTGTAGATATATTTAACGTAGAAAAAAAACAAGTCAAAAACGGAAGACAGACGACGCGTCGAGCCTAGTTCCTACCATGCCTACATAGCTAGTGGTTCCGAGTTCGATTTCTCGTATGGGGAAATATTTGCGTTATGTTATGAGCTCCAGTATTTGTTCCCGAGTCTTGCATGTTTTCGATGTGTGTATGTATTTCTCTATATCAAGTATGCTTATCGTTGCTTGCTTAGTTCCATCCTAGAGACTAGATAAAGTTTGATTCTTCCTCCTATATTTATTGAAATACATACTTGAGTTAACAACGGGTCATGTTCTTATCCAGTATCCAATACTCGCGCTCATCAAACAAAAATTGACCCTAACCGGGAATCGAAGCCTGTACATGTACAGTCACGAGATTAAATTTGATACCCACCTTAGGTCCAAAGTCAATCTGACATTGTTCAACAATAAAGTTGAGTTTCCTAAAAGATACAAATGACATGACATCTCTAATGACATTTACGACTTCTAAATTAACGCTCGTGACCGTACCACTAATTTCTTAGACACGGCTCTTCCTCGGCATTAGGGTAAAAAATCCGTTCCTTTCATGCATCATTTCAAACTCTGTAAGTAAACTGTTACGATTCAACGTTATATTTAAAACTAGCGTCCCGCCCTCGCTTCGGTTCGGATTATGTGAGTATGCTATATAGCCTTTCTGGATAAATGGAATATCTAACACTGAAAGAATTTTTCAAATCGGACCAGTAGTTCCTGAGATTAGCGCGTTCAAGCAAACAAACAAACAAACAAACTCTTCAGCTTTATAACATTAATAGTATATAGTACCTATAGATTCGAACAAGTCTCTCATTAAAATCATTAGCTTGCACCAAAACTGCCGAAACTCGGTTGCTATTGCTTAATTTGAGAGATGTTTATCAAGTCGCACAGATTGGGGATCAGTACCTTTACCATGAGTTGCAATTACCGTACTCACTAGCGAGTCGAATGCTCTGTCTCTCGCAATCTTTAAGAACACTGCGAGGTCTGCGAGGGACAGAGCATTCGACTCGCTAGCGAGTACTTTAATTCTCACTCATGGTAAGGGTAAAGCAGACAAAAGGGATGCCCCGTCAAAGCGGTGGAACCTTCCAGAATTTATGAGGCATGAGCTCATTTTGACGTCACAGATAATGGTTTATAAGCTTCGTAAAACGGTTAAGAGCTTTGGGAAGCTTTGAGGCGAGCTTATAGGTATTTTACAGGACACTGTAATTATTTAAGGGGCAGGTTTTTTGATTTCAAGAAAGATTGATGTCAAAATTTATAGGACCATAGATAAGTCGATCATCAAGGGGTAAAAAGATAAAAGATAAAAGATATTTATTCAGTAAGTAGGCTGCACGAGCACTTTTACACGTCAAGAATCTACCAGCGCTTCCCAAGAGGAGACCACTGCCGAGAAGAAACGCCGCAAGAAGCTCAGCAGTCAGTCGTTTTTTAACCATATTTTATACTACAATGATACTACTTAGTCTAGCATTGTATAAAGCTATAAATATTAAATTAAATATAACATCAAATAGCATGCGTAGTTCAGCAGGAAAACATGTCAAAAATATTACGAGAGAGACAAAGGGAGAAAAAAAAGAAGAAAAAAAGGGCTTAGACCAAGCATTTTTATCTGTTAGATAGTCCTCGACCCTATAGTAGGCTTTACATATTAACGACTTTTCTAAGTAATTTTTAAGTGCTGGAAAGGGTAATGTCAAGGGTCTATTCTATACGCTAAATCCATATTGAATGTTATCGTTTCAACGTTAGGCCGGCTCTTATTTGCTTGACAGTAATAACGACCGAGTTAAAAACAATACGATAACATGTCAAAGGCATTATGTATTTACCCAGTAGAATAGGGGCAGAGATCTTATTGTACATTTGTATAATTTGACCAATAGACACAATAATATTAATAATATAATCAATTCCCAATTTCAAAATATTCTCTTAATTTTGAGAGCCACCTAGATTCGTTGCTTTTTCATAATTCATAAAAAAGTTTTAAAATTATAAACGAGATAAACTTTAGTGGTTCAAAAAGTATGGATTTATTTCGAATGCGCTGTTTTAAAACTTAGATATGCAGTATTAAAATTATTCTTTCTTTACCACAATCATTAAAACTTTAATAACACCATTAATATTACAACGTTAAAATATTCCTAACCGGAATAGAAGAGGCTTTCTTATACCGTAACTAGCGACCCGCCCTCGCTTCGCTTCGGTTTATGAGAGTTTACTGTAACACCCGTACATAAAACAGAGTTTATTATACATAAAAACCTTCCTCTTGAATCACTCTATCTATAAAAAAAAAACGCATCAAAATCCGTTGCGTAGTTTTAAAGATCTAAGCATACGTAGGGACAGACAGCGCGAAGCGACTTTGTTTTATACTATGTAGTGATACTATCTAATGATGGACAACCTGTACCTATAGATAAACACATATACTTAAATAAACCCAAGACTTATTAATAAATACTGGCGCCTATACCAGGAACCGAACTCAGAGCCTCTAAATGGGAACGTAGGCAGGGCAACAAAGCTAGACGCGTGCTAATAATTGACAACATTTCATTTTGGTGACACCTGCAAATTAATATACGAATCGAAAGGGTTTTACCTCCTGAACACGGCAATATATTTATTTTGATTTATTTTTCTTTATTTACAAAATTACAAGTAAGTTAATAAAAATATCGATTTTTACCAATACTATGCCTGAATAGATATAATACCATTGCCTTTTTCACGACAAAAAAAGCTGTCATACTTCAAATTAGACATTGACACTATTGACAGATGGATAGAGACTAACGCCCACTTGCGTGGACCAGAGTTAGCGTCTTAACCCGAGGTTAGGCGGCAAACCACGTACAAAAGTAGACGCTTAACTCTGGGTTAAGGGCTAACTCTGGTCCGCGCAAGTCCGCCTTAGGGCCATTTGCACGCAGAATTTAACCCTGGTTTAAGGCACTAACTCGAGTTAGTAGACGTCAGATTCATACGAAAACTGTCATTTTAACTCGAGTTAGTGTCTTAACCCAGGGTTAAACCTTTCGTGCAAGTGGCCCTTTATCGGTTGACATGACACTTTTTTATATACAGATTGGACTAACGTAATATGTCCATTGTGTCGTAGAAATGAAGTTACGCCCTTTTAGAATAAGTACATCTTAATAAATTAATAATAAAATAATTATTCATTCTAGAGAAAATTTAAAACTATTAGTGTCTTTCTCCTTCCAAACAGTATCTATAAAACGAATAAAATTAAAGTCTTGAAAATATGAAATCTTGTCAATTACAGCTCACTTTTCCGTCGAAAATTGTGATAACAGTATTGCAGACCAATAATAGCGGCTTATTCCACACACCAATAAATCTACCAATTTCGATACAGTACAAACAAAATCCACCATTCATTTCTAGAACGAAGTGCCTCGAAGCTAGTTTGCAGAGGATCAAATCAGTAATTGTGTCTTATTCCTACGATGCGGAC
Source organism: Acleris laterana (assembly GCA_963966035.1). Lineage (NCBI taxonomy): Eukaryota > Metazoa > Arthropoda > Insecta > Lepidoptera > Tortricidae > Acleris > Acleris laterana. Next base: position 3,111,591 of record OZ014440.1, read on the forward strand.
CCCTAAATCACTGTTTGATTCAAAAAGGTTATATCTTACTTCATACAGTTGCCGAAACAACCTTATATTTTACATAAGAAAGCTCAAATTTCGTTGTTATAGGGACTTGAAAGAGTAACCTTGTAAAAATTGTATTGAGAATTGTGTTGTTAGTCGTTTAGGTAGCCTTATACAAGATTTGCGTCCTTATCTCACTTGTTGAACGAAATAGAGATGGAATGTGTGTTCTAAATGGTGTATGGGTTCGGTTGTTAGAATTTCGTTTGGATGCGTTATATGGGGCACGATGTCTTTGAGTAGCGAGTGTGTATAGTTTGTCTTATTTCTGTTAGGTTTGCTGGAATTCCTTGAATGGAGTTTGGTATTTTTATTACAGTTGGATATATTACAAGCTTTTATTTAACTACACGTGTAACGGCTTTGAGACAGATCTTGGTAGTTAAAAAAAACGTTATTGTATTGGGCTGGAATTTGAAATAAAATAGTCTGTCAAAAGTTGATCTGATAATGAAGTAGAAAGGTGCCGATAGGTTTTGACTGTACTTAAAGTAGACACACCGGTCTTAATAAGCAGATGATAGTGCAGAAAAAAGTACAGTCAGCAAGGAAAAAACTTATTTTAGTACTCAAATTCTGGATATAAAATTTGTACAGATGTAGTGAATAATCCTTTCACATAATTTTTGGTCGGATAACTTCGTGTTTATCTTGCTTTCTCAGTTGGCTTATTGATGGGTACTGAAGCTAATTGTGAAAGCTAGATAAATACGAACTAATCCGACAAAAAACGATGGGAAAGGATTATTCACTACATTTGTACCTACTTTTAGATCTAGAACATAATACTTTAGTATCTGGAAAAAAATCTGAGGGTGAAAACTAGTTTTATTCGGACGAAGTTGCGGGCAAATACTAGTATAATTAAACATCTGATTAATAAAAGCCTAAACTAGTGGTTTAACGCTGTCTTACTCGCCCCTATTTCATATTGGTGTAGTTGGACGGATTGCAGACAAAGTATGGGTCTTAACCATGTCTTAAAAAAAACATCGCAAAGGGTCTCGATCAACAGCCGCCCAATCAGTGCTACATTTTTAATAAGATACTCTAATAAATGACCCCCGGTTGGATTCTACTCCGCTGATTTCCTCGTCAATTAGAATTTAACTGAATAAATGCGCGGGTCGGATGTCTAATCCAATTAAATGGATGTAGTCCAAGCCCGGCTGCCATACACGTGTCATCCTCAGGATCTATAATATATCAAGGTCAAAATACATAACGGGTCACGACAATATAGTCTTTACCGGCTCTGGGGCCCAAGGGCGGGTACACTACATAATCTCAAAATATTTTGGATAAACACGAATTTCAGAATTCCTATTTAGAAATCTCCGAATCATCACTATTCCGAATTTTATTTTCCCGAAGCAGTCACGACTTTTTTTTAGTTCGGAATGAATCACATTTCTGACTTATTAAAAGCGAGAAAAATATTTTCCGAATATCACAATTCCGACATAATGGAAAAAGAATTTAGTAATTCCGAATGTTCCTATTCCAAATCCCGAATATTCGTTATTCCGAAATTTTAGCAACCCGGAATCTCTAAGATCTTTATTTCCAATTTAGCGCCTGATTTAATATTGTATAATAGGTAATGTGCTCGTCATCTCACCTAACTTTTGTTTTAAGTAGAATACTTCAATTCAGTTCAAGTGGTCGTCAACATTCGTAAATATTATATTCGAAAATTCGTAATACTCGGTAATATAAAATTCGAGATTTTGATAATGTGGCCTTATGTTTTCTACTATTGTAAAAATTCTGAATTATGAAATTCGGTATTTTCAAATTCGAGAATTTAGTGTGTTCCCGCCAGAGGCTTACTTATTAGTCAAGATGCACAACGCTAAGTTAGCAATTTTAGAAAATCGAGAAAATATGGATTGAAGGAAGCTGATGGCAGATTGTGTCGACCTCCATGTCAACTCTATTCTTCGAGCCGATAGAAAACAGAGGCTCTAGACAAGATGCCTAACGCTATCGAAAACCGTTTTCGAAAACTGCCAAAGTGTATGGAACTGACATAAGCCCTTGACACGACCACTGGCAGCTTACGTCAATCCTATACATTTTCGATAACGATCACGATCTCGCCACGTATGTTATCTATGGCTACTGTAACGTTAGCAGCGATTCATCGATGATACTGCAATACCGCGTAACTAACAAATTCGATAAGTTGCAAAATGTACCTACCTTATAAAAACTGAACAAGAGCCAACTGACCATACTCAGTGTAGGGTTCCGAAGACGTTCTTCAAAAAAACTATCCCGAAAAACAACAAGTATGAACTAAGTCTATATAAGTTATTTGGTGCTATCTTAGATGACTTCAGTAGGTAAAAACACTTAAGTAAGTCGCCTGTTTCTCCAACCGACCAAGTCTACTTAGTCTTGAAAGTTATGCCTTCGTAAAGTTTAAACAATGAACCCTGAATATGTTAAGAGTGCAATATAACAACGCTTTCAGGATACTAAGGGGCTACCGCAATATTGTAGTGCACCGATATTCTGCCGAGGCACGTACTTCAATTACTCCACAAGCGTAACACATTTTGAATATAAAGCGTAATAAGCGTAAGATTAGATAACTACAAATCAAAAACAATTTTTAATAAAAACTCGTTGGGATATACTCTTTTTTTTGTAATTAACTGGGGCCTGTAACACAGGGTATCCTAGCTGTGTTCCCAAAGCCACTGCTATTTTGATTTGTAAGATTTTCAATATTAAAAAATCTTTTTTAAAATTTGCATTTTCTCCCAGGTAGGAAATGAAGTTCTTCGCGTCCTCGTTTTCTGCCGAAAAGCAATCCTTTCCGAGCATGTTCGAGTAAACATAATTAACCTTTGTGTGGCAGTCGGTATTGGAACAGGCCCTCGGAATTGCGCGTGCCGCCGATTCCTTCGGCAATAATGTACGGAATAGCTGTATAATATCGAGAGTAGGCCTATGGCAAAATTAATTTAATTATTTAGCTGAATTTGGAGAGCGTTTGTGAGAATGTCATCTCGTGCGGTGTTAAGTGGACAAAATTAAAAGATGTCAGTCATGTTATTTTCTTCGTTCTTTAAGGGTTTTGAAGTCAAACTAGATACCTTTATAATTTCGCCACTATCCGTCTGTCTTTATGTCCACACACTTTTTCTGCATAACTACCAAAGTTACTAAACTGAAATTTTGTACACATATTTTTTATAGATATTTTTTTTTCTTTTATTCTTATTCTTTTTCATTGTCATTTTCATTGCATTTAATTTTTACGCACTAAGGTGAATGACGAATTATGTATAGAGAAAGTACAGGTACACAGTTTCCAAATATCAAATGGAAATAGCCATAACGATTAACGATTCACGTCATGAAGCAATTTACTATTTGAACTCCCAAAATATACATACGAGTACATACATACCTGCACGCCTTTAATCCCAGAGTGGGGTAGGCAGAGCTACAGAATTACCTACAACTTTAAAAACTTGTTGATAATTCAGTACGTAACCACATTTTACAAAAATAGACTAAAATGTTTTTACCAGCGTATTAGTGCCAGGTTGCAAGTCCGTTGCTTAAAAGAACGACAAGCCTTTATTCGGCGCCTTTAACGACAACCACGGGAAGACATGGAGTAGCACTATTCCCAAAATATATTTAGGTATTATAATTCAAAGTGCCGTTAAGTGAAACGCAAAATGGTATCATTATCCCTTTTCCAGGCCATCTATTCCACTGAGTACATGCTATCGTATTGTTAAAAGATAAAAAGACATACCTACCTACATACAATAAATCACGCCTGTTTCCCAGAGGGGTAGGCGGAGAACACTTCTTTCCACCTGCTACTATCCCGACAGATCTCTTTCGAAGACAAACGAGCACACAGACCTGATGGTAAGTGGAAACTCTGACCCATAGACATTCGCATTCACAAGACTGCAATGAATCCTAAGACTGCAAATGCGTTGCCAACTCTGAGGACTAAGATGGAATGCCTCTATGGTAGTCATTTCACCGGCTGTCGTATCCCCAAACCGGAACACAACAAACAAACAAATTACTTTTATTGGGATTGTTCATGACTAGAGCACTGTCGCATTTGCCTGCGAAGTAATTAGGAGCTGTTGACAATACGATAACAAGTAAATGCAATATGGTTTTACCCTTTTACCCAGTACAATGCAGGCCCTACAAATCCAAAAAAAGAACACCCGTTTGCAACAAACCGCCCTTTTACTGCATCTTTTTTATTCTAAATATCTTCAATATCATCCAAACGAAACGATAATCTGCCGGGTATCGAACCGCAACTCCCAGGTGGCGGTTCCCAATCTCCGTGAAAAGGGTCAAGATACCCTAATTTTACGGTGGCATAAACCGTAAGCAAAGTGTTAGTCAATATTGTTGGCTTGAACCGATGTCGTTGGGAAACAAACGTATGCTCGTTATAAGTCCTTTGGGTATTCGACAAATTGGAGCGGAGGTGTTTAGGTTAAGAGCGCAAATTAGATATACTTTCACCCGAACTCTTAATTCAATTTGGAATTAACTGAATTATATACAAGATTGGGTTTTAATTTGATGTGAGCCCCGATATGTTTTACTAACGTCATGATTGGTCAAACTCAGATGTAGCTCTACATTTAAGTATCTCGTCACAGTGATTGGTGTACTTAATTCAAACTAGTCTCACTTTAATACTAACGTATTAAAGTGAGACTAGACTTGTGACAAGGTACTCGAATCGTCCGCTTCTACTTAGTTCAACTATTTAGAGTACTTAGTACAGTTTAGATAGTCAACAACCTACAACCTCTCTCTTCCAAAAACTAACTGCCACTGTCACGTTGCATTTCATCGTTTTTTTATCTTGTTATTTTAGTTTGAGTAGAAAGTTTAAATGTACTCTATTGAACCTGTCCGTATAGTGGTATTTTTTTTATACCTATAAGGCCTTTATTCGTATGATCGGAACCAAATTTTGCATTACACTTTTTCTGTAGTTTTACGATGGCATAAACCGTAAGCAAAGTGTTAGTCAATATTGTTGACTTGAACCGATGTCGTTAGGAAACAAACGTATGCTCGTTATAAGTCATTTGGGTATTTGACAAATCGGAGCGGAGGTATTTACGTGTAGTAGCGCAAATTAGATATACTTATATCTAATTTGCGCTCTTAACCTACACGTAAATACCTCCGCTCCGATTTGTCAAATACCCAAAGGACTTCGGGTGAAGTGAAAGTTCACTTCACTCGAATCGTAATTCAATTTGGAATTAACTGGATTATATTATTATACAAGATTATAGCCCCGTGTGGTTCCGAGTGTTATTCTTTCAAAAACAACTGACGGTCGGACGCACGAGCGAAATCGCAGTGAGTTGGCAGCATGGCTTTCGTCGATAAAATGGAACGTACTGGGTAGTGATTCTCACTACCCAGGCTGGCTGCCTAATTGTAAATGCACGCGCTCAAATGTGTTTTGTTCGCTCTGACGGGACTACTTAAACTTGCCGATGCGATTTCGCTCGTTCGTCGGGCCGTCCATTGTTTTTGAGAGAAAAACACCCCTGGGTTAGAATAGTGCCACTCCATGTCTTTGCGTGGATGTCGTAACAGGCGACTAAGGGAATAAAGGCTTATAGTACTGTTAGGCGATGGGCTTGCAAATGTTGTTACAGAATTATACTGGTAAACATCTTAGCTAATGCAAAAAGAGGTCACAGAATTATCAACAAATTTCTGGAGTTGTTGGTACTTAGTTTGTGTATTACTATGGTTTTATCAAAGTGTCAATCTCAAACATCGTCTTTCCAAAGCCGAGCTTAGGCCCTTGCCAAGATGCATTACGCTAACTAGCGTTTCTATTATTTTTGTTTTTAAGCCAATCGCATCACTGGTAGATCATGTGACTCTTCGTATCACGTCATCTACCAGTGACGCGATTGGTTAAAACACGAAACGAATAGAAGGGTGTTTTCACTAAAAAGTGTACCCAATTAAGGACTGAAATTAAGGAACTTTAACTTTGTCAGTTTTGTGACGAAAATTAGCTGTACATTGACGGCCGCATTGTATGGCTAATTTTCGTCACAAAACTGACAAAGTTAAAGTTCCTTAATTTCAGTCCTTAATTGGGTACACTTTTTAGTGAAAACGCCCAGAAACGCTAGTCAGCGTAATGCATCTTGGCCATGGCCTCTGGTAACGTCGCATTTCCAAAATCTTATAAAAGTTGGTTCTTATTTACCAAAAAAAGTTTCTATTAATCCTTGCAATATATCAAAGCTTTCTTTAGACTCTAGAATTCAAGTTTTAACTGTTACTGATCACCAGATTTCAACATTCACAAATCGTATTTTTCCCTAAGCTAGACCATTGGACAGTCCAACTTCTCTTACCTAAACTAGTAAATCCACTGCGGTACCCCGAATTTATCTGTGTTTATTTGTTCGGCTGACGCGGGGCAAAGTTGCAGGTATCGTCCGGAACGCCACGTGTGATTTAGGGCTGTGGTTAGGAATTCGTTTGCCTTTGCTCATGGTAACGATGGGGTTAAAGTTGTCTTCATTCGATAATTTATTGAGTTGTAAACGTGTTTTCCGTTTATACAGGGTGTTTTAACTGGGGAAATCCAAAACCATTAGGTTTTTTTTTTGTTAAATCTTTTTCAGTAATTTTTTGCTCAAGAGTGAGTTTTCCGTAAAATGAATTGCCAAAAAAAAAACAATCTCCTATGGTTACGGATTTCCCCTTAATATCCTAGTTAACAAATCACATTATGCATATAGGGTGAGGTACGAATATTGCTAGTCTGTGAACACTTAGAGATGCTTCTGGTTTATACATATATCTCTCGCTCTTAATAAAGCATTACATACTAAAAGCTATTGCACTCTAAAAACATGCAAGATTGATTATGTCAAGATTCGAGCATCGTATTTATAAGGAAATCTATAATGATATTGTCTTGTTCCGTGTTGTCTAGTTGATAAACGCGGCTACCGTCTCTTGACAAAATTTGCCAAAGATTGTAATTTATCGCTTACATTTCATAGTATATTGACATACAAATACAAAGGTGTTCGACAATGTTGACGGAACCCGTTGCGCAGAGCTCCTGATTCCCGTGGACAAGGCACGGAGCGCCTGTCGCTACTCTAAAATATCCTGATCTATGAAGGTGAAGCTAACCTAATTTAGGAAATTAGTTTAGTTGCGGGTGGTAGGACCTTTAGCAGGGTCCGTCCGGATCGCTACCACCATCTTATCCAATAACCTACCGCCAAACAGCAGTGTTCGCATTGTTGTGTTCCGGTTTGGGGATAAGACAGCCGGTGAAATGACTAGCATAGAGGCATTCCATCTTAGTCCTCAGGGTTGGCAACGCATTTGCAGTCTTAGGATTGCATTGCAGTCTTGTGAATGCGAATGTCTAATGGGTCACAGTTTCCACTTACCATCAGGTGGCCTGTGTGCTCGTTTGCCTACTCAACGCCATAAAAAAAAAACTTAATTAAGGAAATTAGTTTACACTACCCATTTATTATTCATTCCCCGTGTGGTAGCCGGATTAGAATGGTGTCACTCCGTGTCTTTCCGTGGGTGTCGTAAAAGCCGACTAAGGTAATAAAGGCGTGTAGTACTGTTAGGCGATGGGCTTGCAACCTGTCACTAATACACTGGTAAACATCTTCGCCTAAGTGTGCAAAATGTGGTTACAGAATTATCAAAAAGTTTTTATAGTTGTTGGAAATTCTGTGGCTCTGCCTAACCCTCTCTGGGAATAAAGGCGTGAGTTTATGTATGTATGTGTATTCACTATTAGTTTGAAATAAAATATGCGATCTAGTTTTATTATTATATCCTAAGCACAATAAAATTGTAAATGTTTTTATTCATGACACCATACGAAATTACTTTCATACAACATGTCGTTATGACACTCGGAAATGAGTATTTTTATTATTAGACCGCTACGTTATTAAAAAAATATACGCTTTTTTTTTGGTTATGTTTTGTAGGTAGTTAGTTGAAGCGCACCCTGTTCTAAGTATACGTAGTCATAAAATATAAAGGTGGCACAAATCTCAATATTCTTTTTTTAAAATACATACCTTACCTTTCCTATATTTAGAACTTTTTAAACTTAAACGTTTCCCTTCGCCTCGTTCATGACTAGAATCATTTGTCGAGCGGCGATTAATCAAGGTTTGTTTGATTGATGACTTCGAAAACTGCTATAAATCAGTCGTAGTCTAGGTTTATTAAAATATGGCCCAATAAATCCTTCACTTGGATTTCACGGCGATTTTGTTATGATGTATATTCACTACAAATAGCAATTTCTGGTTAAGGTTGTTTAGAGATCGGGAATCGGGTTAGAAAATGATGCAGTGAACCTAGTTGGGCCCTGCCTACAAAGCTAGCGGTCCTAGGTTCGAATCCCGATAAGAGCAATATTGTGTTGAGTTGAGTGCGAGTTTTCGTTCCTTAAAGTTTTAATGATAACTACATAGTACATATAAAACAAAGTCGCTTCCCGCTGTCTGTCTGTCCCTATGTATGCTTAGATCTTTAAAACTACGCAATGGATTTTGATGCGGTTTGTTTTAAATAGATAGAGTGATTTAAGAGGAAGGTTTTTATGTACAATAAATAAATTCTGTTTTATGTACGGGTGTTACAGAAAACTCACATAGACCGAAGCGAAGCGAATACAAGAGTTTGATACCGGTAAAATAAATATTCGAAAATTGAGTGCCAGTATTTCTTCCTGAGTTTTCGAAATTTAGTATATTTTAAGTATATTCTTTAATTTTTCCATAAGTGTTTCCCTATACTTACTAATATGACGAAAACATTGCATTGATTAAAAATTTGTTATAACCAATAAATGTATTTTTTAATTTTTATGCAAGACTTCACCGTTACTCATAAATTTTAATACAAGTGTAGAGCTTAATTTGGGATTGTCTTTTGAACAAAACAAGGAAATGGTATGTTTTGATTTGAAGAAAATCACAAGGTTCTTTATGCATATTTCTTCTAATCGTGGTTTTCAAGTTACAAGGTAAAAATCGTTTTCATCATAGTTCTGTTGAGTATTTTGAGAACGTTAGGTTTGTTCAAAAACTCGAATTTTGGTTTAATTTTTTGAATCCCAATTAATCTGCTACAAATTATTATTCACGGCTTTTGCAACTCGATAAAAATGTCGAAATGTAACATTCATTTCTTTTAGGCTTAGGTAGTTATTTTAAAAACAAATGCCAACTAACTAGTCTATGCCTACAATTTTGGCCATAACTCTGCAAACCGCTCAATCACCAGGCAATGATCGCGTATTTCCCATTCCGGCCAGACATCCATCATACACGAGTCGTTGCCTGCCTGGTGACTCACACGGACATTGACTTTAGCCTTAATACCTAAATCAGATTGTGATAGTGTTTATTATAAAGAAAAGTGGACCGATGATCTCTCCTTGGGGTACACCATTATCTTTACCATGTATATTCTCTACATAGTATAAAATACATTCGCTTTCCTCGTCTGTCTGTCTATTTGTATATCCATTAACTCCTCTTGAACCACGCAACGGATTTTGATGCGATTTTTACCATCAGTTAGATATTTTTAAGGATGGTTGTAGAGTTGTAGATAAAGATAAATTCTGATTTATGTACGTGTGTAACAGAAAACTCACATAAATTGAACCGAAGCGAGGGCGTATCGCTGGTATTATAATAGGGCGTTTTCACTAAAACGTGTACTCCAATTAAGGACTTAAAGTAAGAAACAAAAATTGCCTACCTATACATTGACGGCCGCAATGTATGGCTAATTTTCGCCATAAAACTATCAAATTTAAAGTTCCTTAATTTCTGTCTTTAATTGGGGTACGTGTTTTAGTGAAAACGCCCAATAATTTGAAAATCTTTTGAAATAACTGCACCACTTATATTTTATTTTACAATCACGTGATTCTAAGTCGTCTTTGACAAATTTGGAATTTTTTATAGTGAGTGAGTTTAAAGATTGACAATCGATTATTATTTTTTTGGAAAAAAATATAAAAGCTCTGCGTTATTTTTCAAAGTTAAATCACCTAAGTAAATAACCAATATTCATAGTAAACTACTATAAGCGAGACGTAAAGGTATAATCAATTTGAATATCGTGCAATTGACAGAAAAATAAATCGGTTTAGCTACCGCGGAGGAAACAACGAGGGAAACAAACCCTCCGGTTTTGTGAATTGTGGCGAGAGCAACAAGCCAATGCATGGTTATGCAGGGGTCGCACTTTCGGTGCCGATCACGTCAAAATGAAGAACTTGTACACGCAGGGTGCTTTGCTTCTATTCAGAAGGTATTTAGGCGTTAACTGGTAAATATAAATAAATAATGTTAATGACAACAAGTTTTTTTTTTTTTTTATGGCATAGAGATGGCAAACGAACACACAGGCCACCTGATGGTAAGTGGAAACTGTGATCCATAGACATTCGCACTCACAAGACTGCAATGCAATCCTAAGACTGCAAATGCGTTGCCAACACTGAGGACTAAGATAGAATGCCTCTATGCTAGTTATTTCACCGGCTGTCTTACCCCCAAACCGGAACACAACAATGCGAACACTGCTGTTTGGCGGTAGGTTAATGGATAAGATGGTGGTAGCGATCCGGACGGACCCTGCACAAGGTCCTACCACCCGCAAAACAATCATAACAATTCTATCAAATTAATAATTAAATAGGGCCTCATAAAAAATGGTAACGTTTGGCGTTTTTTGCTCGATCCTAACAATCGCTGTCTCTATTGAACCGTAATAGATACAGTTTAAATTTTTACAGGACGTATAGCCACTATAACAACAAATGAAAAAAATAATAAATATACATAAACTATCCCTCAAACGACAACGTTTTTTATGTCGATCTTAATATTCTACGGTGGTACGGAACCTTTTGTATTCGAGTCTCCCCTGCACTTGGATTGCATCGCATTCATCACTATCACTACACACGTCTGTCTGTAAGTTTGCAATCAAAAAGTAACTACTAAACTGATTTTATGATGTTTTCACCGTCAGTTAGATTAAATATATTATTAGATATTGTTTTTATGTACTGACAATAAATTCTGGATTATGTACGGTTGTTACAGAAAACTCACATACGTGTGGGTCGCTAGTAAGTAAAACATCGGTTCGGTTCGGTTTTAGCTAGGATATGCCCATCGAAGCGTCCGTTTACTAACCGCTGACACCTCAATTTGGAGTGAGTGATGACATCACTGACAACAAATAATCTCTTAGAAACATGATGGATCGCCTTACGTCTAAAACATGGCAATATACGTTTAAAACGATCGAATTTCTTCACAAATGGAATCCTAAGCTCATTGTTTTTTCTTACACATGTCATGTAGATTTAAATGTGACTTCGATAATGTATATCTAATTAAAACTTCGGTTACAGATAAAATCTGGTGATAATGTCCACAAGTAAATGGTAAATTTTGAATAACCTTTTTTGGATTCTGTCATTTCAAGCCTTTTTCTAAGTCTTCACGGAAAGACTGAAGTATTTTATTACTAGCATAGAGGCATAGAGGCATTCCATCGTAGGCCTCAGGGTCGACAACGCATTGCAGTCTTAAGATTGTAGTCTTAAGAATGCATATGTCTATGGGTCTCAGGTCTCACTTACCATCAGGTGGTGCGTGTGGTGGTTTTTCTTCTCTATACCATGAATAAATAAGCATTTACTGTTAATTATAGTTACTTTCCCTGTATGGAAATTTGCGTTTTTCGGGAAAAAAAATACGAGCGCGCCGCAAAAAGTTTTTTGCTAACAAATATCTCATTATTCTCATAAAACTAGCCTTATTTTTCGTGTTTCTCAAGATCCATGAATGGCAACCCCGCAGGGAAATTTACTGTTCCTTCAACCAATGAATTGAAAATTAGAGCAACACAAACATGCCTTTGAGATTTTTTCAAACAAGAGCCTTGTATTATAATTTAATATTCACATGCTATAATAACAAAAAAATGTTGTGGCTATTTTTAGAGCCTATGTCCAGCTGTAGACATCTTTTGATTGAATTGATGATGATGACAAAGGATTTAGGTGATAAAAAAAATCGAAGTGATTTTGGTTATGATAACTTTGTTTAAACATCACAGTAATAGTTTTTACACAAAGGTATATAAACAAAACATAAACATACCGTCACGCCTTCATCCCAGAGGGGGCAGAGCTACAGAATTACCAACAACTTTAACAACCAGTTGTTAAGTCTATAACCACATTTTGCACAAAAATGTTTAGATGTTTATCGTGTGTATATTCGTGACAGGTTACAAGCCCATCGCCAAAAAAATACTACAAGCCTTTAATCCCTTAGTCGTCTCTTACGACTTCCACAGGAAGACAAGGAGTGGCACTATTCTAAACCGGCAACCACACGGCATATAATAATCGGCATATGACAAAGGTATATAATAATGAATAATAGAGAGGCCGTTGGAAACATGATCATACAAAAATGTTGATCACAAGCATCAGCTGAGCATATTTGTGGGGACAGGTATTGCAATTGCAAGGACTTGTTGTTCAGTTAAGTATTCTAGTTAGGTTTTAGACAGAGAGACCTCATCGTGCTGTTCTCCTAGTCATTATTTTTAGTTTAATGTTATTGATCTTACATTTTTATTGATTTTATTTGTGCTATTTTTAATTGTTTTTATTTATTACTTTAATACCTAGTAATGTTACTTACTTTTATATATTTATTGTGTGTTATGTGTAAAAAAATACCTGCTGGAATTTCTTGCGGCGCCTCTTCGTAATGATGGTCTATTTTCGAAGCGCTTTTAGATTCACTCTATAATAACGACGTGTAAATATGTTTCTTTTTATTACAGGAATACGCACGGTTTGAGGTCATCGACCGCACGCGTGGCTTTGCCTCTGCTGAGGCGGAAGAGCGGGCGGTGGGGCGCGGGGGGAGCTCTGTAGAGCACCGGCCGGTAATGCATTTAATTTCACCAAACGCAATCTTGTCTACGGATGCATCTTGCAGGCCGTGACATGCACTCACAATAAAGGTGCCCGGTGATCTAATTTCTGAAACAGCATTCCACAATAACAAACGTTGTCGATAGGAAACAAAAACGATAGCAGCGTTTGTGCATGTTTCGACCTCGCCGCTACTACCTGCCCTTTTTTTATGTACATGTGTTTTTTTTTGGTGGAAAAAACGCAAACGAAGACTTATTTTTTTTTTTGAAAACAATAAATCCTGCATTTATGCATACCTTCACACCTGTAATTCCAGAGTGAGAGGCAGAGCTACATAAATTCTTACAACTCTAAAAACTTGTTGAAAATTCAGTAACCACATTTTGCACGAATAGGCTAAAATGTTCCTGCAATCTGGTTTTTTCGAAATTTCAATCGGAATCTGCCTCAATCGGAATCCGAACTGATCGAATACGATAAAACAATAAAGTCGTGTTCTTTTTACGGTCTTTATTTAGTTTATTTATCCAAATATGATAAACCCCCCATGATGCGTTCAAGAACCGCACATTATGACCACCATGAAAATAGACTGTTTCGTCAGAACAGATTTCTTATTTGTAAAAATGTTATTTTTGCTAAAATACCATCGAGTTCGATAATATTATTTCATTCAAATTTGGAACATCTCTAAAAATCAAAGAAATTTGATTTGACCTCTATTCTAATATCAGTCAAGATGACGTTTAGTTCGATATGAGTAGTGAATTTGCATACAAATTTGGCAAATGTCGCACGTAAGTAAGATATCGAACGATATGATGGTTGGAACCGACTCTAGTTTGTCTCTGAATTGAAAAAAACTATGACAGCTGCCAGAAAACTCTTCAATCTTTTCATTACCGCCATTACCGGTTAAAATTTGTTGAATGCATCATGGATGGTTATGATATGTGGGTAGATAAAGTAGTGTATGTAACTGTACATAATTAAGAAGTAAAACACTTGTGTGATGTTATTATGAAATTCGACTTCGGTTTGTTTCATGAACCCACACTCGTGTTTAATGCCCTTCATTATGTACATCACACACACGTCACATAAACTAGGTACTATAAAAGGTGTTTGTTTAATAGATATAAATGTGAAATTTTAATGACCCTTTCGATCTGTATCATAAAACACGACTCTATTTAATTGTTTTGCCATATTCGCCCGCAGTTTGATTTCCGGTAAAGGCAGAAAAAAACTGAAATCCATAAATGCAGGATTTATTTTAATAAAAAAAAAGCCCCGTTTGCGTATTGCTATTTTTAATATTTAAGCTAGTTACCGTCCACGTGGCGTTCGTTTTTGTCACCATATACACTTGAACATGCATAGTTACCCTCTCATCTACATTTAAAACAAATGCATTCTTAGTAAGTGAATTTGGAAATTCTTTGAGAAATAAAATATCTTTAACCATAACTATACGAACACTTACCATAACTACCCCTAAGTCCAGTCACGCCAGAAAATCCCAAGTTATTATTTATCAAGCATTTAATCCGAAATAAACTCTGCAATAAATCATCGGAGCCGACTCTTAAATTCATTAAATTACGAGAAGGCTTGAAAAAGAGTCTTATTTATTTCACTTGACGCGGAATATTCAGTTATGCCTCAGCGAAACTCGTAACGGACGGTTTGTCCAATTTATTTCGGAATGATTAATAAGAAATATGAGAAATGAAAACGTATTTTCAACGCTTTTATTAGTTGAATTAAAATCATGTCGAATACAGCTTAAAAGGCATGCTTTTGTTGTTATTAAAAAAAAAAAATTGTTTTAACAAAACAGTGGGGCTAGACAAGTTGCCATCGTTCACGAACGCTAGCGTTAGGTGATCACTGGCGACATGTGTTGTCATTGAAAAATGTATGGGAATGACGTAAGTCACGTGATATATCACTCGTTACAACTGACACGCTGAAAACTGATTGTCTAGCCTATTTAATTTTGACAGCGCCAAGTGACATGTGATCACCAAAGTGATCGCCTAACGCTAGCGTTCGTGAACGATGGCAACTTGTCTAGCCCCACAGTCTATTTTTATGGTGGTCATAATGTGCGGCTCCTGAATGCATCATGGAGGCTTATGATATTATGTGGGTATATAAAATAGTGTATGTAACTGTTCATAATTAGGCATTAAAACACTTGTGTGATCTTATTATAAAACTCGCCTTCGGCTCGTTTCATAAACCCACACTCGTGTTTAATGCCCTTCATTATGTACAGTCACATAAACTACTATAAACTAACGATTCATAAGGGCGAATAGACTAGCAATAAAATAAATATCGGGGAACAATATCACACCAATTGAACCAGTCCCAAACTAAACTGAAGGCTTATACTAGACAACGATATAAATAATGCCCTCCTACGGAGAAAAGGACCATCTACGATGTGAATTGTATAGCACATTCAACCTTATTATAACCTCTGAGTTTAATATGATCCTTTGAATTAATTGAACAGTCGCCGTAGTAGGGCAGAATACATATATATACTTAAATACATAGAAAGCATCCACGACTCAGACAAATATTCGCGCTCATCACACAAATATCTGCCCTCACCGGTATTTGAACCCAGGACCGCTAGCTTCGTATGCAGGGTCACTACCGACTACGCCAATGCGTCACGCCAAAAATTGCTGTTTTAGTTAAACTTCATTTCTACAGCGAGAAGCAAAATTTTGCTGCGATTCTATCTTTAAAGGTGTAAGTAACACAGCAGACAACTTCTGTATGGTTTAATGCTATCCTAAACTTCACTATATACATGTACAATGTATGTTGTACGTATATATAGGTATTGATACGTGTGTGTACACCCAGCTCAACACGTTCTGTTCGGCGGAGTGGTTGAACGGTGAATAAAGCCTTAAGGCATACCAATGCAGTGTTCAAAAAATAAGTGAGTAACTTGCAATTTCCATGTATGAAAACATGACGTTTTTAGGTTATCTTGAACATTTATTACGTAGGTAAGGTTAGGTTAGACTTGCGATTACCAAAGAAGTCTAACTCATTCAGCAAGAATGTCTTTCGATGAAATGTAAATTATGCATAATGTAATGATACATTCATTGAAAGATATTTTGATAAAACAATAGATACTCGTACCCCGCCTATTTTACTACTTACATAATACACTCAAAACCACAACGCTTTAAGATAATGTAAACACGTAAGGGCTTATTTAGTCGCCATAGGGCAATATTTATTCCCATAAAACTCAGACAAAATTACAAAATATACCTAATAATGAATATAATAACTAACTATAAATAGAATAACCCTTGCATTCACCCGTTCGTGGTATGGACCCTAAAATGCTGGCCGCGCTCCCCTCTTTTATAAATTTCTTGGTGTCGGAAGACCACAGACCCAATGTTTCCATTGCAAGTGCCGCAAAAAAGTAATTTTCACGTAAGTAATTTTTTTTTATCCTAATTCCTACGACGCAAATCCTAAAACATTTTCGATAAAGTGTTAGCCTTTATAACAAAGTTACTGAAACGCGTCGAGTATAACGCGTTTACCTTCGTCCTTGGCGAAGATTCGTTTAGTATCATTAAACTTGGATTAAATAAGCTCTTGGGCGGTTTTGTCTTTGACTTTTACTTTGGCACGTAGTTTCGTTAGCTTAAAGTGTTTATATTAAAACTAGCTTCTGCCCGCGACTTTGTCTGCGTAGATTTCGATTATCTTGATTCCTTTGGGAACTTTTATATTTCCCTATGAGAAGTGACGAAGAGAGTCACAGCTATCTACATTTAAAATTTCATCATTCTGCCGTTGCATCGTGAAGGAGTAACAAACGAACACATATACTTTCGCATTTATTACATTACTCGTAGTAAGATTACTACTAGGGTATTTTTTTATTGCGTTTCGTTACTTTTTCGATTTTCTACCAACAATACGACATGCTTAAACTGGAATTAAATGTTATTATTTCTTTCCGTTTCGTACAGTAGAACACAACCGATATGGCGTATCGTGAATCTGCGTTCGTGCAGACACGAACAACGATTCCGATGAATTCCATAAAGCACGATTAAAACCCACGATCAGACTTGTACCTAAAGTTATAAGGTGCAAATTAAATTACATATATTTTTTCCATCTCACTCACGCACGTTTGACGGCTGACTGAATGGCGTCACTAATAACCAATAATAGCACAGAATACAACCACGCTACGCTGAATGGTTCTTGGTTCCCGCGCTTCGAAAAAATGTCATCTGCAGGTACATTAGTAAGCCAAATCGGTGGTGTTCTACTGTACACATTTTAATTCATATGTAATGTTTAGAAAAAAATGTACCTACACAAAGACACATAGTTACTTATTTTCAACTACTACAATATTGTACTTACTTACAGTATCCTTCTATAGATTGACTTTTATATAAATTTGCTTTACCTTGACACAATTAAACCTGCGCCGCACAATTTTAAATGTAGTAACTTTGAAATTCATTTTAAATTTAATTAAATTTTCGTATTAATTAAGAGGCGTGGCAAAAGATAAATATTGTCGATGGTGTGCCCAGCGCCAATCTACACTAATATTGTAAAGAGGAAAGATTTGTATTTTTGTACATTTATGTGTGTATATGTTTGTAATGAATAAACTCAAAAACTATTGTGCCGATTTCAAAAGTTCTTCCACCATTGGAAAGCTAAATTCACCCTGAGTGACATAGGCTATGTTAAAATTTTCTGCGGGGACTAAGTCGCGCGCAACAGCTAGTAATTATATAAACTGGGAAATTCAGTACAGGGGGTTTATATGACATAGCTATGCAGTTTATTTTACGGTGAGCGTAAAGGACAGAGTTACAGCAGTTATATTTAGTTCCCACATGTGGTTGCCGGGTTAGAGTAGTGCCACTCCGTGTCTTCCCGTGGATGTCGTAAAAGCCGACTAAGGGAATAAAGGCATGTAGTACTGTTAGGTGATGGGCTTGCAACCTGTCACTAATACACTGGTAAACATCTTAGCCTAAGTGTGCAAAAGTTGGTTACAGAATTATCAACAAGTTTTTAGACTTGTTGGAAATTATTTAGCTCTGCCTACCCCACTCTGGGAATAAAGGCATATGAATCCCTCAGAATATGATTTTTTACACTTTTCTAGGGTTCCGTATTAGAACGGAGCTTGAGGGTACCTATTACTTAATATGGCTGCACTGTCCGTCCGTCCGTCCTAAATTTAAAGAGCTGTATCTTTTGAACCATAATATATAACGGGTCGATATTCTTTAAAGTTAGGACAGGCGGTTGGACGGACGGACGGAACTTCGGATATGGAACTGTAAATAGTAGAAAGGGTAAGGGCTTCTTAAAGATAAGGACAGCAAGCAACGCCGGCAACGTACCGACAACTGGACGTAGAGTTACTAGTGTTTATGGGCGTTGGTGATAACTTCCTATCAGGTAAGCAACACGCTCGTTTGCCTCACTCTTATAGGCAGCAGAACTTTATTGGGTTTTTAATATTTCATACAAATAAAACTCAAATCAAATCTGTTTATTTTGCCTAAAATGTGGTACAAAAGAGGTTACAGTTGGATAAAGTCACACACATTTTGCCAGTATCTGGCATGCAAAAATTTCATAATCATACAATTTAAAGGATTGTAAAAAATGATTCAAGACTACATGGGTTGATAGCTTATACATGCATACAATAAATTAATACTTAATCATAACAAACTTAAATTAAAAAGTCACAGTCAATGTTTAAAGTAATCAAAATATTCTTCAGTACGAGTACTATAAAAGCATTCCTGCACTAACCAACTCTTAAGTTTAGTCTTCAATAGTCTAATAGGCAATTCTTTTATGCCATCGCAAAACCCTCCGTCCGCGACTCGCACTTGACAAACTTAATTTAGTTTGTGCGTTCTCTCTAGAAATAACTTTTCTCATCCTCGTAACCATGGCAGGTATAGTGGTGAAAAAAGGCTCGTCATTCTTCGACTCTATTTCAACACTCTTAAGGTACAAACGTGACGAACCGTTTCTTACCGTAACTATACAGATACTCTTAAGCGGTATTTTCCGCCGATTACAATAACGTCTTATTTACGAATGCTAGTCTATCGCCTGATTTCCCGGGGGACGCGGGTTCGATTACCGTGTTACATCGGTAATGGTGATACTTTTTAACTGTAGCGAATGGAAATATACTCGCGTATAAAGAAATATATTTATTTCAAGCAGCTACAAGCTACAAGCATTTCCCCGTAACTTTGCCTGCGTAGTAATAGAACTTGGAATTAAAAAACCAACATGCACTATGTTAAAATAAATAGTTAGGCGATTTACTTTCATAAGGACAGTAAATTACTGATAATTAAAACGTACTATAGCTAAAGTATGCTTAAAGCATGATCGTAATGATTATCTTATAATTAATATTTTAATAATCTATTCGTATTTTTGCAAACAAAAAACAAAAATTTGACTTCCAGTACGGACTTGCGGGTATACTAAGTAAAACTAACTCTATAACATTCTTTGATCAGCTAACCACTTTTCCAAATTATTCCAATATGCCATTTCGGAACTTACAACGTTTGGAAATTCCACTGCAAGCTCCAAATTTCCGTCGAACATTTCTACGCAAATTCTACGAATTCTGCAATAACTCCGAAAATGTCTGCTCAAATCGACGTCAACCTCTTCCGATTACCCACCGTCGTTACTTTATAGGCACAAAATAATGCGCTTGGGATGTTTTTGAAAAGGGAATGGAAACAAAAGACGAGCAACGAGCCGTTGCTCATTTGAATATCTCGGAAGAGCCTAGCGGGAGAATAGAGGTTGTTAAGAATTTAATTCTACTCTTGCGTTTTCGCGGGGTCAATGACTTACCCTCTGACGTACGAAGATTGTACTTTGAAATACTAAGAAATGTTTTTTCAGGTAAGTAATCGTAATATATTATTGTATGTTATAACGCTTGTCAGTGACAGCTGTTTGTCGTAAACAATAACAAAATGAAGGTATATAGCGATATTATTTTTTGACTTAATAATACTCGTTTAATGCTAGTCATTTAATGCTTGTCTTGAAATTTGAAGAAGCTTTAGGAGGTATATTTCTAGACTCAAGATAACTAACTATAACTGAGGCTTTCAAGTGAAATAAAAAAAATAAGGCAAATACGGAAATTGAGAATTTACTTTCGATCAAGCCTCCTGTATACTTAGAAATAAATAGCTGAAGCACTGCTAAAGATTTGCAGACACTTAAAAAATGTGCAGTCCAACATTTAAAAAAACATCCTGTAACTTACGCCCAGTACTTTACTCAAAGGAAAATTAAGAGCTTATAGAGCGTGTTCTAGCTGATTTAAACATTTAACGTTAACGAAGTCGGCCTGTAGTCGTAAATAAGAATCGGGAAGGAATGCAAAGTTCCGGCCAGTCGCAATAAATGCGAAACGAGGGTAGTCGCAGTTTTATGCAAATTATAGTTTCGAGTCTTGATACCACCTAATTTATTACACGGAATATAAAGCAGAATACGTTTTCAAGTGTAAATCGCGCAGTTTTTAGCCCCGTTTCGTTATATCAGGAAATAAAAATATATGGCAGTCAATTTCCCGAGTTGTAAATTTTTAATGGCGAGACTGGAAACGTAAGTGCAAAAAAGTGTTATGCCAAAACCATGTTTTAGTTTTTACATTGGGCAGGATTTAGAATTGTACTTTTATTTAATTAATTGATTACCATAAAAATATTAGAAAATGAGGACCACGGTGCATTATCTGCGACTCACTGTTATTTGAAAAATGCCTAATAACTCTCAAAGTTGATAGTAAAAAAACCAATACCTTTATTTTGAGCAATATATAGCTCAAATAAATTATTACTTTTATGTAGTTATCAAGAGGCTCGTTAAAATCCCGAATATTATATGATATGGTCGATTTTATAAAACATTTTATCTTTAATCGATAAATGACAATTGAACTTTATATATAAAAATATCAATTAAGAGTGTTGCATCTTAACATCCTAACAGAACACTATTAAATTTACAACACCCTTTAGCACTCAGCGTTCATAACCCTAAATAAACGCAGCGTTTATCGCAGTGCGTTCACGGTTTTTACGTGACTAAGTCCTCAATTAACATATATAATTTGAG
Organism: Acleris laterana; assembly: GCA_963966035.1. Lineage (NCBI taxonomy): Eukaryota > Metazoa > Arthropoda > Insecta > Lepidoptera > Tortricidae > Acleris > Acleris laterana. The sequence goes on from OZ014440.1 coordinate 3,132,916, forward strand.
CTTCAACAAGACAAATTGGAGCATTTAATGGACCCGCATTGCACCGTCCCTGTTTTTAAAACAAATGCATGGTAATTAAAATAATCCCACCAATCACGCAAAAATAATCCAGGTTTTAGAGAAAATTTTCCTGCGCTTCCTTTAGAATAGTTGAATTTTGTTAAAGCGATGAACATGGCAACGGATTTAAATATAATTTGTTGTAGCGGCTTAAAAGGCCTCCCACAAATGTCAGCTGACGTCTTATAATACTTTTATTTTTTCTTGATAATTGAAATATAATTAAGTGAAAAATCCAATTATAATTAAGTAATGTAAATTATTAACTCAGCACATGCTGTATACATATAAATGAGTGTAATACATACGCATGATGTAGCTTGGCATTTTATGCCAAATAATAAGCGTGTAAAAGGTTTTAATTATGAAAAAATAATCTAACATAACAAGCCCTAAACGGATATGCTAAGATGGTTAAGGCGGACTTGCGCGGACCAGAGTTAGCCCTTAACCCAGAGTTAAGCGTCTACTTTTGTACGTAGTTTGCCGCCTAACCTCGGGTTAAGACGCTAACTCTGGTCCACGCAAGTGGGCCTAAGTCATCGTTATACAGGATGGATGAAACAAGAGTTGGGACATGGTAAGCGAGAGTAATTTGAGATGTTGGTAGGGGCACTAGACGCACATATTAAAGTGATCAATTTTGCAATATAAAAGCAACCGAAACCGACGTTCGTGAAGAGGTTGATGTATGTAGAGAAAGGAAAGATGTATGTTTGGTTATATTATATAACTAATAAGCGTCACGAAAATTTGTCATACATTGGTAATTTTCGTGACGCATCGGAAAAGTTAATTTTTTTTAATTTTTATCCGTAACAATGTACACTTTTTTTTTAACGCCTATTTACCCGGTAAACATTTCTTTTTTTCATCTTCCCGTGCACTGTCACAGTAAATATAAGACCAAAATAAAAAAAAGTGCTTGTAGTCGTAATTTAATGTTTTTTTTTTATATCTGTGGGAGGCAAACGAGCATGTAGGTTACCTGATGGGAAGTAAACACCACCGCCCATAAACACCATCAGCTCAAGAAGAGTTGTCGGTGCGTTGCCGGCCAATAAGGGAGACGTACAGTGGAAGTCACAACATGGGAATGTTACTACTCTTTATAATTTAGCCGATTAATACATACTGGATATACGAGTATAATCTACCAAACCCGATTGAATTACACGGCCAAAATACGAAGACTGGCAAGTGGCTCAACCCCGTATTGTGACTATTTAGTTAAAAGTCAGGGTAAAGAATACTCTCAGATATCGTCGTGAAATATCTGATTTCTCGGAAACCCTACTGAGTTCACGCGTCAATAGACATGTCTCAAACACGCCCGTTTCCTGTGGACTTATTCTCTAATACAAAATGTTTAACTAGAAATCTAAACGGGGTTACTCACCTACCTATTAAAAATACCTACAATTAAATTTTTCATGTCAATCATAAATTTATATTATACCATTAAAAAAAAATATTACAGTAATGGCGGCCGAGTTAGAAACAATACCATAACAGGGGGGTTATTATGACGTGGCTATGCCGTTTATTTTACGGTGAGCGTAAAGGACGAAGCTATAGTAGTTACGTAACTCTGTCCTTTTCTCTCAGCGTTAAATTAATTGCATAGATACGTTATAATAACCCCACAGGTCAAAGACCACACATGGATTTTACCGCCTAGAAAAGAGACCTTGGTCATCTATCACAAACTTTTCCAACTTAAAATCCATGAAAGTAAAGAAAAAACGTAAAACACGACGTATAGCTGGGAATTAACGATGGAAAGTTATAACGGATAAACGGTGGCAACTTGCTTCGAGTACAGTTCATTATTACTTTTATGGTGGAATTTAAGTACACTTCAAACTTGTTATTAGTACAGTGAGCTTATTAAAAAAAACTTAAACCATAACTGAGCAAAGCTATTAGAGTTTCATTAATTATTGAGCCACTGTGCAACGCCAGCCGCGTTAAAAGGATTGTAAGGCTGAAATGTTTCATACCAAATGCGATAACGTTTCTTTCCCCTTAAACTTAGTCGTGTTACAACGATTTTTGAATACGTTGATGATGGTGTGAAAAACTATGTCTGTATGTCCTCTTTTCCAAGGTTATATTTCTTAGAGTGGAAAAAACCTTTATTGGTGCCATAATAACTACAATAATCGTGGAACTTAAAGGCTAAAGGCCGGCAGGGTGTTTCAGGTGTCCAAGGGTGACGGTGATCACTTACCATCAGGTAAGCTGCCTGCTTATCTGCCTCCTTCTACATATATTATTTAAAAAAAACTCGGATTCAATTTAGGGGGTGAGAAACGTTTATCACCGGAGCAAAGTTTGTATAGTTTTTCTGTCAGCTACGCGGTTTAAGCGTCCTTTCACAATCCTCTTAAGTCGGAACTCCACTGCAATGCAAGCTACGCACGCCCTACACGCATGCGCCACATGGATCAACTTGTTCGAGGCGTGTGTTACTGAAGTAATTTCATGCGTGTGCCACAGTACAATAACGAAAATGTTGAGCTCTTTAGTGCTCTGTCATAATAAACCGTGAACTGAACATCAAGTGACAGGTAGGAAAATAACAATGGCAGTCACAATGACAAGGTTCTAAGTATGCTCAAGATTTTTATTGGGTAACTGAACATAAATTTTGATTTGACGAATGAGGAGAAGCGATATGTCATCGGATATTTCTAAGTTGTTAAACTACAACGGCAGATAGTTCTAAAACTTTGTGTGAAAAAAGTTATCGCCATGCAAAGACAGCGGTGTTTCAAAGTAATTATGCTAACGTCGTCTATGTAGGCGTCCCAATCTTTTAGATTTTACAAATATTTATCTAATTTATTTGAGGTTTGCCGCTAAACAAAATCGTTGTAGGATTAAAAAGGGTATCCGATGATATAATGCTTATTGTTATTATTATTATTATTTATTTATTATTTGTGATTTATAGGAGATCCAACAGCTTACAAAACAGGATAGAAATTAAAATACGTAACAAAAAGCCAATTAAAGGTTCTCACCGATAGAGACAAAATATTTAAACATAGCAGAAATAACAGCCAACGCAGGACACCAGGAGAACAAGAGAACAACCACATGTATACGCAAGAATAAAAAACGGTAGAAAACAAAAAGTGAATCATGAATACTTATAGCCTAAGTAAAGAAGTTTTGACTGAGTAACCGCCTAAGCGTAAATGTAGGTGTGTTACATACATACATACATAAACTCACGCCTTTATTCCCAGAGTGGGGTAGGCAGAGCTACAAAATTACCAACAACTCTAAAAACTTGTCAATAATTCTGTAACCACATTTTGCACTTTTAGGCTAAGATGTTTACCAGTGTATTAGTGACAGGTTGCAAGCCCATCGCCTAACAGTACTATACGCCTTTATTCCCTTAACCGTCTCTTACGACATCTACGGGAAGATTTATGGAGTGGCACTATTCTAACCCGGCAACCACACGGGTAAAATACATCTAAATCATGGCTTAATGATAGTTATTGGTTTCTAGGCCAGTATTCATACATTTCTGCCCATTCTCCTTTACACACACGAGTTCATGCGTAGCGTGCGCCAGAATTCCAGATTAATAATATGGCGTAAGGAGTACTCAAAAATTGTTCGCTTCAATTGTCCAAACAATTGCAGATATAGCTTTGCTCGCTCGCTGGGTTGCTCCGTTCCATTAAAATTCTAGGAAGTTGCGCCTACGTGCCCACACTGCCAACCGCTTGATCCATTACAACTCTAGTTGCGTACCTATTACATGTATGTTTTGCGTTATTTACACTGAATAAAAAATACAGGTATTTTTTGGCTATTCGAAACTTTAAATAGCGTATTCTATTAGCGCATGATCTCATGAGCAAAGCAAATAGGTAACTGGAAATCCTGTAAATACATGAAAATATCCAAGACTCTGGAACAAATACTTACGCTTATCACATTTCTGCGCTTATCGGAATTTGAACCCAGGACCACTAGCCTTCTAGGCAGGGTCACTACTAAATAGACTAACGTGTCGTCAATACACGATACACAGATACACAAATTAAACATAAAACCTCTTTGTCGACGAGGATTATAAACAAACCCCAAATATTTTTTCCGTAATATCCCAGCTAGCACATTAGCGTTAAAATAACCTATATATGATATCATATGATATGTATATCAGTTCCATTCGAGAGTAAAAGTGTTAACATATACCTGTACAAGGGAGTTATAGCATGCTCTAACTCATTTATACCCACGAAAGCCAATTTAGGCCCACAATTTTACAGGTAAGAGTTATAGAATGCCTATAGTACGGTGATATACAGGTGTTAAAGCACTACCTGCATGAGAGCGACTTTTCAGTGTCAGCTACTACTTTAACCGGTATTACTGTTGTATAGTCGGGTTAGTGAACACTACGGGAGATAGAAAAGCATCGGATAAGAATGATTTGCCACTTGAAACTTTATTAGACCTATTAAGAGTAGTTGGTTGATACCTTGACTCTTATTAGGTAGTTAAAATGGACTCAGGTAAGTATGTTACCGTTTTGTGAGTGCATTAGTAATAAACTATTTATTTTTTAGCGTACAACTAGTTTGAAAAAGCCTAGATAAGTAAATTAATTGATCCTGACTCATGTCACAGAATAATGGCGACAATATAATTGTCAGGAAAAGTGACAAAGCAACATCGGTAAGTAAATATTCAAGTAATTTTTATTTACGAAGTGAAAAAATTACTGCGCTTGTGATTTTACGGTAATGTATCTTGTTTCTCATCTCAATTTTAACGTGCCTAGGATTTATTAAAGATTTAAAAGAAAAGTTATGACAACAATAACAGACGCCCAAACTAACAATATTTAGTTATTCCTACTTCCTGAGCAGTGGCATGTAAAATAAGGTGGTATCCATGGAACGCTTGAAATAGTATAAACAATTAAGTATTTGGTGGTCAAATGTTCATTACTCATAGTAATATTTATATTTAGTTCACCAAAACAATGGCGAACTTACTTTAAATATTTAATCTTTACTTAACCCATTTATAACACTCTTTGAGTTACAACTTCGGTAGTCAAGAATATTGTGCAGCCTTTGGTACACGTAACAGCGTTATAGTAGACTTAGCTAAGTTGGTTTACTACAGTGAAGACAATTTTACCGGTTAAACCTAGATAACGGAGTTGTTCGACACTTTTAGCATCTGGTGTTACTAAACTCTCGACGAACTCTTTTTTATAACCCATATCTGCACTTATAGTCAATATAACACCTAAAGATATACAAGACACTTCATGGCAACAACTAAACAACAATATGCGTTAACAGGAGTCAGCGAACACTGTTGTATAGACATAGGTGTCACAGACAGGCTAAAGCTATAACATCTTAAGTATACTTGCTGTAGTTATCACTATTGTAACTCTCAAAGCTGTACTACATCGTCCATAATAACTCTAGTGCCACTGTTGGAGTTAAATTTATTTGCTAACTCCTCTATATCACCTTTAGTTACAACTGAGATAATTGTAACTCTGTAATATCGCTTAAAGTTCTACAAAAACCTGTAACTGACACCAAAATGTTAGTTGGGATAGGTTTTACTTTTATTCGCAATAATAACAAATGTCCAAATTGATCGCACGTTTAATCAAAACCTTTTCGATTATCATCATTAATAATTATAAAATATCACCGCCCGGGTCACAGCTGGCGAACATTTGTTGTTGCGAAGTAATCTTGCTTTAGCGCAAACTGTCACAGTGAAATATTAAGGTAGTCGATATAGATCGGGAGCTGGTAGCCATTATATAGTAAGCCCTGTAGATACTTAGGTACACTTAATTAGCGAGTTGATGAAATTAGGTATTATTGAAAAAAATAGTTCTAAGGAAAAGTAATTAAAAATAGACTGATTTAAGAAAACAATGATCAAAGAAAAAATCTGGTGTGTGACCTCTTTTAAAAGATAAACTGTTACGGTTGAATAAAACGTCAAAGATGAAAGTACGAATAACTAAAAAAATCCATCTTTGAAAATCTGTCAATTAAATGTGAGTCAGTACGGTTTCTCAAAACGGTTGAAAGTAAAAAAATGTTGTGATATTTCAATTATCGCGGTGATTTCAACAGTTAGCTAACAAAAGTTCAATTTTGTTATGAGTTATTGCTTGTATTCTAAGTTGTATTAGCCTATTTTGCAGAGATATCACTTTCATATTGCTAACTTTATGACAACTCTTCTTCACTAGACTACAAAAACTTTCATGGCATCCAAACAAAATCAAAGTAGAGCAAAGTTTCAAATGCTCTAAATTTCAACACAGTTTAATTTGTATCTCTATCTTGGCATCATTTTTTGTATTTTTAATAAAGCGTACACATGTAATACTAACGAGACCTACATACAAAATAATATGTAAATACGTACGCTATATTACTAACGAAGACTACAGACTTCTAGTGTGCATAAAATGTAGCTTCAAAATACCTCACACAAGTGTCTTGAAGCTCATTTGCCTACTTAACTGTCCCTCTACAACCGCGCGGTTAATGAGGTGAAGTTATTCACCTCTGGCTCCCGGGCTATGCGCCACCTGGCTGAGATAAAACGCAACAGGTTGTTTAATTAGGGTCTGGACTCGGCTCCGTAACCTGCGGGTTGGTATACTTAATACGATCGCAGTAACTAATTCTGATAAGCAGTTTGGAAGCTAAAGAAAGCTGGATAGTACAAATGGTAAATATAAAAAAAAAATAAGGGGACTATCTCACACCAATTGACCTAGTCCCAAACTAAGCACTAGGCTTGTACAGTCACCACCCGCGAATGTTACGCCACTTGCCACTCTTCTTAATTTAGCCGTGTACTACACTCGGGTAATATGTCAAGTCGGCTGTCAACCCAAAATGCATTACACGGTTAAATTAAGAAGAGTGGCAAGTGGCGTAACATTCGCGGGTGGTGACTGTACTATGGGTACTAGACAACGATATACATACTTATATAGAGAAATATATACTTAAATACATACAAAACATATACTTACTTAGGAACAAATAAATATTCCCGCTCATCACACAAATATCTGTCCTTATCGGGATTCGAACCCAGGACCACTAGCTTCGTAGGCAGGGTCACTACCCACTAGGCCAGTGCGTCGTCAAAGTACAACTTCATTGAGAGCTCTGCTGGGTTCACCTTGAAATTCCGAATTAGTTTTTTCCGAATATTCATTTGTTACACTGCTATGTTACGCTGGAGCTATTTTAGATTAAATGCATAATTTAACTGGCATACGTAGGTTAAGTCTTCTATTTTATTAATAAGTAGCGTTCGGAATTATGAAAAATCGGAATTATGACTCTTCGGACTACCAGCTCATATTTTCAGCCACCCCCCCCCTTCCCCCTCCCACCCCTTCCCCCCACTTCCCTCTCCTCGCACTTCAGGCTTTAATTTAAGTTTTTTTTTTGCCTTAGAGAATGCCAACCCACACACAGAACACTCAATGGAAAGTAGAATCTGAGGCCCATAGACGACAATCTCAAGACTGCCTGCCTGCCTCGAATTCCTACCACCGCAATTTTTTTTTACACCACTCTGAATAATTAAAAAAGGTATAAAAAAAATTTTGTCATTAAGATTTCGTGTTTTCAGTCGATTTAAATGCTTATTGGCTTTATTGCTTTATTGCTTACTAAGTAAGAAATCGATTAAAAAAATTGTTTGCTATGGAAATGTAACAACTCATAATTTTATAAAGTTACCAAAATTTTACTAGACGCATAAAAGCTATTAATTTTGTAGATAGATCACTCAGTCTACACTCAGATTGATCCTAGACCATTAAATACAGGAGACGCAGTATATTTTGTCTTCGTCATTCTCAATAAATACAATGTCTAAGGCTGAACCTAATCGATGTGTATTATAGCCAGTCTAGGCAGCGTAAGAATTTTGGTAAAACAGTGCACGTGAGCTGAGCCTGAATCTTGTTAGAGGCGCCTGACACTCCATTACCTGCCCGAATTTATAGCTGTAGTCCAAGTTATAAGAGACTAGCTGTACCCTGCGCGCGTTGCTACGTCGTACCAACTCAGAAACCTTCGTAAACTCATGCACAACACTTTGCTGAAGATTATCACATGATCAAATGCATAGTTTACGATTCTATAAAGGACATACAGACAAACATTCATTTTGACATATTATATAGATAGCGGGCGCCAATGATTAGCATAGAAGCATTCCGTCTTAGTCCTCAGGGTTGGCAACGCATTTGCAGTCTTAGGATTGCATTGCAGTCTTGTGAATGCGAATGTCTATGGGTCACAGTTTCCACTTACCGTAAGGTGGCCTGTGTGCTCGTTTGTCTTCTCTATGCCATAAAAAAAATGTATTTATTCAGGAGTAGAATTAATTTTTCATTATTCAATTATTTACCCGACGGCTGCAGGAGCAGAGTTTGTTTGTAACCTGTATGTATGTATGGTTGTATGTATGTAACGGCTCATGCTTCCCTTGTAAAGGCTGAACGGATGGCTCGATTTTGACAAGCGACGTTCGAAGCACGATAACTTAAATTATATTGACGACATTATCAAACATAATTGGGTTATTAAATTATGAAAGAGACGCACTAAGCGACAATAGGAAAATACTGATCGCGCAGACAGAACGTAACTCGTAATCCAAACCAAAACGAAAGAGACGCAATAAACGGGCAGGAGAAAAATCCGCTCGTTCCCAAAGCACCAGAATTTAAATATGCCAGACCCTTAATATACTGAACCCTCTCAGTGGGAAGGTTTGGCGGCACAGCGTCCGGAATGGCGCGGGATTGTGAGGAGGCAAGTCCTCAAGTTCGAGGAGCAGCGTAAAGTAGACCTCGACGCTAAGCGCGATGAGGTAAAGGCCCGTCCGCCCGCTGCCATCAACTACAATTATGTAAGCGGCGTACCCACGTGCCCTCAGTGTGCACGGGAGTTTGCTGCGAAGATCGGCTAAATAAGCCATCTTCGGGTGCACCAGCGCCCGACTGACTAGGAGGAAGTGGTCGCCATGGCCGAAAACGGTCGGAAATATCAATATACCTACTGATAATAATTCGAAAAAAAATTCTAATTAGGTTTCGTTTATAACTTTTACCCAAGATTTGAGAACCCTCGATTTGGAAATCTGGTGATATCTGGTATTTTGTAAATTACAAGATTGTTTTCGTTGTGATTTTTGTTTGTATTATGAATGTATTTTGGGGCTGAACCTACTAATGTATTGCAATACAGGATTAGTTGGTACAAACCAAAATTTCCATATACGCTTCTCGTTTGCACTTGCGCCGAGGTCAGCTCCAGCTTGTCTTGTAGATAATAGAATAAACTACAAGACCTGCGACATGATTCATGGCAAGAGACACTGATCGCGCGGACAGGACATGACGGGTTAAGATCAGCTGTTTGCTAGGATTACATTTAAATACATGGTTTAACATGTTACCTGGATGATTGTCCTATTTATTTCACACACGTTATATTAAACTACTAGCGACCCGCCCTCGCTTCGCTTCGGTTTATGTAAGTATGATATATAGCCTTCCTCAATAAATGGGCTACTGAAAAACCGAATGGGTTGATTTTACTCAATTTTAGGACCTACCATGAGTTTCGTTGAGGTAACACCTAACCTTAGTAAAAACAACACATTGAAAAGGTTACTTCAACCTTTTTAGTGGTTAACTCAACCAAACTCACGTGTAGGTCCTATTTTAACCATAAAATTTAGTAAAATCAACCCATTCGGTTTTTCAGTGTATCTAACATTGAAATAAAGTTTCAAATCGGACCAGATCGGACTGAGATTGGCGCGTTGAAGCAAACAAACACACAAACAAGCTTTATAATATTAGTATAGATTCCGCAAAAACAAATTGTACAGGGTCTCCCGAATTTATAGTTCCAAAATCAACCTGTGTATAGAAGAGAATTTGTAATATCTAAACAACATAACATGGGTTTAATATAAGTCGCGAAAGTGTATTAGTAGTGACGTGAATTTTAAGTTATTCTATGATTATTATGTTTTTTAGTCTGTGCGGTATTTGTAAATTGTTGCCTGAAATAAAGTTATTCTGTGTTATTCCCCGTGTGGTTGCCGGGTTAGAATAGTGCCACTCCATGTCTTCCCGTGGATGTCGTAAGACACGGCTAAGGGAATAAAGGCGTATAGTACTGTTAGGCGATGGGCTTGCAACCTGTCACTAATACACTGGTAAACATCTTCGCCTAAGTGCGCAAAATGTGGTTACAGAATTATCAAAAAGTTTTTATAGTTGTTGGTAATTCTGTAGCTCTGCCTACCCCACTCTGGGAATAAAGGCGTGAGTTTATGTATGTATGTATGTAGTTATTCTGTTCTATTGTAAATTTTCGAATCGATTTATTTAAATTTCGGAAAGTTGTGATTACTTCAACCACATTTATTAGACCTATGTTAGGCTGTTTAGATAGTGCAAAAGTCTAAATACAGGACACCCACTAGTAAAGGGTAAGGACCAAAAAGTGGTCCACGCTAACTCAATCAATTAAATTTTCTATGAAACTTGTCCGTTGTGACACGATAATTAGCCATACAATTGTAGGGATACTTTTCGTCGCACAACGGAACTTTTTTCGTCTTCGTCGTTTGTATGGTTAACTGCGCTTAACTGTGGTCCAACTTTTTGGTCCTCACCCTAAACCACTATGATGGATAATTCCCGAACGAACGAACGCGAAGATTCCTTCAATTCAATGTTTAAATATTTACCTAATAAAATGCTTAGTACAATTAATGACGCGCCTACGCAAGGGCCATTCAAATAAAGAGCTTTTATCATATTTTATTAAGTACCCTCATCTTGCAGTCCCTTTGAAGAAATTTTACTCCCTCAATAACATAAAAACAAAAAAGGTTAAGGGATCCCTGTATAATTATAGACCTTTGTTATTTCACGAAGGGTCGCCGATGCTATCTGTGTTATGATGTTTCGATCTTTGTAATAAGGAATTTCGAAGTTTGTGGAGGTTTGACCGGAGCCATCTATCACCAATCAAAACCATAAATTTATTCATCCTACATTATTAAACGAGCAATATTTATATACAGCGTGTTACCCAAAAAAAATAATTCATCAAAGCCAAAAATGATTTTAACCCTAGTAAGCGGTCATCTCATTCAATCTGAATTGCCATAGAGTATTTATATTAACAGAATTTAAGTAGGTATATTTGTTTTTTGTTCAAAACGGTATACAACAATTATTATTGAAGTCGATAGAAAACAGAAACAAGGTATTAATAAACACGACCATATTTGTAATATAAATAACCGGCCAATTTGTCCAATTATTACCTTCTATCATGTAAGAGAAAACGTGATAGACGACTTGGCGGGTTTACATGCGTCCCCAGATTAAATCGTAACTGTAGATTATTATAACTTAGCGCAATGGTATAATACTAAACCAGCTTAATGAAACCGTTATGAAACAGCTTCCAGCAGTATAAATAACGCGGCAGTAATTATAGAGTCGAAAGAACCAAATATTTAAAACAGATGAGACCAAAAGAACTGTTTAAAATACGCCTCCGGCTATCATTTTGCGGAAACATTTTCCTGCGAACGCCTGAACAGAGCTGTAATAGTGGAATCCTTGTGTAAAGCAGGGTTTCCATTGCGAGCGGACGGGCCTCGTACGGACTCTGTTTAGCATACAACGGTGCCTTCAAAAGGTTTGTTCGCGGTAGAAACACCACCGATGTATGCTAAATCTAGTCCAAACGGGGTCTGCTTCGCTCGCAGTGGAAACCCTGTTTAAGAATGGGAAAAATGGCGGATGGTTGCTTCGTATTTTAAACTGGAGGGTAACTGGCTTCGGAACGTTTCGAAATATTTTACTGTTGTTTATTATTTAACTATTGACTCGCCCTCGCTTCGCTTTATGTGAATTTTCTGTAACACCTGTACATGAAACAGAATTTATTATACATAAAAACCGCATCAATATCTGTTGCGTAGTTGTAAAGATCTACGCATACGTAGGGACAGACAGACAGACAGGAGGAAGCGACTTTGTTTTATACTATGTAATGAGTAGTGACGTTTAAGTGACCGTGATAACTTATACGCTTTGATTTAATTTGTTTTTAAATATACGTCACGTTTTCGATACGCCTTTACTTTCGAAAGCGTGTCGGGGCCACGATCACGTGACTCTTCGTATCTTGTCATCTACCAGTGACGCGATTGGTTTAAAAACGAAACAAATAGAAACGGTAGTTAGATGCATAACGCTAAGTACCACAATGCCACAGAGTGCATAGGGTTGACTTAAACTGATGACAAAAAGCTCTACAGCTTCAGTCAACTCCATATATTTCACTCCGTACCCGTTAGAGCCCATCTGTAAGATAAGATAACATAATTGGACATTTTTGATGTGTGCAGGGTGAAGGCACCAATAATGGACACTTCAAAGATCATATGGTTATGAATTGACTGGCTCAAAATAAATGAATAACCATTATCTTCTGTACACAAGTGTCTATTATAGCTCCTAGTTCAATACTGGTTCCATCATTCAATTTACATTTATTTCTTTTATTTCGACGACGCGCTGGCCTAGTTAGTAGTGACCCTGCCTACGATGCTAGCGATCCTGGGTTCAAATCCCGGTAAGGGCAGATATTAGTGTGATGAGCGCGAGTATTTATTCTACGTCTTAGATGTTATCTATGTATTTAAATATTTATTTCGCTACATATATTATAAGTGCCGCGGTGTCCAGTACCCATAGTACAATCTTAGAGCTTACTTTGGGACTTAGGTCAATTTGTGTGAGATATTCCCCCGATATTTAATGTATTTACATACATACACATACATCCATACATAAATCCACCCCTTCATTCCCAGAGTGGGGTAGGCAGAGCTACAGAATTACCAACAAGTCTAAAAATTTGTTAATAATTCTGTAACCATATTTTGCACAATTATTTAGGCTAAGATGTTTACCAGTTTATTAGCTTATTAGTATTTATTTTATTTTATTTAAAATTTAGTAGGTATTGAAATGTCGTACTTACCATACTCAAATTTTATCGTTGATAGTAGCTGCAATAAAATAGACGATTACACGTTGAAAACAAATGCTAAGCTAGGTTTGAGGCGATTAATAATCGTCTGAGTGTAATAAATTTTAGCGATAATATGTCGGGATATCACTAATCATTTATACTGATTATCATATAATTGTAAATGTAACTTGAAAAAAAACTGATCAAGAGCATGCTCAGTGTACCTACAGTAGGGTTTGGATGACATTGCTATAAACACGAAGAGTAAACGAGAAGACTATCGTGACATTCAACAAGCATCTATACTATCTATAATCTATGTATACTAATATTATAAAGCTGAAGAGTTTGTTTGTTTGTTTGCTTGAACGCGCTAATCTCAGGAACTACTGATTCGATTTGAAAAATTCTATCAGTGTTAGATAGCCCATTTATCGAGGAAGGCTATAGGCTATACATCATGCTCACATAAACCGAAGCGAAGCCAGGACGGGTCGCGCGTAATATTATAAAACTGAAGAGTTTGTTTGTTTGTTTGCTTGAACGCGCTAATCTCAGGAACTACTGGTCCGATTTAAAAAATGTTTCAGTGTTAGATAGCCCATTTGTCGAGGAAGGCCATAGACTAATTATAAACATACATACATTAAATCACGCCTGTTTCCCAGAGGGGTAGGCAGAGACCACTTCTTTCCACTTGCTACGATCTTGACAAATTTCTTTCGCTTCTTCCACATTCATACATCGAGTCATGCACGCACGTCGGTTTCGGATACTTAAGATTCGGCTCTTTTCCAGTATAAAATACTCACATAAACCGAAGCGAAGTGAGGGCGTGTCGCTAGTGGACTAATATACTGATTTTAGCTTTTTGTTGATGATATGACACTCAATGTTATATTTCTGGTGGTAATTAATTTCGCCGTGTGGTTGAACTAATTTCGGCCGCCTTAGAATAAATAGTGCCACATCATATCTTCCCGGGAAAGTCGTAAGAGGCGACTAACGGAATAAAGGCTTGTAGTACCTATTGTTAGGCTGTTTGTTTAGTGACACGTTGGAAGCCCATCGCCTAACATACAAGCCTTTACACTGGTCAACATCTCAGCCTGATTGTACACAATGTGGTTACAGAATTAACAACAAGTTTTTAGAGTTGTTGGTGATTCTCTAGCTCTGCATACGTGGGGCACAGGAATGAAGGTGTGTATGTATGTATGTAATTAATTTCGAGCCATCACCCTATGTAGGTATTACTTGGCCAAATTATAAGGAGCGGCTCCTAAATTCCGCATGACTGTAGGTGTCTATTGATAACATCGTGACGACGTGATAGCCTAGTTGGTAGTGACCCTGCCTACGAAGCTAGAGGTCCTGGGTTCAAATCCCGGTAAGGGCAGATATTTGTGTGATGAGCGCAAATATTTGTTCCTGAGTCATGGATGTTTTCTATGTATTTAAGTATATATTTCTCTATATAAGTATTTATATCGTTGTCTAGTACCCATAGTACAAGCCTAGAGCTTAGTTTGGGACTAGGTCAATTGTTGTGATATAGTCCCCTGATATTATTATTTTAAGTATTTATTTAATTTTCTGTAAATTAGGTTTTTTACAATAAATATTCAATTATAAAAGTAAAATAACAATACTAATATAAAAAATAAACATTATAAAAAACCTAACCTACGAATGCCGCCGGCAGCGGGGCAGGGCTCAAGCTACCGGTGGTTAGGGCTGCAGAGAGAGGAACCTCCTCACAATACGTGCCGTGTCGAGAAGTACTGCCTTCTGTATCTGGCCCTTGATCCAGCCATCTAGCGAGAGTCTCTTGAGGTGTTGGTCAAGACTCTTCGCTATAAGACCGTTTGCCGAAACAACTATTGGGACAATGATCGTCGAGTCAACATCCCACATGGCGGTCACCTCGTGAGCCAAGTCAAGGTACTTGCTGAGCTTGTCCTTCTCAGCCTTCACGAGGTTCTCATCATGCGGGATGGTGACGTCAACGAGCACTGCCCGGCGTTGAGATCGATCTATCAAAACGATATCAGGCTTATTGGCGACAATAGTCCTGTCCGTGATGACAGATCGATCCCAATAGAGCGTAGCACGACCATTTTCGAGAACTGGCGTCGGTGTGTACTTATAGTACGGCACTTCAGACTCAACAAGACCATATTGAAGAGCAAGTTGCTGATGGATGATCCTGGCCACAAGGTTATGTCTGTGCAAGTACTCGCTGTTGGCCAAATGCGAACAACCGGAAATTATATGTCTGAGGGACTCGCCGGGGCAACGGCATGCTCGACAAATATCAACCGTGCCATCCCTCAGAATATATTTCCGGTAATTATTTGTCATTATGACCTCGTCAGCAATTGCACAGACAAAACCTTCGGTTTCCCCAAAGAGGTCACCAAACCGTAGCCAGTTCACGGACGCTAAAAAGTCTACTTCGGGCCTTGTCAAGGCCCGGTAGAAGCGTCCGTGCAGCTCCTTGCTCTTCCATATGTTCTTGCGGTCTTCAGTGCTCAACACCGCTGGTCTGCGCCAGTTCTCGTTTGCCAAGGAGAGAGGCGTGAGGCTTCTGTCTACTGCAACCACATCACGATGCATCCCACACTCATTGTGAAGGAAATAATCCCTGAGATTGCACACCTCGCGGTTGTGAAGATTCTTGGCATTTAAAATGCCTCGACCTCCACATTTCCTCGGGATGTACAATCTCATAACAGATGAGCGTGGGTGCAACATGCGATGTGATTTAAGCAGTAGACGGACCCTCCTATCCAGGGCGTCCAGCTCAGTCTGAGTCCACCTTAGTATGCCAAAGGAGTATGTGAGCAGCGGTATCACCCAGCCATTGAAGGCGCGCACCTTATTGCCACCCGACAAAAGACTGTTAAGAACTTTTGTCAAGCGACAGAAGAAACGTTCCTTCACTGACTGCTTGATATCGCTGTCCACAATACCCAAAGACTGTGACATACCAAGATATTTGTAGGTTTCAACTTCGGAGAGAGATTTGAGAGTCATTGTCTCAGAAAGCTGCAAATTAGATGAATTTACAACTTTCCCTCGTTGAACATGCATGACCGCACACTTATCTACACCGAATTCCATCTTGATCGCACTACTAAAGTCTTGTGTGATTTTTAATAGTGCGATAAGATCTTGGCGCTTAGATGTAAACAGTTTGAGGTCATCCATGAACAATAAGTGGGAAATTACTTCAGCCTCTCTACGAAGTCGATAGCCAAGCCCGGAATCCTTCAGCAAAGAGCTAAGAGGATTCAAGGCTAGGCAAAACCACAAAGGACTCAGACTGTCACCCTGGAAAATGCCTCTTTCAATCCTTATCAAGTTAGGCGAATCAGAAGGGACATCTCGACCACCTGGTTGACGAAGGACTGTGACCCACTGCCTCATACACACACCTAAAAAGGATCTCAAAGTTGCATCAACTTTATACAACTCTAAGATCCTTTCGAGCCATGAGTGAGGCACCGAGTCATAAGCCTTCTTGTAGTCAATCCAGGCAGCCGAAAGGGCCGCCCTGCTTCGCCTGACTTGCTGACAAATGGTCATGTCTATGAGGAGGAGCTCCTTAGTACCGCGAGACCCAACCTTACATCCATTTTGAGCGAGAGCCATAACGTTGTTTGCAACAAAATGTGCGTTTAATTTTGTGCTCAAAATTGATGTAAGGAGCTTGTAGATGGTAGGTAAGCATGTAATGGGTCGGTAGTTCTTTGGTTCCGCGGTACTACCGGACTTGTAAAGCAGGAAGGTAACACCAGTTGTTAATAAAGGTGGCAAGGAACCGATCTCAAGAGCATTTTGGAGTTGCGCTGCTAAACACTCATGTGAGGCTTTGAACCATTTAATCCAGAAGTTGTGTAACCCGTCCGGTCCAGGACTTTTCCAGTTCTGAGTCATTCGGATTGCACAACTTACATCTTCGAGGCAGATGGTAATAGGCCCCATTGGTTCAATAGCCTCACACGCATGTTCAACAGCACGTATCCAGTCTCCTTCTGTGTGCACAACAGGCACCGACCAGATGCTGCGCCAGAAATTAATCATAGCAGCAGGATCCGGTAGGTGTCCGTCGCTCACACCTTGATCGGTTCCTTCCCACTTTCGGTACATCTTCCTCTGATCACTTTGGAAGAGGCGATTTTGCTGGTATCTATCCACACGTTCTCTATAACGACGAATACGGCTTGCCCACGCGCAAACTTTCTGCTTCAGGAAGTCGATACGTTCCGTGACACAGGCTATATAATGTTGGGGTCTTATTCCGGTCCCAGCAAAAGCCTGGTTCACGAAACGCATGACTCGGGGGCGTTCATTGCCCTCCCTGAAGCAAATTAGCTTTCCTATGAGAGTCCTAAACTTATCAATACGCCGCTCAATTCGCACTTGCCAAGTGGGGACAGACCCGCGTGCGCGCGGAGTTCGGTCAGTGTCCGAAAACTTGACTCGAGCTACGCGGCACGCAGCTATGGCCCCGCAGTACAAAATTGAGTGGGTATCAATAATATCCTCGCTGGCTTGTAGATAAGGCGCCAGCAAGGCGTTTAGGGCTCCCATCAGTGCCAAATTTCGTTTACTAGTAGGCAAGCGTGGTAGACGAGGCCTAGAGTTGGGTGTGGAGAAATATTGCGCGATCGCGTCGTCCAAAGCCCTCCTCAATTGCTCATTTACCTGGCTAGTTACGCTTATATTCGCACAATCCTCAACGTCACTACCGGGATCATCCTGCACTGACGACAGTGCGTGTTGGGCGACTGGCATTGAAGCCGATAACGCAGCAGGAAGATCCCGTGACGAAGCGGAGGTTGTACGAATAGGTAGCGATTCCAGGCGTAGCCGATCAAGTACAGACTGATCCAGTCGCCGTAGCCGCTGAATGGCCCGCACTTGATCCGACAGTCGTTGGGCGGTAACGGTGATGGCTGGTTCAAGAGTCTGAAACAGGAGCAGCATACGATCACGATACGCAGTGAGGTTAGTTCCTCCCTCTGTAGCCCCGTAGTATGCTCGCATGCAATTTTCATTGTTTGATTGTGACCATCGCATGCGGCGCACTAAACCACCGGTAGCGGGAGCCGTGCGCGGAGCAGGATGCCCCGCAGGCCCCAAGCGTGCCGGCAGCGGTGGTCGCCCACGTCGCGCAGGTGGTCGCGGCGGCGGAGGCGGCGGCCCGCGCTCGTCGCTCGACTCGCTGGTGTCGGGCGCGGTGGCGAACTCATCACCCGACGACGATTGCAAGGAGCTGGACGAAGCGGGCTGAGGTGGAGGGCGTGCGTTTGTAGTTTCCGCTTCATTTCTTTTTGATCTTGTTATCATTTTATTTTATGCTATAATGTATGACATGACAATGACATGTCATGTCAACATTATTCTACCGCATTTTATTTCACTTTATGGTATGTAATTATATTCGTATTATATATGATGTATATATAATATATTTTTGATAATACATGATGTTAATACCACGTAAAAACAAAGTTAAAACGCAAAAGGTAAATAAATTAATAAAGATAACGAAAAAGAACATGTGACAGCGTCAGCGGTTTTTTTTTTTTTTTTTTTTTTTTTTTTTTTTTTTTTTTTTTTTTATTATTATTATGTATGCTTTACCAATCACGGAACTATGGGAGTCCCGGACCTTTGGAAGGCGTACATGGAGCCGAAGCCAACACGCAGAGGCCCTTTAGACAAGTTTAATTTAGTAAAGTGATGGGATACCAACCGGCGATTGTCCCTGAGTTCAAACTATAGAGGTATGCTCCCACGGACAACCACCGATTAGAAGAGACTATTTAAGAAGGATGGGAACATTAATAATAAGTTCTATGAATGAACTGATATGGATTGGTGACCTAGGCTATTGATGAAACTACGGCGCCTGCCTGGCCAATGCTAATTACTTTGGTTGAAATGGCAGGCGGTGACTCGCCAACTCAATGGAATGGGCCTCCCGAAATAGCCGCATATATACAGCAGCAGGGAGGCAACAGTTCCAGAGGGGCTAAGGGTGGAGAGGTGCTTCTGGACTTTAAACGACCATAAGGTGCCCACTCGCCACTTATGCAACACATCCACCCTTCGAGCATATAGCTCTTGCGAACCAGCAAATATTTTGAACATTCCATTTTGTGCACTATTTGTATGGGTAAAATGCTGAGCCGACAGATGTTATTTGAGTTTAACGTTTCAATAACAACAGTGCACTTTGTTCAATTTAGTACACTGGGTAAATATACAGTTACATTCGTAAATATCGCTTGTGAAAATATCCAGGTGTTTCTAGCCTAAATGTTTGTTCAAATGCAGTGGAACTTATTATTATTATTTATTTATTTAATGGCGTCTACACAATAACGTAATTTTGCCAATGTCATCAATGTAACAAGTTGTCCCACAAAACTGCCCTGGATTTGCGAATCAAAATCAACGATAAAATAATTTACAAAAAAAATAATAATTGGACAGATGTTTTCAGAATGACAGACAGTCATAGGCAGCCAGTTATGTTATTATTATAATGCCTACTAAATTGTGACATCAAAATTAATTAGTATTAGTTAATTGTGGCAACTTCACTGGTCAAAAAGAAAAAATACAACAGAAAAACTTACATAACACATTAAATTGTGCTATGTAAATTTTTCTGTTATATTTTTTCTTTACTTGTACCGTTTGTGTAAATTATAAAATTGTGTTTGTTTATTTTTTTTGCCCATTATTAAAGTTGATATGTAAATATAGTCTACTAATATATGCAATAAGGAACCTTACTAACTATTCTATGGGTAAACCTGAGATAAATAATTTTGAATAGACCCGGCAGTGGAACTTAGGTACTTTATAATATTTGATAGTGTAACTACAAATTGACGTTACAGCTGTCATCGCTGTTATAGAGGACGTAGTCGTAGATAAAAAAACATACCTACGGTTTTGTAGCTTGAAATATAACGTATTACGATTGCAATATCTTCCAATTACAAGTTGACATAGATTCATCGGTTCCCGTGCGGCCAGGTCGGTGTTCAGTTGCAATATAACTCACGTGGTGCAGGTATGTGCAGCCCGACCTGTGTGCGCAGGGTTGACACGAAGTTGAATATATTTTATACGAAATAAACTGGATTTATCTTTACTTAACTAACAGACGCTTTCGCATTTGTAATAATAGTAGAGTAAAATATAATATATCTATTTTCTCTATTTAAAAATTATAACAGCCTACGTCTAAGAAATAAAGTTACTGCAATGCCATCTAAAACGGCTTTATTACGGAAAAGTATTTTTGGGATGGCTCCCAAAATTTATAATAAGGTACCGAATAATATAATCAATATAGGAACGATCACTGAATTTAAATGCAAATTATATAACTTTTTAGTATATAAGGCCTATTATACAACAAATGAATATTTGTCAGACTACACCATCTAGTTGATACCTGTGCATGCATAGTGTGCTGAGTCATTAACTGCATGTTAAATTTGTATGCCTGAGGGCGAAACATGGTGATACTTTACATGCGGGCATCAGCTTTTTGCCTGTTTTAGAACTTTGCAGTGACGATCTAGTCGTCGCCTATGTGGATCTCAAAGGGCGAGGAACATCCAAGGTCCTAGTCTGCTCGGCCTACTTGCCCGGAGAGAAGCAGAACCCTACAGAAGAACTGACTAAAGTCGTAGACTACGCTCAACGACAAAAGTCGGAACTGATCGTGGGCTGCGACGCAAATGCCCACCACACCATCTGGGGCAGCACTGGAATCAACAGAAGAGGTGAGTTACTCTCTGAATTCATCTTTACTAACTGTTTACACCTGGTAAATATGGGCAACACACCAACCTTCGTTACTAGGGCTAGACAGGAAGTACTTGATATAACATTCGCAACTGAAAAGGTAGCTAAATGCCTAGCCAATTGGCATGTCAGTTCCGAAAACTCAATGTCGGACCACAAACATATTTTATTCGAGGTAACAAAATCAATAGGCAAAGAACCACAAAAACTTAGGAACCCAAAGAATACTTGCTGGGAAACCTACAGGGACTATCTAAAAAAGTACCTATCGGACCTCCCTAAATATGTTAAAACTCCGGATTCTCTCAACTGCGCAGTAAACAAACTTTCAGAAGGCATTAACAAAGCCTACGAGAGGAGCTGCCCGCTGAAAGAACCTAAAACAAACTACACAACGACGTGGTGGAACAAAAAGCTGGAAAGGCTCCGCAGCTCCACACGGCGTATATTCAATCACTGCTCTAGGCCGCAAGACTGGGAAAAGTACGGTAGAGCTTTGACGGAATATAACAAAGAAATCAGAAAAGCCAGAAGAGCGTCTTGGAGACGATTCTGTGAAGATATAGCCCAAACACACAAAGGAGCGAGAATTCACAGAATACTCGCCAAGACACCCACAAACTATCTCGGCCTACTAAAAAGACCAGATAATACCTTTACGACCACAGAGAGGGAGACTCTTGAACTCCTCAGAGTAACCCACTTTCCGGGATCGTACACCTCCGATGACACCCAGCGATGTGCCCAAAGAAATCATCCTGATCACAGGGCGCATAGAGCTGATTGGAATAAGGCCACAAACATCTTCAGGCCTAACAATGTTAAATGGGCTATTGATAAATTCCAGCCATTTAAATCAGCGGGAGAAGATGGAATCTTTCCGGCCCTTCTTCAAAAGGGAGAAAATATCCTCCTCCCGCATCTGGTTAAAATATTTCGGGCAAGCTTTGCCTGGGGAATAGTATCAGAACCATGGACACGAGTCAAGGTACGCTTCATACCAAAAGCAGGGAAAAAGGACTACTCTCAGCCTAAATCCTTCAGACCGATCAGTCTCACATCCTTCCTACTCAAAGCTATGGAAAGGATTATAGACCAGCACATCAGAGCTATATATCTAATAGCTAAACCCCTCAGCTTAAACCAACACGCTTACCAAAAAGGGAAATCCACGGAAACTGCCCTCCTCGATCTGGTCGACAAAGTGCAGAAAACCTTAGAGGATAAGCAAACAGCCCTATGTGCTTTTCTTGATGTGGAAGGAGCCTTCGATAACACGCCCACAAATACCATTCTAAACGGAATGGCATTAAAGGGTGTGGACGGTACCACCATCAACTGGGTTCAGAATATGCTCTCTAACAGGGTGGCATCTCTAACTCTCAATGCAACTTCGCATGAATTCCACACCACACGAGGCTGTCCACAAGGGGGTGTACTTTCCCCACTTTTGTGGACCCTAGCAGTGGATCAACTACTTGCATTAATGACGGACCAAGACTATGACACACAGGGATATGCCGACGACCTTGTAGTCATAATCAAAGGCCCCAGCCTCCACACAATCTCATGTCTAATGCAAGGAGCTCTCAACACCATAAATAAATGGTGTAAAGAAAACGAATTGTCCATAAACGCAAGCAAAACTGTGATAGTTCCCTTCACTAAGAAAAGCTACTAGATCTTAAGCTAAACGAACAAATAATTCCAATCTCAAGTGAAGTAAAGTATCTAGGGGACACCTTAGACCAAAAGTTAACTTGGAACTCGCACATAAAAAACATAATCCAAAAAGCCAAAATGGCTATGTGGACTAGTTGTCGAATGGCGGGGTCAAGATGGGGTCTAAAGCCCAAAATTGCCCTCTGGCTGTACACGGCAGTGGTAAGGCCTATAATTACATATGCTTCCGCTGTCTGGTGCACAAAAACCAACCAAAAGACAACAATAAACACCCTAAACAGTCTGCAACGCACAGCCTGCGTTATCGCAACAGGAGCTCTATCCTCAACACCGGGAGCAGCTCTGGACGCACTGCTAGACCTAACACCACTGCACCTACATGTGCAAAAAGAGGCTGAACAGTGTATATACAGAATCTGCACCACGACAAGGACGAAATGGAGCTCTCAAGCACTGACCAAGCGTATGGCATCGGTGTTTGAACACAAAACCTTATGCATGCCAACTGATGACATGCATATTGAATATAACTACAAAAAACTATACTCAGTGGAGATACCCTCCAGGGACAAATGGCTGAAAGGCCAGCTGGACTACAAAGAGGGCTGCCACATTTGGTATACAGATGGTTCCAAAAAAGGGAACGATGTGGGGTGCGGCATCTACGGTGAGAGACCAAGACTCAAAGTTAGCGTCAGCATGGGTACGGAGGCCTCAATCTTCCAAGCGGAAGTCTTCGCCATCAACAAATGCGCGGAAATCAACCTTGAGAAGAACCGTAGGCACCAGCACATCTACATCAACTCGGACAGCCAAGCTGCCCTTTTGGCACTAGACGCATTGGAGATAAACTCTAAACTAGTCCAAAACTGCAAAGAAAACCTTAATGCCCTAGGAAACTCCAACAAAGTAATACTTAGATGGGTACCAGGGCACTCCAACATTGATGGAAACGAAATAGCAGATGAACTGGCTAGGAAAGGTGCTGACAACCCCCTGGTTGGCCCGGAGCCTTTTTGTGGTATCATAAAAAGGAAATCATATTCACTGCTAAACGACCTATATAAATCCAGGGCGATCGAGCTGTGGAAGTCCACGAAAGGACAAAAGCACTCGAAATCATTAATTACAGGGTTCAAAAGCAACTTCTCCAAAGAGATTCTACAACTCAAAAGAGAAAAGACTTGCGCAGTGACTAGAATTCTAACTGGCCACTGCAAATTGAACAAACATCTGTTTCTAATGGGTATGAAACAAGAACCGACATGCAGGTTCTGTCAGGAAACAGAGGAGACAGCAATGCACATCCTCTGTTCTTGCGGACCACTAATGCGTAACAGAAGTATCTACCTAGGGCGACATTTTGTGGACCCACAGGAGATACAACTTCTCACGGCCCAAAGCATCTGGAAATTCTTAGACGCAACGGGCCTTTGCGGTGAACTTTAAACAAAGGGCTGTTACAAAAGATCAGCAATGGTCGAAGTGACACACAAGGCCCATCCAAACCCCCAATAATAATACATGCGGGCAAACAAGTTGTACAACTACGCCAAATTCCAAGTTGATAGCATTTGTAGTTGCTAAGAAAACCTGATGTGACATACAGACAGACAGACAATCGGACAACAAAGTGTCACCATTATGGTTCCTTTTTTACCATTTTGGTACAGAACCCTAACAATGGTACGCATTTTACTTACCAATTATTTATTCAACAGAAATATAGTAAGTCAACCTCGAAATTCCTTAATTGGATAGGCACACTTTTCTGGATAACTAACTAGAATGAAAACCCGGCATAAATATAATACAAAGTTACAAATTTCTCAATTACAAATACAGCAATTCACAAATAACACAAAAGCAAACTTCCAATAAACGGACAGCCCTATTCCGCTCGATCGGTCGGTAAGATAAACAGAGATAGCAGTTCGACTCCTATCGAAGCACAATATTAGCTTGCGGTTAAAAAAAACACTTCTGTTTACCTTGTTAAAAGTTAGTAGGAATATCGCGAATAAGCGGTTAAGGTCAATGTTGGCGCAATTAAATCGATAGATGGCGCTCGAAAGATAAATAGTAAAGAAACAGGTCAAGTGCGAGTCGAACTTGTGCACCGAGCGTTCTGTATCTATACATAAAAGACAAACCCGACTCTCTGTCTTATTATATCAACGCACAAACGATACTACGAGTAGTGTTTCAAGAAACTTGAAATTTGGTTTGGGTTACCCCGTGTGGTAGCCGGATTAGAATAGTGCCACTCCGTATCTTTCCGTGGATGTCGTAAAAGCCGACTAAGGTAATAAAGGCGTGTAGTACTGTTAGGCGATGGGCTTGCAACCTGTCACTAATACACTGGTAAACATCTTCGCCTAAGTGCGCAAAATGTGGTTACAGAATTATCAAAAAGTTTTTATACGAGGGTCATGCCAAAAGAAATTAGATATTCAAAAACTACAAAGTTTATTCTTTATTATTGCTATCTATTTTCTCGAAGTATTCACCGTGAGCACGTATACACTTTTTCATTCGGCTAAACCACTTGGAAAATGTCAATGACCATTCTTCTTCGGGTACCTCAGAAACTTCATAATTATAGGCAGCCAGGGCATCTTCTTTGGTTTCAAATCGCCTTCCTTTTAATTTTTCTTTAATTTTCGGAAACAGATAAAAGTCACAGGGTGCCAGGTCAGGAGAATATGGTGGGTGAGGGAGTATAGTGATATTTTTCGAACTAAAATAGTCGAGTGTTCGGGCAGAAGTGTGCGGGGCGGCGTTGTCGTGGTGCCAGAGCAGGTGCTGGGTTCCTGACTTTGGCCGCTTGTCACACCAAGCTGACAACACTTGTGGAGCACAAACTGTCACATACCATTCTGAGTTGACAGTTCTTTGATCCTCTAGCACCACAGTCGCAATATTCCCTGTCTTGCAGAAAAATGAGGCAACCATTTGTTTCTGTGTGCTTCGTGCTCGGCGACATTTTGTTGGAGTCGGTTCATCTTCGAAGCACCATACCGTTGACTGCCGCTTTGTTTCAGGATCGTAGTTATACAGCCATGTTTCGTCACCTGTCAGTATATCATACACAGTTTTCTTCTCGCCAGCGTCGAATTTATTTATCATAAATTTACACCAATCCACGCGGCGTTCTTTCTGCAATTCGTTGAGTTTATGCGGCACCCATCTCGAACAACGCTTATGGAGGGACAGTTGTCCATGAATAATGGTTTGCAGTGCTGCTGATCCAATGCCTAGATCTCGTTCAAGCTCTACGTATGTAATTCGTCGGTTCTCACGGATATTTTTTTCCACGGCTTGCACATTTTCTTGAATAACTGCGGTTGGCGGTCGCCCCGACTTCGCCTCATCTTCAAATCTCTCTCCCGCCCTCTTTTGAATTCAGCAAACCAGTTAAAAACAGTTGCACGAGAACAAGCAGACTCATCAAAAGTCGTGGTTTAAAGTTCAAAACATTCTTGGGGCTTTAAACCTTTTTTAAAGTCATAGTAAATCATAACACGAAAATCTCGTCGACTAAGTTCCATTGTAACCGCAAATTCCCGTCAGATTCAATCAGAAAAAAAATATTTAAAAAATAATTACGCAGATTTCCGGAGTATTCCATTTTTAAATTTATAGCTATATAATCAGCCTTCACTATGGTGTATAACTGGCCAGTATCAAACAAATGAGCATGGAGTATCTAATTTCTTTTGGCATGACCCTCGTAGTTGTTGGAAGTTCTGTAGCTCTGCCTACCACCCCACTCTGGACATAAAGGCGTGAGCTTATGTATGTATGTATGTATGTTTTCTATCGACTTCAATAATAATTGTTGCATACCGTTTTGAACAAAAAACTAATATACCTACTTAAATTCTGTTAAAATACTCTATGGCAATTCAGATTGAATGAGTTGACCGCTTACTAAGGTTAACATAATCTGGGAATAAAGGCGTGAATTTATGTATGTATGTGTATGTATGTGAAATTTGGTACAGGGGTTCCTTTTATGACGTAAATTAAATCTCGTGATTGTACGTGTTCTTTCTCTGGCGTGTTTAGTCGAGTTATTTTTACCTCTACAGTGTTTCTTCAGCGTATTCTTTTACTAAAAGGCAGTAGTAGAAGCGAACCCAGGACACAACCAACCAGGCTGACGTCTCGTCGAAATTGACCTGAAACTTAATCTAACTTTTGCAAAAGATATGAATTTAATCTTTGGTCTTAAATGTTTTAAAGCTCAATTATTTTTTACCGCTTCACCCTACATCGGACTACAAAGACGGTCGATGTAAATCCGATGTAAAATGTACGGAATTGGATTCAGCGGGAATCGAACCCGGACCTCATTCAGCGGGAATAATAGAGAGCCTGTTGAGTTATTCCATTCCGATTGTGGGCCAGGAGTCAGGAAATTTTAAAAGGTTACGATTTTTCTTTAGGTAGATAGATCACAATTAATCAAATTCTGTAGTCAAATCAAAGTAGGTACTAGGTACATGATAATTTTGCGTTACAACTGATAATCGTAATGTTTAAAAATTCTGAACTTCAACGTTTTTTTTTGTTTTTTTGTTTGTTTTACTACCCCCTTATTTATAGGTATAAACGGGGAATAAGCTTGGAATAGTTGGAATCGTTTATGCCATGCTTTGTCCTTATCTGTAATTGTGACAATTGCATCTGACAGAAAGTGACAAAACATGGCAAGCTTATTTCCCGTTTATAGGTATACTAAAGCTTAGTTTGGGACTAGTCCCAAACGCGCGTAGATCAATCGGTGTGACATTGTCGTCTGATATTTATTATTGTTATTTATTATAAACACCCGCAACTCCAGAGGAATCGCAGGTCTGCTGCCGACCTTTGAAGAACGAGTAGGCTCTTTTTCTGAAGGCCCGTTCGTTCGTTTTGGTTCCGAAATACAGCCGAGTATTCACTTCAAAACGCGGTCGGACGAACGATCGAGTGAATGTCGCAGCGGCGAGGTTAAGTAGTCCCATCAGAGCGAACAAAACACATTTTACTTATTCTTTATTATCCAGCCTTATACGTTCGATCTCATCGACAGAAGCCATGCAGCCAAATTGAAAATATGTTTTGTTCGCTCTGACACTACTTAAACTCCCCATTGCGACATTTATTTGTTCGTTCATCCGACCGCGTTTTTGAGAAAATCACATCCCAGCTCCGGCTCCCGGTCTAGGCTAGAGAGTACCTCAAGAGCCACCTCAGAGCAGGCCGGGAGCGAACATTGACCCATCTGCATAGCGGAAGTGGCGCGGCGGTGACCACTTCGGAAACGAATTATTCACTACGAGCACTGACGATTATTTTTATAGCGCTTGAGAATTGATTTTAGCTTTATTTTTACATACCGACGCAAAAAGAGGGGCGTTGTGTGTGTGGGTGTGTCTGTGGCACCGTACCTCTTAAATGGGTGAACAGATTTGGATGCGGTTTTTTTATTTGAAAGCAGGTTTTTAGCTTTGAAAATTGGTAATGCCGTTTATATCAAAGAAGGGGTCATCATTACAACCGGGGTTTTTATCTAGTAGTTATACTGCGGGCCTAGTATGGCTGCGTCTATATCGCGTGTCAACTGTGGATAAAGCATCCGTCACTTTTTGACACGTGTACTTATTCATCGGTCAGAAAGTGACGGATGCCTTATCCAAAATTTATCACGCGATAAACGCAGTCATATTAGGCCCCCTGGAGACTATAGCTTTTGTCTTAAACTAAACATGTTTATCACAAAAAAAAAGTTAAGACTCATTTACTATAGATAAAGGTGTCAAACAGTGCCTGTTACGAACTTCGAGCCTCTAACCCATGACAGTGTTTTACAGTGGACCCGATAAGAATGGCTTCACGATTATCAGTGAACATGAATTAAAATTTTAAATTGCAAATCTAATTTATTTAAACGCAGTCGATAATCCAGTATAAAGACAGGGAGAAAAATAAAAAATAATTTAAAAAAATCATCATCCATAGGTAGGATGTAAGATGTCCTTTTGACAGCCCTATTTAGTAATTTCAACACTTATGTAGGCTGACTATACATGGAGAGTTAGACATATTACTCGTCTTTTAGTTTTTTACAGTCAAATATAAAATGGCTGTTCATATTTTTACAATTACTCCAATTCGAAAACCATTTCGAGGAATAGGGTTTAAAAGCCGTTCTGCATTATTAAGTTTTTGAAATATTTATCTATTTTGGATATTTCGACAAAAGTATATTTAACCTTTGTTTGACTTTCGTTTTCGGCTTGAAGCAGTCCTAGGTGTATCTAACGGGTTAGGCGAAAACAGCTTGAAATAGTATGTTAAAGTACACTATTAAAATCACTTTTTCTCATTGGATATCATTTAATTGTTGTAATTTATTAGGAAATGCCAACCCAAATTTAAAATAATCATGTCATCCATAAAATGTCTGTTAAATAAATAAAGATATTATAACAATACTTTTGGGTCAAATAAAAAATTAATGAAATTGGTGTCTTAAAATTTCCTATTGTTTCGAATGAGAAAGTAAAAACCGAGAGTTTTTGTTTTTGTTAATCCCATTTGGCAATTAAAGTTCCACTTTCCCTTAAAGTGTCCTATCTATATTACGGTGCCTATTACTGCCTGTCCGGAATGTGACCCGCCACCGTGACTGCAGTAATTCTGGCCTGCATTCCAAGACGCATAGCGCTGTGGCCGGCGGTGACACGTCCACATAACACTATAGCACCTGTAAGGACTTGCTATATGACATCCACAGTCTTATTAAAACAGTAGTTGACATGTCGTTGCTTAAATACTAAAGGGCCTCAAATCAAAATGTGTTTGTGTTGCATTTAAATTCGGAATGCTATATACTTTAAGTTTTAAATCAAACTATGTCTGTTTTTGTTTTGAGGCGCTTTAGCATTTAAGCAGCGATGTGTATACTAATATTATAAAAAAGTGACAAACTTTTGTTGTCAACTGCAAATTTTCTGGTTCAGTTTTTATCTTCTCATCGAGATCAAACTAACGCATCTCAATTCAGGGGGTCTACATTAATTACAGTTAAGATTGTGTTGCCAAATTCAGACTCCATCATCAGAGCAGCAGGATCTATCTAGGAAGGAAGGAAGCTACCATAAATACCGCGTTTTCTTCTAGTTTACTTATACATTCCTTTCAGCTCATTATAACAACGAGAACTTGTTCAAATTATTATTATTATTATTATTATTTATTTTAGACAGGCAGTTGGACTTATATGTCTAAATCCTTGATCACTGCACGAATTGTCACACTAATTTAGAATGTTTGTCAAACTTATTTTTGAACCTGGTTAACACTTTTAGAGTTCACAACATTAGAGGGTAATTTGTTCCACATTTTTATTATTCTATTCCCTAAAAAGTTTTTGCCGATATTTGTGTTGTGTTTTTTTGTTGCAAGTTTAAAGTTATGTCCTCTGGTGCATGTGTTGGTGTTACGAATAAACAGGTCACTAAGATCCGGACAGTCGTAAAAGCCGTTTAAAATTTTAAAAGTTTCGATCATGTCTCCGCGCTGTCGTCTTTTTTGAAGTGATGTCAAGTTCAGTTTCTTTAACCTTTCCTCATTATGGCAATGATTTTAAGTTGTAAATTGACTAGCAAAACTTTTTAACGGAATGACAGAGCTTAGACACATAAGATAAGATCTTCTGGTATAATTGAGGGGATTCTGTCTTCTGATCTCAGTGGATTTTTCGAAAAAGAACCCTATCTTCCTCACTGTTTGCCGCGTAATGGCAACCTTTGAGATTGGAAAATTTTATGAATCTCAGAATGAATGATTGGGTGGTTTATTTGTGTTGCCTTTTTCATGCATTAATAACATAAGATACAAGATATTTTTACTTCCCAGAAAAAGTGTAGCCTCAGATTTGAACACCCGAGTCTGCACGGTAAGAATTCAAAAATATACATACATGTATAGTCAATTTGATTCCTAGGCCTGTTAAAGTGACGTTGTCAACCCAGTCATAAGAAGTCTCTAACATTTGGTTGACAACGTCACTTTAACAGGCCTAGGAATCAAATTGGTTCACTGTACAGTGTTTAAAGATATTATGCTAAGGGTAAAGACCACTGTTTAATTAACTACTGATATAGAACTACTGTGATAACTGTGGTTATCCGAGAGGCGTTCAGATGGCGACGCCAGTGGTCGACCACAGGGGTGGTGGCCTGGTGGCATCGCACGGAGTAAAGTGGCATGCAAACTTGTAAGCCGTATGTACGTACATACGTACGTTTGAGAAACGACGAAACGACGTACGTTTTACGTATTCATTTCGAAAAACGTGTGTATGCTTAAACTATTACATATATTAATTATGGGCTTGTGAAATTAGTTAGGTTAGGTTAGGTTATATTTTTAAAAAGTTTTATTGTAACTAAAGTATAAGAGTGTCGTGACCTCCTGACGCAATAGTTTTTTTCCGATCAACAAACATTAGTATCCTTACCTAACAAACCTTTAAGTAAAAGTGATCTTGGTATTCTGAAAACATAACGAAAATAATTCATACAGAGGTTTGGGAAATGGTACACCCAACGAATAAACATTTCACTCGAACGGAAAGTTTCGATGTTGAATGTATAAAATACCCAGTGTAAAGTTTCTTACACACACCACTACTCGCACTTCCAGCGGCTGGCGAGTGCAAAGGCCTGATTATTCCCTACAATTACTACGGACTTTACCGGCTCTCTGCACTTACTACGTGGTTCAAGTCACCAACTTATATTTTTACAAGATTTTATTTAACTTGCAATGTATGTATCTTACAAGTTAAATTTGACCCACTTTCTGGTTTCCGATGAAGCTGAAAATTAGCATACGCCTTTAGTTCTGATGACAATACAATAATATAGTACCATCGAGCTGGTCTGATGATGACGACTCAAGGTGGCCATAATAACTCCTAAATTACACATGATAAACCCGTCGTGTTAGGGCTTGTTAGAATCATCTTGACGAGTAGATGACGACTGTGCAAAGAAAGTAAACCTCAAAAATGGTTTTTTTGACAGAAACTTAGTTTTATTTAAGGTAAAGCAATAAAATTACGTGAACTTGGTCTAATAGTGCATTGAGTAACAAAGAATGGATGCCAATAACTAATAACTTTTATAAAAATTACAGATTTCCATTTGTAGCGAAGTCTTTTGTTATGACAGAGGCTTTCGGCTTACTTATCTAAGGACTTTTTTAAAATTCATTCAGTTTAAAGTATGTATAAAGTTAAATAGTTATCTAATTGATACCATAATATAGAACGCTTAACTCTGTTCTAATAATACAAGGAACCTAAACCTGATCTATTCATCATACTACACTTAATAAATACAGGATTTCTCAGGGAAGTGTATTGGGTCTTTTTTGTTTCTATTTCCCTCATGAAATTATTATTTTGTATCGAGACTTACTTTGTGTCATTATTTAAGTAATGAATAAAACAATTAAATGATGAAAATAGCCTACAACAAATTCGTGGTTTGAACAACTACCCTTAAGCGAGTAAAAAACGAAATAGGTGAATGAGTATGTCAAAATATCCTTACTTATTGGGTTTGTAACAGTTTTCTTGGACATCTTGAACTTTTTAATCCTCTGAATTTTCAATTGTTGTTCGAATTAAATCATTATTTACTATAACTTGCGCCACACCGAGCGTTGTAGAATCGACCTAGCGTATGTTTTAATCAGCATCTCTACATAAAGTAAGCATTGCGAACTGTTGTTTTTTGCAATTAATGTTAGACAGTCAATAGTCTCTAAACATGGGCCGTTGAAATTAACACTTCTAGGCACAATGCAAATTAAGTGGAAGTAATATCTGTTGTGACGTCACATTTAATACACCATTCTGAAACTATGCTTTTGCTTCTACTTTCTTAATTATTTCAAACCTCTTAATAGTTATAATAGTTTATTATGCAACTACATTTTAAAAGATGGTAATAGGTTTATTAGTTATGTTAAATCGTTTTTTTTTATACTGGACATTTATACAAGCTTTCTCTTTTGATTGCAGTCTACTTAGGTCGGGTTCCTATATTCAAACCGCGGATTGATAAGGCTTACTTTGGGTTAAAATTTGACATTTGCCCATACTCTCACTGAAAACCAGCGTCTGTGAAGGTGTTTATCACATTCAGAGGCATAAAGCTGAGCGGAGACCATTTTGGCCGTAAAGAAAAAATGTATTTAGGTTAAGACTTTTTTTTATGATTGTAAATTGTTTTTTTTTTTGTGCCAAATAAATTGTTTTTCATTTCATTTCATTTAAATTTATCATACAAAATGTGTCAAATTTTAATCCAAAGTAAGCCTATCTGTCCGCGGTTTCAATATAAGAACCGGACATAAGTCCCGGGCGTGCTCTTGTTTGCCTCAAAAAAGACTCTAACACTAGCTATTGCTGCACTGGATGATGCATTTAGACTAGTGGGAAAATCTTTGTATGAAGAACGCTAGTATTTGGTCCTAAGTCATGGATATTTTCTATGAATTGAAGGTGTTTATTTCTTACATTAGTAGGTTTACCTTTGTCTAGTAATTATTCCTAGTACAAGTTTAGAGCTTAGTTTAGTTCTAGGTCAATTCGTGTCCTGAGATTGTCACCTTGATATGTATAATATTTTTAAATCAATCATGATAAAGTGCATTTTTTGTAATTTGCTTAACCAACTAATACTGCCTGTATCTGACTTAAATACTGCAAATCAATATTTTTGAAATATTTCTGAATAATTGGCCAGCAGTTGCCAAGCAGAAACAATTGTATAAAGAAAATTATTGATGCAATCTGGTATGATAATAAGTTCAAACAAAAAAATTAAATTAAAAGTGTTTTATTTAAAATAGTCTCACTTATCACAGTTTATAGCCGCCGTTCAAAGGTAAAAGGATGGTAACACTTCAATTTAACCAACAACAACAATGATTCGCTTAGTTAAGGATTTCGGGAGCGATGACGACGGGAGCGGGAGCGACGACCACGGGGAGCACGGGAGCGGGGAGCTCAGCGGGGATGGGCTCGATCACGATGGGGGCAGGGACGATGGCGACACCATCGATGGGGTTCTCAGCAGCGTCGACAACAATGACGGGGGAGGCACCGTTCACGGCTTCCTCGACAATGACGACGGGAGAGACGTCGATGACTGACTCAGGGAGCTCCACGGGGGCGGGCACGGGGGCGGGCACGGCGGCGGGAGTATCAGCGACGGCAGCCTGGTTGATGTTCAGGATGATCTGGACCAGGGGAGTGCCGCTGGAGGGAGTGGCCTCAACGGGAGCAACAACGACGGGAGCGGGGACGATGGCAGCAGGAGAAGTGCCGATGTCACCAGCAACGATGGGCAGGTCAGCGACAGCAGGGCTCTCGATGAAGATGGGCAGGTCAGCGACAGCAGGGCTCTCGATGAAGATGGGCAGGTCAGCGACAGCAGGGCTCTCGATGAAGATGGGCAGGTCAGCGACAGCAGGGCTCTCGATGAAGATGGGCAGGTCAGCGACAGCAGGGCTCTCGATGAAGATGGGCAGGTCAGCGACAGCAGGGCTCTCGATGAAGATGGGCAGGTCAGCGACGGCAGGGCTCTCGATGAAGATGGGCAGGTCAGCGACGACAGGGGCTTCGACGATGGGCAGGACGGCAACGGCGGGTCCGGTCTCAATGGGTTGTTCGACCAGAATGGGTCCGACGGAGATGGGGCTCTCGGGCACCACAATAGCGGGGCCTACGGCTCCTGGGGTGACCAGGGCGCGGGTCGGGCCAGCGACGGCCACGGCGATGACGGAAGCAACGATCAGCAGGAATTTCATTGTTGCTGTAAGGAAACATGGTGTATTAGCATTGAAATGTTATAATACCTTATATAAATTTAAGAGAGAAATGTAAAGTTGGGTGGTGGGTGGGTTGGGGTGTAAATTTTAAGAAGCCAACCTAAATACACAGAAAACCAATAGTAAAAAGAGACGAAAATATTACAAAATGATTAGTGGTGGTAGTAAATAAAGAAATATTGAGGCTTACCTGTTTGGTTTGATGTTTCAAACTATGCTTTTCCTTCAAAATCCACGCGTTTTTATACTAAATTTTATCGCAGTTCGATAGTACTCGCCGCTTTATCGATAATCTCAATAATCTAATAATCTTAGTACCAACTAATCATTAGCTTCCTTTTACGATGCACGTTTGTACCCTAATCCGACTTGTTCTTTGTAAAATTTTACTTTGTAATAAACGGTGGACATCGCATACCTACCAACAAATTTAAATCGTTTTTGTGGTCTTATACTCACAAAATTTACTTAATAGGTGTAGCAGCATGTGTGCAAAATTGTGATAGATTTAGTACCTTTAAAATTTATATTTTCGGTTTTTATTTTTCTTACTCTGGTTATTGCATTTTTTTGCCTAATGTCAATAAATGTCAGTCTTCCTTTATCAAATTTAATTATTGTAAGGTTCCGAGAAGTGGTAGTCAGTTGTCATAACTAATGTGTCCTTATTATTTTCGTCGGTCTTAGCCCTCATCCTGATATACGCCAATTTGTGGTCGCATTACCCTTTGACACACCACTTTGAAGTGGTCAGGAGCTTCCAAAACGAAATGTCCTTGTATTACCTGATAAATGCTCCAAATTAAGTGTAAAGAGGATTTAGTGATTGAAATGATTGGAGAAAAGGAGGTTGAAGATGAGGAGTTGATAAACAGATATAAATGGGTTAAAGCGGTACGTAGCGTTATTAAAATGGCGGTTTCAGGACGTCACCAGACCAAAGGAAGTTCCAGGCTTAGGACAATTAACGCATAGCTTACAACCCGAAGAACCCTAACCACCCCTTAAAAGGAATCTTGTTTCATTTGTAGACCCTGAAATAGGACAAATTTGCCAAAACCCGTGAGTAAATGCCATAATGGGTCAAAATTAAGTTTTGAATTCACAAATTTTGTTGGCAATACACATTTTACGTCCTCTTTTTAGCCAGATTAAATGCTTATTAAAGAATGGATTGTATAAGCTTACGAAAGGATGTTTGATTCATTAGATTGAGTTTTGAGATTAACCGGTCAAAGAGTAGGATAGGGTGGAAGTTAACAGGAGGAAGAGAGCGGGTGAAGACGTATCCGTACTATCGTTCGAGTTAACCATAGTAATTTGAGCTTAAAATCAACCATTGAGGCCGTTGATAACTTGTTGAATATTACAAAAGATCATTTCGTCAGTTTAATCATTGCAATCATTATCATTTCAGTCTGAAGATATAAACCTGACATAAGTCTTAAGAAAATTGCTGGATATAGGCTGCCCACAAGAAACAGTATGCGTAACGCTATCGTAAAAGGTTTTCGAAAATTGGCTAAATGTATGGAATTAATTTGAGCGGTCGACGCGATAGTCCGCAGCTTACGTCAATCTTATCTATGATCAATAACGATAACATTCTCACAATTTATCTTGTCTAGGACTACTGTGACGCTTGTATACATCTTTTCCCACAACCATGTTATTTGGTTACGTATCAGAACACCTAAAATTAATAAGCCTAATGTATCATAATCCCTAAAGGTTCATAATACCTAATGGACTTTTTTACAGAAACCGAAAACTTTTCGGGATTTTTTAAAAAGCCATTGCATAAAACTCATTAGGTTAGGTTAGGTTAGTTTTATAACAATCCTGAAAAATGAGCGGTTTTAATAAAAAGTACCATTAGGTATTATGAACCTTTAGGTATTATGATACATTAGGCTTATTAGGCGTTCTGATACGTAACCTGTTATTTTGGGTTATTTTGGGGACCATGGTTTTACCGAGTAGAAATGTTTAGATGTAATAGCAAAATTCACCCCTAACAGTGGGTGTTACTAAAATTGAAAAAAAAAAAACAAAATTTTCAACCATAGTAAATAAATAAATAAATAAATAAATAAATATAAGGGGACAATCTCACACCAAGTGACCTAGTCCCAAACTAAGCTCTAGGCTTGTACTATGGGTACTAGACAACGATATAAATACTTATATAGAGAAATATATACTTAAATACATAGAAAACATCCATGACTCAGGAACAAATATTCGAGCTCATCACACAAATATCTGCCCGTACCGGGATTCGAACCCAGAACCACTAGCTTCGTAGGCAGGGTCACTACCCACTAGACCAGCGCGTCGTCAAAAATAGCTAGCATTTACGTAAATGGTGGCCAAATTGATCAACTTTGGTGTTCTCTACTTCCCCATTTTGATTTGATTCGGATACCTGGACGGACGAACTGCGCCAAAATGCTTGGGTTTGTTTTCCTTGGTAGGTAAATTAGCATTCTAAATAAATGAAAAAAAAAAGTTTGTCATTTATTTATTATATTGAATTATTGTAATGAATAAAATAGTTTATTAAATTTTAGCCGTCAATGGCACATCGTTAAGTGCCCATCTTAATCCAAATTTAATAAACTGTTTTTTTATAATTATTGAAGAACCAAAAAATCTGACATGATTTTCATTTATTTAAACACGCTAATTACCCACCGACGAAAACATATCCAAGCATTTTGGCGCAGTTCCTCCCTACAGACCGATCGCAACCTTGTCATGTTATATCGAGATGAATCAGACGAAAACATATTTTCACAAAGTGACCGGTGTCTTATCACATTTTTAATTGTTTGCTGTTCTTATTACCTAGTTTTCGGAAATATAATAATAAAACATTGTTTCCAGCCGTGTAAAATCACATTAACTAGGTACCTTTTTAGCCAACTTTTGGCTTTTGTACTCTCCGTGTGTATTCATTCACCTTAACTCCCGCTCCAATAACTATGCGAGCCCTAGTGCTTTATTAAGGACTAGATCAATCTGTCTGAGATTGTCCCTTTATACTTATTTATTAAAACGCTTTGAGTACACATCCTGCGCGATTCTGCTTCTCTGGTCTCCCATGGGTAGGGTAAAGTCACCAGTGGTCAGCCAGACACCTGTAGTCGGCCTCTGCCTACAGTGTGTTACCAGCACCCGGGCTTTTTTTAAAGTAGGTTAAAATAACGTATATCTGTAACGTAACTATGACATTAATTTAATTATTAAACACATTTTCAGGCTTTGTTAACTTTCTAACAAAATTTTAATTGCCAGCAATGTAAAGCACAGCAAATTGACAAGTGCAAATGACAGTCGACGGATACTTTGATTATTTATGATTTGCCCCCGTACCACGACGTGCCTTGTACCAAGCAACAGCGATACTGATAACGATGAACACGCAGCACATGCACTACATTAAAAATGGACAGTATCTAGGAAAATTAATTGTGAAGTTATTTTAATTATTTTTTAATTGATAATACTTGCAAACAATTGCTAAAGCAGCATATTATCGGCAGTTTTAATAAATGCCCGCATGCCGGTAACACACTGTATACTTTGTATGAGTGGGAAGAGTACGAAAGAAATATTTCCCACTCTTTGCACTCATCGGCTGACCACCTGGTGACTTTGCCCTATCAGCTTTTGTAAAAGGAACCTACTTACGATCGCTTGGGACGTGATTTTTTTAGTATTGAGGCATTCCATCTTAGTCCTGAGGGGGGGGGCAACTGCATTTGCAGTCATTTTCAAAAATCTTTATTAAAAGAGTGGGTCACTATTATGACCATGCCGCTATGTTCTTTGTTACAGAAAGTATTTTATATTCTACTTAAGTCTATTGCAGTTGATACATTTGTTTGGGGATATCAGACAATGGATGAGACTAAAACAATAATGACAACCGCATTATTACCAAAAAAATCTTGTCGCTAGCTAGTTTGCCTTATTATGGGCTCGTTTCGAACGTACTTCATTAGATTGATGTAGGTACTCACACGTTTTCGACTAGACAGACTTCAAATGACGTTAAACCTTATGCATTAAAAACTCGAACTTGTTTAACGTTATTTGCAGTCTAAGGATTTTAGTTTTGAGACTGCAAATCACTATCGGTCTCAGATCCCATCAACATAGGCTATATCTATAGGACATGACATGATGCATTCGACGCCCGTCATCCTTATCGAAAATTAACAGGAGTGACGTAAGCTGCCAGTCGGTTGGGTCTAGCGATTATCTTCTTCTTCTCTCAGTGCCTCTTCAATAGTGAAGGTTAGCCGTCAGCTTCTTGTACTCGTCCCTATCCGCAGCCAGCCGGAACAGATTTTCGACGGAAGCAATACTGGTCCACTTCCGGATGGTTCACTTTATTTTTTCCTTAACCCAGCGCGTCTCTTTCCCTCCACTTTATTTATTTTGTCTGTTTTGTGAAAATCGTTAACGTTAGCATTAAGTTATTTACTTATCTAGGACCACAGGTGGCCCATGTGCTCATTTGCGTTCTCCTTGCCATAAAATAAAAAAAAATTGAATTGTATTAAAAACCTGCTATCCATCTCTTAAGGCCATAGACGGACTACTTAGAGCAGTCAGGACCGACAGCTCCGTGGTCACTATTGGTCGATCTGCAATTTTAATGGTCTAGGTTCGTATTGAAACTGAGGATTGACCAATCGCGACCTCGGAGCTGTCGGTCTCGACTGCTCTAAGCAGTCCGTCTATGGCGGCCCTTAGGGAAGATCTGTGAATATGATCATTGTAATCTTAGTAGTTTTAAAGGATAACACTTTAAATACTGAATAATTTAAACAAAAGGATACAAAATAGAATGTTTATTTTTAAGCATCGCTTATCACAGTTTATGGCCGCTGTTCAAAGGTAGGAGGATGGTATTACTGTTTGTTCCTCAAACAACAACATTGGTTCGCTTAGTTGAGGATTTCAGGGGCGATGACGACGGGAGCGGGGGCGATGACCTCAGGGAGTACGGGGGCGGGAAGCTCAGCGGGCGTGGGGCCGACGACCTCAGGGAGCGCGGGGGCAGGAAGCTCAGCGGGCGCGGGGCCGACAACCTCAGGGAGCACGGCGGCGGGGAGCTCAACGGGAGCGGGGACGATGGGGTTCTCAGCAGCGTCGACAACAATGACGGGGGAGGCGTCGATGACCGACTCAGGGAGCTCGACGGGGGCGGGCACGGCGGCGGGAGTCTCAGCGACGGCAGCCTGGTTGATGTTCAGGATGATCTGGACCAGGGGAGTGCCGCTGGAGGGAGTGGCCTCAACGGGAGCGGGGACGATAGCAGCAGGAGAAGTGCTGATGTCACCGGCAACGATGGGCAGGTCAGCGACGGCAGGGCTCTCGATGAAGATGGGCAGGTCAGCGACGACAGGGCTCTCGATGAAGATAGGCAGATCGGCGATGGCAGGGCTCTCGATGAAGATGGGCAGGTCAACGACGGCAGGGTTCTCAATGAAGATGGGCAGGTCAGCGACGACAGGGGCTTCGACGATGGGCAGGACAGCGACAGCGGGTCCGGTCTCAATGGGCTGTTCGACTAGAATGGGGCCGACGGAGATGGGGCTCTCGGGTTCCACAAAAGCGGGGCCGACGGAGATGGGGCTCTCGGGCTGCACAATAGCGGGGCCAGCGGATCCTGGAGTGACCAGGGCCCGGGTCGGGCCAGCGACGGCCACGGCGATGACGGAAGCGACGATCAGCAGGAATTTCATTGTTGCTGTAAAAAAAGATGACAATTTCAATCCAGTTGTATGGAAGCATTCCCGAAATCGTTGGATGTTTGTATTCTTTCACCAGGGGACGTATGTATTTAAAAAACCTATAGAATTTAATATTTGGCGCCACTGAAGCAAAAATTTAACACAATAGTTTTAATATTGATCGTGAAATAATTAACTAAGCAAAAAAAAATCACCGGAAGGCTGATTTTAAATGTTGTAGATAACTTTAAAATGTAACTTACCTGTTTGGTTTGAAGATTCAAACTATGATCAGTTTCAAAATATGAGCCTTTTTATACAAACAATTATCTCTAATTAACAAAAAAACGCCTTAGATTATGAATATATAATTGTTGTAATCAATAATCCGTGTCATAAATTTTGATTCTTGTTGACACATGAAAGTTTTGGATTAACTAGTAAAAGGATCGTCGGTAATCAAATGATAACCGATAAAACAAGAATGCACTTGAAAAGGACAAACGATTATGTAGATCATTTATTTGATGAGATCTTTACTTGCAGAACATTATAATAAAACACCGTCGTTATTTCATTCCCCGCAACTTTTAACCTTTAAAATACATCGTACATCGTACACCTATTGTGTTCGTTACTTTAAGACTCAGTAGTTGTTTTTGTATTCATTTTCTTGCCGTCCGCTTGTCAGTCAGTAGACTGTTTGTTTGTTATTTTGCACAGTCGTGTAATTTTTGTAAATTTAAAACCAACTAAACATTGTTTTTATTTTATTTTTAAAAGTCTACCAATTTTTTGTTTTTGATTATCAATTTTTGTTATGCTTGCTTGCTTTGCTTGCTGTTTTTGCATTCCCATAGACTAGTCTTTAGTTTTCTGTTTCTTTAGTGTTGCCAAGCTTAACAGGGTGTAATTTTTATCGTCGTGCGAGATAATCTCGAACAAATGATTTAAATTTTGATCCATGATGTTTTTCAGTTTATGTTTTTTTGTGTTAAGTCTGTCACTTTCCGTGTCTTCACCAAGCGGTTCCACCGGAAGACCAGTGCTGGCTTTACGGCTAGCGAATGCTGAGTTGGGACCGTTTCGCAACTGTTTCTGTGTCTCATATTTTGTATCTATGTACCTAATGTTGTTTTGTATTGTTGCGAATAAATGTCTCTTTATCTTTATCTTTATCTTTAAAATAGCATTGATTAGAACTTGGTTTTTCTAGAAACTCCCACACAATAGATCATCACTCAAGCCCTCAGACAGAATTCCTCTTTCAAATAGGTTGACAAAAGAAGAAGACATAGAATATTTTCTGCAAGAAAATTACCCTTTCTTGGTAATAATAACTAATTTTACTGTCGGCTTCTTTGTAAATTGCGATGACCACGACGACGACAAAGTGGAAGTAGAATAAATTTCCTCCTCATTTTTATTAAGGTTAAAAAAGCTAAGGTAAATATCGCATAGTGCAGTCTATTGATAACATTTATGTATTAAGTACTTACCTACTTAGCTGTGAGGCTAAACAAGTTATTTAGCGCTAAAGTAAACGATTGTCGAAATCTGTCAAAATGTAAACATACATACATTAAATCACGCCCGTTTCCCAGAGGGGTAGGCTGAGACCACCAGTTCTTTCCACCTGCTATGATCATACATTCCACATTGATACATCGAGTCATGCACGCACGTCGGTTTTGTATACTTAAGATTCGGCCCTTTTCCAGTATTTCTCCGATTTAATTCGAAAAAGTACGCCTAGGGTCCCTTCCGACCCATCCACTCTAGCTCTGAATATGTCTTTCGTTAATTCATACATCCTTTCCAAATGATCGAACCATCGAAGCATACCCTTTTCAAAATATATGGAATTGACAAAAGCGATCGACGCAACCATCCGGCAGCTTACGTTAATTCTCTACTACGCCACTTATGACGTAACAACATATCAATACGCTGTTTTCTCTTTAGAAGCCACATATCGTGAATCAAGAGGGATGACTTTCTGTGCATCCGCAAGAAGAACGCGAGATGGAGATACTTTACGTGCGCCTGGATCGCAGTGTCAAATTCAGACATACGCTGTTTACTATAAAACCGCAACATTTATTTAACAAAAGGTTTACCAGGATTAAGTTATAAGTACTTCTCAACTATTGAATCAAAAATCATAGGGTTTGGAAGACTAAACCTTGCTTTGCAATAAATTATAAAATGAAGGAATCGAGGTTCTTGTTTTTAATCGCATTTTCACGTTTCACCATTTCAAGGAAATATGATCATGTTTAATACATCCAAAGAACAGATACAAATGCGTTATGGTTATTGAGATCCAGATCACCAGTCTTAAGCATTAGCTAAAGATTCTTCTAAGTTCAAAAACACGGGATGCCTCAAGAGTAACAAACTTTTTTATTTACAATGGGCTCTTGACTAACTCTTGCCCTTGGAGGACGAAGATTTTGTCGTCGATGAAGCCAACTCACCCAGAAGATGCCCCAGCTTTAAAGCAGGATCCAGACGACCGATTTCATCAGCCAACCGATAGAGGGAATAGGGACGCAACTATCTGTTAGAAGAGAGATGAACACGCACCTCTTTTTAACCGAATACAAGTAGCTGCGTCCTTGTCAGTTGGCTGACAAAATTCGTCGTCTGGATCCTCCTTGAATAGGATAGGAGGAAGCGCATAGTACTCCTTTGCAGTAGGTACGCATTATGAAAGATGATGCAAAGCGTTTCGTTCGAAAAGGTGGAATTTCAAACATGTACGGAAGTCAGATGGTCGAAAAGAGACGGCGGTATTAGATCGTGGAGCTCTTGTGAACACTCCTCAAAGTACATTCTGTAGA
Organism: Acleris laterana; assembly: GCA_963966035.1. Classification (NCBI taxonomy): domain Eukaryota; kingdom Metazoa; phylum Arthropoda; class Insecta; order Lepidoptera; family Tortricidae; genus Acleris; species Acleris laterana. The sequence goes on from OZ014440.1 coordinate 3,176,134, forward strand.
ACACCAGCAAGCAGGCAACTTTTCGGCGATAAGCTAGGCTATGAAGCTTAGTCTTTTGGAGGTGATCGTGCCCGATGAGTCTCTTGGCTCTGCGTTCCAGCGAGTCAGGTGTAGCTAGTTATTTAGGTGAACCATCCCGAAGGTAACTGCAGTTCTCCATGTTTGAGAGCCCTGAGCTATCTAATAAGGTAAAAACTATCCAGGTGTGAAGTACCACTCCACCCTAGTCAGGATGCCCAAGCTGTTCAGCCGCGATTTTATCATGACCAAAAATTAAGCGATACGCGATTTTCTCGAAAAATTTTGATTTGAGTTCTAAGATCCAAATATTCTTCTAGAAATCTTCAGCCCGCAGACCATTCTTCCGCTGGAGCAAACCCTTTAACGTTCTAAACTAACTGAGCATCGGTTTTGAATGATAGCCAAATAGAATAATTGTTTTCTGATCGAACTCATAGAATAACGATGACGCAGAAGTAATATAATTAAAAAGCAGGTTTAGTTAATGAAATATTGAAAAATTAATGTTATGTCGCAATAATTTAAAATTTTGAAGGATTTAAAAAAAAAGTGCTTTGCAATTGTTAATTTAAGCATAAATGTAATATGGTGAGCTTGTTCGGATTTAGTTTTGTACGATTGTTTTACAATAGTTCACTTACGTTAGCTCAGTTTATATTACATTTTGTATAAATTAATAGCGATGTAAATGTTTTGTTTATTCAAAATAAGGTTTTTGCAGTCTTCAGCATAAGGCTTTACTTAATTTTTTTAGCATACATATTTTCAGTATAGTCAAAATAAACTTACGATCTTTAAAGAAAATTATTACTGATGAGATGAATCTCGCATTATCACTAATGCTAAGAGTAGGGATGTCAGATGATGGTCATAAAAAGGTAACGTTTTATAAAAATAAGTGAATTAAACAAGAAAATACAAACTAGGAAAGTGTTTTATTTCAAGCATCTCTTATCACAGTTTATAGCCGCTGTTCTAAGGTAGAAAGATGATATCACTTTTCGTTTCTCAAACAACAACATTGCTTCACTTAGTTGAGGATTTCGGGAGCGATGACGACGGGAGCGGGGGCGATGACCTCAGGGAGCACGGGAGCGGGGAGCTCAGCGGGGGTGGGGCCGACGACCTCAGGGAGCACGGGGGCGGGGAGCTCAGCAGGGATGGGCTCGATCACGATGGGGGCAGGGACGATGGCGACACCATCGATGGGGTTCTCAGCAGCGTCGACAACGAGGACGGGAGAGACGTCGACGACTGGGAGCTCCACGGGGGCGGGCACGGGGGCGGGCACGGCGGCGGGAGTCTCAGCGACGGCAGCCTGGTTGATGTTCAGAATGATCTGGACCAGGGGAGTGCCGCTGGAGGGAGTGGCCTCAACGGGAGCAACAACGACGGGAGCGGGGACGATGGCAGCGGGAGAAGTGCCGATGTCACCGGCAACGATGGGCAGGTCAGCGACGGCAGGGCTCTCGATGAAGATGGGCAGGTCAGCGACAGCAGGGCTCTCGATGAAGATGGGCAGGTCAGCGACAGCAGGGCTCTCGATGAAGATGGGCAGGTCAGCGACAGCAGGGCTCTCGATGAAGATGGGCAGGTCAGCGACAGCAGGGCTCTCGATGAAGATGGGCAGGTCAGCGACGGCAGGGCTCTCGATGAAGATGGGCAGGTCAGCGACGACAGGGGCTTCGACGATGGGCAGGACGGCGACGGCGGGTCCGGTCTCAATGGGTTGTTCGACTAGAACGGGTCCGACGGAGACGGGGCTCTCGGGCACCACAATAGCGGGGCCTACGGCTCCTGGGGTGACCAGGGCGCGGGTCGGGCCAGCGACGGCCACGGCGATGACGGAAGCAACGATCAGCAGGAATTTCATGGTTGCTATAAAGAAAATACAATAGTAAATTAGTTACAAGATAATGGGTAAAATAACACTTTCTCTGAACGCTTCAGGCTTGCGCCAAATGGAAATAAGTTACAACTATTCGTTTAGGAGGTTTAAATTGCAACTTACCTGTTTGGTTTGTATTTTCAAACTATGATTGGTCAGAAAACCAAGGAGTTTTTATACTGAATCATATCTTTAATCATCAATACAAATGGTGTATAGGTAATCTTAATTATCAGTAATCCAAGCCAATAAATACATTTCATGTTTTCCGAAAAGATAAAATATTGATGGATTAGCGAACATATTTGTTTATCTTTTCCTAATAGTTGTATGCCGAGTAAAACACCGACTGAACGTTCATTAATATAAAGCCAAAATATTGCATTGTCAACAGATAGTTAATTGTTGTCAGGACCCAGATGGGTGAAATTAAATAAACGATGTACCTATTTAAATAATTTTAAATGAGTATCCAGATCAAGTTTAGAAAAAAACGAATTCTCATTAAATACTTGACTTTTTCATGTCTCGAAACTTTAAAATGCTCACCACACCTAAGTGTATCTCAGGGATCTTATTTAGGGCCGTTAATTTAAATGATCGAGTTAATAAATTGTACTGTTTCCTTTGTTTTATACAAATACTGGTACTACACCAGTTTTATAGTCCTAAACCGCAATTTTAATTTCAATGCTAATTTCTTCGGTGGTCTTATCTCTACATAATAGAACACAACAATGTGAAGACCACTGATTTTGATGTTTGAAACTATTTTTAACCCCCTTCAAAAAAGAGGGGTGTTATAAATTTCACTTGTATTTGTGTATCTGTGTGTCAGTGTGTCCGTCTGTGGTGTTGTAGCTCCCAAACTGATGGAGCGATTTAGAGGCGGTTTTGTTTAATGAAAGGTAGTTGAATCGGAATGGGTCTTACGTAGGCTTCATTAAAATCGTTGTACCGTTTCAGATATTTAGTTTTGAAAGATGGGGATAAAATAAATTTATGGGTTTTTGTCTATTCATATAAAAGTTTTACCTTAAAATTAGCTTGTCTGTTTCATCAGTATTGTTACGTCATCTACTAAAAACAATGGAATACGGAAAGAACTATCGTTAACTCGTTTATTGATGACATAAATAATTTAGTACTGATATAGGCAATAAAAAATAATCATTCGACATAGGTATATATTAGCTTCTGGTTCATGTTTTCTCACACGTGACTTCGGCTTTATCTCAAAAACTAAATCGTTTGAACCTTGCATTTGCAAACGTGTCCGCGTTTGCAAATACATGTTAATGGCAACTCAGATTTAATTGCACACAAGCACCAAGATGTGATGTTTAACGTGTAGGTATATCTGTGTGTGTATATATATTTGTCTGTGACATTGTAGCTTCAAAATGAATAGATTTTGTGCAAGATAGCTAGTTTTTAATTAAGTTGTATGAAAATCGGATGAACGGTTTATGTGATATTTAATTCTGAAATGGTTGCAATTATTACGACGATATTTTATCTAAATTATTGTTGTTGGCTTTAACTTTACATTCAAACACTGTAATGACGAGATATACTGACTTATAATACTTTATAGTTGCAAATGAATTTATGATTTTTAATCTGACAATATAATTACGTCATACCAGTGTCTGCGCCTCGTCTGCGCCATGACATTTGAAATTTCTTCTCAATATACCTACTTGATACTTATAAACCACTTACTACTTACTTATTGACTCTTTCCCAGTAAGATCTGATTCACATAAAGGTTTAAGAAATAATCACGCCGGAAAACTCAAGACAGTAACATGTAAATTAGCTAAGTCTACCAAAACTACCCACGTAATTGGCCCAAAAATTTACAACGCCTTACCTGACAGCATCATAAAATTGTCAAACGAAAATTCTTTTAAAAATGAATTAAAAAAAATACTAATTAATAACGCATTTTACGACATAAAAGAATTCTTCAGTAAATTTACCAGCAAGACATTGTAATATTGTAAGTACCGGATAAATAATTTAATTTTGTACCTTAACTTTAAATGTAATTTTTGTAATTATTATAACGTGACATGTAATATTCTAATAATATTATGAATAAATGAGTATATGAGTATATGAGTAAAAATAGGATTAGTAATCAAAATTGATTAATTGTTCAAATCAATTCAAATTATTTATTTTTAAACGTAGGTCCTAATAATTGCTAGACTTAAGTTGTAGGGGTTCACCATCGCTCGCAGAAAACATGGCCGACGGGGTTGAAGACTTGTCGAGCGTCGACCGCGTAGCTCTGTACGCGTAGAGAAGTGTAATTTAATAAAATTATTTTTATTATTTTTTAATTTAATGCAAAATGCCGATCTAAAGATAAACTGTTGGTCTGCGGTCCCATTGAATGACACCTTTTTGTTAGAGTTCTTTATCCGAAGGGACCCCAACGGGACCCTATTAACACGGCTACGCTGCGCTGTCCGTCCGTCCACCCTAACATTAAAGAGCTGTATCTTTTAAACCGTAATAGATAGCGGACCGTCTTTATTTTTTTCAGAGTTTGTGTATAGTCGTGGATTTACTTACAAATAAAAAACAGAAAGTGAAGTAATAACGTTTTTTTAACGTATTTTAATTTTTGTTGTATCGTTAAAACGGGAAAACATACAAGCGTCGTTGGTATTATTTATATATAAATACTAAAGATAATTCATAAACAACAAATTAGAAAGATTCGAAATCTAATTCAAATCGGAATATAATACCTACCTACTGTGCGTCGGTACGGAACCCTCAGTGCGCGTGTCCGACTTGCACTTGACCGGTTTTTAAGTAGCCATTTACTGAGCAGTTACCTACTTTATTTACGGGCTGTAAAAGACTTTTAGAATAGCAAAATGGGTATTTAATAAAAGGCGAATAGGGATAATCCAAGGCAGTAAGTTAGTTTAATGAAATATGGCGCCGCGTGTGCGCTTCACGCGAATTAGTGCAACGGTTATAGAATAATTTAGTCGCAGACCTGGAAATAGGTAGGGTAGAAGTACCGTTTGTGGACTTACCTTTTTTGGTCACTTAAGGTTGAAATGAGTATCAAAAATACTGTAATACTAAAAATATATAGTTGCCGGGTTAGAATAGTACCACTCCATATCTTCCCGTGGATGTCGTAAGAGACGGCTAAGGGAATAAAGGCGTATAGTATTGTTAGGCGATGTGCTTGCAACCTGTCACTAATACACTGGTAAACATCTTAGCCTAAGTGTGCAAAATGTGGTTACAGAATTATCAACAAGTTTTTAGAGTTGTTGGTAATTCTGTAGCTCTGCCTACCCCACTCTGGGAATAAAGGCGTGAGATTATGTATGTATGTATATAGTTAAGACTGAAAATTAATGTAGAGATAAGATATAAAAATAATTTTGCTATTTCATTATGTTTTGAGATGGCCGAAACCGGTACTTCTACCATAGTTAAACACTGTAAATGGAATTAAGAAAAAAAAGACACCATAGACAAAATGTATGTAGAAAATGTATGTATGCACATTTTCATCATCGTAGTGTACCTATCTTCTTTGAGAAGGTCACCTACCGTTTCGATAACCATGACTAGCTTTTGCTCCTTTAGAAGCTGTTTATCGCTATTCCCTCGGAAACTGTCCAATTTGCTGGGATAAAAAGTAGCCTATGTGCTGTTCCGGAAAATCTATCTCTGCGCCGAATTTCATCCAGATCCGTTCAGCCGTTCTGGCGTGATTGAATAACAAACATTCAAATTTATAATGTTACTATCTGTCTACGCCCGGCGCCACCCCAGTGGTTTTTTTTTTCATACAAACTTTATGAAAAATGGTGTACGTCCTATTCGCCTACTGAATAGGTACACACAAAATTTTATTAGAATCGATCTAGCCGTTTTGGAGAAGTTTTGTTGTGACACGAGAATATAGTAAGATGAGTAGGATAATATTAATAGTAAGATTTATATAAAGACTAGGTTTTGATTTACATTTAGTCTTTAATCACATAATTAATCATAGAAAGAAAACCCCATCGTCTAAGGTATTAAAATGAAGAGTTTTAAATTGAAAAACATTCTACATCATCCATAGCTAATGATAATTGTTTCACTGTAGGTATATATCTAATTAAATAAATAAACACAAACACTTTTAAAATAATGTTACTACTGTGTTACTGTTTGACTAACGAGCGAAAAGGAAGCATTGTAATGCAAAGGTGCATTACATCTTCCCTGGGAATACCCAGGTGCAGAAATGGTTCATTTGCATTCTAAATAGACGCTGCATTTTAAAAACATTGTTTGAGAAAGATATTTTCGCTTTGATTTGTTCCTGCACGATAGAATAGTTTTCAAGTAACAGGCATATTCTACGCAAATAGAGACTCGAGCAAAGCTATTTTTATCTAATTAAATTAAGTTATATAATTAAAAAATACTCAAAGAAACGTTCAGTTTTTTTTTTAAACGTACCATTTAAAGAAACTAATTTGGTTCATATTGCATTTTTTTATCTTCATCTACACTAATATTATAAAGAGGAAAGATTTTTCTGTTTGTAACGAATAAACTCAAAAACTATTGGACCGATTTCAAAAAATCTTTCACTATAAGAACGCTTCCATTAGTAACATAGGCTATGTATGTATGTAAACTCTTTATTGCACAAACAGAAAAAAACAACCCAAAAAAACAGAAGAACAAAAGGTATGTACAGTCAACCAATTTGATTCCTAGGCCACTATGGACTTTGTCAAACCAAATCATAGGGAGTCTCTTACGTTTTGGTTGACAACGTCACTTTAACATAGTCCAGTCCAAAGTGGCCTAGAAATCAAATTGGTTGACTGTACAAAGGCGAACATATCCCAATGTTTTATTTTTCTGCCCGGACTGAATTGCGGGCAACAGCCAATAAATATATTGAAACGTTGTGCCCGTCAATACTTAGACAAATTTGAAACGACAAAGTTTTCAATAGAATCTTAGTTGAAAAAAAATGTGGTACGTGTAGGACCACGGGAGTACAAGTAAAGCGGCCATTCGTAAAAGTGGTAAATTATGGTAGAATTTTTCAACATAAACATATTTATGTAATGTAATGCTCAAGTACCTGGGCGTACTTTTACTAACAAAAACAAAATACCTACTTAAATGTTTAACATCTCCGCTCCGATATTATTTAATACACTAAATTTTATATATATGTATCCTCTAAATCATTATATAAGAAAATCTATAATGTTCCCACAAACAACCAATGCCCTTTGAAATGGAGATAGGTATCATATTATACCCTGGATCAACATCCCTGGAAAATTTAAAGGTACAACTATAGCCAAAATCCCCCACAGCATCGGATGGCCGAATTACTAATTCTACGCGGACAAAGTCGCGGGCAGAAGCTAATGTATAATATAAGGTGCTAACAAATTAGTCACGGATATTTTTACAGCTGATAGTACTCGGTTCTCGGAGTACATTTAAGTATGAAACATCATAGGTTTTGTTGAAGAAAACTAGGACACCAATTTGCTACGTTAAAACACCCTGTTAATAAGATAATTAAACGAGACCTCCTTATACATTCTAGAACCTCTTTAAACTATCATTCAGATGCTAGTATTTAATAACCTACAGTTTTCCTGCCGAATCATAATGACATTTACGAAAAACAACTTTTGACAAACAGTATTAAACATCTTGACTAATAGGGGTGATTATTTTAAAGATTAATTATAATTTATATTTTTAGTTCATACACATAAAAAACTCACGCCTTTATTCCCAGAGTGCGGTAGGCAGAGCTGCAAAATTACCAACAACTCTAAAAACTCAAAAACTTGTTGAAACTTGTTTGTAGTTCAGTAAATTAAAACAATAAAATGATATACAAAGGTTCCTTATTTACAGTTAAAAGTTAATTGTTTTAATTTAATGTATTATCTCTTAAAATATCCGTGACTAATTTGTTAGCACCTTATATATTCTGTAGGTATTTATTATATACGGGTCTTACAGAAAACTCACATAAACCAGCCGCTAATCATTAATGTATGTTTTGACGACGCGCTGGCCTAGTGGGTAGTGACCATGCCTACGACGCTAGTGGTCCTGGGTTCGAATCCCGGTAAGTGCAGATATTTGTGTGATGAGCGCGAATATTTGTTCCTGAGTCATGGATATTGTCTATGTATTTAAGAATATATTTCTCTATATAAGTATTTATATCGTTGCCTAGTACCCATAGTACAAGTCTAGAGCTTAGTTTGGGACTAGGTCAATTGGTGTGACATAGTCCCCTGATATTTATTTATTATTATTTATGTTGTGTAAATGTGGTCCTCCAATATCTGCGGGAGATAGTCTTTGGCGGCGGGCTGCGGTAAGCCCCGCGCGAATCGCGAGCAGCGGCGCGAGCGAGTGCTTTCGACTAATGCCGGCTAGTTCCGCACCCTTACCATGAGTTACATTTCTGAGGGCCTAGAGAGTGTTTTTACATACATATACACATACAAACCATCACGCCTGCTCCCAATGGGGTAGGCAGAGACAATGGAATGCCAGGTGCGCTGATCTAAACATACAAGTTTCGCTTCCATTTCACATTAATAATGTACACACATGTAGTAATGTCACATTTTCAAGTAGGTAATTAATTATATTGCTCGGTTAGTATATGTAATATTTAACTGTGGTAACTTTACTGGTTGATGTATAATCTAAGATTTTTATTGTATTAGCCATATTGTACCGTTTGTACCCTAATAAACATTAATACATTAAAACATTTCGGATTTTGGTTAAAACTGGTTAAAACCAGTTATTTGCATTCCCTATAACTACAGATGCATACGCTCCCAGGCGTATCATTATCTACAAAGCGAAACATCCGCTCGATTCTATTTCATATTAGCTAGCCAAGCTGTCATAAAATTGCGAACTTAGTTACGTTTAATGTAGATATGATTTTCTTTTGTATCATTAGGGATTTTGTTTGTTGTACAGTTGCCTACTCGATGCAAAACCTTCCACTTTAACTGGAAGAGATCTCTTAAAGGGATAAGTTGTTATAATGTTTATTGTATTGGTTTTCTTTTTCTTTTGTACAATAAAGTGTGTACATACATACATACGTTATAAGAAGTATAATAAAATATAGTTTAAAGAGAAAATAATATTTTAATTATTGTAACCTAGACATAAATTAGTCTACATATATAAAAAATGTTTGTATGTCCTTTATAGAATCGTAAACTATGCATTTGATCATGTGATGATCTTCAGCAAAATGTTGTGCATGAGTCTACGAAGGTTTATGAGTTGGTACGACGTAGCAACTAGGGAATGCAAATAACTGATTATAACCGGTTTTAACCGGTTATTTTCATGCAAAAACGGTTAATAACCGGTTAAATTGCATTCCTTAGTAGCAACGCGCGCAGGGTACAGCTAGTAATTATATAAATACAGCTAGCTAGCCTTCTCGTGTTGCTGCGCCCTTGCAGGGTGTCATATGTATCCCTATTTCTTTTGGTTCTACCTTGAATGTGATATGCAATAAATTCTTGAATTGAATTGTGTTTTCCTCTCTTCAGTATCCTTGCCAAACGTGCTCTGTCCTTCGCACTCTATTAGAATACTGCGCGGTCTGCGAGGGACAGAGCATTCGACGCGCTAGCGAGTACGGTAATTGTAACTCATGGTAAGGGTATTCCAAGTTCACATTTGGTTAGTACTTACTATTTAGTTCGTACATTTGGGAGTAGATATTGAAAAAAAAAACACTATCAGTGTGTATATCTGTAATATTTTGTTTAGATACTATCTAAGTCACAAAGCTCAAAAGCAAAGCATTGGTTTTGCGGGTGGTAGGACCTTGTGCAAGGTCCGTCCGGATCGCTACCACCATCTTATCCATTAACCTACCGCCAAACAGCAGTGTTCGCATTGTTGTGTTCCGGTTTGGGGATAAGACAGCCGGTGAAATGACTAGCATAGAGGCATTCCATCTTAGCCTCAGGGTTGGCAACGCATTTGCAGTCTTACGATTGCATTGCAGTCTTGTGATTGCGAATGTCTATGGGTTACAGTTTCCACTTACCATCAGGTGGTATGTGCGTTTGTCTACTCAAAGCCAAAAAAAAAAAAAAACTGTTTTTACACATAGGTACTTACTTAAAGGATATTATACCGACTACGCACAAAAGCCAATATAATATAACTAATAGTTTTAATTTTACCTTTTATTTGCGCTAGTGTTTTTGTGTAAGTGCGTGTACCTTTGAAGTTTGTACTAAACTTTAAGTTTGCTACTCTGTCACTACATGTGAAATCCTGTAATTGGTTTTGTGCTTCCTATTCTTCTTTCATTATGTGTTATAGTTGTAACTGTTGGATTTTCCACCAATAAATAAATAAATAAATAAATTATTATTAAATAGCTATAAAAAGTATTACGTGTTTATTATTATTGTTTTTTAGAACAATGTTTAAACAAGTATCTATGCTACATAATTTCCCCATATTTGGCTAGTCAAGTGTATATCTACTCTTTTCATCATTAAAATACTTTTTGTATGTAAACGGTTGTATAGCTAAAATGTGACTTGAATCTCATTTTCAAAGGAAGATCACTAATTACAAGTTACCTATTTATACATTAACAATTGCTTAAAAATAATTTTAAAACTATAAAAGGAATATAAAATACAATCGATTTTCCTTTTTTTTAGCTTTCAACCCCGAAAAATACCAGCATAGAGCAGAGACATACAAATATGTCCCGACGTATATCTTAAATCCTTGTTTTCAAAACAACATAAAATTCAAACTGGCTACTAGAAAACTTCCAGCAATCTCCATAAAAATCCTCGGTTCATACTTCATTTCATTTTTACCGCGGCGCGGTGGAGCGCAACAAAAACAAAAGACGGCTGCAGCTGCAAACTGCAGAAGTTGCGCAGTTGCCTGCAGTTTTGAACAGTACGCATCAATCAACCAAGTTCCGCTGAATAAGTTTGAAGGGTTTGAGTTACATGAAAAGCGGGTGTAAGTATAGATCCCGTTTAGCTGTAGGTACTTATATAACTGACTGATTTTTCAGATATGTAGATCGTTGTAGGTATCAAGTTTTGTTGTACCTAACAGATAAAAATTCTTGGCCTAAACCCGAAACTTAGTCACTAATAATTTGTAAAATTGCAAAGTTGTTTGTCTAGGGGACACCGTTGATGTAGGAAAACATATCAAACTTTTATTTGGTTGTCCTGTTTTTTTTTTCCTCTTTTTTTTCCTTTTCTCCCTTTGTCTCTCTCGTAATATTTTTGACATGTTTTCCTGCTGAACTATGCATGCTATTTGATATTATATTTATATTTATAGCTTTATATAATGCTAGACTAAGTAGTATCATTGTAGTAGGTATTAAATATGGTTAAAAAACGACTGACTGCTGAGTTTCTTGCGGCGTTTCTTCTCGGCAGTGGTCTCCTCTTGGGAAGCGCTGGTAGATTCTTGACATGTAAAAGTGCCCGTGCGGCCTGCTTACTGAATAAATATCTTTTATCTTTTTACCTTTTTATAAGATAGTAGCTGTTGCGCGCGACTCCGTCCACGCAGAAAAATAAAACATAGCCTAAGTCACTCAAGGTGAAAGTAGCTTTCCAATGGTGAAATAATTTTTGAAATCGGCGCAGAAGTTTTAAGTTTATTCATTACAAACATACACACACACAAAAATACAAATCTTTCCTCTTATAATATTAGTGTAGATGTAGAATAGCGACCCGCCAGCGGCTTCACCTCGCTGCAAATTTCTGACTTTCCCGGTGGATTTTTCAATTATTTATTTTCTTTCATATAAACCTATCGGATCAGCTTTTCTCAAGTTATAGCATGACCAGGAGAAACAGGGATTCATTTTTATAAAAATTGAAAAATTAAAAATTATTTGCGTTTATACAACGGTTAAATGGATGCGCTTCAATCAATTGCATAATTTCATACATTAACATACATTTAATACATTATTGAAATGGTTTTTAACATTTGCAATAACTTAACTATCAACTAAGTATATGAGTTAGCAAAAAAAAAATCGTTTTTACAAAAACCCTTTTTAAGTGTGTTTCAACATCATATTACAATACCAAAGATGTCACTTTAATGTACACAATAGGGAACATGCAAGGATTTTTTAAAACGCTTTTTTCAACAAAATATGAAAATACAGTAAAAAAGATCACCAACAGTGAAATTAAAATTAAAATAGGCCACGAAATACCTAATGATACAAGCATTTTAAAATGGTAATTAGACAGTGATAAGAAGGAGAGATCTCCGACATGCACTGTGACGTCATAAAATCCATTGTTAAATTCTGTTTTGCTAGCAAAAGAGATAGGAACAAATCTTTATTGGTTATTTTTATAGCTATTCATAAATGATATTGCTCAACTGTTTGTTAGATGAATGCTGGGTAGTGATTCTGTAAACAACGCCGGTCGTGCGGACTGTCGAGTGAAACCAAGCGGCGAGATTAAGTAGTCCCGTCAGTGCGAACAAAACACATTGTAGCGCGTGCATTTTCAATTAAGCATCCTTATACGTTCGACCCATCGTGCTGCTAGGATTTGATTTTGTCTTAGGATTGCATTGCAGTCTTGTGATTGCGAATGTCTATGGGTCACAGTTTCCACTTACCATCAGGTGGCCTGTGTGCTCGTTTGTCTTCTCTATGCCATTAAAAAAAAAAAAAAAACTACTTAATCTCGCCGCTTGGTTTCACTCGACAGTCCGCACGACCGGCGTTGTTTACAGAATCACTACCCAGGTTTTATTTAAGCTGTGAATAAAAGTGAGTGAGTGAGTGTGATATTCCCTATTAAAAGTCCAACTGTAGGTTCTCGTATCATGATGATCAAGTTGTACTTACAAACCATGAATACTGCACAGCGCTAAGCCTATTTGATATCCAAACCCTTTCATTAACTTTTTCATGTCACACGGGCTATCGGAAATGGAAAAAAAACGTGAAATCCCATTTATTTGAAAGCTTCCTTTGCCGGTTACCTATCGGCCCGTTTGTGTTTGCGAACGTTATTGATTCCGGTACACTGCACCGTCCCATTTACAAATGTTCGAAACCGGTACATTTATTACGACAGCTAGGACAAACATACACTGGGTATAATCTACCGGGTACAACCATATTGTATTTTAAATGCTGTCGTATTATTTTTAACCCAGTCGCTGTCAAGTGAAGAAGAGCTATCGTGACGTTGACAATACGATAATATGTCAAAAGCAATATGGTTTTACCGAGTAGAGTAATCAAACGACATCGTACTTTTAACCCCTAATCCGAAAAAGGGGTGTTATTGAGTTTTTGTGTACGGTTGGCCAAGAAAGTGATGTACCTACCAATATTGACAAAAGTTTCTGTGAGATCTAATTCACTATGCTGACAATGACAGGCGACAGGTGACATTTCGGTGTACATGGCACAACTGATATGAATTCCACTGATGTGAAAGCTTGTTAAATTTGCAATGAATAGCCAATTGTCACCTGTCACCTATCATTATCAAGATGGTGAAATAGGGGGCTGATTATCGCTAAGGTTGACACTTGTCACTGTTATAATATTATTGCAAGGGAAAACCAAACTTGGTGTATCATGACGTGTAAATGAACTTTAATCGTAGGGTGGTAGACCACATTTTTGGCTGACTTTACCTGTGTGCGGTTTTCTTTTTTTCTTTTGTAAATAGAACGTTTAAATTTTGCAACTTCTGTCATAGCAACATAATGCCTGTCATAAAAAAGGTTCTGCAGCAATAAACGCCATAGTACCCATAAACGCCGAAGAACACAAGTTTTAAAGTGAGAGCGACAATGTGGCAATTTGTTCACATGTGGTACAGCGATATTGCGGGAACTACTAAGTGGTAAGAGCCCAAGTTTGCCGGCTGGCCTATCCCGTAGGTTGAGATCTAGCGGCAATTACGTGATTGTTGTACGGATATCGCTAACAAATACAAATTGAACGTACGTTTTAAAGATAAGAAATAGTATGAGTCGGGCGGTTCGACACCCGAGTCAGGTTCGCACTTGACTGGTTTATTACGGCACATAAAACCCACACGCATTCAACTTAATATTTAAGGAATTAGGTAAGTTTTAAGGATGAATTCATGTTTTATCAGTATACGTTCAATCTACACAGGAGCTTATCAATTTACGGCGAGTGCATAACTGAACTCTTATAAATCTCCATAAATTAAAATTTTGTGACGAGATACTAAATCAAAACGTCTAATACAAACTCTTAGTTTACGTAAAAACAAATAACAAACAACATCCCAACAAACCCAAAGTAGCCCAGTACATCAGTCATTACTTTTTCATCCGTAAAACGATGGTCAAAAGTCATGTCAGTCAAGAGTGAAATAATACAACATGAGAAATTTAAGATAAAAATAAAACAACAAACCTTTTTCAAACTCAACACGCCCTCATCCTATCTACGTAAGTCCAAGAATAGTGGCTAATTTTGCTAAGCATAGTTACGACTCGGGCAGAAGTCTTGTAAGCCTGAGATTTTTCTGGCAAAATACACTGGTCTAGGCTCTCCGCCTTGATTTAGCGTAGGTATGGTTACCCGAAAAGATTTCCTTTTAAATGACCCAGCGCAGCGCTGATTTTTTTCGGCAAATGTCGGTTGGGGCACTGGTTAATACATACTAACACTTAATACATACTATTGGTTTTCATAAAACCCAAGAATTAGTAACGCTTCTACACTTAAAATCATCCAAGTTCATCAATCATTACTTTCATTATTTATAAACCCGTAAAACGATTGACATAAGACTTTCAATCAAGCGCCTAATTTTGTCATGGCAAAAAAAAAACAACGAATCGTTTACAATCTCAACGTGCCCTCATCCTACCTACATAAGTCCAAGAATAGTGGCTAATTTTGCGAAGCACAGTTACGACTCGGGTAGAAATCTTGTAAGCCTGAGATTTTGCTCGCGAAATACACTCTAGGCTCTCCACCCGGATTTACCGAGAGGGTTTATATTGAGGTCTGCGTTAAAATGATCCGGCGGTCAATATTTTTCGGCTTTGGGTGATCCTTATACCTACGGTACCTACTTAATCTGTTACTTAGGCTGTCGGTTCGTTATGCTTTTATGGCAAAACCAGTGAAGCGATTTCGATGAAAATGATTACGGAGATAGTTTGAATACCGTGAAAGGGCGTGAAAGTAGTTAATAAAACGGCTAGTGCTACAGAAGTCACATCGCTCCGTCTTCACTACCATCGTACTTGACAGGTTTTGTAACCTCATATATGTGTATAACTTTGGGTTAAAATATGATGTTGAGTGATCAAGGGTATTATGTCTTTTATTCCTAATTAGAACTTGTATGTGTGTTTGTATGTAAACTCTTTATTGCACAAATCAAAAACAATTACAAGTAAATTCGTACATATACCTACTTAAGATTAGCATATAAAATGGCGATCTTATCCCTTTAAGGGATCTCTTCCAGTTAATCTGACCATGGTTGAGGAAACTGTACGAGGATAGGCAAGATCGCAAAGATGTGCACAAAAATAAATAAACTAATATTTCTACAGCGAAATATCCATAAACTATACATATAAATAAACATCATATACTCAAACATAAATATAATCAAATACATGATATCGAAATGAAACATTACTGACTAGTTTGCCTTAAACAATTAAACCTGTAAACACTACTCATCCAACCACAACTTTTATAACTTCTCTTTAAGCGACATCGCTGATTGAGACTGCCTTAAGTCGCATTCCATTATTAAAGAAAAATATTAAGATAGAAGTGTCATTGAGTATAATAAAGCAAGAACAAGTACTAATATTCCTTGGTAAATTGCTAGAACCATTTTTTCTTCTTTCTAAAACCCTTAATAGGATTTGCCGGGATAAATCTTACATATGAAACTACCCACTTGAAACAATTTGAGCGGAATAATTGAGATCCAATCTTGCGAATTATTGAACACCCTGTTCGTTTGCACTGCTAACGGGGGATAGTTTCCCTTAAGGCGATGGCGTTCTTATTTTCACCCGATTACGACTAAGTAAAAAGAAGGGTTATGATTTAAGTCACCAGTGGTCAGCGAGAGACCAGTAGTCGACCTTATATGAGTGCGAAGAGTAGGAAATAAATATTTCATACTCTTCCCACTCATACAAAGTATAGGCAGAGGCCGATTACAAGTATGGTTCTTTGTATGTATGGTTCTTCGTAGCTCCTAGTCTATCCTTATATCCTATCATCTTAGCGTTTCGCGTGCCATAGACTATTAATGTAACGTCATATTAAACCCATCATGGCGGATTTCACATTAAACAAATCTCAGTCAAACCATTTTCGTATCGAGTTTTATATCAAAATAGAAAATAGAATTTAATGCATAGATCAACATGATAAAAAATAGTTAATTTTGTAGTCGGGTTTTGTTTGAACTTTATTTTATAGGTACTTATGCTTATGCTATTTGCTCTTAGTGCTAGAGCTCTGTAGCTACTAAGTTTAAAAATGAACCATCCAACAAAGAAAAAATATCAGCTGATAACCCAGCATGGAACTGTGTCGCAGTAACGCTATAAATCAAATCGTAAGACTGTTAAACAAAAGGTCACATTTCTCTGTTGGGTCATGGTTCCATTTTCGCTTCATTAAGGAAGAAAATCCTTAAAATGTATCCATTTGTAATGGGCTAATGGCACTGATATTGCTTCTGACATGACGTTATCGTATTGTCAACGTTCCGGTAGCTCTTATTTACTTGACAGTAATGGCGACAGATTATAAAACGATACCTTAAGATTACGAGTCGACAGAATACCACTGGGGCGACGTCGCTGGTATCAAATTTCCATATTAAGCGAACGTATGTTTTCTATTCACTTGCGTCGTGTACGGAGTATAGGAAACAAACATTTATCTTCCATTCCGTATACAAAGGATAAAGAAGTGAACATCTGTCTCCTCAATAAATCTTCCCAACGATAAATCTACGTACCCCTTAACAAAATGGCTGCCAATTGATTTCTAAATTCAAATATTAGCCCGTACAACGCGCAACGAACTTGTCCGTACAGACTAGGCTATAAATCAGAGACAACTGAGGGGAACTACGCTAAGGTAACATTATTCACCTGAATTGGAATGGGGAAATGTCTCTGATTGTAAGGAAGTCTGCATTTTTATTTGAAAATAGAATTAATGCATTGCTAAATTAAAATAAAGTTCAGGATATCTTTATCTTTATCTTTACATAATTTTATAAGTCACATCTTTCAAACTCCGCAACGGATTTTAATGGGTTTTTATCAATAGATAGAGTGATTCAAGAGGAGGTTTTTATGTATGTAAAATTCTATGTACGGGTACATACTCCCATAAACCGAAGCGAAGCGAGGGCAGGTCACTAGTAATATTATAACAAAGATGTTTAAACATTTTTAATTAACCCTTCAGGAGCTTATCTTATCGTATCTTTCAGATACAGAGCTATTTTGTGTAACCACCCTCTTATACACTGTTCCCGGTTTCCTCACGATGTTTTTCCTTCACCGTAATGGCATCGGTTAGTTATAATTCAGTTAGAAAAACTCATTGGAACGTGGTGAGCGTGGGTTCGAACTCGGTACCTTTGATCACAATTCGATCTTAAGCCGTTAAGCCACCGTTACTCTCACAAAGTATCCTTCAGAAGATAATATAGCTCTTGTTAAAGAAGTATTATGAATCTTTTTCCTGTCCTAAGGATTTTACAAAAGAAAATTAGCATCTCAATAAACAATGAGAAATCATTAGAAAATAATTAATTACGCATTCTATTTTCATTTACAACGCATTATTATAAACAATTACTAATTAAGTTACCATAAAACATTCTTGATACGCTGATTACTTAATCAACAACCATAAAGCATGGACATGACATTAATGGTCTTAGATAAAGACACAGACACAATCAGCACGTTTATTATACCGGAATTTTGACCTTCAAAGTCCATAACCAGTATCTCACATTCAATATACAAAGCAGATTGAATTTTCTTAAAATAGTAGAGGTTGATATTCCTGCAGTAGTATTATCTTAGTCATTGCCTGTGAGTGTGCTTCGGGTTTGTACTTGACTCTCACTCACACTCATACGCTCGTATAAAGAGCAAGTAAGAGGAAAGTACAAACCCGAAGCGACTTCTAAGTGCTCACACACTGTAAATATCATTACAGATAATAAATCGCAAGCTTTCATCAGACATAGGTGATTCTCATAATAAGCTTAACTTGCTTTTCGATTCGTCGTCGAACTATGAAATTTCCCGCCTAAATATTGTTATTTTAGCGCGGGTATTTTTAAATTCGTCGCATATTTCGTTTAAAAATCAAATCGGCTAAAGAAATAGATACCTAACTCGTGTTCAAAGGCCCTGCCAAGACGCATTACGCTAACTAGTATTCGTTTCGTTTTTAAACCAATCACGTCACTGGTAGGTAGATCACGTGACTCTTCATATCACGTCATCTACCAGTGACGCGATTGGTTGGCCTTTGGGTTCTATGTTGGAAGTTCGAGGTTATGTCAATGACAATTGCTTTTTGGTGTCCAAACTCTTTCCCGAATTGAAGTTGTGTACGCCTTCAAAGTTCTGACACTCCCATAGTCCCGTGATTGGTAAATATTGGGTTAGTAATTTGGTTGTTTATAAATCATCTAAGCATACCATAATGGTCTCCCGTACAGAATTGGATTTTGTTACCTCAACCTATGATAGGTTCCGTGGGTATTTATATTTTTGCTTCAACTGAACCCAAATGGTTTGAGCAAGACACTTCTGCATTTTGTTCAAGGTTTTTTTATTCAATAAAACCATATTGGTGTTTAAATATTATCATATTGTCAAGTTTAAGTCTCATATTTAGTTGACAGTAATGACGGCCGAGTTAGTAACAATACGATAACATCGCATCCTAATTCTCAAATTTTGGATTTCGAGTTAGGCCATTTTAGTAATAAATATGTCTCGAAATCGAAAGCTAAAATGTTGAATATTCATTCATTTATTAAATCACGCCTGTTTCCCAAAGGGGTAGGCAGAGACCACTTTTTCTCGCTTGCTACGACCCTGACACATTTCTTTTGCTTTTCCACATTCATACATCGAGTCATGCACGCACGTCGGTTTCGTACTTAAGATTTGGCCCTTTTTCGGTATTTCTCCGATGTTGAATAAGGTCACTATACAGGGTGGAAAGATTAGTCAGGCCCTGGAGGGAAACTACCTTAAATCCTTAAGTTGGCTCATTTTACTTAAAGGCGACATTCCTTTATTTAAAAAAAAAAAAAACTGCATTCAAAGATTTTGTAACATTTTATTGTATCCCCCGGGAATCGAACCGGCTCAGAATAAAAAAATAAACACTCGCTATGATTAATGTTAAATTTCAGTTTTTATTTGGTTCGAAGTCTAAGTGTATCTTAGAGACATTTAATCCCGAACAATAAACCTATCAATTAGTAGAATAACATAGCGAGTTTTCAATTTATATCTTTTTAGCTGGTTCGATTCCCGGGAGTCAAGAAAATTTTAGAAAATCTGTGAATGTATTTTGTTTCTTTTTAAAAATAAAGGAATGTCTCCTTTAAGTAAAATGAGCTATCTTATAGATTTAAGGTAGTTTTCCTCCAGGGCCCGACTTATCTTTCCACCCTGTATAATTCTAAAAGTGCGACATGTCAAAAGCAACATAGTATAACTATGTAGAATAGAGTTTCAAATTTGTGTTGTTATAAAGTATACATCCTTTCAGAAGTAGACAAAATAATTATATTGATCGACCCTTATTATGTTGTATTATTAACGAAGCAAGTTTCCAGGCCAATGGCTGGTTGACTCATTGCTCTGATTTCCCTTGAGCCGAAAATTCCATGACGTCATAGAAACCTTCGATCTATGAGAGCCTGGTCACGTACAAATTTACATACATGGTGACCCGTTTTCATGGTTTGTTGAGGGTAAGTATTTAACACATTCAGTGCTAAAATTATTAATACTAATGAGGGCGCCACTGGACGCTCGGCGTTTGCTCGGTGCAGTCTAAAGCTGCTCCTACACCGGAGCTTAACGGTGCGTATATTACGGTGTCGTTGCGTAAACAAAAGACGGGGCCATAGTAACAACATGGCGCTGGTTTTGACGCATCGTAATATACGCACCGTTAAGCAGCGGTGTGGTCGTAGCTTTAATCGTGTAAGTGTAACTAAAGATATAACAGTAATTAAAATTCAATATGGCAGCAACTGGACGCCATATAAAGTCGAGTCCAGAATTAGGCGAACTAACTTGACAGTTTATAGTAAAATTATGTTGCCATAGTTGGGCTAGTGCTGTTAATATCGATAGCTAATCGAACGCATAACGGATTTAGAATTATCATCGACGATATAATTATAGCGTTTGTCTGTATCGCACTTTCATATTTGCCAGAAAGAAAGAGATGAATGCTGTATCTATGGTACATGAACTGTACCGTACTAGCCCGACAGAAGCCATCTAAAAGGATCACAATGGCCTGTTGTAAATTTATTTTTGTATTTTTTTCCTAATTTGAGGAATAATATCGTAAATATCCGCTTTAAACCGTAGGTACATCCTTCATAAAAATTGTTGTAGTTTGTCCCTATTTTGCAAGTGTGTATGAGTGTGAAAGTTTCGATTCGACGACAATTACTTGATAAAATATAAACAGAATCAGATTTATAGAAGGAACAACAAGGTTATATCGACATATTTGTGTCAACATAAACCTATCACTATTTATTTTTTCCTATGTCTGGCAAAATTCTCAGCTGTCAAGTTAGTTCGCCTAATTCTAGACTCGACTTTAGAAAAGTAAATAAAGTTGACGAACTATGACAGTGACAATGACAATTGAGCATGTTAATTAGGGGACCCGTTTTCGAAAAACATTTAATGCATTAAGCATCCTGTCTAGCCTTCACTCCAGTAACTTCTAACTGATGGAAACACGAATTATTTCGCTCATTGATAACCATGGATTCAGCCGGAATTCAATTTGCGTACTTATAAACAACCGGGCACGTTTCAACTTCTGACAGTTGTTAAATGGTACGCCGCTCAAAGTGAAACAGGAACGGTGTGTACGGGGGGTGAGTGCGGGCGGGGACGCTGCGGTTTCCTCACCACAAATTTGAGTTTATAACTAGAAGTTTGAATAGAGGCGTCACGAATTCCCCTTCTATCGTAACCCTCTGATCGATCTAACTTATTTAGACTTAAGTACCAATAATATTGTTAAACTCACGTAGTTAAAAAATAAATACACATACTAGTTTTGGTATTTTATGTTAAATTAAATAACTGTTCATAATTGTAAAATCGCCGGTATAGTCGGCATCCTTTCTTTCAAAGCAGATATAACCAGAACCATTTCGACATAATTAAAATCAGCTCATCCTTTTTGGAGCTACAATGCCACAGATACACAAACGAATACACATGTTAAACGCTTTTGACACGGCTGCCCAAAAAAAGGAGTATAATATTTTCAGTTTTTCTGAACAAAAAAAAAAATCAAATAAATAAATATCAGGGGACAATGACACACCAATTGACCTAGTCCCAAACTAAGCTCAAGACTTGTACTATGGGTACTAGACAACGATATAAATACTTATATAGAGAAATATATACTTAAATATATAGAAAACATCCATGACTCAGGAACAAATATTCGCGCTCATCACACTAATATCTGCCCTTACCGGGATTTGAACCCAGGACCGCTAGCTTCGTAGGCAGGGTCACTATAAACTAGGCCAGCGCGTCGTCAAAAAAAAAAAAATGAAAATCCCGTAAAAGTGAAATTAAAGTTAAAATCGGCCATTAAATACTGATGTTATAAGCATTTTATACTGCTTATTTACAGCAATTATACAGAGAGATCGAAACGCCGTGTGACGTCATGTAACCCGTCGTCCATATAAATAAACTACATGTTAAATACTGTTTTGCTAGGAACAAATTTTGTTGGCTTACATCTTAGTTATTTTTATAGCTACCTATTCAAATATAATTTTTTTCTCAACTTTGTTACAAGAATCAGAATATTTATGTAGGCTGCGAAAAAAAAACATGAATACTTACTCCTAACTCGGCCGCCATTGCTGTCAAGTTAATAAGTGCTCTCATAATAACATACATACATACATAAACTCACGCCTTTATTCCCAGAGTGGGGTAGGCAGAGCTATAGAATTACCAACAACTCTAAAAACTTGTTGATAATTCTGTAACCACATTTTGCACACTTAGGCGAAGATGTTTACCAGTGTATTAGTGACAGGTTGCAAGCCCATCGCCTAACAGTACGCCTTTATTCCCTTAGCCGTCATAACGTTGACAAAACGATAACAAAAGCAATTAGGTTTTACCGAGAAGCATAGAGCTCTATTAATGCAAACACTTACTATTAAAAACCCATGAAAAGTATAATAGCATATTTAATTTTCATTATTTCTCCTCATAATATTTTTCATGTGAAACGCGTCCGTGTGTTGCCAGCAAGAAAAATAAGCTCTTGGCTATGAAATAGCCCGCGAGAGGCGTTTTATGAATTCATACCGTCTAAATGACATTTTTATTTTGTCTCTTAAGAAAGAAACTTGAGTTCATTACGTTTGGCTTTGTGGAGATTGTACAGAAGTACTTGTAAAAATAATATTTTATTCACTTGCGTATTTTTTTAGATTTATAATTGGCACTTTTGTTTATTAGGTACCTACCGTAAAACGGCGTGAGTAGGGACGCAACCTAAGGCCGACCTTACACTCGTAAGTTTTACTTACGTAAGTAGGGACACGGCTATCTGTTAGAATGAGAAAAAAATATTTCTATCTTATTCTAACAAATAGCTGCGTCCCTACTTACGTAAGTAAACTTACCAAGTGTAAAGCCGGCCTAAGATAAGTCATAACTTGATACGAATAAGAACAAGTATTACATGGATAATAACGTTAACTAGCTTCTGCCCGCGACTTCGTCCGCGTAGATTTCGATTATCGTTAGTCCCTCGGGAACTTTCAATTTTTCCGGGATAAAAAGTAGCATGTATGTTATTCCAGTGTATAAGCTATCTCCATTCCAAATTTCATCTAAATCCGTCCAGCCGTTGCAGCGTGGAGAAGTAACAAACATACACACACACAAACATACATACATACATGAAATCACGCCGGTTTCCCAGAGGGATAGGCAGAGACCACTTCTTTCCATTTGCTACGATCTTGACAAATTAATTTCGCTTCTTCTTTACTCTTACACACACAAACTTTCGGATTAATAATATTAGTAGGACACATTTATGCTTCAAATTCACATTTTTATTAAAATTCGAGCAAGAGCAACTGAAACGAAAATTCAGCTTGTGATAGGTATCGATACATATTATACATATAAATCAAAAGAAATAGCCAAGATCCTAACAAAGGGCAATACAACGTATCTTACTTCAGGTTTTCTATACCTAAGCCCGCTTAGCTATTTATATGCAAAACCAAAACATTTGTCTTGAGATTGAATGTCTAAACGTGGACCCTTACCCTGATATATAGGGAATTGAACTTATGTTAGGTTCTATGGGATACGTATGGAAACTTCAAGAATAGAATACGTGAGTAGGACCAAGCTAAAAAACTAAATTAAAGGATCATGGGCAAATTGGGTGTGGCACCAACAAAATTTAAACCTACATCATTAAAAAGGAATTAGTTAAAACGTAATTTCTTAATATAGCCGCAAATACCTAGCTCACCGGAGAACAAAAATATGGGCACTTGAAAACAAGATTATGTTGATGATATAGTCCATAGAAACATTGGAAATTATAGTATTGTGACGGATAATTATAGAACTGGGTTTAGGGTATTTGATTATAACACTATATCATCAACATAACCTAAGTAACTTAACTGAAAAGAGTTACACAGAGGTCGATTGTTGTGTAATGTATCTTAAAAATTGTGTATTCTGTACAACAAAACAACGCTCTGATTCTAAGAAAATTCTTTACTTTGTTATTTATTTAGCTAAAGTTTATAATTATAGACTGTATTATTATCTTGTTTTCAAGTGCCCATATTTTTATTCTCCGGTAAGCTAGGTATTTGCGGCTATAGTAAGAAATGATGTTTTAACTATTTACATTTTAAATGTAAAGGATTCAATTCTGTTGATGCCACACCCAATTTCCATACAAAAGTGCCCATGATCCTTTCCCTTTGTGATTCGATCTGATATAAAATGGTTTATCAACTCCAGTCATAGCAATGTCAGGTACTAGGAAAACATGACGCAAACACAGTTATTTATTGCCGTGTTTACCTGAGGAAAGGGGCTAAATCAACGGACCTCCTTAATCAATCGTGCGAAATGCCTCCCAGGCAAAATGGTGGCTGTTTTGGATTGTAAAGGGCACCACAATCTGTAGATTGACATTGGCCTGTCAGTTTGTCATATTAGAACAACTATTAGTTTCTATTAATGTTGTATACATTTATAATCACGTTATGTACGGTTAGGTGGCCTGACAGTCTTTCGGGACTGTAAGTTAACTGTTAGTATATGCACGGTATTAAGAATTGGTAATGATTGGTTTAGCGATAATGTTATTGATATACATAAAGAGTGTTTGAATTAGTGGTCAAATTAAAAGCGTTGTAAATAAAGTAACGTGTAACTTTAGATTGACGTTTAGGTGTACCGAATCAAGAAAGCAAAGCCAAGGGCTTATTTACATAAGTTAATTACGTATCAGTAAGTTGAATTTAGTTCAAAATGGCACATCATGGCCACAATTTTTTTTAAATCTAAAACTGATCTCTTTCGCAATTATTGTTTCTAAATTCTTGCCTGCCAGTATTTTCACATCGAGTCCGAAAGTCCAAACTATGCTCGCAAAAATTTGACAAGCACCGCAGCAGCTATTACCTGCCAGGGAGGCGTATCGTTCAAACGCCGGATTAGGAAGTTAGCGAACACGTTTTGCTCGTGTTGGACTCTGATTTTTTAATTGCGGTCAATGACCTGCGCTGTGCGAGGCGTTCGTTAATGTTTGAATTTTGAATTATAAATAAGTTTAGCTTGGAATGGAATATTGTAGGAATAGGTAATTTTATGCGGCGCTAGTTAAATTTTGTTTAAATGCGTGAAGAATTACAAAAAATCTAATATTCTAATTCCAAATTGTGTTATATCAAACTAGACAAAATAATCAAACAAAACAATATTTCCTTGAAATTAGTTGAATATACAAATTTAAAAATTCATTTGTTTTAGTTAAGTTCTAAATTCGTATACAAAATTTCAAGGACATATTGGAGTTTGATAATTATCAACTCAATTATAAAATGTATGATTGAAAATGAGCTATTAAAACGGCGGATCAGTATGAATACAGTTGTGACACTTCATGCATTTTAACGTTATAAATTATAAATAAATCAAAGCTTATCATTTTATTTTAGAGGTGGAACAGAACACGGAATTGGCATTACTCAAGAAAAGTTTATTTAACTTGATTTTAGTTTTGCTAGGGTTCAGGGATCTAAGCAAGATGCATAAGAATTAGAAGCTCAATTTCATTGCGTGATAGCCCAAATAACTTGTAGCAATCCACTGAAGGGTTGTTTTCACATTTTTGAGCCGAAAGCTATTTCAGCGACGCAATGTATCGCGAAAGGCATGTGCTATTACGCAGTGAATCTGAACCTTTATCGGTTTTCGGATTATAACTTTTAAAATTGGAACCATAAATATTGGTAAGTTAAAAAATTCTAAGCCGGTCAATACTATGTGGTTCGCTACGTATTCACGTCACGTATAGCCGCTAACATGCGTCTGTCAATTTGAAGGGTCGTCTTTTTGACTTTATTTAGCGACATTTTCATTTGATAGGAAACTGTGACAAAATTGAAATATTATTTCGCTTGCTGTGCATTAAATTTGATCATTGTTCCATCATATTACCACTCTATAATCGAAAACTTTGAAAACGTTCGTGTAATAAATTAAAACGAGAATCGGTGTATGTTAAACAAGTCTTGCATTTCTCATTTCGCTCGTGGATACTGAAAACACGAAGCAAACACAGATTTCAATCGAGCACTGTTTAATCCCGACCAGCAAAAAAAACTACCAAAGTCCAACACAACCCCATTCAATTTCCAACCATAAAGCAAGCACACTCGATTGAAAATGCTTCGTCACTATTTTTAAACTAACGTCGTTATTATTCTAAAGCATTGTTGAGTTTACTTTGCTGGACTAGTCTGCGTTTTTATCTCTTGATTGTACGGCAAAGATAACTTTATCTGTGTTGAATAGAGCTTTATCTCTATTGGCACACGTTTAGAAGCTACCGTTAATTTTGTGTCACAAATGTAAATAGAGGGTGTGTCGGTTGTTTTGACAACTATGTCATTGCATTTCGAATGGTTTAATTTGGACCGTTAATTCTGTGCCTCCTGTGACAAGTGATACAACTCGAAAAACACGATTTTTCAGGACAGCGAAAACAAGTTTAAAAAAAATACTGCTTCTAAACGAATAGATTTTTTTGAACATTGCTACCGATTTTGATAACATATAATATCACTTTATTAACTGGTTTGACAAAAATATTGATACTGGTTATAGATTTTGAGATATTCAAAGAAACGTCCATAATGTATCATTTTACACTTCAGATTGATTTATTTAACCCGTGTAAGATGATACAACTCGAATTGTATTATTTAACACAAAAAAGTGTAATCAAGGAGCTCTGGTGATTACTGATACAACTTTTTTTTTGAAACCTACATTTTTCTCTTATTTCTTGAGTTAGAGGCCTACCCTGTATACACAAGTTGTAGGGAATTGAATTAGTAATATTTCTTAAAACAAACGGACATAATATAAGGATTTTTAGTGAGTTGCATCATTTATCACAAAATAAAAACGTAATTTAAACCGTGACTAATGTTACATATCGAGTTATTCTTGGGTCTGATTACGAATAAACTTGTGTCAAATAATACAAGTAAGTAATTGATTAAAACAAATAATAGCAATCATGATATCTTTGTACTAAACATGATGATATTAAATCACTGAGTAAACAAATTAACTTACACTCTTTAATTTCAAAGCAACATTACGATGTTGCAACCATACAGTAGGTAAATTAAACTGTGCATATTGTCATTCAAAACAAAAACTGTATAGACCTACACAACAAATCAAATAATAATTCTCAATAATCACCTACAAAACATGAAAATAATGATAACTAAACCTCAGCTAGGTAAGAAATAAAGTAATTTAAATTAAGCTCGCCGTCAGTCGAAGTAGGAAGTACGAGTAAGTATGTAGTTAAGTGACATAACGCATGGTCCACCTGAATTTCATACTGAATTTGATACAATAATTTAAGTCACCACAGAACAGTAGCATTTACTAACCTGCCACTTCACAAAATAAAACACGTTGGTTGGTAAATACCAATTTCTCTCCGTCGAGAGATTTTTACCGTTTTTATCTTCTGTCATAATATTTTACACAAATAACTAGTTAGCGGCACACATGTAGATCATAATATATCGCAACCATAAAAGGATATTAACATTTAGTTACCTACAATAGAAATCATACTTACGCGTCGGTTCATGGCGACACAGCGAGCGTGCGCTCCCACCCTCGATGACGTAGATACACTTTGACCATAGTTATGTAGAAAGAGACCAGACTATTTTTTTCGGAAAATGAGTTAGCTATGCCATCGTAAATTAGAATTTTTAACCTTAGTTATGTTGAAAGTGACTTATTTTACCACGTCAATTCATTGAATTTATACCATTATGTATAAAACCGCCAATTACGATATGTGGGTTCTATAATGTCGAAAGCCGCCAAAGTACTTGATTTAATCTATTTTGTCCGTTAACAGATGATATTTTTAATCTGCAGAACACAGCCAATCTACTATTAGTCGATTAGTCGGAATACAAACAAATGTACTTATCAAGTGAGCACATTTATGTAAGTAATCTACTTACAACGATAGGCAGATAGTCGCTTTGGGCAATTTTTGTTTTTCGTTCTACCTCATGTTTGGTAGTTTTCGCAGTGATGTTTTTATAACCTTTGATAAAATAAAAAGAATTTAAATGAGTGTTTTACTTATTACAAGCAGCATATAGCTCTTTCTAAATAAATACTACAATCTTGTATTTATAATGAGCATGAGACAACTAGAGTAATAAGCATATAGCTCTCTTTATAAAAATACAAGAATACAATATTGTAATCAGTTAAGTCGGTTAAAGAAATGGTCGATTTCATTAAAATAACGATCGAAAGCAGGATAGCAAATATTAGTTCTATATAAAACGTCCAACTACATTGTTTTTTTTTAAAAACCTATGAATACTCCAAAAAACAAGAATGCAATTTCGTAATCAGCATAAGTCAGCTAAAAAAATTGTCGCATTCATTGAATTACGATCGAAAGCAGGATATCAAATATGTATATAGCCTACGAATAGGTACTCCAAAAACCAAAAGAATGCAATATTGTAATCAGCATTAATCAGCGTAAAAATGGTCGCTTTCATTGAATTACGATCGACAGCAATATAGCAAATATTAGTTGCATAGAAAACGTCCTACTACATTGTTTTTTTTTTAAACCTACGAATACTCCAGTTAATTTGTATAAAATGTGCTTAATAAAGTACATCATACAATGTTCTATCAATTTGGGTTATTTATGTTTCAGAAAACATATTAGAAAGTAATAAATTATTATTTTTACCTAACAACGGCTATATCTCGAAACCGGATATTAACTATTGGTCTCTTTTTGCATAAATATTAAATATAAACTAAATTATTCTTAACCTTTACAACACTCTGTCACAACAAAGTAATATTAGTAGACCTTACGATTTACATACCTATTACACTTTTTTATGACACAGTTCTATAGGAAGTATCAATAAATTTGTTTAGATATATATTTAAGATATACTTCTCCATTTAATTATTTAATATATCGTTATCTAGTACCCAAAGTATAAGCCTAGAGCTTAGTTTGGGACTAGGTCAGTTGGTGTGAGATTGTCCCCGTATGCTTATTTTATTATTTTATAGTAATTGTATCACTGTGCACCAAACTTTATAGGTTCTAAATGGTCGTAATATTCTCACATTTTTGATACAACTGACTTATACATTTGCAAAGATTAGGAAATATTTGAAGACATTTGATATAACTCGAGTTGTATCAATTAACACGTACCAAGTGAAGCAAATATAGGTTTAATTTTTGATCTAACTCAAGTTGTATCTTTCAAAATACGCTAACTCTGGTGATAAATGATATAACTCGAGTTATATCAAAAGACACAGACATTTTTAAAGGCATAATAACCGTGATTAATAATACATTTTTAGATATATCATGAGGCACGAAAAAAAAAATATAGTTATAGTTTTTTGAAGTGTTTTAACTAGAAAAATATCATTAAACACGGAAAATGGTAAAAAAAAGGGTCAATTGTATCATTTTACACGAAAGTATCTTGGAAACTAGAAGGCCTAGGAACACGGGAGTTGGAGCAAACGATGCGTTATTTTTTTTTAAGTTGTTTCATGAAAGAACACGTTAACTGCTACAACTCAAGTTGTATCACTTGTCACAGGAGGCACAGAATTAACAGTTTACGGGTGGAATGTTTTACTTAATTAGTGTTGGATTTCAAGTTAAACTCGAAATAGTTTAACTATGTGCTGCGGGCTGATTGACACCGGAAAATAAGCGATTTCATGCGGAATACAATTAAGAATTGCAGTAAAACATTCATTCATTAATTCATTAAATCACGCCTGTTTCCCAGAGGGGTAGGCAGAGACCACTTCTTCCCAATTGCTACGATCCTGACAAATCTCTTTCGCTTCTTCCACATTCATACATCGAGTCATGCACGCACGTCGGTTTCGGGTACTTAAGATTCGGCACTTTTCCAGTATTTCTCCGATTTGATTCGAAAAAGTACGCGTAGGGCGGCCCTGTCCGACACTTCCACTCACTTTTGCTCTGCATATCTCTTTCGTCAAACTTCTTTCATCCATCCTTTCCAAATGACCGAACCATCGAAGCGTGCCCTTTTCAATCTTGGTCACTATAATCTTCTTTTAGTCCACATTTCTCAACAAAACAAAATAGATACGCATAATTCGCACTGCTAGATCAAAACAGTAGTAACTCAAAATTCAACTGTATTTTAAAATCAACTTTATTACAACTTCTATGAATTTGAAATAAAGCTAGCAAGGATTTTGAGTTGATACGGTTTTGATCTAGCAGTGCGATATTATTTAGGTATGTATTTAAAGAGTTAGCTCTTCAATTTTATAGCATTTATTTTGTGAGATTTACAAGCAAAAAGCTAGAATTGACATGTAAATAAAACCTGAGGACCTGACTAACGCACTAGCAATTGTTTTCATTTTGAAAATCGAAGGCTTGTCTGCATACAAAATGATAACAATTGTTCCGCTTTGAAGTCGATTGCGATTTTGAGTGCGCTAGACAATAGGCCAGCCTTAGATTACATATGAACCAGGCTATGCTGCCAGAATATGTTGGATCGATACCGCCATCAATTAAAACCTCAACACCATCAACCTCAACATTCAGAAATCCCAACCATAGTCAGTTTGAGCGATGTCAAACTTTGTTTGCAGTTGTTATAATTAGTTCAATTTGATTTAGCGCTCTGATAAACACGAAGTAGAAACCTAAAATAATAATTATATTACTAAACTAAGTATTCATTTGGTTTAGCTATTATTTCCACACACTACATAATCAGCTTTTAACTTGACAACTTGCAATGTGATTGGTATTCCCAAATCAAATAAATAGAAATAATTTAAATTAATGGTGCCACTCCATGTCTTCCTGTGGAAGTCGTTAGACTAAAGGATTAAAGTCGCCATCAATAGAACTTGCAAAAGATGTAAACAGAACCAACGAACTAATCCACCATGATAACTCGATAATCACGTACTATTGAAGAACAAGTCAGGTCTTTGCAATGATTTACACACAAGATCATTATTTTCATATTAAGTTTAAGAGGAAATAACTATTTATTATACGTTATTTTTAATAAAAACACGCTTGGTGAATATTTGAGGTTATGTGTCAAACAGTTTTCAATTTGTTTACATCGTTCACAAGTTCTATTGACAGCGACTTTAAAAGCGTGTATAGTATTGTTAGGCGATAGGCTCGCCTGTCATTAATATACACATGGTAAACATCTTAGCCTGTAGTACAAAATGTAGTTATAGGATAAACAACAAGTTGTTAGAGTTGTTGATAATTCTGTAGCTCCCC
Source organism: Acleris laterana (assembly GCA_963966035.1). Taxonomy (NCBI): domain Eukaryota; kingdom Metazoa; phylum Arthropoda; class Insecta; order Lepidoptera; family Tortricidae; genus Acleris; species Acleris laterana. The sequence continues at coordinate 3,207,615 of OZ014440.1, forward strand.
ACTCTGGGATGAAGACGTGATGTATGTAATAATTAATTGTACTGCCATGACGGATATCAGGACTCTTTACCTTCCTTTTACCCTGTATGTAGGCACACTCCACACTAAACCTTACCTAATGGTCCCGGTGTGCAATGTGTGCACCCGGTCTTAAGCAGCTTAAACTTCTATCCAGGATTATGAACACGAGTTTAATGATCTAATGGAGTGGGCTTATGAAACTGTCAGCTGTCCTAGTCTACCGTTATACTAAAAAAGGCGACGAAGCGCGGCGAAGGGGATAGTAATAGTATTAACAAATTAAATGTAATGTGGTTACTAAGGTCGCGTTATTTTTAATAAAAACACACTTGATGAATATTTGAGGTTATGTGTCAAACAGTATTAATTTGTTTACATCGTTCACAAGTTCTATTGACGGCGATCTTAATATACCTACTATGCAAAGTGGAAAAAAACCAACGTCACATGGACGCCAACTACCTTAAATATTGGAAACAGCAAGTTCGACGCAAAGGAGATACTTTTATTTTAAAAAATAAACCTGCGTCTATGGATTTTTTACAATAATTTGTCTGTCACCGAGAATCGAACTGGTCGAACCATAAAGTCGTATTTTATGTATGACACAGATCGAAAGGCTCATTGATAGTTATCATTTATGTTTATAACACATACACCTTTTAAATTAAATAACCCATCTTTATTATTTTCGCATATTCGACCAGTTCGACTCGCCGTTTTTGTTTCAAAAATAAAAGTGTCTCCTTTTGTTGAACTTGCTATTGCCAATATTTAAAGTAATTGACGTCCAAATGGCGTTCATTTTTCCACCCTGTATAATCCTTTGCTTTACTTTGCTAAATACAACTACTAGTTAACCGCCTTTTTTATAATTACTGCAGCGTTATGGCCGTTTTTATCAATGTGGATAAACGACGATAAGGCATCTTTCACTTTTTGACTTATAATGTAAGTACGATAGTGACGGATGCTTCATCCATATTTTATCCACCGCGATAAAGGCGAGTATAATGCGGCCCGGGGGCTGATAGCAATTAGCTGCACGCGGTCGGCCATTACCGAAGTTTGGAACGTCACCTGCCGCCACTAGTTTAACTATTTAGTGTACTCGGGACATTATCATTATGTACAGTTTCTGTATAAATAACTGTTAAATAGACAAACCGTCGACATAACCATGAAGCTTGGTTAATACCGTAAATCGGGGTGAGTACCTAGAGGTTAAGGGGTGAGTTTGGATGGGACACAACGTAAAATTAAGCATAAGTTACTAATCGTAAGACTGAAATTATTTCCAATAGACGTAACGTTATTGTCCATTTAATATTTGTTCTTATTTGCAACCAGTTACGACTTATTTTGAGTTGCTTCCCTGCTCACCTCTTAGTCCCTACTCACCCCATTTGACGGTAATCTTGGAACTTTTAATAAATAAAATTGCGTTCGGATCGCTTCATCTGTATGGGAAATATACATGACTGTATATCTGTAGTATCATCGCAGCTACGTCAAGGGTTAACAAAATGATCAATGTATTCGTGTCACAATTTATTTCCGAGTACCTACCTATAATAGAGTACGATTTTATTGAATGAGTTAGTAAATAATAACAGCCTCTTATACGTTTAAACGACTAATATTTGTACATAAATATACAGACGATGATTTTTAGGACACCCTGTGTTACTTATATACATTTGTACCTAATCACTTTCTCGAAAACGGCTGTAACGATTACAATTAGTTTGTAATGAGGTTCACGGGGGCGAAAAATAGATGTATCAAACGGTAATAAACCTGCTGCAAAAATACAGTTTAAAGGTTACTTGTAGTTCTCTATAAACGGTTATGTGGTTTTAAAATAATTTCGAGCTGGATAGAAACATTATTGTGATTCTTGATCACGTACCTATGTGCTTTCAACCCAACGGAACCCTGACCCATCATAGAACGATGTCACAGTGACGTCATACAATAATTTGTTTGACACTACTTTCCACTTGAATTATAAAGTCACTGTGACACAGTTCTATGGTGGATCAGGATTCCATTGGGCTGATAGTGCCTACGTTCATAACCTGAGTAGCATGGTAATTGAAAATGCACGCGCTAAAATGTGTTTTGTTCGCTCTGACGGGACTACTTAAATTCGCCGCTGCGATTTCGCTCGTTCGTCCGACCGTCCGTGGTTTTTGAGAGAATGACACCCCTGGTCATTAAACATCACATGATTTTTAGCTCTGTAAGTACACCACGTTACTACGGAAATATATATAAGTTCATTAATCAGGGTCATAATTCAAAGATAAATTTATTTACAACAAAGATTGCCATTCGGATTTAGGGTAGCCCGAACTGGATTAATGACAGATTTGCTTTGACATAGTATTAAGAAGGTTTAAATTGTATTGACACTTAATACGTTCTTCTAATATCGTTAATATTTATCATTAAATTATTTTTATTGGTTATTTACGATAGGATTAAGATATCGTTGAGGCGTTTGATAATTACTGATAACTGGTAACGATTAACAAAAGAGGTATGCCATTGCTTTCTGTATTTGTTTTTAGATTGTTGTTTTCTACAGGTTAATTCAGACGTCAGTTTGAATGCCAGAACTCTTGAATTTTAAACACCCCTTATACTAAATAAGTTCACAATTTAATACGTCATTGCCATTGGTAGAATTATGAAGTAGCGTAGATTTCTTACAGGTATGTGCGGTGCTGGTCAAAGCGTGTTTAAGATTTTGCCTAATAGGTATTTTTTGTCCTTATTTATCTCATTATTTTATATGTTTCACCAACAAATTAGGGTTAGGTTCTATTACCTTTTTAAGACAGGATCAAAGTATAACGTGTACTTTTACTGTAACTGTACTGTGTATACAATAAACCAAAGGGATTTCTAGGCAAAATATAACTTGGTTCAAGTGATTTCATTAATCAAATCATAGGAGACTCTTTACGATTATAACGTCTCTTTAACGGGTGTCCCTCAGAATCTCTTACAACGTTTGTCCTAACCAGAGCTCGGAATAGGTAGTGCCTATTTACCTAAACTTCTCGGGATGACGTAACTAAGAGTGGTTACAACCAGCAAAAAAAAACATTAATTTTTATTGAATGCGTGATTTCCCGGGATTTACTGTATTACTCTAAAGGCTTAATACAATTAACTTTACTTACATTATAAATCTTGTTATATTGCATATTATTTATTTATTTATCTTGAAATAACAATCAGTCGTAAAAAATGTGTGTTTTATTGAATACATTCTATACGATATTATTAAATCAACTAAGAAAAGATCAAATTTCAGGCTCCCTTTGATTCCATTTGATATGCATTATATTTTTTAATGACTGATTGCTATTTCAAGATAAATAAATAAATAATATGCAATATGGCAAGATTTATAAGTAAAGTTAAATGTATTAAGCCTCTAGAGTAATACAGTCAATCACGGAAAATCCCGTATAATAAGATATATTTTTTGCGTCCACCCGCGAAGTTTAGGTAAATAGGCACTACCTATTTCGAGCTCTGGTCCTAACACATCGTTTGTCCGAACTTTCATTTGCCCTAAACTGGTTTTCAGATTATAGGCAATTTTTAAGTTTTCCAATTATACCTGCGGCTCGGTTAGGTTAACGTTGTATTATAACAACACTAAAAAGTTTTTAAATTTAAGTGGAAATGGCTTCAGGATAAACGAAATTTCGGACAAACGATACAACAAATAGAAAAAATGATGATAAGGAATCCCAAAGGGGAACCAACTTTAACAATGAAAAAAAAAACCTAGTACGTCACACATTATTTAGAGCAGATAACACTTTAACAAGCTTTAACTAACTGTCATTGGATCAGTAACAATGACTGTTGTCGATCGTTGTATATGGTCACGTAATGGTGCAATGCAGTGAATTTTCATGTTTTCCGTAAAACTTTGAGTTTCAGTTCTAAGTATGGGGAACCCCCAAAATTTATTGTATTTTTTTTATTTTTGTGTGAAAATCTTAATGCGGTTCACAAAATACTTACCAAGTTTCAACAGTAGGTATAGTTCTGATAGTTTTGAAAAAAAGTGGGTCTGACACACGGACGGACAGACAGACAGACAGACATGACGAAACCGGGTTCCGTTTTTTGCCATTAGGCTACGGAATCCTAAAAAGTATTATACATTTCTCGTCACGGATTTGTAAAAGCTAAGCAATAGAAAACTCTAACCGTAGAAGTCAAGTAACAACAAAACATAACATAAACCATTCGCACCCCGGCCGCGGCTCCACCTGTTCCCCCCTTATCAGCCCCCATAAATTGCAACTCCAGTAACATCAGCCCAATGCAACCATAAACACCACCGGCAAGTATCAAAACGTCACAGTTCTAAAAAACCCCCGCTCAACTTTCAACCTTCGATACACAAAGTTACGGTCGCAAATAAAACTGTTCAATGAACAGTTTTGATACTTTTGTTTATGACATTAATTTCTTAACACTAAATGATTTTATCGGTGGAACTAGGTCGAATGCAAAGCTGAGGTGTAAGGGTAGGAATGGGGTGCGAAATTCATACGATAAAGTAATGGGGTAATTTAAAACGGTCTGGTTTTTCGGAGCGCGATTTTAACACGCTTCTATTCGCTTTGTAGGTATAACGCGAGTAAATAAAAGACACAAGACAGTGGCGCTACCATCTACGTTAAAGTGTCATCGTTGGGTAGAAAGTTGATTCCATTTCTAAACACAGTGTGTCTTTCAGTGTCTTGAATAAGTGTGTTCGAGCGAGAGTTAAAACGATTGATGGCTAAAAAGGAAGTAAATAAATGTGATTAGAAAACACAATAATAGTAATGAGGGCACTGTACATCCGGCGTACGCTCGGCGCAGTCTTAACCTAGCATTATATAAAACGATGAATCTAACATATGATGAGAAATAAATCAATTCACGCGTAGTTGACTATCCCCTGATGTATGTCGCTTTTGCCTTTTCATAATAAAAAAACACGACGTGTATTTTATTCCCGTCATCTACAGTTCCTTTTCAAATATTGCAGCGAACCTCTTTGCTATGTGGAAATCAAATAACGTTCGCGTGTATCATTTTGAGGTTTAACCATTTGCTTTACTAAATAAACGGAACTATTTACCTCTTTCCCTATGCAAGTAACTTGCAAAAATGCAGTTGAAACTCGGATTATTTACTTGAGTTGAGTGCAGGCTTGTTGACTGGGAACGACTTAAGGTAAGATGAATTCTGGTGACGAAAGTAAAAAGGCAACTTGCACATATGGATCTCGTACACTTACTGCCTTTTTATTTTGGGCGGCGGAATACTACGTTTTGATATTTGAAACGACTGTAGTTAAAGTTTTTTGAGATTATTTTGTAGAGAGGTTTATTTGTAGCGTTCAATTTCACGTATTCTTTACGTCTTTCGTTAAAGAGTCTTACAACGCAGTAGACGATGCATTTTATTTAGTTTTTGTTTATAATTTTAATGAAAATGAAGGATCTCTCATGGGTGAATCATAAATTTATGCATCTGAGGGCCTAATATGGTACGTATATCACGTGATAAAATGTGGATAAAATATTCGTCACGTCTCACATCTCAACTATCTGACAAGTATATATTATAAGTACGACAGTGACAGATGCTTTACACACATTTTGTCACGTGATAAACATAACCATACTATGCCCACTGGTTTATTTAAATCTGTGTTATATATATGGTAATATTGTGCCATGATATGGATTGTAAAATATATTAAACTAGCGACCCGCCCTCGCTTCGCTTCGGTTTTGTGAGGTCAAATCACGACTTCATTCCCAGAGTGAGGTAGGCAGAGCTATAGAATTACCAACAACTCTAAAAACTTGTTTAGCACAATTAGGCTAAGATGTTTACCAGCGTATTAGTGACAGGTTGCAAGCCCATCGCCTAACAGTGTACTACAAGCCTTTATTCCTTTAGTCGCCTCTTACGACATCCACGGGAAGAAATGGAGTGGCAGTATTCGAACCTGGTAACCGCACGGGATTCAACAAGAATTTATCCCACTAATATTATTAATGCGAAAGTTTGTGTGTGTGTGTGTGTGTGTGTGTGTGTGTGTGTGTGTGTGTGTGTATTAGTTTGTTACTTCCTCACGCTGCAACGGCTGAACGGGTTCGGATGAAATTCGGAATGGAGGTAATCCGTTCAGTAGTTTTTGAAATCATCGTGAACAGACGCGGGATTAAGTGGTGAAATTTATAAAAAAAAACTATACAATTAAAATCTGCGACATTGTTAGCACACCTTTTATTATTCACTACATCACTACATAATTATAAAACGAAGTCCCCCGCCACGTCTGTATGTTCGTATGTTCGCGATGATCTCAAAAACTACTAAACGGATTTTCGTGCAGTTTTCACTGTCAGATAATTTTACACGGAAGGTTTTTATATATTACTATTTAATTCTGGTTTATGTATGGGTTTTACAGAAAACTCACATTAACCAAAGCGAAGGTCTCGACGAAATTTATCTCGACTTTGATCACGCCGCAGCTCTAGAATTTTCGTATAAAATATAATCTCATTTTTGTTTCATTTCCCCTTTCAGTCAATTTCAATCTAGGAGACACGAAGAGTGTAATTTGGTTATTCTATCGAGTCACTGTGCGAGCTAATTGGTAGAGACCGGCGGGAGCGCGGTCGACGACATAGAGTTTGTGGAAGATACCAGCGCAAATAATATTAGAGCATTGCCACTAAATCAATTTTCACGACACATGATCGAAATTGCCCAATTATATGTATAAGCACACCTCACCTAAAGTAAGTCATTATAACCCGCTGGTTAATACTGAGATTTGAATTCAACACACAAAAAGAATTGATTTGAAAATCGAACTGGCCACTACAAGCCATATACGCAAATTAAAGAAAAGGTGAGAAAAGTAGAGTCCTTTGGTACAAAACTGTTTTCATCTTGGGCGAGCTTGAACCCTCGCTGCACTTAGGACTCCGTTTCAATTCCCTCGTAACACCCTCGCTACGCCCGGGAGTTAAATCTGGAGTCCCTTATTTGCTCATGTTTCAATATCGCGCCCGTGACATAAAACAGTGCTTTATTCCCTCGGTGTATAATCTACTATTTATGTAAAAGGACGTTGAAATTATTCTTAACTGAAAAATGTTATTATACGATTAATGAGTTTATGTGTAATAATTAGATTTCTTGTAGGTATTATGATCGTTTTTTTTAATTGTTTTTTGTGTAGGAATGCAATATTTGTACGCCCCATGAATGAATCTTTATTTATTCACCAATTTATTATAGGTACATATGTATAACAAATAAATCAATTTCATTTCATTTCGAGATATTATTACGTTATACGATTCTAAATGTTAAAATACTGAAATCGAATGGTGGTTGGACCTTTTGCGGTACCTCTATCTTATCCTCTTACTTACCTCCAAACAGCAGTGTTCGCATTGTTGTGTTCCCGTGTCGTGTGAAGACGACCGGTGAAATTACAATTCTTAGTCCAAGTTGGCAACGCATTAGTAGTCTTAGGATGTCAGTCTGACAATCGACACCCCTACGGGCAGAAATAGGGGGAGTAACGGAAAACTAATCTTACTCGTACACGTACGGAAAGTAGTCGCGGGCATCCTATAGTAATCACATAGAATATGTCAGGAAAAAACCGGCCAAGTGCAAGTCAGCCTCGCGCACTGAGGATTCTGTACCAAATAAAAACAAAAATCTATAAAAACTCACGTTTGTATGTGAGCACCCCTTAAACATTTATTTTATTTTAATTTATTTATTTATTACTAAAGTGAATAAACAATTAAATATTCTGTGAATATTTCAAGCGTTTACCTGTTGCTGTTATTAATATCGACCAAAAAAGGCCCAAAAATCACGTTTCACACTTTATTGTACAAAAAACAGAAAATCAAATACAATATTTACAGAATTAGAATGTACAAAGGCGAACTTATCCCTTTAAGGGATCTCTTCCAGCTAACCTTTGGGTGATTGAGGAAAACAAACAAAAAAAAAAATAGAATGTGGTAGACATTAGTACAAGACGTAGTTTACAGAAACTGCGTGAACTATTTTAGACCTTATCATATCATAAATGATATCTTTTCATATCTTATAGTTTCGGACTTTCCCATACTGACCGATCTAATTGAGCCACTCTGTATATGTTACATAGCCTGTATGCTCGTTTGTCATTTGCAATGGCATATAAAAGTATTAAAACAGACACCTGGCCGCCGCTTCCAGTGCGTTTGCGCATCACTAATGGAGCGGCGATGGCCGGCGACAGCTTCCGGTTCAATTATTGACGTTTCGGCCGCCATCGCTGTACATACCAGGACACTCACCAACTATAGCGTTTCCAACCCACGCATTCCATTTCTTAATTTGATGTCTTAATCCTGCGGTTGGACGAACGAACGAGTGAATTTATCACAGCGGCGAGTTTAAGTAGTCCCGTCAGACCAAACAAAACACATTATAGCGCGTGCATTCTCAATTAGGCCTTATACGTTTGATTTTATCGACAGAAGCCGCTAAATTGGAAATGCTCGCTCTATAAAGTGTTTTGTTCGCTCTGGCGGGACTACATGGCCACTGGGATTCTGGGGCGTAGTATAGTATTTTTAGGCGATGGGCTTGCAACCTGTCACTAATACACTGGTAAACATCTTAGCCTAAGTGTGCAAAATGTGGTTACAGAATCATCAACAAGTTTTTAGAGTTGTTGGTAATTCTGTAGCTCTTCCTACTCCACTCTGGGAATAAAGGCGTGAGATAATGTATGTGTATGTATGTGGGACATTCACTCGTTCGTTCGTCCGACCTTGTTTTTGAGAGACTGTAATGAAAAACAAGTGGTGGAGCGACTTGGTAAAAGCATGAGGTGCTAATCCGGTGTGCTCCTGTTTAGTCCATAAGAGGAAATATTTACTCTTTAATAGAACCATTTTCATCCCGTGACTTGTTTCTCTGATCAAGTCCATGGATATAGAGCCTGAAACTCGACATTGTCGAAATAAAAAAATGCTACAGTGCGTCTTTATGGATTGAAAAAAGTAAAAAAGCATGCATGAATGTAATCGAAATAGGTATGTTTCAACCGGTGCAGTACTCCTGTCCTAAGCCAATATGCAGTAACTAAGATAAATCTTCTGTAGTAATATGCACCAAATTACTAACAAAATATGAACCAAATTACTAACAAAATAGAATTGAATTTGCTTTGATGATTGAATTTAAGATACTGTTTTTTGGCTTAGGAGGGCAGGGTAGGCGTTTCAAAGCAGAGATTATAAAGGTGGGTCTCTGCCTATCCCATTGAGAGACAGGCGTTAATGTATGTTATGTGTTAAGACATGTACACACAACATCACACCTAACTAACCATTAAAGACAGAGCAGAGAGAAAAAGAAAGAGATGTATATATGTGTATTATGTCAACAACATACGCATTCTAGTGCGACTCTCTTTCATGCAATATTTCAGATTTCTGAAGTGTATAGCTAGATGTGTTGCTGTGTGTACAGGTTACATAGAACATACAACCTTGTACCTATTATGAATTATGATTCAAAAATACAGCAATTCAAAAGGGATTGACGGACAGTAACGAACCATGTAGGGAAGTAGGCACCCCAAAGGCATGGAACTCTAAATACCAATCGGGTTTTAAAACTATGATTGAAAAAAAAACGAGTGGACATTATGATTCCTAAACTTAATGTTCAGTTATTTAAGCAAATCTAAGTCTAAAATATTTACGTAACGCGTAGGCTTTCAATCAATCAATATCATTTATTTGCTAGGTTCATACAGCGACAATTCAATTCGATATTTTCTCGCATAACCGTATACAAGACGACCGTTCACACGACGCAAGGTCCATTCAGTTTTTCCACGTAGGCGGTCAACAACTGTCTGCACCCTCGCGCGTCTCGTACCTATACGCGAACCCAGTTTGTTCGTGTAAACGAAACAACATAAACACTAGCGCTGAGCCCATTGCCAAGTTGCATTACGCTAACTAGCGTTTCTATTCATTTCGTTTTGAAACCAACCGCGTCACTGGCAGATCACGTGACTTTTCGTATCACGTCATCTACCAGTGACGCGATTGGTTCGCATTCGATAAGAGTGTTTCGAGAATCGCGCATCCTCGGTGGTAAAATACGGTAAATATATGTCGCAAACACGAGATTTTTCCGCATAGACACCGTGTGAACGGGTTTCAAAGTTACCCCACTATTTTTGTTATCACCTCGACATTCGATAAAATCTCGTTTACGCTATACGAGAAAAATAACACGGTGTGAACCTAGCCGTACCGTTTAGAAACTTCCCGAGGCAAACCCCGCAGGCCGTACCAAGCTAGCTGTGTCGAGGGTTTTCTAAACGTTTGTACATAAATACTGGCTCCGGGCAAATCACCCGGTAGCACCCCTTTACAACGTTTGGCTAAATTCGTTCGATTGTTATATTCGTAGGTATGAGAGAACAAACATCTTAGCCTAATTGTGCAAAATGTGGTTACAGAATTATTAACAAGTTTTTAGAGTTGTTAGTAATTCTGTAGCTCTGCCTACCCCACTCTGGGAATAAAGGCGTGAGCTTATGTATGTATGAGAGGGAAGCCCGTTGTTTCTCATATTTTTAATTATTGGAACTCATAATGTACAAACAACAGGTACAGTCAAGTACAAAGAAATGTATCCATTTTTTCACCTTATTGCATTGTAACAAGGTCCAAAAGTGGATACATAATCTTCGTAGTCTTAGTACCACAAATCGTAAACTTCTCAGAATTTACCGCCTGACCGAGAAGAAGTTACCCTATTTTCAGATAAAATATGGGTTTTCAACCTAAAGTTCATTTTTCTAACTTAAGTACATTATCGGATGCTCATAAAATAAAGTAAAAACATCGTGAGTAAACCTGCACACACTTGCTGATTCTGATTCTGTGTAAGAGGGTAATTGCACAAAAGATCTTGAAGCGGTCGAAGTGTTTCCGAAAGGTCAATTTTCAGGTAATAACTTTAACCCCTCACTTTGATGTCAGTTTTTTTTTCAGAAAGAAAACATGAAACGAAGACAATATACATCCTTCCCAATTTCCCATAGCATAGGCCTCTCTAAAAATTGTGAAGCCTTTAAAATTCACATCATGGATTGAACATTGAATCATCTCCGAAGGTATTTGATTTCTCGGCATAATAGGCTCTCGGGACAAAGGGATCCTTAATTAACCGAAACTTGCTAAAGGATAGGATTACTGGGAAAAAACGGAAATTAGAAAAAAACGCCAGCTTACTCCGGGTTCTGCCGGGCTTTGGCATTTAATTACTTTTCGCTACTAAAGAAAACGTCGTAATGAGGACGGGAATAGTTATGTAACTGGTACATATAGAAGTTTATTTTTAAATACTTCGAACAATAAAGTAGATGATAGAATGCCAATTTTATTCACCGAACGCTATTTCTGGTGCCACCATATTGCCATCTTCTCTTAATTATCTTTTAAAGCTCCTACTACGGTAATTAATTAGTTTAATTACCTATATTATGTTTCGTATCTGTGCACAGAGGCAGATGTCAGTTGATTACCAAACACCACCACTGACATCGTCCATACGCAAGCATCTAGCATCAGCAATATTATAATGATTATTTTACAACTGTTATTGCCATGGCAATGCTCATTATAGCAGTGCTTTCACGCTTCGGTTATGCTATGGGTGGTATTCTAATACCAGTAACGATATCAATATTAGTGGTTTAATTCAGTAGTAATAGAGGAAATTAGAGACCACTTCCTTCCACTTCCTGCGATCCAGACCAATTTCCCTGGCTTCCTCCACACTAGTAAGTCTCTTCATAGACGCGTGCCGGCTTAGGCACCTGGACTCACTCAGGACTCCGTTTTAATTTCTGAGCGAAGCGAGGGAAAAAACTCGTAACACACTCGCTACACTCGGGGGTTAAATCTGTACTCAGGATTCAATATCGCGCCCGTGGCATAAAGCAGTGCTTTATCCCCACGGTGTACCTAACATTAAAACACAAGATTTTAAAGTATCGAAATTTGCAAAATGTTCACGTATTTCAGAATAATGGTCTGGAGTTTAAGTTTTCGGAACGTCCCTTGAACTCTGTATGCGGGCATACCTCTGAACGTTGCGGTTAATTCACAAACCTTTTGTACGGTAGCTACAACAAAAGGTTATCCTACGGAACCCCAAAGAAAGGATTGTTAGCTCAATTGTTTGAAATGGAACAATTGAAAGGAATCTGGACATAAATTTAAGCTTTGTATTTCATTGGAATAAAAAATTAGGTAATCTTTTCGAGTTCTTTCACGCCTTTGTTAGAGATTGAAAGACTCGAGTATTGTTTTAATTTGACAAGACTAGGTTTTTAAGACACTTACCTGAATTTTAATTAATGATTTTGTGAATCTGAGTGAAAAATCGTATTTACGTTAAGAAAAACGAGTTAAAATTTATCATAATTGAATAGAAGCTATTCTTTTACAATATTTACTATTAAGTGAGCTGGTGGTTGTTTGTTTGTATGTAAACACTTTATTGTACAAAATAAAAACAGTACAATGAATAGTAAAAGAAAAAGTTTGTGTTAGGATAAGTTAAAATCGTTAGGGTGATGGGAAGTAGCCACCACTGTCACCACGTGATGGTTCTGGAAGATTTTCCGAGTTTAAAACTCATAGTTTTATCATTTAATCGTGCTATTATACTACCACAGGTAAGAAAATTTATACATTGAAATTTCTTGTTGTAATGCTGGTGATAGTCAACGGGATTTGACCTCATTTTAGAGCACACATGACATGTTTGTAGATAAACATACAAATCAAACACAATACGGAACCAACACTGAATCACACCTCCACTTGTAGGATCGCACTCGAATTTTCTCACGGCTACGACGCTACGGCGTAGCTGACCCTCGTAAAATCGTAGCAAATGACGTAGCATTCGCTACGTTTTAATAAAATTTAAGGTGCAAGATGCCGTATTTCATACAAATTAATCCTATAGAGTCTGTACGAGTTCGTAACAAGGGTGTTACTGAATTGGGAACTAGTATTTATTTTATGTATTATTGCAATTGTTTTGTTGAGAACTATTTATGTAGCCATTACAGTCAAAACAATAAAAGATGTTTCGAATATGACGTAGATAGGGCAAAAAACTATGTAGAAAAAGGACCCTGAATGTTCAAACAATCATGTTTCATTATAGGATTAAATCGTAGGAATTTTTTATATGCCATAGAGAAGACAAACGAGCACACAAGCCACCTGATGGTAAGCGAAAACTGTGACCCATAGACATTCGCATTCACAAGACTGCAATGCAATTCTGAGACTGCAAATGTGTTACCAACCCTGAGGACTAAGATGGAATGTCTCTATGCTAGTCATTGAAATTTAGGCAATTATCCTTTGATGAGCCTTTAAACATTATTAATAAGAAGTAGGAAGGAAGTAGGTATTTAATAAGCTCTACTGACATTTTAAAAACTAACAGTATGTTATTTTTTTAATTTCGTACATTTGAAATTTGGTTTTGAAATCGTATAAGAAACGCACGTAAGATATTCTTTGAGTAGAAAGCTATACCAAATTCTACGTAGATAGTTACGAGCAAAAGCTAGCTTTCCTATTTCCCGTAATAAGTATCGAGCCTATCAACATATTAAAGTAAAAACTTATCTTATAGCTCAATTACTTTCAAATGAAATTAAAATCAAAGTATCACTCAATTACTAATCCAAAAGTCGTTGAAATCAAATATTATAAATACGGAGAAAGAAACGAAATCTTCTAAGTAAATACGAAGTCATCGGTTCGTAAAATGAACTCCTAATATCATACATACTTACCCATCGGTCTGAACAAAATGATTGACACGATATCAGAATAAAAGTAACACTCGACCTGAGCGTAGTATAAATAGAAAAGTACTTCGTCCCCGGTCCTTTGGGAGTTTCTGATACCTATCGCCGCTCCGGCGTTACAGTTGCATCGATGTACGTCGCTCGATACTTATTACGCACGCAACCAAACGCAGTGATGGTGCAGCCCAGTCAAAGGGTGCATTCGAATAAATATTATTCTTAGAATAAATCGCCAATTAATCGAGAGTAACTTAGTTTTACATTATGTTTTTTTATGAACCTTTTCGGGAATAGTTACCATCCACCATCATACCAAGAATAATTTACTGGCGTCCACATTTAGTTTTGTCCTGTCAGTGCTGTCAAATCAACTTAAAACTAATTTTGTGATGACAGTTATTTTCCAGTATAATACTATAAATTTAAGTAGACATGACTGAAGTTTTGATATCGTTCCGTTGTAGGTACAGTCACGAGATTTAATTTGGTACCCACCTTAGGTCCAAAGTAAGTCTGACATTTCAAGTTACAAATGACTTGACATCTCTAATGACATTGACGACTTCATACTTTTCTTGAAATGGGTCCCAAACTTCGATCAACAATTTACAACTAGATTCAAGGTCCCATACAAAATCAAAGCGAAAAAGTGGCCGTGTTCCGTGAACCTTCTAAATTAACTTAAATTATACCTTAAGTCTAAGGAACAAAGATCCAAATAATAATAATTGTTTAAAATACTTACCACCTTTCGTCTCAAGAGCAAAAGCGTTCGATAAACAAAAGAACTTTCTTCGTTTCAAAAATATGTCATTCTATTTTAGGAACAGGGAAATAATGGAGTCGCAATTATATAAGACAGACATTTTTTTTATTTGACTGAGATATAACACAAACAAATTAACATATACAAATATTGACATGAAATGAAATTTACTTATAGATAATGAACTAAATTAAATTATTAACTAATTATTAAATGTATAAATGACAACATTTCAAATTTCTAACACTATAATTTGATTAATCCATTGTATTCCCTGTGAAAACAGGTCGACGCTAATATTTATGTATTTTAGCTAGGATTGATACTTATTTTATTGTTAATTGATTAAACCTTACTCATTCTAAAAGGGCATAACAAGCTATACGACACGACAAAAGCAAATTCTATAGGTTCTAAACAACTTACTTATAAACGTGGAATAAGCTTGGAATAGTTTATGCGACGCTTTGTCACTTTCTGACAGATGCAAATGTAACAATTAAAGACAAGGACAAAGCATGGCATAAACTATTCCAAGCTTATTCCACGTTTATAAGTAAGGGGGTAATAATAAAAAAAATGAAA
Organism: Acleris laterana; assembly: GCA_963966035.1. Classification (NCBI taxonomy): domain Eukaryota; kingdom Metazoa; phylum Arthropoda; class Insecta; order Lepidoptera; family Tortricidae; genus Acleris; species Acleris laterana. The sequence goes on from OZ014440.1 coordinate 3,222,983, forward strand.
TCCTGTAACAGATGTCAGGTCAGACTAACGCTGTCACTTGTCAACGTCAAAACGATGCTCTGACACCGGACTTAATCTTATTATGAGATACATACCTACACTAAAATTTTTTCTGCCGTACAGTGTGAGATTGGTACATTTTAATAAATTAATAATAAAATGAGATCTTAGCTAAAATACAAAGATATTTACGTATTCCACTTTTTACGCAGAATACATTTTATTAATCAAATGATAGTGTTAGAAATTTATGAAGTTGACAATTTAACTTAAATCTGGATTATCTGCCTATAAAATATATAATATTCATTAATAATAATTCAGCCTATCTACGTCCCTCTACTAGGCACAGACCTCCTACGACGAGAAGGATTGGGCTAAGTTCCCACGCAGGCCTAGCCAGGCAACAGCCACGGTAGCCTAGTTGTTCGACCTACCGTCTCTCAAACAGAAGGTCGTGGGTTCAAACCCGGGCTGGCACCTCTGAGTTTTTCGGAATTTATGTGCGAAATTTAATTTTAAATTTACCATAAACGGTGAAGGAAAACATCTTGAGGAAACCTGCACAGATCGGCGAAGAAATTTAATGATGGGTGTGATTGTGATTAATTACCCTTAAATAAATTTAGCTTGTTATACGAGTATAGCTGTCTTTTAGAGCAGTTTTTTGCTTGAGAGGTTTCTTTTTTACAGATATAATGCAAACGTACATCACTATACTTTTCTATTATTAATTTAAGCAAATTTACTTTATGATTATGTTCGGGTTTTCCAACAAACAGAACTTTTTCGATTAATGATTTTAAAACAACCATACGTATAAAGTTTTTATCATATTTTTTTTGTATGTCTTTACCGCCACTAATGCGAAGACAATTGCGTATAACACGTTCGGTCTTCATACATATGTCAAAGACATCGTTTGAGGCATAACACAATCCACCCATGTCTCGTATGTCTATTAACTTGTGGAACCATAGTTTTTCTGTTGCCCACATGTCCTTTTTGCAATCGTCGCAATTGAGATTTTTTACTAGGCTACTCACCACGAAACCAGAAATATAACCTACTATTTGTGAAGAAACGTCCGAAATTGGGTTATGGTCTAATTTTTCACTGAGTTCATTGCAATTTGTCTGATATTTATCAAAGCTTTGCCGTATAGATTGACTTTTTTTAATTTCTGCAGTACTCAAGTTTTTCTCGTTTGCATCAAAGCGATAGCCCGTCGAGGAACTGTTAATTTTCCTGAGGGGCGATAATCCTGATAATATCGGTATGTTCTCTATCGGTATACAATTCCCGGTAAATTTTGAGCTCAGTTCCAAATGAGAGAGCAGTTTTTTAAAACTGGCTTTAAATTGTCTCGTGTTGGGATTATTGTTATGTCCACCTTAACTCCGTATGCTACCGAAAAACAGCTCGACGTGGTCCTGGCTGAGTTTGTATGTCAATAAGAATTTAAGGATATCATTTGCAATCAACTTTTCATATAAATATATCAAACTGTTAATGCATACCAATAATCCCAGCAGCCCAGTATTATTCTGAGTCCTAATCAATGGAACTTTTTGATTTGTAAACACAGATCTTTTTTCAGAGCCAACTTTAACAGTTTTCTTATATTTAACAATAATTGTTAATGACAACAAATAATCTTTCGATTCGGACAAAAAAGTTATTATTTTCTGGGAATTATTTTTATTCAACGGTGATTTAAAACCAAAATCTTTCAGATTCCTTGTGTTAAGGACGTCAAAAATATCATTAAGTTTCTGTATAAACTCTATTGTGCTTTCCGAATTTTGAAATGCGGGAATGTTTAAAGTTTTTTCACAAAATTTTAAAGCTGTCGCAACACTTCTGCTTAGGATCTGCGATGCCAATTTCACGTTCATTATTTGATTTTTAAAATGAACATGTCTATGTGAAAGTTTATTTGCCAAGTGTAAGGAATTTTCTTCCTGCAAGTTGTATAATTCTGTAACATATTGCCACTTAATTATTTTTTCATCTGCAGTATATATATTTTTTTTCGATTCAAAGGTGTTTCGCATCAGTTTTAACATATGACACGCGTCTAAAAGCACAACGACATCATAGTTTGCACAGGGGTGTTTGAAATTTGTTTTTAAGTTTTTGAAATCATCCAACTTGCATCCTAAGTTTTTCATAGTTGCAATATTGGTTTTGCAGCCATCGAATGTGACAGAACGAATTTGTACACCAATTTTGCTACATTTTTCTAATGCAATTTTTATTAAATTAGCCTTCATATCTGCCTTGATACTATCTATAAAAAAATAAGCCAATGGTAGCTTCCATGAATCATTTATAGCAACTAGCATAAAAACATAAGCTTGTGTTGCTATTTGGCTGCTGTCATCATTATCTAACCCCATGTCTACAAGGCCCTCATAGCGTTTGCCAGTCCAAATTTTTTGCCTCCTTATAGACATTTCATCGGCAACCAAAGCACACATGACAATTTTATCGCTGGATTTTGCTTTCTCTTCGAGCCTATTTAAAGTTTCGGAGCAAAATCCAGGTTCCGCATCTACACATCGATACCACTCGTATAACGTGTGAGGGTGTGGTAAACAGGTATTAAACATTTTTCAAACATATTGATACGCTGAGGGTGAATAAAAATGAAGCGTTAAAGCAAATTTCCTAACACCTGGAGGATATTTCGTGAATGGCCTGGAACGATTTTTTTTATTTTTAATATACAACCCATTAAATACATCTGCGGCTTCCACACTTTTGGATAAGTCTAAAAAAATTGAGTCATCGATGGATTTTTTCTTTTGAAGCAAGTTACAGATGTTTTTTAGTGAACAATTCTTTTTCTTAAGTCTTTTATTGACCTTTTGTAAATTATGATTTTTTTTAGATTTACTGTCTATAATTTTGCGACAAGAAGTTATTTTTTTTTTTAAATATCCTATTCTAGGACTGTCATATAAGGGTATTAGGTCCGATACTGAAGCAGCAGGAGAACTGCAACAACTGGAATCAGCCTGACTCATGTCACATTTTGCTGTGGAATCTTCTAAATTTGTTATAGATGCAACCTGCAAAGATGTAAATAAGTACTATGTATAATAAAGTAGCAATGTACTATCAGACCATTGGAACCTTGACCCACCATAGAACTGTGTCACAGAGACGTTATGATTCAAGTCATAAGAAGTGTCAAACAGATTGTTTTATAATGTCAGTGTGACACCGTTCTATGGTGGGTCAGGGTTCCATTGGGCTGATAGTACATTACATCATAATCAGAGGCTTATTATAGAAGTATTTTGTATTTAATTTACAAAATATGAGTACCTGTACATTTCGTATTGCCTGAGGCCTTAGCACACTCACCTTTATCGCCGACATAAAGCCTAGTGTGCTACGGCCTCTTGGTCTTGGTCACGATCATGAATTGTTATTATTACAACATTTAAACTCTTTTTTATTATTTTGTAAGGAGAAAAAAACGAATAGTGTTACAAAAAGACAACATAGGTAAACGTTTTACCAGATTTGACGTCGACGATTCTGTTAATACCGCTGCTTGCATTTTCTGTTGTTTGACGTGAATCAGCAATAAACGCAATATTATAAATATTATACGGCTTGAACTTGAAGCTTTACCTCTACTTTAATTATTTATAGCTGGACTGAAGTGATAAGTCCTCTGCTCTATCTCACCACACTTAATCTTATTTTATTTTAAACATGTTATGTAACTGTACCTGCAATTTGGGAATCGCCGTTTTCTGTAATCTACGCCTTTGGCTATTTCCAATTATATCAAATTTGTTGAAATGAATCGAACATATCGTCGCCGTAGAGCGAAAATTCACCAAGTCGAAAAATGGCCGAAATTTAGTTATGAATGTCATCGAAATCGATTTTTTTTTGTGCAAATTTCAGTCTTATTATTATGGACATAGCTATTATAGTTTCGATTTTAAAAAGTAACAGAAGTCATTAAATTATACTTCGTCTCTCACTACGTAAGGGAAGAATTACCTAATTCGTTTGATTATTTATGGTCTACATGAAACCGTACAATGAATGCACCTAAATCGTCTTGGTAACTTTTTCTCTAAATATTCCGAAGTCACGATCAAGAACTACTTTATTCAAAAAGTCACTAAAATTACTTAGCTAATTTCTGAGTAATAGTTTTGTCAGAAAATATGAAAGCGAAAACTAACTAAGTCTATTTAATGATTTCTCAATCGCCACACATAGACAATGTGGACAGTTTATTGTAAACGAAAATTGATTAAACTGTTTGAGTTAGTTTTTTCCTATTAAACAGGGTACCAATGCTTGTTTAGATCATTAATTAATTACATTTGATGAATATTTGTACGACTTCAACGTGCGTCGATGTAATATAGGTGAATTTCGCGCGTAAGTTAGTTAATTTTTTCGTGAGTGCGGCAATGAGGTAAGTATTTTTGTTATTAAAGTTTCTCAATTAAGTAATAATGATTATACGCCGTGCCCGGGACGTACCCGAAGGATTATAACCTTCGATTCTAGACCCTATTTGGAGTATATAATGTGGTATAACATTTACCGCCTGTTTTTCAATCGACAAGTAAAGGATATTTGACGGATAAGTTTAGCCCTTTCTTTGTCGTACACTTGAAAATAGACAAGGAGAGAGACAACTTTATGTGACAGATAAATTTACTTGTCGATTGTGAAACAGGCCCTTAATGATTAAATTAATTTATGTTGTACATTGATGATATTGCTATTTACAACATGAATCTCTCTTGGTAAATAATGCTTTATGTTAAGGCGATAGAGTTCAAATTAAATAAACTATGGAATTGTTTTTACAGAATAAAAATCTCGGAAATTGTGCGTTATTATACTACATGTTATACCACATTATATGCTCCAAATAGGATCTAGAATCGATGGTTAAAATCCTTCGGGTACGTCTCGGGCACAGTGTAATAACTACATTATTACATCATCGTTTTGGTGGAAAAAAACAAACATTTTAAATAACGTACTAGGTATACTGTTTTATAGGTTCCTATTGAGATGTACGTGTAATTGGTAAGCCAAGAAGAACAAGATTGACCGCAATGTAACTAAATGTTTTTCATTACTTGCAGTGTGATGCCTAATGCTTGTTTTGTTTGAATTCTCTTGCCTGTTTAGCAAATTTCTGTTTATTTTATAAATCTTATAACCAATGGTCGGAATAAGGAGTGCTGAGGTTCGTTACCCGGGGTGTGATTCTCTCAGTAGCATGGCTTCTGTCGACAAGATCGAACGTATAAGGCTGCCTAATTGAGAATGCACGTGCTAAAATGTGTTTTGTTCGCTCTGACGGGACTACTTAAACTCGCCGCTGCCATATTCACTCGTCCGTTCGTCCGACCGCGTGTTTGAGAGAATAACAATTATGAGTGAGATTTGAATACCTACGTTTTCATTTATTAAACCATTTCTTTTTCATTCACACCACACGCGCTCGTTTCATTCAAGCTTGATGTAAAAAAGGACCACGATACCTATTCAACTATTTAATTGTATATAACATAACTTTAAGTAAGTTTATTAACAATGGCGGCTTCGGAAAGCATAGAGTTTCCACAATGTACAACAATGAAAATTCAGTTAAAACGACTCGTTTGCGAGATTGACGTCAAGAGGATAAACCAGCAAGTGTGTAAGGAGCGTGTTTCGTCACGCAGTGAATTTTGAATAAGCGCATTGATTATTATCAAGTTAATTTGGCCAGATTATTCTCGGAGTCAAATTCAAAGGCATGCTTTTTAACCGAATTTAGTTACATGGTTATATAAAGTGTGATATCATTATACCTAACAAGCTTTTTAATTTAACTGTATGGTGTGTTTTGTGTTTGCTGATTACTACACTGAAAAATCAAATGGGTTGATTTTACTAAGTTTTATGGTTAAAATAGGACTTACACGTGAGTTTGGTTGAGTTAACCAGGAAAAAGGTTGAAGCAACCTTTTCAATGTGTTGTTTTTACTAAGGTTAGGTGTTACCTCAACGAAACTCATGGGTAGGTCCTAAAATTTAGTAAAATCAACCCATTCGGTCGTTCAGTGTAATACCGGTTTATGAATTTATTTCTATAAAATATAACTTATATCGCATGCATGGCACAGATTTTATTTCGAAATACATAGCATCTAACCGGGCCGGGATTTTGGTCTATAGTTAAGTCAACTAGTACAGTCACCAGCAATAATTATATTATTCAACATTGGCCGCAAAAACATCTGACACGTCTTTGTTACTACAGGTATAAGAGTGTGTCAGATATTTTTCGCCCAATGTTGAATAATATATTATTGCTGGTGACTGTACTTATAATCCTACTGAGAGTTCGGAGTCAATAGAAAGATGTAAACAAATTAAATTAAATTAGTACAGATTAGTTCGTTTGGTTTTGTTTATACATTAGAACTTTTCTATTAGCCGTGTGGTTGCCGGCAGAATAGAATAGTACCACTCCATACCTTCCTGTGGAAGTCGTAAGAGACGACTAAGGGATTAAAGGCTTGTAGTATGATATTCATCTTAGCCTGTTTGTGCAAAATGTGGTTACAGAATTAACAACTGGCTGTTAAAGTTGTTGGTAATTCTGTAGCTCTGCCTACCCCACTCTGGGATGAAGGCGTGACGGTATGTATGTAACTTTTCTATTGACCCAGAATTATGATTTAACTAATGCAGCACCAAAGTCGCTTCGCCGCACAAATAGACGCAAGATGCAAGACCCAGCTTGTGATAACAATGATACCAAATAAGAATGGATAACACAGCTAAAAGCTTATCACATCCCACACGCTTACGCGACTCCTTTACCCATTTCGGAGGCAAAAAAGAAAGACCTCATTGGTCTATGCAACAAAGGCATAGTACCACAAGAGCTGCATTCGTGGTAGGTACAGGTCTTTGCGTACCAGCACGGAAGCAGTTGACAGGCTATGTCAACCGGACATTACAGAGGAAGGTGAAGAGTAAAATGTTACTTTAATTGTGTTATAATATAAAGTTTGCAGACACTTATGGTTTTACTTATTTTATTAAACTATTATTCTCATTATGGTGTTTTATCTGAAAACCTAACAATAAACCCTAACAAAAAACAATCAAGTTAGGTTCTACTAGATAAATATAATGAACTTAATTATTAGAGTTAAAATTTAACTAAATTAACTTAGTTTATTTCAAAACAAGTAAAAATTGGGAAAAAAGTCACTAAATCCGGTCTAAAAATCACTAAGTCACAATTTGGGCATAAGACTTGAGGGGCAAAAATGTTTTTTGCAATTATCTATAAAATTATTAGAGTTAATGACTTTTACCAGGTGTAGCCTAAAGAAACAATAAAATGTCCACTAGATAAGACTACAAAACCACTTTTATCCCTTACAATAATCGAGTAATATTTTTTTCAAACTTTATTTTATTAAAACCTTCATAACTCAAAATGACAAAAGTGAGACTTGGTGAATTTTCGCTCTACGGCGACGATATAGTCGAATTTTTGTATGGCCTATAAAGTTCTTCTTCTCTTTCTTTCGCGACAATGGATATCCATTCCGCACAGCAAAAAGGATCACTAGGAAATCTACAAAAAAATAAACATAAATATATTATTTTAAAATGAGAACTACTCCATGAATTTCTTGTTCCCAAACCACCGATTATTGACAAGATGTTTGTCCAAACAATATATTATTGATTTTTTAATGTAAATGCTAATATTTACGTACTTTAAATGAAATACTGACTTGTACTTACCTAAAGAAAGATATTCCTTCCGAAACCTTAGTGTTACGGTGGCTGCTACCGCAATTTTTAAAAGCACATTGAGGCATTTTGTCACGTCCTCACGTTGGCTGTGGTTGACGCGTACTGTCAGAAATAAGAGCACAAACTTATTTTGTGCTCTTATTTCTCTGGCCATTTTCAGAGCTGTGACGTTGAATCTAGTTGTAAATTGTTGATCGAAGGTCCCAAATTAACGCTCGTGACCGTACAGCAATATTTTTGGCGGGTAATACATTCGTTCATCATTCACTCAACTAAATCAAGCTTAGTAATACCATGTAGCCCCTGGTTTACTCGAGAATAAAATTGTGGAATAGAAGTTTGCTCAAATCCACCCCAAACCGGCTTAATCCGTCCTGTTGAGTGTGCTTGTGGTGGCTCGCGGCGTGTACGATCGAGACACGCACACATGCAAGCCGATATACTTCTATTTGAAGACGGACTACTGTTTATACTGTGACGTGGGTCAACGTATTGGCTAGTTTTTACTCTCTGATATATTTTGTATAAATTGAGAACGCCTCGAATAGACTATTCACATTTTAGTGTTTTTTATTTGTGGGGTTCTTTCGCCGTATGTGAACCTCTATAGTGTAAGTTCATTGACTGTTCGTGTTTTTTGTGAGTATGTTTAGTAGGTCTGAGGATAAGATGTAAAGTATATTTCATAAGGTTTGTCACAGCTAGTCTAATAATAATAAAATTCTCGTGTCACAGTGTTTATAACAAAACTCCACCAAAACGGCTTGACCGTTTCTTACAACATTTTGTTTGTAAATTCAGTTGGTCTGAGAATAGGTCGTAAAGCACAAAATTTCATAAAAATCGGTCAAGCTGTTGATGATTATGATAACAACTTACCGGTAACTTTAAAACCTACAAAAATAAATGTTTGTTGTGTTTTTTTTATTGATTCTTAAGTAAAAACAGAAGACCCGTTAAAAAAAACAATTATTAATAATATCAGGAGACAATCTCACACATATTTATTTAATACTAAAGGAAGCTTTAGGCTTGTACTATGGATACTAGACAATGTCAAACATCCAAGGCTCGGGTAAAAATACTTGCCCTGCCCTTATCACAAAAATATTTGCCTTTACCCGTAATCGAACCGGGACTACTAACTTCGTAGGCAGGGTCACTACCAACTAGGCTAACGCGTCATCTTTGGAGTGTTATTTTCTCGAAAACAACGGGCGGTCGGACGAACAAGCGAAATCGCAGCGGCGAGTTTAAGTAGTACGAAAAGTAACAAAGTAGATACATTTTAGCGCGTGCATTTTCAAATTGGCAGCATAGCTTCTGTCGATAAGATCGAACGTATAAGGCTGCCTAATTGTGAATGCACGCGCTAAAATGTGTTTTGTTCGCTCTAAGGGGACTACTTGAAGTCTCCGCTGCGATTTCGCTCGTTCGTCCGACCGTCCGTCCGTTGTTTTTGAGAGAATAACACCCCAACAGGAAGTTCATTCCAATTCTTATAGTGCGCTAATAACGTTCTAGAGAAACGGTGTGCAGTTGAGCGCAGTGACAAGAAAATAGGAATGAACATTCTGCCGATATAATAAAGAGATTGTATTTTTTGATGGTTTGATTTTATTTAATCAGTATGGAACCCTTTACCTGTTGAACGAAGTCGCGAAGTGTATGTTTTGTTAAAAACATAAAAATGCCAAGTTCGAATCGCGTTTATTGTTATATTCCATATCTGACCGAGACGGGTATTTTGGCCCGGGGCCAGCAGACAATCGCCAAAGGACAATACTCTCTAAATGTACAGCACTGGACAGACGCCGTTACTATTATATTATCATGTTATTTTGACGTGGGTTTGAGGGAAAAATGCAAGGTTGAAAAGTTTGTCTGTTGTTGAAGATATATTTTCAGTTTTTTATGATATGGAGCGCAAAGAATATTTAAATAGTAAACACCTAATCAACAGTAAAAATAAGTGTCGAGCGTCATGGCAAATCATAAAAAGGGAAACAGAAGATTTTAAATTACCCCAATACATTAACAAAATAAAAATAAACGATAATCTTATAGGTGACCCTGAAGAAATAGCGTCCCAATTTAATAGGTTTTATGCGGAGCTTGCTAGGTCAGACAACCAGACCATAGTACATTGTAGCCCAGGTACAGAAAGTAAGCAATAGATGGACGAGTTAGTTCGCGGGCCGAGCCGCAGGTGAGGACCGCGAAGATACGAGTCCATCTATTGCACTTTCTACCGAGGCAATACTATGTGCTTTTCACGCCTAATGTAAGGAAATAAAACAGGTTAGGACATAATACACAGTTTAATTAAAAGTAATATTGATATTAGCATTAGGACAGTTGCTGAATGACAAGGAATTGTATCACTCATTTTTGTTGAATATCGTACAAATTTCCAATCAAAAGTTCAAAAGTTTAGCGTTTGTTTCCAATTAAAAGAACAGAAGTAATTTTCATTCCCGCCTTTTTAACTTTTTTAATTTTTACCTTATTTAAAGATGCAAAGGCGTTTTTCACGTACGCCTTAAAAACTTACATAAAAACACGTTTACAATCGCAAAAATACACTTTCACTGAGCGGATTTGACGTTTTAATTTTTTAATTAAACGTTCTAATGTCATATTTGTCAAACATTTTTTTATTTATTTCCGAACGAGTTACTAATGTCATAAATAACCGACCAATAGCAGAGTAGAAAGTAAACTGGTCTAAAAACACTCCATTTTACTTTGCAACTCAACATTGTTGGACTGTTTTTGTGTTGTACTACTAAGAGCAACTTTCTATTCTGATTTCGATCCTTCTTTGGCCATATTTCCGAGCAGTGGCGTGAAAAAATAAATCAAGTGCTATCTCAACAAAAGGCACTGCAAAATAGCATCTTTTTGAAACCAGTTTCGGAAAATGAAATAGGCAAAATCATTATGTCATTAAACGACACAAATGCTGTCGGATGGGATGAAATTAGTAGCAAAGTTGTTAAAAAATGCAGAATTCAACTTACACCTATACTTACTTATCTAGTAAACTGGTCCTTAGAATGTGGATGCTTTCCAGAACTATTAAAAGTATCCATTATCAAACCTCTGTACAAAAACAGCAACAAATTGTATATGGAAAATTATCGGCCAATAACATTAGTGCCAATATTATCCAAAATATTTGAAAAAAGTATGTAGGTACAATCGCTTAATGGAATATTTTGATAAATTTAACATTATTAATATAGAACAGAATGGATTTCAAAAAAACAAATCTACTTCATTAGCTGGTTTTAACCTTGTACACCAGGTGGTTATAAGCTTAGATGAAAAGAAATGTACTGTAGCGGTCTTTTTAGACATGACCAAGGCATTTGACTTTGTTGACCATTGCCTTCTCCTAGTCAAATTAGAAAAATACGGAATTAGAGGACCCGCTTTGTCCTGGTTAAAATCTTATTTAGACAAAAGGAGTCAATGCGTACAAATAAACGCATTAAATAAAAAAAATGAAGAGACTGTATATCAATCAGATTATAAGCACAATGAAAATGGCGTTCCGCAAGGTAGTGTGCTTGGTCCTCTTTTATTTAATATTTACATAAATGAGTTGCCAAATGTCATTCCATGTAAATCCATTCTTTTTGCGGATGACATATCTTTAATAATTACGTCAGAAAAATATGAAATTAATAATGAATTTGAAAATAAAATAAATAGAATAATATAACTAGTTATTAAATGGCTAGAAGAGCATAACTTAAAAATAAATATCAATAAAACTAATTTTATACAGTTTTATATGAAACAAGGAATGCATAATAAGATTAACGTACATTACAAGCACGAAACAATTAATGAAGCGATTAATGTCTCTTTTTAGGATTTAAAATTGACAAGCACTTGAATTGGGAATCCCAAATTGAAAATGTATGTCGCAAGGTCAATAGGTTTGTCTATGTGATGAGTAGATTAAGACGCACTGCCACTTTAGCAGCCACATTAGCAGCCTATCACGGATACGTGGCTTCTCAGTTGAGGTACGGACTTGTATTATGGGGCAATTGTTCTAATTTTACCAGGGCGTTCATAGCTCAAAAAAAATGTTTGAGAGCTATATGTGGTATAGCTCCATATCAATCATGTAAGCCTCTATTTAAAAAGTTAGGTATATTACCTTTACCATGCTTATATACACCGTGGGCCCGAATAACCCGAGGGATTTTAACCATCGATTTTAGAGCCCAATTGGAGTATATAAAGTAGTATAACATGTAGTCCAATAACGCACGATTCCCGAGATTTTTATTATTTAAAAATCAATTCCATAGTTAATTTAATTTGAACTCTTGTCACCTTAGCTTAAAGCATTATTTACTAAGAAAGATTCATGTTGTAAGTAGCACTATCATCAACATACAACATAAATTAATTAATCGATTTCTTAGTAAATAATGCTTTAGGTTAAGGTGACAGAGTTCAAATTAAATTAACTATGGAATTGATTTTTAAATAATAAAAATCTCGGGAATCGTGCGTTATTGGACTACATGTTATACTACTTTATATACTCCAATTGGGCTCTAAAATCGATGGTTAAAATCCCTCGGGTTATTCGGGCCCACGGTGTATATTAGAAACCTGCATATTTGTGAAAAAGTATATGTATTTATTTAAAACTGCTAAAAATGTCTTTCCACGAAATACAAGAAATCCTCAGAGGTTGGCTCATGATCGCGCCCCAAGGACATCGCTGTACCAAAAACACTGTTACGCGATGTGCATTAAATTATATAATAAATTACCGATGGACATGCGACAGCTACCCGGGAATCTTTTCCGAAAGCGCATTTTAAGTTGACTACATGACAAAATGTACTATGATCTTCATACTTTTCTTGTTGATAAATTTTAACTTAGCACAATACCTATAAAATTAATTAACTTTATGGGAAAATTGTCAACAAAATGTGCATTATTTTGCTAAATAATATTTAATTTTGTAATTACTTATGCCTGCTAAAATATCTCATTTAAATTATATAATTTAGATCTTAAGATATTAATATTGCTACACCCTAAACGGGTCCATGTGCAGCACTTTTATTATTCAGTAAGACCAACATTGTAAATACCATGGATGCAATAAATAAATTATTATTATTTTAAGTATTTATTTAATTTTCTGTAAATTAGGTTTTTTACAATAAATATTCAATTATAAAAGTAAAATAACAATACTAATATAAAAAATAAACATTATAAAAAACCTAACCTACGAATGCCGCCGGCAGCGGGGCAGGGCTCAAGCTACCGGTGGTTAGGGCTGCAGAGAGAGGAACCTCCTCACAATACGTGCCGTGTCGAGAAGTACTGCCTTCTGTATCTTGCCCTTGATCCAGACATCTAGCGAGAGTCTCTTGAGGTGTTGGTCGAGACTCTTCGCTATAAGACCGTTTGCCGAAACAACTATTGGGACAATGATCGTCGAGTCAACATCCCACATGGCGGTCACCTCGTGAGCCAAGTCAAGGTACTTGCTGAGCTTGTCCTTCTCAGCCTTCACGAGGTTCTCATCATGCGGGATGGTGACGTCAACGAGCACTGCCCGGCGTTGAGATCGATCTATCAAAACGATATCAGGCTTATTGGCGACAATAGTCCTGTCCGTGATGACAGATCGATCCCAATAGAGCGTAGCAATTATTATTATTATTATTATTATTATTATTATTATTATTATTATTATCTAAAAAAGAGATTCGTCATGTTTATCATCTCTATTAAAGTACAAGGCAACAGAACAATTTTACATATTACATTATTATAGTGCTATGTTATTGTACCTATTTAGTTAATATTTGCAATTGTGGGGTTTGGTGAGACTATACTATCACTCTCTGGCAAATTGAAATCTTAGTCCTCAAGATTTGCAACGCATTTGAAATCTCAGGTTTGCAATCTTGAGATTGTAGTCTTGAGAATTCTAATGTCTATTTGGTCTCAGGTCCCCGTTACCATCAGGTGACCGAAGGGCTCATGTCCCTTCTCCTTGCCATAAAAAAACAAACATCATCACTAGACATCGTATTATATGCATTTGCATATTTGCATATGCAAATGCATATAATTCTATTTTATAGCGTTTTTGCATATTTTGGTACTTTTCCATTAACAGTGCTTATTTCAGTTGTTATACGTGTTAGGCGTGTTATATTATGCCGTCGACGCCAAATTTCAAGTTCTGTCCGGTAACGTCAGTTGACGTCGAAAGGTCATTTTCAGCCTATAAATTGATATTAAGTGACAAACGTCACAAGTTTGCCGTAGAAAACCTGGAAAAGTATATTATTGTTTATTGTCACAAAAAATATAATAATTGAATTATAAATTATAATTTTTAATATATAATATTTATAAGTTATATTATAAATTATAATATAAATAAATGAAAATTCTAATTATAAATGGTTTTTTTATAGTGCATATTTTGTGCATATTTTCACCCTTTTTTAATGCATATTTGCATGCATATTTTTGCATTTTAATAGTGCATAATAATCCGATGTCTAATCATCACCCATCAATAAGTTCCATCAACAAGAAGCAAACTTAAATATACAAACAATGACTTATTCCCAAAAGTGTCAGTTACACTACCCAAATAAATTCTATCAAAATAATATCTTTGTGGATCAACCACTTTCAATTGAAATTGAAATCAAAGTGTCACCCCATTGCAAATCGCTCGCCTACTTGAGCATTCCTCCAACATTTTTCGTTCGCGGATTACATGTACGCCAGGGTTCCGCTGGATTATCTCCACCGCAAACTATCACGGGGTTCCGCTCAAACTGAGGTTCTAACCCTTTCGACAACTTTGAGTCACAGGCAACGTACAGATGATCCAATATAGAAAATAATTTACTCTTTAGTGGAGTTTTTTGTCTCGTTAAACAGATGATTTTTTGACAAGTTTTTTCACACCCTGTACGTCTTTTGCAGTCATTAGAATACACAATGACATTTAGAATACCGTAAAACGGGGTGAGTAGGGACACAATTTTAAATAAGTCATAACGTGTTACAAATAATAACAATTATTAAATGGACAACAACGTTACGTCTACTGGAAATATTTTCAGCCTTATAATTAGTACCATATACTTCATTTTACGTTGCTTAGTTACGTACGTACATAGATTCTGTAGCGAAAAGAAAACTGTAAAATGGCCACAAATGTCAATAGTAAAAGCCACGGATATTCGAATAAGCACCACCCTTTATACGCTGTGGCTTTCTTGAATTCCGAAAGACGACGGCGAATACCGAATCTTGTTAAAACATTCGAGTCTGAGTCGAATAGAGATTAGCTGGGGCTCCAGATTCAATATATTTGGTTCCTAGGACGCTCGTAGGCAGTACGACTAGTTTAGACTATTAAATATATAATCGATTGAAAAATAATGATCTCTCGTACTTATAATACGTGTCAGAAGGTGACGGATGCTTTATCCAAGCTTTGTCACTATTTGTTGTTCACATATAGGCCCCTGAGCCTCTATTCTAAAGCTATGTCTAACAATAAACAAGCTTTAAAAAACACGACTTTTACCCAAATGTGATTACTGAATTATCAACAACTTTTTTGGAGTTGTTGGTAAGTCTGTAGCTACAGAATTATCACCAACTCTAAAAACTTGTTGTACATTCTGTGGCCACATTTTGCACAAGCAGGCAAAAAAAATATGTTAGGAGTGAATAATTATAAAAAGTATTTTATATCAAAATGCAAAATTCAAAATTTTATTCTAAATATTTATTCACATGAGGGCTCATTTAACGTCGGTAACATGGAGTGAATCTAACAGCGCTTCGAGCAAGACCTTAGGGCAAGACCATCATTGCGGAAAAGAAGCGAATTTAACATATTAAGTAATAATAATTATATGGCGAATAGGTAGGCTGATAAAATTTATCCATTGCTGTTTCGACCTTTTTACGTGAAGGAATCTAAGTTTGAAATCAGAACCGTATGAAACCTTATTATTTCGACCTTTAACCTTGTTAGAGCTCCAATATCTGGTTTAATACAGCAGACGAGCAAGTTTTATCATAAAGACAACTAAGTCGGTTATTTCCCTATAAGAGGCCGGAGTAATCCCTCAAAGGGTCACCGATGTATTCCTGTGTAGAAACATACGGTCGATTAAATGTACATTGACGCCCGATTTTGTTAAACTCACTGAGTTGGCAGAAATTGATGGTTCGTATAAACATATTCGCTGCATAGTTTGCGTGCCCCCATAATACTTGCTAATTCGAAGAATTATTTTTCTCAAACATGCAATGAAATATTGATATTATGTTCCTTATAATAGGCTGCGAAGTGTGACGTTTCAGGTGCGGCTAGGACAAGAGGTCGTTAATGGAATTTCATACAAATCTTGCAGGCCTAGGCCGGCAAAGTCCTGTTTTTTAATTTCCGTTCCACATAAATTTGTACACAGGTATTAAAAAAAACAAAAAGTTATAACATCAAATACTAGGAGTGCATAAACGTTACGGAGATCCGGTGCGGCGAATCGCACCGCCTGCGATCTAAGTTGCGCTATGCCTGATATGCCTCCTAATTACCGGTGCGCTCCTGGTACAGTCACGAGATTAAATTTGGTACCCACTTTAGGTCTAAAGTCAATCTGACATTGTACAACAATAAGGATGAGTTTCCTAAAAGTTACAAATGACTTGACATCTCTAATGACATTGACGACTTCAAGCATATTTCTCTTGTCCTAAATTAACGCTCGTAACCGTACTTTATTTTAACATGCGCACTTTCAACCCGCTTCTAAGAACACTGGCCTACTTTCAGAGTATGAGACATGAAAATATTTATAGCTTACTTTTTTGATTAAATGAGCGATCAAGATGATATAGATTTTTCCGCGACGCCTCCTGATATCCGTGACATAGCAACCAACGTCTTAATAATTACTGTTAGTGGCCCTGAACAACGCCGCAATGCCGGTCATAATATGCGGCTCATGTATACATCATGGAGGCTTATGATATGTGGGTAGATAAAATAGTGTATGTAACTGGCGACCGCGAACCGGGAGACGAAGTGTTGGCAGACCTTCCACAAGGTGGACTGACGATCTGATAAAGGTCGCGGGAAACCGCTGGATGACAGCAGCAGAGGACCGATCGTTGTGAAAAACCTTGGAGAAGGCCTTTGTCCAGCAGTGGACGTCTTGCGGCTGATAATGATGATGATGATGATGAACTGTACATAATTAGGCATTAAAACACTCGTGTGATGTTATTATGAAACTTGCCTTCGCCTCGTTTCATAAACCCACACTCGTATTTAACGCCCTTCATTATGTACAGTCACATAAACTACTATTTCATCTTACTTTAATTTTTATTACAAATAACTCATCTCAGAGTGCCCCTCCGCAATACTTACCCGTATAATACAACGATTTAGTAGTAAAAGTGATGTATGAACATAAATCCTGTGGAATTCAGTTGCGAGCGGCTTGTAGGGAGATTGAACATTTATTTGAGGACTCAAACGCAGTAGGTTTACGACGATTTACGTAGTTCTGCATATTTATTATGTAATGGTGAGAGTTAGCATAAAATGGGGGCTGACCATAAACAAAGCATAAAGAGGGCTAATATGTGCATGTGAAAGACAATAACAATAATAATGATGTAAGTCTGCAATGACTTAGTTTATACTTAAGTATACTATTTGAACAATATAAATAGGTAAAGTTTGTGAGGTTGTAGAGGGTAATCTCGGGATCTAGAGTTTTTTTTTAAACAAAATATATACGGTCCTAGAATGCGTGTGATGCCATCTATAGCACCAGAATGGCGTGGTAAATAGTGCTAGCCACACTCGTTCCCGTAAAAATACAATAGACATTTTCATATTAAAAATAAGTACAAGTTGCGCCATCTGTGGTCAAATAGCTAAGTTAATAACGTTAATTTCCATCTTGTTTTGATTTACAATAATAAGGAAAATGTTGGTATGTATCGCACCAAAATTGAATATCAGTTAATTTCGTATTGTAGATAGAAATAACCGCACTCGTTCCGGAAAATTACTTATCGAAAATGAGTACATCTTGCGCCATCTGTCGTTACGTAGGTAAATTACATTCGTTAACAATCTGTGATTTTCATCCAAATGGGAATTGTGCTATATGTATCACACCAGAATTGGACTTAACTTTATTTCGTATTTTAGATAGCGCTAGCGCACTCATCCCCATGAAAAATACTTTAATTCACTATCGAAAAAGAGTACAGCTTGCGCTATCTATCTTCAAGTAGCTAAATTACACTTATTAACAATCACGTTGTTTGATTTATATGGAAATTTTGCCATGTATCACGCCAAAATTAAGTTTAACTTGAGGTAGTGCCATAGATGGTCCTAGCCGTACTTGTTCCCGTATAATTATACTTTTATTCTATATCGAAAATGAGTTCAGCTTGAGCCATCTGTCGAGGAATAGCTAAAACTAACTAATATTGATAATATCTCGAAGATAGTTTTGTTTCATAGTTTTCCTATAAAATATAGATACATTTCTATTAGTTTGAATTATCTCATTTTTTTTGGCCCATAGGAACACTTAAGTAATTCATAAGAGGGTAATTTTTGATAATTTTTGGTTTTAAATCCCAAACTAGATGACGAGACATATTTAAAAAAAATTAACATTTGCAAATAAATCTCTTTAATATGAGAGGTACTTACCTCATTTTTAAGCACACTTTTCTAATTACGAAACCATGAAAAAAAATGTTTACTGAGAAAAAACGATTACATAAGAAGTATTATTCTGAAGGTGAAGCCTTAGGGAGGAACTTGGAACGGACCAGCTGAAAACTGTCTATTACGCTCTTGTTGAGTCTAAGCTACGCTATAGTATCAAGTTCTGGGGTAATAGCTTCCAATATAATATAAACAGAGCTCTGACAATACAAAAGAGAGCCATTCGAACCATCATGCGCATTCCTCAATGGATCTCTTGTAGAGAATATTTCCAGAAGTTGGGTATTCTCACGGTTCCTAGTTTGTATGTTTTATTATTACTGACCCAAATGGTCAAAAATATCTCAAGATACGAGACTAAAGAAGATCAAGAGTCTAGGTTGCTCACTCGTTCTAAAAACCTTAAAAGTAGTTTTTGCCCTAGACTCAAAATAGCAAAGCATTGTGGCAGATATCAGGCTGTCAAAATCTTTAATAAACTGCCTACTCAGCTAAAAATTATCACGAACCTTAAATTATTTAAAAATAAAATAAAAGCCTTCCTGTTAAGAGGTTGTTTTTATAGTATAGATGAAATATTTGAACAGTGTCATGAGTATAAATTGTAAACCTCTCCAGTGTTATCTATATTATATATATTGTAAATTGTGTTGATACAGATATGTTGTAAGTGATTACATATAATATAAGTTATAATATTATTGTCATAGTAGTATTTTAAGCACCTCATTCAATTGTATATTTCAAACACAATCCTGTATTGTTCATGAATAAATAAATAATAATAAAAAAGGTTCCTTGTTTACCATTTTGGTACGGCACCCTCACAACCGATTGATTTTATTTATGACTATTTACACTACACCAAATATTTTTTCAAGTATTTGGCCCATCTGTGCGGAATAGGACTTCCAAAAGAGATATTTTTTTTTCTACGTGAGATTAACGAGGCGTTACGATTAGGTTTACCTGTAGTTTACATACATACATTAAATCACGCCTGTTTCCCAGAGGGGTAGGCAGAGACCACTTCTTTCCACTTGCTACGATCTTGACAAATTTCTTTCGCTTCTTCCACATTCATACATCGAGTCATGCACGCACGTCGGTTTCGGGTACTTAAGATTCGGCCCTTTTCCAGTATTTCACCGATTTGACTCGAAAAAGTACGCCTAGGGCGGCCTCTTCCGACCCGTCCACTCACTTTCGATCTGTATATCTCTTTCGTTACAGGTAAATACATACCTGTAGTTTTATCTTGCAAAAAAATATCATGTGCTTCGTACGTTCTCTTTTCAAAAACAAAGCAATTCTTCGAGCGTGTTTGAGAAGACCTTTTTGGTCGTGAAGTATGCCGGAAGTTAAAAGGCAACCTTTTTAAATATTTGACATCTCCATCGACGTAGGTTCTAATGCAGTAAAATCTGAAATCACTTACGCTTGTTCCTTAACAACGTAAGCCTTTCACGGCCCGATAACCCTGCCCTGCTTAGAAAATGAAGCTTATCTTTAACAAAGCCATTATTGCGAAATCTTCCTTTTTGGTAAAGGTAGAGAGTTGAGTTTTCTTAAGCTCGCACGTTGCAGATAGGCAGTTTTTGTTTAAAAGGGTAGAACTTGTTCAAACAGTAACTTGACAGATTAGCTGAGGGTCTTCCAACTTTCAAGATTTCCCTCTACACATAAGGGGATGCTAAGGGATTGTGAATCTGATTTAGGGTTAGACATTATCACATATTTCAATATAAAAGACTTTCATGAGACTGCTTGGATTTCGACTTCGTACGTGGTTTAACTCCTTAGAGGACGAATTTACAAAAATCTCATCTTAGTGCACCCCTAGGATATCCAAGGAATATTCCATCCAAATTTCAGGTCTCTAGGTCATCGGTCCGCTGGAGCAGACTTTTGTCCCGAAAAAAACTGTTCCCTTGGGTTGGTCAACGAAATAGGAAGTTATTAAGCGGAAGGATCGCTCCGTTGCGACTCCGTGATTATTAATTAAATTAGGTAGGATTTTTATTACAAAACAAGTCAAAATATATACCAATCTATTCCTTACCTCCCCAAGATTCTAAAAGTGTTAAAACATTTGTATTAGTACTTATCAGTGAAGCACAGTGAGTGATTATAAAACAAAATATCTCCAAAATCGATTTATTAGATCGCGCTCAATTCCCGGAATCGCTGTCGACGCGGCCGCCCAGGCGCATGCGCGGTGCGCTCGCATTTTAGCGGACCTCCGCCTCCCGCCGGCCAACTACGAAAAGCCCGCGCAACTCAGCGCTGCAGCGCTGTTTTTACTCGAACAAGTGAGAGCACATGAAAACTAAGCAGCGCTTCAAGCGTAATATCTATGACTGCAGCAAGGAAATGGCGCGCATTGTACTATTTGCGCGTATATTATTATGATTGCCAACATCAACTGTGTTTATTTATAAGTGTTGGTTGCCGGTGATACCTGAATTTAAAGAAGTGTTTTCTACAATTTCTCTCCCCTCCGGATCACCAAAGGAGTTGCCCGAGCGAGCCAACCGCACAACGAATCAATCACTCTGGTATTTATAAACAACCATTTTAAATAAATTAAATACTAACTTTGGACAGCGGAAATTTAAGAAGCTATAAGGATCACGTCTTGCATGCTTTAGAAACAAGGCAACATAGACAACAACATTTCTAACGACACAGGCTACTGATACATTAGAAGAGATCTCCGTTAAGTGGAAGGAAAGCCTTTATGTTCGATTTTCCCGATAAGTGACCAGATTACTAGACCCCTACCTTACTACTTATTATACATATAACATCTCGTAATCGCTGCTGTCCTGGTAGGTATATTGCTTTACTTTGTAGACAAAAATAGTATTATATGAAGACAAAACGTATTCCTCCCCCCTCGCCTCTGGCTTCATCGTCGGCTGCATGCGTGCTCCCGATACCACATAGCGTCACCTTAACCGCGTCTACTATACCTGGTACCCCAGAAGAAGATAAGCATTGCAAATCACTACCAAAATTGAGGTCTCAGAAAATGAGTGTTATTGAACGTAAAATGAAGAAAAAGGAAGGGGAGGAAACAAACATAACATCAACAATAAAGGACATGTTTGCGTCTTTCTCTAAAGAACAAGACAAAAGATTTTCTTGCCTAAAATGCGCAATAGATGATCTCAAAGAACAGAACTCGGAATTGACAAAAAGTGTACAACTAATGTCCGATAAGTACGACGAATTCTTAGTACGTATTTCGGAACTGGAGACTAAACGAAAAGAAGACATGGTGATGATTCAAGTGCTTGAAGAAAAAATTGAAAACATGGAGCGCAAAAGTCGTGACACCGGCCTTGAGATACGTAATATCCCCAAATCCATTGGCGAAACTAAGGAGAGTCTTTGTGATATGGTGATAAACCTGGGAAAGGCGGTTAAGACTGAAATTAAGAAAACCGATATTAAAGACGTTTACCGACTGAAATCCAAAGACTCATCGGATCCTATAATCACCGAGCTAAACACCGTGATAATGAAGGAGAAAATTATTAAATCGATTAAAACTTTCAACAAAACTAAGGCAAAAGGAGATAAACTTAACACCTCTCATTTGCATTTATTACAGCCGGTTAAGCCAGTTTACGTCTCGGAAACGTTGACTGCTAAAGCTCAAAGAGTTTTCTTCCTAGCACGAGCCTTCCAGAGAGATTATGAATATAACTTCTGCTGGACTTCGCACGGAGCAGTATACTTACGTAAGAACGAAAATTCACCACCGATCAAAATAATTAATGAAACAAAGTTAGATGAGCTTAAAAAGCTTGCATGACTATACTTAGCTATTACAATTATCTGTAATAATACAAGATCTCGCTGTTTCATCACATGTCATTCAATTATCTTTTCTCCATTATATCCTCCCATTTACACTTACACACAACCTTTGTTTACAGTTACACTTCAATTCTGCTACCGCCTTAGTTTTCCTCACGAATTAAAATCTAAATTTTTCTACGACATTTCTTTGGAGCAACATAAAACCTTTTTTAAAATTCGATAATCTTAATACAGTTATAAATGATATTGACAGTGTAGCAATCTCAGAATGTTTGTCCTGTGATGTTGAAAATTGTTATAAACATATCCCATCTTCTACCTCATGCTTAACGGTCCTCACGCAAAACATACGCAGTATAAATTGTAATTTCAACGATTTTGAAGTAATGCTTTCACAACTTCGCGTAGAGTGCGATATACTGATACTCACGGAATGTTGGCTGCAGCAAGCGCCGCTGATACCGATATTGAAAGGTTATAACAGCTATGCCACTACAATTAATTGCAATCAAAACGACGGAGTAGTAGTTTACGTCAAGGACAATCTTAATTGTTCAATTCATGAACCACAACTTGAAGCTGGTAATGGCCTTATAATCAAAATTGGTTATGATACTGTAATTATAGCTATATATCGTCCACCTTCATATCAAAATTCTGATTTATTTTTGACGTCTTTAGATAAAATTTTACTAGAGCTATCAGTGTATAAGAACATTACAGTTATAGGTGACCTCAACATTAATATAATTCCACATGTTATTGAAGCTTCAGCTGATCGGTATCTAACACTTGCAGCCTTTCACGGACTTTTACCAACACATACATCGGTCACAAGAGATGCTAGTGAAACTTGTATTGATCATGTGTTGCTTAAAAGTAAAAATCCATCACTTACAATCATACTTGAAACCACAATCACTGACCATAAATGCGTTCTACTTTGTTTAAAGAATAAAACAAATCGCACTTATGCAATCTCCACACGTAGTAAACTTAACTTAGAAGGTTTGGGTACTGACATTGCAAATATTAACCTACAGCCAGTATACGAATCCCAAGATATGGAAAATTGCATGAACTACCTCATAAGATCCATACAAACTGCAATTGAAAATAATACCCAAACCATAACATTATCAACACGTAAAAAGATTATCAAACCCTGGATTACCTCAGGGCTTCTCCGCTGTATTAAACATAGAGATAGGCTGCATTTTAAATCCAAGCGTTCTCCTAACAACCATATTTTAAAACTAACTTATACGCGCTACAGAAATTTTTGTAATTTACTTCTAAAAAAAGTTAAGAGGTTATATGATAAAGAACTTATAAAAAGTGCTGGCAAAGACAGTAAAAAGTTATGGGAAGCAATTAAAAACATTTCAGGTACTGCTAGAGTAAATATTTTTCCAAAAGAACTACTATCAATAAAATCATCTCCTGAGCAATCGATTAATGACGTTAATGATTTTTTTGTTAATGTGGGAAGGTCTTTGGCTACAAAATTTCAAAATATAGCTAGTAATCAACTATTTAAATACAGATCTATACAACCACCATAATAGTTCTTTCGTATTGTTAGATACTGACGAAGATGAAGTAAATCGCCTTATTATTGGCTTAAAGAGTGATTGTTCTGTAGGTCTTGACAAAATATCTAACTCTTTACTCAAATCATATAGACAGTTACTTATACCGCCTTTAACCTACATCTTTAACGGCTGTCTGAGGAAGGGCGTTTTTCCGAAAGAATTGAAAAGATCAGTAGTTATTCCAATTCACAAGGGCGGGGACAGGGATAGTGTCGGTAATTTTAGGCCCATTTCGATTCTTCCAGCTTTATCTAAAATTCTGGAAAAAATTATTAATGTTAGACTCGTAAATTTTTTGGAAACCAATAATATTTTGTCCAGTAGTCAGTTTGGCTTCCGACGGGGGCTATCTACGAATGACGCTGTACAAAACTTTACGGACTATGTTTCTGAAAGTTTGGATAACGGTCAGAAGTGTATTTCAATTTTCTTGGATTTGGCCAAAGCTTTCGACACGGTCTCGGTTCCGAAGTTATTAAAGAGACTTGAAAGACTCGGTATCAGAGGTACTCAACTAAAACTTATAGCAAGCTATCTTTCTGACAGATTTCAGTGTGTTAGGATAGGTAGTTACGTCAGCAATGAACTTCCTGTTTCGTACGGAGTGCCACAGGGCAGTATATTGGGACCGACATTATTTCTGGCTTATATAAACGATCTGTTATCTCTTAAAAATATCCCAGGCAAAATTATATCTTATGCAGATGATACTGCTTTACTCTTTGCTGCGGACTCCTGGGTCGAGGTCTACGAGGCAGCACAGTCTGGCTTTAATATTGTAACTAGGTGGCTGAGGGAGAATATTTT
Source organism: Acleris laterana (assembly GCA_963966035.1). Taxonomy (NCBI): domain Eukaryota; kingdom Metazoa; phylum Arthropoda; class Insecta; order Lepidoptera; family Tortricidae; genus Acleris; species Acleris laterana. Next base: position 3,247,847 of record OZ014440.1, read on the forward strand.
GACCTTGAATAAGGATAAGACAAAATATATTGCCTTTTCTATTAGGGATGCTGGACAACCAAAACTGAATTTAGAGATTTATGCGCATGAATGTCCTCTAGAGGAAAAGGGTAAATGCTCCTGTACCAGTTTAGAACGCGTCCAAACGATTAAATACCTAGGCATTACATTAGATAGTAACCTCTGTTTTAAACAACACATTTTATCACTTAGTGGAAAAATTAGGAAACTAATATATATTTTTAAAAATTTAAGACACGCAGTTGATAAAAAATTACTTCAACAAATTTATTTTGCACTATGCCAATCTATCACTACTTATTGCATTTCTTGCTGGGGAGGAGTTCCCAAAACCACCCTGTTGTCTTTGGAGGTTGCCCAGCGTGCCATTCTCAAAGTTTGCACTTTCCGGCCTATCTTATTTTCCACCACACTCCTCTATCAATCCTGCGAAGTCCTCACCGTACGACAGCTGTTTCTGCTTTCCATTTTCATGAAGCAACACAGTTTAACTCATTATGATTGTTCAATAAATAATAAACGAAGGAAAGATACGATTTTAAACCTGCCTAAAAAGTTTCACACTGCATTCATAACGAGATTCTTTTGCTTTCTTGGTCCATATATTTATAATAAAATTAACAAGCTAAAATTTGTTTATCCACTAAATAAGATACGTTGTAGAAACGAAATCACAAACCTGCTACAAAAATTTACCTTCGAGGAAACTGAGGAACTTATTACAATTTTGAAATAAACGAATTAATTGTATACCTACACACCCTCTTCTCCAAACACACACACACACACTCCTATACACACACACACACACACACTCGCACACATACTTTCATAAGAAGAGGTTCACAATTACACACCTTCATTCAAACTCACACTTTTGTTATTTTTATAGTAAATAAGTAAGTAATTAAGAATATTTAGCTAGGTTCATTTCTGGTTACTGTTTTTCTTTAGTTTATATAATAATTCTTAGTACTACATTTTTGGGGTTGAGCGCTGACTGCTGAAATACAGGTCCCCACCTAGTTTGGCAGCTGTGGCTAAATTATTTAAGTTTTCTGGCTAATGTAATTAATATACTTATAAGATACGTGCATTTTTATGGAAAATAAAGAATTATTATTATTATTATTATTATTATTATTTGACGACGCCCTGACCTAGTTGGTAGTGATGAGCGCGAATATTCATTCCTGAGTAATAGATGTTTTCTATGTATTTAAGTATATGTTTACCCATAGTACAAGCCTAGTGATTAGTTTGGGACTAAGTCAATTGGTGTGACATTGTCCCCCTGATATTTATTGATATTTATTTGAGTGTAAAGAAATACTGATTTTACGCGCACAAAGTCACAGGCTAAAACATTTAATAAATTGTTATTAAGCTAGTGACGCTACAAAGACGTGTATGTATTGTTTCGCGACGGAATAATCAAACGGTTTAATGCGCTCAGTCATTAGTGCGAAATTATCTAAGCCCCTGTGTGTACTCATGACACATTCAGCACCAGATTACCAAGTTTTCATACTAAACTGACCCATTAAAGTGTCCTTAGGCCGTGAATGTCCACACGAATTTAGATATTGTTAGACAAACCACTTAATATGCTAATTCTATTTAGTACACAGGGGATCCTTATATTATAATGAAAATTGGAACGAATACCGCTTGACATAAAGTTGGTTATTATTTGGAAACGAGGCGTTGTTATTCAAGATACTTTGTTTGTGTCTATTTCAATTGTTTTGTTGATTTAATTGTTTTATAGTCTGAGAGCACTTACACCCGTATTTATAGTCAAGAAAAGTAATTACTTGAGTAAAAGTAATGAGTGATGACTTAAGCAACGATTTTTATATGACTTTTGACACTACTAATACTCAAGTAATTACTTTTCTTCACTATAAATACGGGTGTTAGTCCACTTTAGAGTGGAATTACTGTTTTAATAATTAATTCGAAAGAATGCAGAAGTCCATTGATTACAAGGGAGGATACTTAAATAACTAAATGAAGAACCAGCTTTAAAAACCGACTGCATTTTATGACATTGTTAGATATATAATCCGTTTATTAATGCTACTATATTTGTATATATTTTCGTGAGATGGTCACATTTAAGACTTTTCCTATGATTAGAATACTTTTTTTTACTGACATAATTTTTTTGTGCAATAAAGAGTTTACATACATAATAGACATTTTGCCATTCTTGTTATTTCAATTTTAACAGTTTAGGTATCCTATGTTACCCGGAATGGTTAAAGGATTCTAACGATACCTCACACGTTTAAATCAGCTCAGGCGTTTAGAAGTTATGGTAGAATAAAAATAGTAGATACATAACATACATACATACATGAAGCCTGAAAATAATACACTCCTTTTTTGGGCAGTCGTGTAAAAACAATAAAATGTAACTTAGGTATAACGTACTTGTAGTTTTCTCAATAGAGGAACGGGGGACTTAAGATGTCAATAAATTCTCATTCTGAATTGAAAAAAAAATACGTATAGACCATAATTTATAGGTAATTTGAATTTATAAAATCATCTTGTAAACTTGTTTTATTGTCCGTTTACCTATGCATAAACATCATAAATCATAAACAAATAATTGTACAGTCGGGCGTAAATGGCTGTACACTTTAGTTCCTTGTCACTTTCACACCTTAGACAGATTAATGCAGCAGTTCAAACATAACGTTAATGTGACAAAACACTAAAGTGTGCATCTACTCATAAGGCTGACTGTGCCTTGATAAGAATTTCATACCATCAGAACAAAACATATTTAACCTCTTAAATATAGTATTATTATAGAGCATGTTCTTATATCCATACTAATCGTAAAACCTAAGTCCCCCATTATATTTACCAAAGGAAACTAACAAATCCGTTTCACTATTGACTGGGCTAAATTAACTACCACCACAAAGCACTTAGGGCTCTAAGTCAATTTCCATGCCATCTGAAGTACTTCAATTCCCCAAATGCTTTAAAGACATATGACACACATACATACATACGACCTTTCAGATGTAATTGGAATCCCTATTCTAGCTACCAAACGTCGTTATCGTTCGAGCTTGTAAGCGCACTTAAGATCTTACAATGTTAGCTGAATATTCACCGTCTTTACAGTTACGAAACGCCGTATGAGTGACTGTTGTAGTTGCCCGTAGGATCTTTTGGTTTTGGTAAAGTTTGAATGTCGATCTCCAGTGGAACAGCTTAATTCCATATCGTAAACAAATCGCATCGAGCCAGCGTTTGCGAAGCCAGTGCGGGCGCATTATTCATTGCTACTAGGAGGTAAGAAGTGGAGTAGTTTTTGTTAGACACCCTACAGATAATCAATTTGTGCAATCACACTGATTGCCCCAAGTTTTTGATCGTCTATGGCTACGATTGAATTCTACGTAATAATTTTAGAAAAGTTTGATAGAGTTGAATTTTGTTAGTACCATCTATGTCAATACTCAATACTCAATACTTTATTGTAATCATAATGTTTACAAAGACTCGTTGTTTACTCGTAGGTATGAGACATTTTTTATTTTTTTAGTGTGATTGTGTAGTCTGTAGTAGTTATTGCTCAAGGTTTTTAATCTGTGGTTTAATGATCCTGTCAAAGCAACTACGTAACGCTGCTATTCAAAATAAATAATGGCTGAAAATTGCGGACACAATTAATTGTTTTTTGACGTGACGTTTAGCCTGCTAAGTCTAGTTTTAATTTTCAATAGCCATAACCATAGATCATAGATGATTGACTCAATCAATTGACATGTGTAGTACCTAGCTTTCAATCTGTATGAGTAGTATAGCTGCGTCTAAATCGCGTGTCACGTGTCATGTCCTTGTTTACGTGTCAGAAGGTGACGGATACCTTATCCACACTTTGTCACGGGATAAACGCAACCATATTATAGGCCCCTGATTGTACAAAAATGCGATTAAGCAAACATTTTGTAGATCTGTGGTCCTTAGTAACTGCTATCCATCTGACTGATTTATCACAACTTTTTGTTATTGATGCCGCAGAAGTAACTTCGACGCTGGCGGTTAGACTCCGGGTCAGAGCAAATATTTGTGTGATCAGTGCGAGTATTCGTTTCTGAATTTTGGAAGTTGTCTATGTTTATCGTTCGTTGCCTATAGTGCCCGGCCGATAAGAAGTCAATCCTGACACCTGTCATTTCAGTACAAATTATAACCTCAAACCCAAAAATAGGTTATAAATTGTACTGCGATGACAGCTGTCAGGATTGAACGGCCGGGCACTATAATAGGTACCTACTTATAGTCCCTACAAGCCCAGAATTTAGTATGGGAGTATGTCAGTTTATGTGAGAGTGTCGTCCTCTATTTCTGTTTTATATTTTATACAACTACGCTCCTACGTAAAATTATAGTATTATTCGAGATAAATGCTCTCTTTTGCATAAATCAGTCAAGAACATGTTGGACCACGCTCAGTGGTAGGATTTCAAAGCCGACATTATGCTGAGTCACTTAAAGATGTCTGCCTAACAAAATCTTTTTAGCATCAACATTTCTCTGAAAATCATTGTTATATTTATACGTTCTCCGTATGCATGTAAACTCTTTATTTCACAAAGTTATTAAAGTAAAGGCGAACTTATCCCTAAATGGGATCTCTTCCAGCTAACTGTGAAGTAAATGAGTAAGGACAATGCATGGGGTTGGACAAATACAAGTTTTCACCAAAAGTAGCATGAAGAGATGATGTCATATCTTTCTTCCATGCCACCTCCGCACGCACCTAGCTCCCTGTAATACCTAGATCCGCCTACATCCTAGACAATGTCGATCCCAATCTGTCGCAGGCATCCAGTGCAAACAGCCGAGTCGGTCCCGATTGACATTCCTGCTGCATAGTGGAGCCCCGATCGGGAGGTCTGCGGGTTTGAGATAAAAGGCGCTTTTTATCCGACTGCCGAAGAAGGAGGGTACCTAATGCGTTTATCAGCCTATAAGTACATGTCGTTGCTTAAATACAAAAGGGCCACAAATCAAAATGTGTTTGTGTTGCATTTAAATTCGGAATGCTACATACTTTAAGTTTTAAATCAAACTATATTAGTTTTTGTTTTGTGGCACTTTTGCATTTAAGCAGCGATGTATGTATGTTCCTCTGTGGCGCTCTAGAAACTAAAAGCGTGGACCGACTTTAATAATTCTTGAAAAATAAAAAAAAAACTTATGTCAATCGATTGGTTTTTATCTTGTCACTAAGAATTCTTCGGTTTAGAGGAAAAACTCACTAATTTATTAGTAAGTGTTACTTAGTGAGTTTTTCCTCTAAAGACGATTATGCTAGGTAATCAAAATTCAATATGGCGGCAATCAGACGCCATATTGTAAAAAAGAAAAAATATTTGACGAACTATGACAAGTGGGGTATCATTGAATAGGTACAAATAATCTCAGGTTTCTTTCATCATTTTAAATTTCGAATGATCATTTAGCAACAGGCGGGTTTTAAGAGCTTGCTTTTTTTATTAGAGCCGTATGCAGGGCGTTATGTACCACCAGTGTTATGTAGTAGTTTAGGCTTTAGGTACCTACCCATTAAAACTACCTTGATTTAAATAACATAGTGTTAGCGTTGTGTTTACCATAAATAAATAACTTAGGCGTTTTTTCAATCACTTTAGCTGTAGTAGTAAAGCCAACCCAAAAGCGATTTAGAGCGAAGATGATGCACACACATACTGGAAATATAATAATAAAACAGTATATACCTTCTTACCTGAAGATTGAATTTTTGGTGCGTATACCGTGCATATATGATAGAATAAAAATCATTTCGTTCCTTGAATACAAAAGGGGACCCGTTCAGTTTTTTCGGGATAAAAAGTAGCCTAAGTTAATCAGGGATAATGTAGCATCCTAATGGCGAAAGAATTTTTGAAATTGGTCCTGGAATTTTTGAGTTTATTTTTTACAAACGTAATATAAAACTCCAAACCTTTATCTTAATAATATTAGTATGCCATTACGATAAATTATTACATTTAACATTCCAATGCAAATTGTTATTTTTGTTTTATTTATAAATCACAAATCACTCGGTAGAGATTTTTCTTTCTAAGTAACTCGAGCTCGTTAGTTAGTCTGTGGTCAACCGCCGTGTTGCCTAGTTTCTGAGAAATGGGGTTAATTAGGCCTAACGATCGTTCACGGTTTAATATAATTATTTATAGGAGTTTACATAACAGTCTTTCAAACGTTGCGTATAGTCCATTGCTACGTGCAGTTATTATTTATTTAGTGAACAACATTACATATTATTTTAGGGTGCGAGTTTAACGGTACGAAAATTACGGTGCGTAAAAGCGGCACCATATTGTTACTATGACCCCGTCTTTTGTTTACACAACGACACCGTATTTTAGGCGTCGGTGTGGTCGCACCCTAAATATATATTTTTTCAACAAGAAGTAGGTATATAAACGGCTTATAGCGATGACAGTTACGTACCTACTCAGAGACAAAGTGCACGTGCAGATTACACACACCAGTGTGGCAAACCCACTTTCGTGAAATGAAACAACTGTAAGTAATAGGTAAAAAAGGAAAGAGTTAATTGTCTCTTAAAATGTCATTGAGTACGGCTATAAGAGTGTTGTAGATATATTTTATCTTAAATATTCGAATTACTTATTACGTACGTTCCCGTGCCTTAGAAACTCCAAGACATGGTTAAATTTATGATGGTTTTTACCAAACATATTAGTGTAATTCCATTTACATCTTTCCCAAAACAGGTGCCTCTCTAATTGGTTTTCTCGAGTTTCGAAAAGTACCTACTTAGCGCCTACTTTGTCGCCGCGCAAACTTCCAACAATGTTTCTTTACACGCAAGCAAAATGAAGTCGAATGCTATCATTTGCGTAACGCGTTCTTGCATAATACTCGCGAAAAATATTCATTCTTTCTTTTATTTTCTTCGCGGTGAAAAGACGCCTTTTTAATACGGCACGCGAACCAAGATAATTTTAGATGAAAACATTTTCTGCGCCTTTCGAATAATTCGCGGAATGAAGAACTAGGCTGTATGTGCCTTTACTGCCTTTGCTCTTCGCATTATGTTAAGTGGCACATTCACTATCTTATCCAACTTAACAACTTTAAACGAGAGTAATGCGGGAGCAACTTATAAAACATGCTAATGAATGGTTTTTAAAACATAAACCATGAAAAAAAAACAACTTGATTTCATCCATGTTGTATTTCAATTACCACTTTAACAAAGGGCGTGTCATTTATAATGTACCAAAATGAAAAGTGTGCTAAAAAGGTTGTATTGTCTTTACATCCGTTAATTACTTAAAGAGCATTAGAGCAATGCTTCATCTTTGCAAAACATAACCCAGTTGCACCGTATCTCATAAAGCTATCTATAATCTGAAACGTCTGCTTCTAATCGCTGGGGAGTAATTAAAGAGATTGAACGCCGGCTGCACGAACCGTTCCCTTGCCTTTTGCAATGGCCGCCAGGTTTTGCGCGGGAAAACATATTATGTTACTGCGCTGTTTAATTTGAAGTATTGCATTTTTGTAAGCCTTTTTAATTTGTCATGGGGAAGGGTAAATGAGCACATGAAGATTATTATAGTAGTGAATTTAATCTGAAACTCAATAACAATACAAGACTCCAAATGCGTTACCAACCCTAAGGACTAAGATGGAATGCCTTTGCTAGATATTCCACCGGTTGTTTTATCCCCGCACACCGTAACCTATGCCGTAACATTGCAAATCACTGCTAATTGGTGGTAGTGTAGTGAAATAAGGTTGCAATGCGAAAATAGACCTTATTTCACTGTACCTTTTTAGGTGATACGTCGCATTTGCTTTTAATATTTTAAATTTAAAAGCAAATGGTTCGATAGAACGGCGGTTATTTATTTTTGTTTAGTTTTTGGAGAGTCGCTCCTAGGCCTGCGGGCCGGGCGCATCGCTTGTGCATATTTATAAGTTACGAGTTAAATAAAATAATTATCATGAAGAATGTGTTTTAAACTCGGTACCTTCACCATTCTTTACATGGTGGAGGTTAGTGATCAAGTCACCCGTACCCGCAAAGAGTTCGTAAAAAGTGATGCTCTACCAAAATGAGTGAAGAAGAATAAGGAGGATGAGTAGACACTGTGCCTCATCATCTTCAACACCCACCCCAGAAATGAAAGTTACGTACACACTTAATATATTTTTATTTCATCATCAGTAGCATTATTTTATCATAAACGACGATATGGACGAAATGGAAGTGATAGAAACCACACCATGGTCAACATCGACGCTTATTTTATTCACTTCACTGCACCAAAGAAAAAATATGGGGCCATCAAAAGGGGAGATTTAAGGCACTTGATTATAATTAGACCCCTAGTACGGGTCAGTAATATTCCAGTTCCGCTATGCATTGCGAGAAGACGAAGTGCAGCAGAAGTTTCGAGTTCGGCAGCGATCATCGAAGATGGATCCAGGACAAGCTCCAGAAGTAATCCACGACGTGGTCACGACGAGAGAGGAGCGATGTCTACCAGAAGACGCCGCCACGGAGGATTCCCATTAAAAAGTCAGATCTTTTATATGTATTTCTTCGTAGGAATTTCTAGCGAAATGTAGGCGGGCATGTTCATGTTAGGCGCGTTAGAATTTATAATCCCGAATTATTAATTTTTATCACGTGTAATTTTATTACTTCTATTTATTTTCGCTTCTAAGAAATAAATACTTACGACGTATTTAATTATGTCATAAATGACGTGACGTTGATCACGATATTTAACATTTAATGGCATCTTGCGTTAGCATGTTCAGAAGTGTGAACGCAGCTAAATACCTTTTTAATTTTTCGTTAGCTTAGCTGTGAGCTATCAGATATTTCTTGACGTTTGAATGTCACACATTACCTATAAATGAATTAAATGGTATGTAAACAAAGTAAATATTGTTTGTATAAATGTGTAATATTTAATCATCAATTTTGGAATTAGTCGTAGAAAGTGAGTTATGGATCATGGAATGAGGCATGAGATGGACGGTATTTTATGGATGGTATCGTTAGGAACGACCTGACCGGGATTTTTTATATTTAGGTGTAATTTGTATGTTGATCTTGAGTGTAAACCCTAAACATTACATAGTAATTCAGGGGAAGGGTGTATTGTCCTTCATCATTCACGACGGCAAACGGATTATACAGGGCTAGTTAATTTGTATAGTTTGGGTGGACCCATATGAGTTCATAATAAACTCGGGTTATAACAATGGTATGATGCCTTGTTCACCTATAGCTGTATGAATTATTGGGATAATAGTTTATATTTAGAGTCGTGGGGCGTTAAGATAGAAAGGTATAGGCAGGTAAAAAGGTTATGCAGACATGATGGAAGGATTGATGATTAACATGGTTAAATATAATGGCGATTGGAGTAAACAATTTATCAAATAACTCTAATGCTTATTTATAATATTAAATGGTGTGTGAAAGTGTTTTGTATGCAAATGAAGATGAATTTAGTCTTGATTAGGGTTGCAGATTTTTGATGATTTGTGTATTCAATAATGTTTCTTTTTCATGTACTATCGCTTCGAAGCTAAGTCGAAAAAGATGACGTTATCGCGACAGTAAGCTGTCTATGAATAAGATGACCACAAGGCGCCTTGGCGCTATGGCTGTCTGCATCATAGAAGGCGGAGAGGAAGACCCTCTTCGGTTCTTCTATTATTACATAATATAATGTATATAATATTCTTTTAGTTTGGGGTTTTAAGGTATGTGGGGATGGTTTCCTCGCACGAGTACATATGCATACTCGAGGGAATTATCTGCCATGACCTTAGGGGTGTGCATAGGAATAAGACATGGGGTGACATCGTAGAGTAGTGTGAGGTATGTGGTCAATATTTTAAATAATAATGACAGCTTACTTTGCGATATCAGTGCGCAAGCATTTTCAATGTGGTTGAAAATGGTTGTGTGTCGTTATCTGATCTTTGAGAGTAATTAATTAACTGTTTAATTAATTAAATCTTGAAGTCTGGAAGTATCCGATAAGGATGTCCTGTCACTTCTCTTCCATGGGAATTTGAGGAAGTGAGGGAACTTTATTGTATGTTATCCTTAGGACACAGGTCCATTGGTAATTTTTATATTAGGATTTAATGAGTCCGAGGGTGACTTGACAGATGTCAAATCGCTGACGGATAAAAGGGACATGGGTCCGCAACAAGGCTCGGCTTCCTTAAGTGGTAGCGCTCAGATTCTTTTAGTCATAAATGTCATAATGAAACTGAGTCTTATGAATATGACTTTTGTAAGACAATACAGCATCCTCAATGCATGGATTGTCAAATTTGTTTTGTAGGGTCAGGCAGGCAGGTTAATTTTCATTATTATTCGCCGCCCCTCTTTTCCGAGGTTTTGTAGGGCGGAAGTCCACTGTGTTAATGTCGCTTTATTAACCTGCATTCACAACGACACATTAATTGCACAGCAGGCTATCCGGCATGACTGGACGAGTAGCTAATGTTTACTCCTCGTGTAGGTAGATGTCAGGGCAAGTAGGCTTCATCCTTGTTCCCAGAGGGACGAGGGATGTAGTGAAATAAGGTTGCAATGCGAAAATAGACCTTATTTCACTGTACCTTTTTAGGTGATACGTCGCATTTGCTTTTAATATTTTAAATTTAAAAGCAAATGGTTCGATAGAACGGCGGTTATTTATTTTTGTTTAGTTTTTGGAGAGTCGCTCCTAGGCCTGCGGGCCGGGCGCATCGCTTGTGCATATTTATAAGTTACGAGTTAAATAAAATAATTATCATGAAGAATGTGTTTTAAACTCGGTACCACCACCATTCTTTACAGTAGGTAAAAGGATAAGATGTTAAAAGCAATCTGGACGAAGACTGCACAAGGTCCTACCACCACTAAACTCTTTTAAGTTTTAACTTTCTTTACACATCATGATTGTTTTCCTGTCAGAAGGTACAGTGCGATAGCTCTTAGGTGCTTCGGGTTTGTACCTTCTCTCTCACTCGCTTTCATACGATCTTATAAAGAGCGAGTGAGGGAGAAGTACAAACCTGAAGAACCTTCTAAGATCTCACAGAGTTTAGTTTGCTAGCAAATTTTAAAACAGTTTCTGGTATGTGCTGGAATTCGAATTTGAAATAAATACGAGTATATACAAGTGTCAAAATTGCCGTGTGGTTGCCGGGTTAGAATAGTGCCACTCCATGTCTCCACGTGGAAGCCGTAAGACGCGACTAAGAGAATAAAGGCTTGTAGTAATGTTAAGCGAAGGGCTTGCAACCTGTCACTAATACGCTGGTAAACATCTTAGCCTATTTGTGCAAAATGTGTTGCTGAAATACCTATCAACAAGTTTATAAAGTTGTAGGTAATTCTGTAGCTCTGTCTACCCCACTCTGGGATTACTGGCGTGAAGGTGAAGTTAGGTTGTGTGAGTTGGTCACTTAGTGCGAAAGCTCGGTATGCGAGTCTGAAACACAAATCCTGGGTTACTGTAAAAAAAAGTTCTACGTTTTCATCGCCATGTTTGTTTGATTTACTTTGTTTTAAATTTGTTACTTATTTCTATTTTTAGTATTATTTTCATGTTTTTTTTTGGGTTCGGTACCAAATAATGACAACGGTACCCTTATACGATGTATTTAATGGTCCGCACAATGCTTTATTATTACAATTTTGAACTTTGAGACTATTTAATGAAGGAGCAAAAAAATTATTTACCGGAAAAAAACGCTGGAAACTATCATGAGTTGAAAGGTCGCTTTCGTCTTTTTTTTTGGATTTTTGATTCAATGACCATTGAGATATTTGATCAATTAGACAAAAAACACCCCTTTATTTCAAAAACTACTTACTGAAGAAATAAAATACACGTACTAGCAAATAAGTTAAATACTATCAATCAATCTTTTTAGTTTATGGCATCCGTTAAATATTATCAGAACAATAAATTAATTGCACATACGATTAAGATTTTTGGAAAAATATAAAAATCTAAGATTAGTTGGTAAAAGTGGCCAAAGATGGCGTTTGCTATCCACATTATATGACAGGTAGCTAACAAAATAAATAAGTAATGACTTTTCTACCGCATTACGTTATTATCGTGTCTACAATTGCATATGAAATTGTTTAACGATTACTTCTTTTTTAATTAAATCGTTTTTGTACATTCAGTAAAATACACAGATTATTCTAGGACATTAAGAAAGTTATTATATACACCATCTGTGATCCAGTAGACGCATTACTAAAATAATACTCATAATAATAAATAAAAGATAAATGTTTAGGGATTATAATTATTATAATAACCATCATCATGATTTCAGCCGAAAGTTCAATTCAAGTATAAAATAAGGCATTAAAGGTCACAAGGTTTTTTAATAAACCTATCTTTTTCCATGCTTTCCGTACAGGACACAATAATAACACAAATACGATTGAATACCACAGAAAGAAAAATAAACAAGGAGAGACAAAAACATAAAATTGCGGACACATTTGTATTGAAAAAAAAGTTTCTGAAGTAGAATAACGAAGTCGCAAATTTATTCGATACCAAGGCATGTATTCGATAGTATAAATACTTAAGTACCTAGATATCTAATTAGTTATTAGCGCTATCTACCGTCCGATAGATGAAACGTGTCTTAATTTAGTTTGAAGATTGGTTCTTCTATTAAACACTAGATGTCATTAACGATGTTCAAAGTAAAAGATTTCGTATGTGGTTTTTAAGTATTCGTCAATTTTATTGATGCTCATGCATGTGGCTGTAGCGATGCACTATGTAGCTTTAAGCAGACCTTAAGCTGACATTCGTATCGTAAGAAAGGGACAGGAATACGACTCTAAATCGTGCAATTTTTATATTTGCACGCCGTCAGCAGTTTAAACAAAACAAGTTTTATCTAATATCATGACTTGATATTTTAAGCTAATTATTAAACAAACTATTTGCATTATAGCAAAACATCACATTTATGGAATCTACTCGAACGCGAATCACTTTGTCTATCATATGCTAGACGATTCCTTCTCTGTGGCTTAAGCGACCATAAGGAAAAAGTCTACAATGAAGTGAAGTGAAGTTCCGTTCAACTACTTTCAAGATATAAACAAAAATTGTCCTGTGATTGTAGTGGGCGTTGTCATATTTTCTATTTATCTGATAAATCCATTGATAAACGAGATAAGGCCCTACAACTTCAGCGACATTGTACTAGATAAAAATTAGGGCTTCACTGATAAAAATATAACGAATTCAGCACAACTGAGTCATCAAAATAATGTTTTGTTCTCGTACGCTTTTTGTATAAGAATTATTACGTGATTTTTAAAGTTTTCTGAGTGAAATAAGTGTAATTTTATTGTTTACGTTATCGTAAATACTGTGTAATTCATGACAGATAGTAATTTCTCAGTAAAATGACTTAATCAACAAGTGTAATATGAGTATGTGATTTAACCAAGCTTTATTTCCAATTGGAACACATATTGTCTGTGATGCGAAAAAATGTTTAGAAATACTTTAATAGCCCTTTTTCTGACCGCTAACGTGAGATGTCAGTCCAACAAAGACCTGTATAATGGGCAATTTAACAACGAATATTATAAAACGCAACGGCAAGATGGTTCTGCTGAATCGAGTATCCCGAAACCAGGGGACAGCAACTACAGAACTTATGTGTACAATAGCAGGCGGTACGGGACGGATCCGACAAGATACAACCCTTTTAATCCTAACATTAACCAGCCAGGAGGTTTCCCGTACAATCCCCTGAATACTAACCCTCTGGATGACTCATATAAGTTTAACACTGTAAGTATTATGTTTATTTTATAGGGCTCTAAGTTACATATTTTTTAATTCAGGCATAAAGCTTAGGTGTAGCAAGCTTCCACAACTGTTATCTTGGCATTTCTTGTTTCAGCAATCTTTTTTGTATTCAGAATTTCAGGTTAAACTTACCTTTTCTAAGTTAAAAGTTATGACTCATTTAATATTTACAAAACTTTAAAAGAATGACAAAAGTACTGTTTCTGAGGTGTCATCATTTATTCCGTAATGGTATGGTGAACATCTCATAAATCCTTTATATATTTATTTACTTTCAAAATTCTACGTATGTATAATGTACCAAAGCATTTACAAGTCATGTCATATAAAAATAATAATTTGCTGAATGAATTGTATTACTATATTTATTTAATATATGAAAGGCTTTTCATAACTGTTGTTTTACAGAACCGTGATCCCAACAATCCGGATGCCTTGTTTCCTGGTGTGCTTGGAGGGTGGCGAGAGGACCTCCAAGGCAGAGAAAGAAGGGACTCTAGACAGCTCCCAAGAGACGTATTTGTCAACACTAACTATGGACAAGTACAGGGGTTTAAGGCAAGTCTTAAGATTCATGTTGCTGTTTGTACTAAAATCGCTATATGTGTTTATTTTCACAAGCATTTCGAACTTCAATAAAATTTCATGATTTAAGATTCTCCTTATAGAAAAGAACATAGCAATAACTATAAGTAATACAAAATTAATGTCTTGTTTAGCTGTATCACATTGCCAAATTATTTTTTCACAAGGCATCTTTAAACCAAAAGTTCAATACATTACTCATGGCTCAGCAAATATATTCAGTACTGCACCAAATTCTCCACCGTAGAGGTAAAATAAAAAATATTTGTTACTTTGTAGGTACATATTTATGACAACCCGGAGCCGGAATCTGGCTACCGGCCTTGGTTGACCCCTGTGGAGAGGATACAAGGAGAAGCATCAGTATTCCTTGGCATACCCTATGCCAGACCTCCGGTGTTGGAAGGAAGGTTTAAGGTAGGCCACAAATAGAGTTACAAAATCCAAAAAAAATATTGCTTTTTAAATGTTTTTGAGGATATTTCCTAACATTTCATGTCAAAGTTCCTGCTGTAAGAGGATGGAGCATTTTGATAAACCTTGCTTTGAAATACTGAACAATTTTAAATTTTCTAGTTTACATATGCCAAATTTTAGACGTGTTAGGAAAATTACCTTTATCTGGTTACCCGCAAATAATGTTTGAAATCATAGTCATACTCTGAATAATAGATTCAAGTTTCACAATAACTCCCAAATCTTCAAACAAGAACAAGAAATCAACTTATGCAATATATTTATTTATTAACTAATTAAATTATGTACTTAATAACAACAAAATGGGATCACAGAAGAACCCATTTAATTATCAGTGCCATAAATATTAACCGTAATAGTTCATAAAAAAAGTATCTTTCTCCAGCCTCCCCGGCAACACCCAGGCTGGCAACTATTGCAAGCGGTCGACTGGGGGCCGGCGTGTCCTCAGCCAGTCAGGTTCACAGGCGCTACTAAAGGCATCCGGGACATGGATGAGGATTGTCTATACCTCAACATATTCTCGCCTAATGTAAGTTCAAGTGTCTCTCTCTCTCTCTCAATTTCTGTCTCTTTCCATCAATCTTCATTTTCAAAAAAAAATTAACAACTCTTATAAAGCAAAGGTGGTAGCAGTACTAATAGGGTATTTGACAAGAGTGAAATTAAATTGGTTTTTCATTAACAACAGATAAACATTATAAAAATACTAGGAAAACATCAATCTTTTATTTGTTTGCTATTTTAAGATTTTTAAAATCATAAAATCCAACTATGAGGACCCTATAAATTCCATAGTAACAGAGCGTTTTTGATGTTTCATAAAAAGAAGCTGATTTGACTTTTGTCAAATACCGTATTGTGTTTAGTTTCTTGTGGTGCTTTTTCTTAGCAGCAGTATTCTCTTTGGAAGTGTTGGACTCAGATATATGCATTTTCTTGACTGAGATAAAAATGTGGTTTGTTTTATAATTATGTAGTGATTCAATAAGAAGATGAAAAACGGTATATTGCATAGATAAATGCGGAATATGCATGGAATTGTTTAAATAGCATTTCTCAACAAAATATGAAAATACCGTAAAAGAGACCACCAAAAGTGAAATTAAAATTTAAAATCTGCCGAGAAATACAGACGGCACAAGCATCCTAAACTGCTAATTAGACGGAGAAATCCGATAAGCACTGTGACGTCATGTGACACGTGGGCCATATAAACTCCATGTTAAATTATGTTTTACTAGAAAGATATAGGAAGAGATCTTAGTTGGCTTATATCTTGGTTTATTTAAATAAATATTCTAAAAATTATTTTTCTCAACAAATAGTAACTCATGATTCTCATGAATATTCTTTGTTGCTTGTGACTTGTGACGTAATAACAGCCCAAACAAAACTCATTATTGAATCATTCATTAATACCCATTTTCACGCTAGTTAGAGGTCTATTATGCAATGGTCCTTCGCAATTTAGGTCGACGTGCGGCCACCTGATGCATATTTAATACTGTATTGTTGCAAAAGTGGACCATTTTGTCCCTAGTGTCTAAATCTAGTTCATCAGATAGACCGTATGAATAATAGACTAACGTTATTATTTATTATAATGGCCATGGTAATTTTTTTTTTACATCAATTTGATATTATAAGCTTTGTAGAGTATACTTTCAAGTAGGTTAATATTATAAAGGACTGGTACCTACTATGTTACTAAAGACAATTTCCATAAATGGCTTCCATCTAGTTTATTACATAATTTTCAAATATCCATTTTTCTCCGAAAGGTCATCAACCCTATTTAAGATTCATTAGTCGACGTAACGAGTTTAATTACGCTAATTTGTCACAAGCCGAGCAAGATTTGCTAAATAAACAGGCTGAAATAATCTCTATTACCCTTACAATACGAGCTTAGCCCATAAAAGTGACTGTATACAGGGTAATTTAATTTTGCACCCGGCCACATTGTTATACTGTTCGTTATGTCATATCGGAAACTTAAAAGCTGAAGCAGATTAAACCCTCAAACTGTAGTTGTAAGGTCGAATGTCTTCAAAAGAATGTAAAATGACCCATTTCAAATGTTGGCGGTGTTCTTTGTGATTAGAAAGATAATTCGTTCAGTTTTTAGATTAGTACTGATTGATTAATTGATGAATATAGTTGAAGCTGGAGAAATTTAATAAGTTTAGTCATTGGCAATATGGGTTGAGAATTGAATGATGTTTTAAGTTTGTCATACACTTTTTAAACCAAGTTTAAAAAAAAAAGCACTTAGAACTGTTATGAAGGGTACACGAAAAGAAAATATCTAAAAACTTAAAAAAAACAAACAAAAAAAAATGTTCCTCATCTGGTTCCCCGGTTAGATCCCCGTGTGGTGCCGGGTTAGAATAGTGCCACTCCATGTCTTCCCGTGGATGTCGTAAGAGACGACTAAAGGAATAAAGGCTTGTAGTACTGTTAGGCGATGGGCTTGCAACCTGTCACTAATACACTGGTAAATATCTTAGCCTGATTGTGCAAAATGCGGTTACAGAAATATCAACAAGTTATTAGAGTTGTTGGTAATTCTGTAGCTCTGCCTACCCCACTCTGGGATTACAGGCGTGAGTTTATGTATGTATTTCTTCCACAAAGTCTGTATAACCCACTACTTCACAGGTCATTTGACATGGTTATTTTTTCAAATAACTTTTTTGCCCTAGGGTTGGAATGCATCACTTTCAACCCGCCTCTAAGATAACCAAATGCCCTACGCTGAAAGCATAAGACATAAGAAGTGGTTTATACTTTCCATTTTCAGACGGCAGCAGGTACAACAGCGCAGAAGTACCCAGTGATGGTATACATTCACGGAGGGCAGTTCTCCTCTGGAGCGTCCAACCTGTTCCCTGCCCACATGCTGGCTGCCTTCTACAAGGTGGTCGTGGTCTCCATCAACTACCGCCTCGGTGCGCTCGGTGAGTTCGAGAACATTGAATATATCCGGTATTCCAATGTTGAATAACGTACATATTTTGTAAAAAAGAGCTTGAAAACCCGTGTTACTAACCAAGTTTAAATCGTTATAAATCATAAATGGTCATTCAAAATGAAAAATGAAACAAACCGAAGAGTGATTTCTTCTTCGATAGTTCATCGAATTTTTTTTCCTTACAATATGGCGTCTGGTGGCCGCCATATTGTTTTTTTATTACTGTCATATTTTTAGTGACACAAGATTAAGACAAATGGATTGACATAAGAATAATCGGAATCGGCCCACGCGTTTAATTTCTAGAGCGCCACAAAGGTATCTTTGTATGGTCGTTACAAATATATATAGGCTGAAACACATTACTCCTTTGCGTCGCGCAGTCGGGTAAAAAAAATACTCCTTACCAAATTCATCGTCTGACAGGTAAATAAGTATTTTGAATCGCGTGTCAAAATGTGGATAAAGCATCCGTCACTCTCGTACTTATCAATAATAAATACTAGGTCTGCTGAGGTCGTTCAAGTGGAAATGGATGGGTTCAGCTAGCGATGGGCGAGTCGAGTTATCTGATTCGAATAACTCGAATCAGAGTCTAAACGAGTTGATTCGAATCGAGTTCATTCACAACTCGAATCAACTCGCATACCTAACTCTCTAGCTAGAATTGATAAGGCCGGGAATTGATAAGTGAGCGCAAGCGAGTCAGCGATTCACCAACTCGAAACCATAACTCGACTCGCCGATCCGTTTGGGTGTTGCCGCGAAGTGGATCCCATCCGGTTGATGCGAGTTAAGTCAACTCGAGTTGCGATTCGAGTTAGCGGCCAAGGCAACTCGAGTTGGAATAAATTTGACTCGTAACGTAACATCGCTAGGTTAAGCTAGAAAATTCGATTTTTATTTTTTATCTTTTCGAATTTATAGCAAACATTAGTTCAGTTTGGTTTATTTGCGCAGTTTAAATTCGACTAGCGCTTATAAAAATTCATTTTTGCAATTTGAACACGAAGTTGGGAGTTAAGTCTTCCTCCTTTATTACTCACTGGTAGACACTTCGCTTGCGAGTTTCTCTACGTAACAGCGCCATCTAGCGAGCTCACTGGTACCAGCTTTTGTCTTATGTTGGGACTTAGGCTGTTTGTAAAATACAAATTAATCACTACATAGTATAAAACAAAGTCGCTTCCCGCTGTCTGTCCCTATGTATGCTTAGATCTTTAAAACTGCGCAACCGATTTTGATGCGGTTTTTTTTAATAGATAGAGTGATTTAAGAGGAAGGTTTTTGTGTATAATAAACTCTGTTTTATGTTACGGGTGTTACAGAAAACTCACATAAACCGAAGCGAAGCGAGGGCGGGTCGCTAGTTAAAATATAATTAAATAATTTACAGATTTAAGACAAATAAAAGGGCGTGTTACGTTTATTGAAAGAAACTAAATAAGGACAACTAACGCCATCTTTTACATATTTGTGTCAATAACCTCCTAAGGCCCACCATACAACGAAATTTGTCAGTGGAATATGAATCTATTATGAATGAAATAAAGTAAATTTTATTATTTGATCAGTAGTCATAAAAACAAAAGAAATTCCAATTTAATTCCTTGGCATTAGATCTTTATTCCAATGGCCGTATTTTGTACTACTATTAGTACAAGGAACCTCAGGAGGCTAAGATATAGGTACACCAAAATTCCTTGCTATAATTTTAGATCTACTCTTCTGTGGTCACTAGTTCACTTAGGCCGTTTGTTCAACGCACGCCGTCAACGAAACGACAACGATAATTTTCTAGCCAAGATCAAGATTTCGTGACGATGATCGTTTGTCCACCGCAACGAATCATATTTTTATGTGATTGTTACTTTTCTACTTTTGTTTTTAAGACTGCGCCGAGCAAACGCCGAGCGTCCAGTGGCGCCCTCATTACTTTTATTGGGTTTTCTAATTAACTAAAGAATTTCCTTGGAACCAAACAAAATGTGTTTGTAGCGCAAGTATAAACACAATTTATGGGATACGTAACAAACTTTAATAACAATTACCCTTTGAGTAGTCAGCTTAACGGGAAAAGGAGGCCACTTTTTTTCGTTAAGTTAATAACTTGAAGGTGAATGGTTATTAAACTATATGATATACCCTATAAGTTGTGTTTATACTTGCGCTACAAACATATTTTGTTTGGTTCCAAGGAAATTCTTTAGTTAATTAGAAAACACAATAAAAGTAATGAGGGCGCCACTGTACATCCGGCGTACGCTCGGCGTAGTCTTAAAGTTTCATTACCGCTTCGGGGAGGAAAGATGGCCGTTTGAAAGTGGTTCGGTTCTTACTTTTGATTTATTCTCTTTAATAATTTATAACATTCTTCTTCTTTTTGAGCTTTCGGTACGTCAAAAGGAAAAAAGGAACACTTATAGGATCACTTTGTTGTCCGTCCGTCTGTCTGTATGTCAAGACCCTTTATCTCGGGAACGCGTGGAGGTATCAAGTTAAAATTAAAACCGTATACTCAGGTCTACAGTCCCTAGAAGCTGTGAAAAAACAAACTCAAACTCACAACATTTTGTCAAAATAACTATTAAAAAAAATATATTTCTCAACTATTTGTTACATACATACATAAACTCATGCCTTCGTTCCCTGAGTGGCGTAGGCAGAGCTACAGAATTGCCAACAACTCTAGAAAGTTGTTGATAATTCTGTAACCACATTTTTGACAATTAGTCTAAGATGTTCGGTCATTTGGAAAGGATGGATGAAAGAAGATTGACGAAAGAGATATACAGATCGAAAGTGAGTTGACGGGTCGGAAAGGGCCGCCCTAGGCGTACTTTTTCTAGTCAAATCGGAGAAATACTGGAAAAGGGCCGAATCTTAAGTACCCGAAACCGACGTGCGTGCATGATGTATGAATGTGGAAGAAGCGAAAGAAATTTGTCAAGATCGTAGCAAATGGAAAGAAGTGGTATCTGCCTACCCCTCTGGGAAACAGGCGTGATTTCATGTATGTACGTAGTCTAAGATGTTTACCAGTGTATTAGTGGCAGGTTGCAAGCCCATCGCCTAACAGTTCTACAAGCCTGTAAGTCTCTATTTGTGACATGAATCAGCTTTTACCGAAGTTGTAATTTTTTTTTATTCCCTATTGTCTTAGGGTTCCTGTCAACCGCGGACGAGAACTCCCCCGGCAACTACGGCATTCTCGACCAGGCCCTGGCGCTGCGCTGGGTGCGGGACAACATCGAGCCGTTCAACGGCGACCGCAACTCCGTCACGCTGTTCGGGCCGGGCGCCGGCGCCGCCTCCGCGGGGCTGCTGGCCGTCGCGCCGCACACGCGGGACATTGTCACGGGGATCATAGCGCAGGTGAGGCTGGTGGGATAACCATCACGGTGCTAACTCGGGCCACGTTTTAGGGATTTGATATCGATATACATGTGCTCATTGAAATTATTATAAAAAAGTCCGATATCATATAGTCACGAGATTAAATTTGGTACCCGCCTTAGGTCCAAAGTCAATCTGACATTCTACGATAGTTAGGTTGAGTTTCCTAAAAGTTACAAATGACTTGACATCTCTAATGACATTGACGACTTCAAGCATATTTTTCTTGAAATGGGTGCCAAATTAACGCTCGTGACCGTACCTCTTAAGATAAAAGTATGCGGATGCCATTTGATTAAAACGGAACTTTCATTAACCAACATGAATGAGAAATTGGCTTTGAGTCATAGATACTTAAAAAAAAAGTTCTGTTGACCACTGTGGACGTTGAGAGAACGTTCAGTAATTTAAAGTGGATATTTTCACCTGGACGGCAATCCTTAATACCGACGAATATAGAATTTTTTTTTGTTTATATTATGAAACGCATTTAAAATTAACAAATAAACACATTTTTTATTTTGTTTATTGTTTTTATTTCAAAAGACACTGCTCTTTACAGTTAAGACGGACGGACAGCATAGCTATGTCAATAGGGTTTGAAACATGTCCTACAATTTATATTGTTGAATTTGCCATCTTCGGGTGCACCATCGCCCGACCGACTAAGAGTCGTGGTCGCCGATGCCGAAAACGGTCGGAAAGATCACCATCAACCATTATCATTGTTGAATTTCAGAGCGGGTCGGCACTGGCCGACTGGGCGTTTATAGAAGACAAGTTCCGCGTGCAGAACACCTCGCTGGTGTTTGGCCGGCTTCTGGGCTGCCCCATCGACTCGTCCTGGCGGCTCGTCAACTGCTTAAGGCAAGGCCGGAGCTTCTACGAATTGGGAAACGCAGAATTTGAGGTAAACACTATAAATACTCGTATTGAAAATGTTGTCATGAATTATTTTAGATTCTAGGTGCTTATTACTTATTACGGAAATATAATTCTAAAATAATAAAAAATACATACTGGATGGTTATTACTTGTTATAACTGGCTATATGTAAGCATGACAAATCTTGATAAGGGGTTAAAAAAATAGAGTGCAGGTAAAGGTCAGAGAGATGCACTACTTTAGTAGCCAAATAATAGTTATAACAGAGATTTCACTCCTTAGATTTATATCGGAAGTAATACATGACTATTTTATTTTTAAACATCCGTTAAGATGTCCTAAATAATCTGTCAACATAGCCATACCGAGGTTTTATATTCAATTTGCTTCTAACATTAGTTGCGAGAAATTAGTCTAACTAATTAGCCGATTACGAAATTTAGTTGTCCGATATCAATCGGCAACTAATTTAGTTGCAGGTAAATTAATTGCAGTCTATACAACTAAAATTGATCAATCGTCGTTTTCAATCGTCCGTCGCAATTAATTCTTGTAATCTTAATCGTTAATCGTTAGTCGATTACATTTTGCCCATCTCTGAACACTACAAGCTGTATGTTTAAAACTGCACCGAACAAACGTCGAGCGTCCAGTGGCGCCCTCATTACTATTATTGTGTTATCTAATTAACTAAAGAATTTCCTTGCAATCAGACGATACGTTTTTGTAGCGTAAGTAAAAACACTATTTATGGGATACGTAACTAACTTTAATAACAATTACCCTTTGTGTAGTCAGCTTAACAAGAAAAGGTGGCCACTTTTTTCCGTTAAGTTGATAACTCGAAGGTGAATTGTTATTAAACTATGTGTTATAGCCTATAAGTTGTGTTTTCATTTGTAGTACAAAAGGCTACCGACCTGTTTCAAGAAAAACTTTAGTTTATTAGAAAACACAATAATAGTAATGAGGGCGCCACTGTACATCCGGCGTACGCTCGGCGCAGTCTTAATTGGGTCGATGAACTTTTTGTTGTTATTGTGTCCCGTCAACCTGGAGACCACAGTGATAGGACTCCTTAGTTTTTTTTTGTATGCTCCTCAGGGCAAAACATATAGAAGAATGGGTTTGTTAATTCCAATAAAACTGATTTTTAGTGGATTTATATTTTATTAGACCATTATTTTAAAGAGTGACCCAAGAGACGTCAACATGGCAACAACGAGGGGGTCCAAGAAATAGTTGATTGAACCAATTGCTGAAAAAACGTATAACATTGAAAAAAATCACTCAAGTGCTAATTGGACTCGCGCTCCGAGGGTTCCGTATCACCTCACAGTAGTATATTCCGATTTAAATCCAATTTCGAATGGAAGCAGCGTGGGCTCTCATTTGTTTTTTTTTTTAGTATTTGTTGTTTTTCTTAGGGTTTGTTCTATAAGCATACCAAATGTGATGCTTTTTTGATATACAAAATTGAAAATACAACGTTTTGTATGGAAAAAAATCGTTGTGAACGTTTTTTTTTTTTTTTTTAATCTATGTGATTGTATTTTGCAAAATGTGGTTATAGAATTAACAACAAGTTTTTAGTGTTGTTGGTAATTCTGTAGCTCTGCCTACCCCACTCTGGGAATAAAGGCGTGTAGGTATAATGATGATGTATATTAAAATGCGATATCTATTCCGTAGCCTCACGTCGGCTTCATCCCGTGGGGTCCCGTATACGAGAACAACTTCACGTACCCCGGCGACCAGTGGTACGAGGGCTGGCGGGAGCGCGACTGGCGCTTCCTCGCCGACATGCCCGAGCAGCTGATCAGGGCGAGGCAGTTCAACCCGGCGCTGCGTTACATGGCCGGTGTCACCACGCAGGAGGCCGCCTACGTGCTTTGTGAGTCACCGTCATTTAACCCTTTATAGGGCAAAACTAAAAATAAACCTGAATTCTAGCCTCATAGGATTCCTCCTATTCACACAAAATCCTTTCAATAAAAAATACAAAAAGTATTAGTTGTAAGTGGTCATTTTTAGTACCAGGTTTTAAAATTGCCCTTTAAAGGGTTAATACTAGTTTATCTACTCTCATATCGTAAAGTTGAAAACGAATTTATATTGGCATAGTTTGTAAACACAATACCGAATTTAAAAAAACACTATGTAACAGTATTTATCTAACAAAATAAATGTTATAAAGTAATTTACGTAACACCTGGCCATAATTTGAGTTTTATCGCACGCTGCGCGCACGGTAAAACTCGCATTGTGGCCAGGTGAAGACGTAAAATTGTGTACTCATCACGGGCAGTAAAAAAGAAAGCCCTCTATCGCATATTTACAACCCTCGCCTACGGCTCGGGTCTCAAATACCTGCGATTTCGGGCTTTCTTTCTTTTACAGCCCTTGTTAAGTAATGTACTATTTTTTACCATTACGATACAAGTTAATCCAAAAAGTTAATGTCACCAACGAGGTTCTAAGTCTGTAAGAAAATACACTTTGTGTAAGAAAATTTTACCTTGTCACCGTGTAGTAGGAGTTCTGAATGCTCTCTAATGATTTCCTTGATTATTTGGAAAAAATCTGTTTCTCGACACGTCTCGTAATAATTATTACGAGTAAGTAAATGAATGAAAATATCATTAATATTGATGTTTTTAATGTTTTCCTAGTCCTATACTTTTATCTGTCATTTATATAGTCACGAACACTAATATAAGAACATACATAATATGTCCGCAGAATAATCCAGAGAAAAGTCTATCTTGTCTATGCCCCAAATCAGCACTTGTGCGTTTTTGAGATAAAACGATACGGCCAGCTGCCAAAGCTTAACGTTGCACAATCGATTTAATCATATTTTAACGATTGTGAAATAGGGACTATAAATCACCTAATGTTTCGAGAAATGATTTCAGTTACCTGATTGGTCGATTTTAAAATAGCTGTATTCTGGTTGGTTGATACGAAATACAAAGTTTTTTTAAAAGATTTAAATTAGTTAAAGAGAAACATGTACCTAAAAGAACCTATCGTTCCGTTTGACAGTCGATGTGTATGTGGGGCTCTGATGGTAGCGAGAATGAAACAAGTGTCGATGTCTAATGACTTCATTTATTTACAAAAGCCCTACTTATATACTATCGCAATTATTTTATTATTTATTCGTCGGGTGGGTCGAGATGCTTGAATGAAAATCCACCCGCGGTATTCTCAATGAGTAGTGCGAGAGGGACGACGTAAGTTCCTCCGTCTCGTTCTCGCACTTACATTAATATGGGCGCGCTGCGGAAGCGCCGCTCAGATGAACGCGGCAGCCGTCGGATGTGCATGCCCATATCACTCCCCCTTAAGCGAAGCGCAACCTTTTCGTAACTCTGCCGGATCTTGTGGTGTAGGTTTCTTCTATAGGTGTTGTTGGATCGTCGTTGTTGGAGTCGTTATAAATGTAGGCCGGCTTCAGTCGTTCAATGGTCACGACTGCGGTCGTACGTGGTAATTGTATCTTGAAGTATTTTTCGTAGCGTTTAAGTACTTCGAACGGGCCGTCGTATGGAGGTGTTAACGGCGGTCGCACCGTATCGTTTCGTACAAATACGTGTGTGCAGATGGACAAATCCTTATGAATGAAAGGACGTGTCCGTGTTGCATGCGGCCTTGTTGTAGGTACTAGGGAAGCCATTGTTTCAGTTAGACGGCGAACGAACTCTGCATCTTCGATTTTTGACTGTGTAGGTACAAAAAAATCTGATGGAATGCGTAGCATTGATCCATACGTCATTAATGCCGGGCTTAAGTTGTTATCTGTTCGTAATGCTGTGCGCAGGCCCAGCAGCACAGTAGGTAATTCTTCAGACCATTTTGTAGTTTCGCCTCTAGCCATGATTGCGGCTTTTAGGGTACGGTGCAGTCTTTCGACCTGGCCATTCGCTTGGGGGTGGTACGCAGTGGTGCGTATTCGTGTGATTCCGAACTTATTAAGCAGCGAGTTGAATAAAGTGGATTCAAACTGTTTCCCCTGGTCCGTGGTGATGCGTAGTGGACATCCGAATCTGGTAATCCAGTGCTCGTACAATGCTTTGGCAACGACCTCCGCAGTAATGTCCCTTACGGGCACGGCTTCAGGCCATTTAGTACAGCGATCTATGATCGTCACACAGTATCTAAACTCATTCGATATTCTTAATGGGCCTGTAATGTCGATATGAATATGCTCGAACCGCTGTGATGGCGGAAACTCGCCGACTGTTGGTGTTGCATGACGATGTACCTTGGCGCGTTGACAGCCGATGCACGCTCGAGTCCAGGTTCCAACGTCTTTGTTAATAGCTGGCCAGAAGTACTTTGAGGTCATTTGTTTTCGTGTTGCACGAATACCGGAATGGCTAAGATCGTGTTGCGCCCTAAAGACAGCGTAGCGATATGCAGCCGGTAGGTATGGTCGTGGGGTCCCTGTAGAGTGCTCACACGTGATTGGTTGGCGCGTTCCAGGCGGCGTTACTTCGGTAAATTTCAAATTTGGTTGTGTTTTTATGTTTTTGAGGTCGTCATCTTTTTTTTGATCGGCGGCGAGTTTTTCGTAATCGACCGTGGAAGGACATTGTATTTCTTCAATGCGAGATAGTGCATCGGCAACTGAGTTTTTCTTTCCTTCGATGTATTGAATGCTCGAACAAAATTGGCTTATAAAGTGTAGTTGACGTTCTCGCCGAGGAGTGTCGCTACTGCTCGCTGATCGTGATAAAGCATGAGTGAGCGGCTTGTGATCTGTGTAGATCGTGACGTCATTACCTTCGATAAGGCGCCTGAAGTGTTTTACAGATGTGTACATGGCTAAAAGTTCGCGATCATACACACTGTATCGGCGTTGCGTCGTACTCATTGATTTTGAGAAAAATGCTAGTGGTTTCCATCTTTCTTCTATTTTCTGTTCCAAGACAGCGCCAATGCTGTGGTCCGAAACATCGCTCATAATTCGTAATGGTGCGGTGTTCACAGGATGTGACAAGGTTGTTGCTTTTAATATGCTTTGGCGGCATTTATTAAAAGCATTTTCTGCTGCGGTTGTCCACTCGATCGTCGATTTGTCATTCTTACTAGTGTTGTGTAAGTATTTGTTTAACTCTGCTTGATGCTCTGCTTGGTGTGGTAGGCAGTCACGATAGAAATTTAGCATCCCTAGAAATCTTCGCAGATCGCTGATGGTTCTGGGTTTCGGATATTCGGATATGACTTTGATTCGGTCTTCAGGAGGGCTTACGCCATTGGATGAAACTTCGTAACCAAGGAAATTGATTGTTGACTGCCCAAACTCGCACTTGTCGACGTTTAGAGTTACGCCGTATTTATTAAGGCGCTCAAGGACTTGATGCAGCAGGTTCTTGTGTTGATCTTCGTGGGTTGAAAACAGAAGTACGTCATCGACAAAACAGAAGACGTCATTGATGCCTCGCAGGACCTCGTGCATAAAACGTTGGAAGGTTTGGCTCGCGTTGCGGAGGCCAAAGGTCATGCAGTTGAACTCGAACAGTCCAAAAGGTGTGATTATGGCTGTTTTCTGCGCATCCTCTTTACTCATGGGTATCCAGAAGTATGCCATCTTCAAATCTAACTTGGAAAATATTTTCTTGTTATGTAACTGGTAGGTGAAGTCTTGTATGCGCGGCAACGGGTAGCGGTCGGGTTGAGTGACGGCGTTAAGGCGCCTATAATCGCCACATACACGTAGTGAGCCGTCTTTTTTCTTAACGACGTGAAGGGGGCTTGCCCAGGGACTTCTTGACGGCTGACATATACCCATTTCCATCATGCGCTCAAATTCGTCTTTGGCCGCCTTAAATTTTTCTGGTGGCAACGGTCGTGGCCTCGCGTGGAGAGGAGGGCCGGTTGTCTCAATATAATGCAGCACTTCGTGTCTCGCCGGAGTTTTGAGGGACATAGGTCGTAGTACGTCTGGATATTGCTTTAGGATGTCATAATACGCTTGATTGCTGCTGATCATGTGAACTGTTTCTTGGGATGTGGCAACCTCTACGGCATCGATATGTGACTCGGTTGTTTCATCTAGCAGTTTCCTTTTATGTAAGTCGACGAGCAATCTATAATGGCGTAGGAAGTCAGCGCCAAGTATAGACGTTTTAATGTCTGCCACGGTGAACGTCCAACGAAAGTCGCGACGAAGTCCCAAGTTAATTTTGATGGTTTTCTCGCCGTATGTATTAATTGGCGTATTATTTGCGGCATACAGCTTGTAAGTCGTTGATGTTGTTTGCTTCTTGTGATGCGTTGATAACACCGATATGTCTGCGCCAGTGTCGACGAGGAAACGTTCTCTAGTGTCGCGATCGAAAACACACAGGCGGTTACTTGCTGTAGGGACACCGACGCCCGCCAGGGTCGGTGTCTTCATTAGTTTTCCGATGGTTTGTTTCTCCGTTTGCACGGCGATTCACATCGTCTTGCTTTGTCACCAAAGCGGAAATGGTATCGGCATTCCCAATCTGCATTTCCAGGCCTGCCAGAGTCGCGAGGGGTTCGGTTTGTTGGTTTGTATGTTGAGCGCGAGCGATCGCGAAATCGATAGTGTTGCGTGTCGCTTGAACGAAGTGCAGCAATTTCGAGTGTTAACTTCTCCATTTGTTTCGATAATAAATCGAGATGCGAATTCGCGATGTTTTGAGAGCAGCTAGGTGTAGCGAGTGATGCGACGGTAGCGGGTTCGGAATTTTCCAGCATCTTGTCCGCCATTTCTGCTAATGTATCCAGGGATGTTTCTGTGCTCAAAGAGAGAACGGTTCGTACGTGTGATGGAAGCTGATTCATCCACATAATCTTGAGGCCATCGTCGAGGATCATGTTGCCTCCCAGATCACGCATTCTTCTTAACAGCTGCGTTGATTTCTGTTCACCAAGTTCTAGGCCACTTATCAGCTTCTGGAATTGCTTCTTCGCCGATTCTTCATAAACCGTTAGCAGTCGTTTTTTTAGCGCATTGTATTTACCGGTCTCTGGTGGGTTCAGTACAATGTCGCTGACCTGCTGAACATCGGTGGCTTGGAGAACGCCCAAAACGTATCGAAATTTCTGATCATCACCAGTTTTCAATGGTTCAATAATAGCTTCAAACTGTGCGAACCACAGACGAGGTTGTTCACGCCAAAATGGTAAAATGCGGGATTGCACGGAGATACCAGCGAGGTCGTAGGATCCTGACGGTGCGGATGGTCCAGGTGAGTCCTGTTCTTTTATTCCGGTCATTTTAATCGTCGGGGTCACCAATTGTGGGGCTCTGATGGTAGCGAGAATGAAACAAGTGTCGATGTCTAATGACTTCATTTATTTACAAAAGCCCTACTTATATACTATCGCAATTATTTTATTATTTATTCGTCGGGTGGGTCGAGATGCTTGAATGAAAATCCACCCGCGGTATTCTCAATGAGTAGTGCGAGAGGGACGACGTAAGTTCCTCCGTCTCGTTCTCGCACTTACATTAATATGGGCGCGCTGCGGAAGCGCCGCTCAGATGAACGCGGCAGCCGTCGGATGTGCATGCCCATATGTATTGTGATTGGTGGATTTAATTTGGTGAAGTATTCTGATTGGTCAAATTAAAATGTTTTGGAATTGTAAATAATTCTATTTTCCATTCCGTCAATTTAAAAACAAAGTAAACCATAGACACATATTTTGTAATTTTCTTGTTTCCCGCTCGTTTGTTGTTCTTTACTTCGTTCGTTCGTTTGTAAGTTTTTTCGCTTAGTTTTGCATTTCATTTGAAACCTAGTCGTAGAAAAAGTATTGTATGCAACGGTGTATAACTAAGTCAAAAAATACTCGTGGCGCTTACCTTTACGATGTTCGCCTTCGGCTCACATCGTAACACACGCCACTCATATATTTTGACCTCTCTTATACAACTATTGCATAAACTACTATTATCTACTCTCATATCTTAAAGTTGAAAACGAATTTATATTGGCATACTTTGTAAACACAATACCGAATTTTTAAAAAATCACTATATAACATTATTTATCTAACAAAATAACACGTAACAGCGACACGTCTCGTAATAATTATTACGAGTAAGTAAATGAATGAAAATATCATTGACATTGACATTGATGTTTTTAAACTTGTGATCCAGCCTACTTCGTCATTATGTTAAGACCATGTAGGTAATATTATTTTATTATTTTATCTTATCTAAAAAGACACTTAAAAAACTTGTCTCATCACTAATCTGTCAAGTGATAACTAATGAAAGGGGGGTAAAAGAAAATGATGACTATAGCACCTATTATGAAAAACAACGGTATGGATAAAACAAAATGGAGAGATTAATGTTATGTGGGAGGTAATAAAAACCCTAACCCCCTTACTAATAAACGTTGAGTAACGGTGGTATAGCTATGCAAAGTTTTGTCCTTATATGTCAAATTCAAATGTCACTATGACAGATAAGGACAATACATTGTATAGCTATACCACCGTTAATCAACATTTAATAGTAAGTGGGTAAGACTTACTCGAGCTGATCTAGAAGGCGTTTTTAAGGTATTAGTATTCATGCGGGAATTTAAAAAGTATTCACTAGATCTATTATCAGCCGCAGCCAGAAAAGAAAACTATTCAAATTAATCTATAGATACTCGGGGAGCACAACGATTGCGTGTTTTAATATACATACAGCGACATCTATCGGTAGATATCATAACTACAGTTCTGTCGTCCTAAGACAATACGCAGTAACTAACATGAACCTTCTGTGGTAATATCAACCTTATTGCTATCGGTATAGAATTGAATCTGCTTTGGTGATTGAATTTAAGATATTGCTTATTCGCTTAGGAGGGCAGAGTTACTATTGCGATGTACCTTATTAATAAAATTTAATGAAGTCTAATATACGCAAAGTGCTCTTTTGTTCATTTTAATTATTTTTGACACGTCGTTCAATTTTACTCCAATAAGTATGTGAAGCGAAACGCAAAATTTCCGTGAGTTCCGAGTAACATTAAACATTTTTGTACCTCGCGCGGATTGGAAAATAACTTGAAGTTGATGTGATGAGTTCAATGACGAAAATTTAAAATTTTAATATCCGAAGAAAATGGAAATGAATGCCCAAACCATCAAGCGCCGCAAATATTCATCTTTATTAAATAATTACGAATTTATGGCGCTTGCAGTAGAGACTATGGGACCTTGGTCAGCCGATATGAAAAGTTTTATAAAGGCCCTATCATCCCGGCTCATAGACGCCTCCGGAGATCCTAGAGCTGGTTCTTACCTCTCCCAAAGGATTGGGCTAGCTATCCAGAGAGGTAATGCAGCCAGTGTTATAGGGACTATGCCGCGCGCGGACCTGCTAGAGGGGGTATTCTTTTTGTAGTGGTGATTTTTATTTTAATCTTTAATTTTTCAGTAGCTTAGTTTTATTTTAATTAAAATAAGTTTAGTTTTTAACTTTGAATTGTAGATACGATTGTATTGTAGTATTACAATAAAATTGTTGTTATTAAGAAAATGGTAAAAAGACAATATTCAATATACAATATTTTTAGACATGGCAACATATGAAGTCAGCTGCAAAAATTCTAGAATTATACTGACCTAATACAATTTTGTTACTTTCGACTTCGAGACATTACATAATATTAATTACTATAGAGACCTAACTCGAAATCCAAAATTTGTGAATTAGATCACTATAAATCTAAAGATGCGATTTATTTATCGATGTTTTCTTTTTTCAGACAACAACGCCTCCCTGGCTCCTAACTACGAGATCTCGGAAGCCTGGTTCAACCAGAAAGTGGCTGAGCTGGTCTTGCGTTACAACTACACGCTGAACCCTCGCGGCGTGTATGATGCCATCCGGTACATGTACACGTACCATCCAGAGCCACACAACGTTAGTGCCATCCGCGATCAGTACATACACGTAAGTACATTATTTTTTTAGGGTGGGGCCATTAATATGCCTAAACAGTCCGTCTGTCCGTACTAACTTTAAACAGCTGTATCTTTTAAACCGTAATAGATAGCGGATTAACTTTTTTTCAGAATATGTGTTATTAAAAATCCTTTCTGGCTTTTTTTTTATAATTATTCGTTTTGAACAACCATTTAAAAAAAAAAGATAAAAGACATTTATTCAGTAAGTAGGCCGTACGGGCACTTTTACACGTCAAGACGCTTCCCAAGAGGAGACACTGCTGAGAAGAAACGCCGCAAGAAATTCAGCAGTCAGTCATTTTTTAAACTTATTACAATGGTACTCTTAATCTAGCATTATATAAAGCAATAACTATTAAATTCAAAATAATATCAAATAACATGCGTAGATCAGCAGCAAAACATGCCAAAAATGTTACGTGAGAGATAAAGGAAGAAAAAGGAGTTTTTTTTTATCTAAAACTCACCTACTTATATTTGTTTATAACTTATAACACGGTGCAAGATGACCACATAAAAGTTTCGATACGTTTTCCTACATCAATGGTGTCCCCTAGACAAGATAAAGCTTTTGCAATTGATCAAATTATTATTGACTATGTTTCGGGTTTAGACCATGCATTTTTGTCTGTTAGATAGTCCTCGATCCTATGATACGCTTTAAATATTAACGACTTTTTCAAGTAATTCTTTGTATTTATAACGATTTAAAGTTAGTATGGTAGTATGTTATACCTTATTATTTATTCAAATGAATACTCTTCTCCCACAGCTCCTCTCCGACTTCCTATATCGCGCGCCAACGGACAAAATGATCAAGCTACTCCTTGAGCAAAACGTCCCAGTCTACATGTACGTCCTAAACACCACAGTGGAGTCCTTCCGTTGGCCCACATGGAGGCAGTACGGCCACGACACCGAGCACTACTTCCTAACAGGCGCTCCTTTCATGGACCAGGAGTTCTTTCCGAACAAGCAAAGGATAGACCGGCAGGCGTGGACGCCCAATGACAGGAACATGAGCCATTTCTTTATGAAGGCGTATTCGGATTTTGCGAGGTTTGGGTGAGTGTTGCAATTTGTTGAATTTATAGATTACTACTTTTTGCCGGTCTAAGAGGCCCGATTTGACAGCTGTCATCTTAGTACAAAATATGTATTTGAGGTTATATTTTGTACGGCTGTGACAGTTGTCAAATCGGGCTTCATAGAACGGCAAAACTGTTCATAACTCATTTTATACACAAAAATGGATTTGGATTTATTCCAACAAGAACAAAAAAATTATCTTTAAACTGTAGTTACGCAAAAGTGTCATAGATGGCGTTACCTGCCCTCATTTTTCCACAAACACAAGGTAATTGAAATGAAAATTAAACTTTTGTTGTCCATAAGTAATCATTAATATCTGGACTAAAATGTCCATAATGTTGTAAATGTTTCAAAATACGTTGTACAAACTCATTGATTATTATTTAAATGCACACTACACAATATTAAGGCATTACTTGCTAGGCTTAGCAATAGGCCTAGAAGTAATTATTGCAATAGTTTTATTAAATATATCTGAACAATTATAAAAGCAAGTAAGTCAAATCAAAATAAAGAATTTCCCTATAAACATTAGTTACGGAAGAGCTTCATAGATGGCGTTAGGTGTCCTGATTTTTTACGTTAAAATAAACTTCTAGGATATTTCCCGTGGAGCTATCGTCTTGAATATTTGCATCGAAGTTGATTTTGCGAAAATTATGAAAGCAAGTTAATTTAAAATTAGGAGTTTCCCTGTAAACCTTAGTAACACAATACATTCATAGATGGCGTTAGCTGTCCTGATTTTTTACATCAAAATATACTTATAGGATATTTCCCGTGGAGTTATTATCTTGAATATTTAAATTAAAGACGATTTTTTGAAAATGAACAGCAAACATGTCTGAAAATTATAAAAACAAGTGAATTAATCTCAAAGTAGGAATTCCCTTTTAAACCTTAGTTACGCAATAGATTCATAGGTGGCGTTAGGTGTCCTGGTTTTTATACGTTAAAATAAACTTCTAGGGTATTTCCCGTACAGCTGTCTATCGTCTTAAATATTTGCATCGAAGTTGATTTTGCGTTTTTTTTTTAAAGCAAATTACTTTACACACACTTTACACTTTACACCTTACTTTATTTTGAATACAAAATAAAGTAAGGAATTTTCCTTTAATCCTTAGTAACGCCATCATAATCTACGAATTACATTATAATCTACTTATTTCCCGTGGTTTCTTGAATACTACATTTTGCAAAAATTATGAAAGCGTATATACCCGAAAATTATAAAAACAACTGAATTCACTTGCTTTGATAATTTTCGGGTATTTATATTCTTTGCATTATATTTTTTTAAATCTAGTATTCAAGAAGCCACGGGACATATCCTATAAGTATATTTTAATGTAAAAATCAGGACAGCTAACGCCATCTATGAATCTATTGTGTTACTAAGGATTAAAGGGAAATTTCTGTACTTTATTTTGAATTTACTTGCTTTTATAATTTTCACAAAATCTACTTCGATGCAAATATTCAAGACGATAGCTCCACGGGAATATCCTATGGTAATTTTAAGGTACAAAATCAGGACAGCTAACGCCATCTATGAATCTACTGTGTTACTACGGTTAAAAAGGAGATTCCTGATCCTTTGAAAATTATTTAACCTCTTTTTAGAGTTGGTAATTCTGTAGCTCTGCCTAGCCCTATCTGGGAATGAAAACGTGAGTTTATTTATGTATTTAAAATGCAAACTCAAATAATCTTTTCAGCAATCCAACTCGCTCTCGCATCCTCGGCGTATACTTCGAGCAAGCCGCCGCCGGCCAGTTGCGCTACCTCAACCTGAACACGACGTTCAACTCGACCATCCAGCTCAACTACCGGCAGACGGAGCTGGCCTTCTGGACCGTGTACCTGCCCAGCGTCGTGGGGAGATTCGTGCCCACGTATCCGCCGATCACTGAGGTAAATGGAATGTGCATGGATTTTATAAATCGCATTTTTGAACAAAATATGAAATTACCGTCGAAGGGATCATCAAAAAAGAAATTAAAATTAAGTTGAATTAATATCAGGGGACAATGTCACACCAATTGACCTAGTCCCAAACTAAGCTCAAGGCTTGTATTATGGGTACTAGACAACGTTATAAATACTTACATACTTAGAGAAATATATACTTAAATATATAGAAAACATCCATGACTCAGGAACAAATATTCGCGCTCATCACACTAATATCTGCCGTTACCGGGATTTGAACCCAGGACCGCTAGCTTCGCAGGTAGGGTCACTACCAACTAGGCTAGCGCGTCGTCAAATTGACTATGAAATACGGATGATAGAAGCATTTTATTTGCTAAATAGACAGTGATTACACAGTGAGATATGATGTGCACTGTGACGTCATATAACAAGTCGGCCAGACTCCATGTTAAATTCGGTTTTGCTAGAAAGACAGGATAGATACGAACAAATCTTTAGTACACGATACATACTTAGAAAATCTCAAAATTAACGTCAAACTTGAACTTTATAATGATCCCGTCAATTTATAGTAAAGATCAGAGAGAGAAGTGGACTAAAAGAAGATTGTAGTGACTTTTCGATTTGTGAAGACTGTACTTTTTCGAATCAAATCGGAGAAATATCGGAAAAGGGCCGAATCGAATAAGTACCCGAAACCGACATGCATGCAATTCGATTTATAAATGTGGAAGAAGCGGAAAGAGATTTTTCAGAATCTTAGCAGGTGGAAAGAAGTGGTGTCCGCCTACCCCTCTACACGGAAACAGGCGTGATTTAATTTATTTATTTTTATCATGGCAACAAACAGTCATTACATGAACAGATGTTGCAGTCAAGAAGGAAACGTCCCAATAATTGTCATCTTTAATCTTTCTCTAAATATGTACGTATCTTTGTATGTGTGTTTTTATGTATACATGTGTAATTCGTAGTATTGGTGGGAGCCGAAGCAGCCGCTTCAGATAGCCTTCTGGTCGGTGTCGACGCTCTGTCTCCTGCTGCTCGTGCTGTTGGTCGTGTGCTGCATGCTGTGGCGGAACGCTAAAAGGTACGTTAGTATAGAACGTATAGGTCCACATCTCGTTAGGAATAGTTAGCAAATACGACCAAATCGCTTTGTGACTACATATCGAAAAGTCCGAGTTGAAAAAATTACCACTTCGTTTGCGTTACAAATACAAAAATATTTATTTGCTTAAAAACCCCCAAACTAGACTGAGCCGGTATCTTAGGACCCTGGAGTGCAATACGACGGGGTGGGGTTAGGTTCGTTAGGTAACTTCAAATGCCCGAAGGTAGATGAAAGTTTCTAAAATGATGATTTGGTCAAAAGGCAGGATACCTGGACAGGATACTGGAGTTTCTTGCGGCGCTTCTTCTCCGCAATGATGGTCTTGTCCGAAGCGCTGGTAGACTCACCCTATATTACCAACGTGTAAAAGAGCCCTCATGTGGCCTATTTACTGAATAAATATTTTAAATTTTGAATTTTGACCCATTGTTCATATGGTCGTGGTTGCGCGCGAATCTAACGACAAAACGCGGCTACCTGCAGCAAGCGCGGACGACTCCCGCAGCCTGTGTCTCGGGCGCGGCTACTCAAACCCTCAATTTGCGCCGATGCTAGACGAAATGTATCAAGAAAACTCGACCGCAGCTTGTGGCGGCCACAAGAGCCTTCGATATGCGGCAGCTCTATCTGTTCGCGTTCTGCATTTTGGGAACGAGTAATAAAAGACAGAAATCATGAACTTCAAAGCTTAGTTCCAATTTCGGTCTATTAGGTACATATTGTTTTTACGAATCATGCTTTATAGGGTGGTGGAACCAGTAATGGACAAGGCACCAACAATGGACACTTGATTCTTATTTTAAACAAGATAAGGGTTATTTATTTGTTTTGTAACAATCAGTTTAATAATAATAATAATAAAAATATTTATTCAGTAACTTAAATTAGGTTACAGTATCTGTGCTGGTGCCTCTTTTTAAGTATTCTAGATACTTGTATTAAGAGAACACCGCTCTTCCACATGTTTTGACTTACAATTTTAGCTTAGGTGGTAGTATAGCTTAAATATAAGTTTAAAATTAAAAGTAAATATTGTGTGTGTGTGTGTGTTTGTGGTGCGTGTGTGTGTGTGTGTGTGTGTGTGTGTGTGTGTGTGTGTGTGTGTGTGTGTGTGTGTGTGTGTGTGTGTGTGTGTGTGTGTGTGTCTGTGTGTGTCACATTCAACATACGGGTTTCTGGAGTAGATTTTCAATATCAAAATAACTTTTGGTTTTTAACCATTTTGTTAAGTTTCTTTTACATTCATATGTGGTACAGGAGTAAATATCTATGTGCTTATTTATAAGATTATACAGATTGGCAGATTGTGCTGCTTGTTGTCGCCTTGCAAATGCAGATTTCACTGTCGGAGTGTGGATTACTTTAGCCCTTTTCCTACGTGTTAAAGTGGTTTCCGGTGTGTATGTGGTTGCCTTGTGTGTTTTTAGGATTAGCATTAATATATACAATTTCCTCACAGATAACAAGTCGGAGAGTATATAAAGTTCGTTTGTGGGAAATCTGTACGGCTTTTGATACATTACTTTTAGAAGTGCCCTTTGAGCTCTCTCAAGCTCAAGAAACTTGGTCTTTGTTGAACCACCCCATATAGGGATACAGTATGTGAGGACTGACTGAGCTAGCGATACATATACTTTATTTAACATTGCTTTCGTAACTACGTGCCTAAGATTTTTAAAAATATAAATAAGTTTGCGGATTCTATTCATAATACTCTCAGTATGCAAGTGCCAGGTAAGACGCTGATCAACCATAACTCCGAGGTACCTAGTGGATTCTACCTTCTCGATGGCAGGGCAGGAACAGGTTTGCATGTTGCGACAAGTATGGATTCTGATCGTGAACTCAGTATCTGGCTGCGTACGATTATAGTTGGTAAAGCAAACGTAGTTAGTCTTGCCTGTGTTAAGGGTAAGTAAGTTTCTTTGTAACCATGCAGCAATCTTGGAAAGGCCAAGTTCCGCAGATAAGCGCACTTCTTCCCACGTGTCCCCTGAGAATACCACAGCAGTGTCATCAGCATATGTGAAGACTGTACCCGCGTCAATATGCATGTTACATAGCTGGTTTATGTAGATCAGGAAGAGTGTGGGGCCTAGAACACTACCTTGAGGTACTCCATAAGATATAGCGCGGTCGTCACTGACGTGAATTCCCAATTTGACCTTTTGTGTCCTGTTTTGGAGATAGTTATCAAGGAGACTCAAAGAAGCACCTCTCATACCAATATTCTCCAAGGTCTGAACAAGGATTGGAACAGAGACGGTATCAAATGCCTTTTTGAGGTCTAGAAATACTGACAAACACTTTTTATTACTATCTACTTTACTAATTATTAGCGAGGAAAGAGCAGTGATAGCATCTTCTGTCGAGATGCCACTTCTAAATCCGTATTGTGCCTTTGATAGCAGATTAAATTTATTTAAGTAATTGATCAGCCTACTGTTTATCAGTTTTTCCAGAATTTTAGAAATGGAGGGTAACACCGATATAGGCCTATAATTCGAGACGTCATCTTTGCTCCCACCCTTGTACACGGGAGTTATAACGGCTTGTTTTAGAACATCAGGAAAGACCCCCTGGTCAAAGCATAGATTTGCTAAGTGCGATATTATTGGGACTACAATATTACTGGCTACTTTTAAGAATTGAGTTGGGATATTGTCCCAACCAGGAGCACTACTCGATTTCAGGTTTGATAAAACCGAAAATACCTCACTTGGATCTGTGTCAAAAAGAACAAATGAGTTCACAACAGGGCCACCTGGGGTCGATCTATCATGTGCGGTATTAGTTGTTGGGTTAATAGGAATAACTTCAGCGAGGGATTTGCCGATGTCAGAGAAGTACTGGTTTACAGCGTTGACTGAATCCTTAGGTGAGCTTCTAATGTCCAATAATTCAGTACCTTCATTCCTATCCAGCCCCCGATTAGTTACCCTATTTATGGCTTTCCAAAGGGTTTTAGGATTTCTACTGCCTTTAACTATTTGTTCCCTATCATATTTTCTTTTTAGTTTTTAGATTAGGCTATTACAAAAATTGCGATATCTTTTATAAGTAATTTTTAGAACAGTATTATCTGGATTATTCCGAACGCTTTTCTGCATATAATTTCTATTTCTGATACATCTCAAAATTCCCGGTGTAATCCAGGGTTTGAGGATACGGTTACACCTGGGGAGCAAGGTGACAATAGTACTTTCTGTGAGACATCTTCTAATTTTATCAATAAATATTTCGGTTAGTTTATTAGAATCATTCAAGGTAAATAATTCTGCTAGATTTTCTTTTAAGAGAATACTAAGTGCCTTTTCAAAATTTATACTAATTTTTGTTTTTTTACAGCTTTTTGGAATAGTTGTTCTACCAATTTTGAGTAGTATCATCGCATGATCAGTAATCGTTGTATCTAAGACTAGAATCTTCGCATTCGAGCCATTCTTATCAAGTTTCAGCATAAAATGGTCAAGGCATGCCCCTTCCCGAGTCGGGAGAACGTGGCCAGGTAAAAATCCATGCGTTGCCATCATATTTAGATAATTTAATCTGTTTGCTTGTTCAAATGATTGTTCATTGATTTTACTTGCTATATTAATATTAATATCACCAATTTAGGATCGTATGAAATTTGAATTAAGAGTGAAGTGTCCATTACTGGTGCCTGTCAGCTATAGTCTATACTTTTAGGCATTTAAAAAAATGTGAACGAAACAACCACGTGATATACTTCGTCAGCCAATAGAAACAGACAGTGTTCTTCTTCTATTGGCTGATGTCAAAATCATCGTACGTCAATGTTCGATAAAACACTTTTGATTGGCTGTTTAACAATGTCACGTGGTTTGGAATGTTTAAATTTTTTTAAATACCTAAAAGTATACACTATAAAAGTGTCCATCATTTGTGCCGTCACCCTAATGTTGAATTTAAACAAATTGGATCCGAAATTCTTTACTTATACTATGATGTGTAATATTCTAATCTATTATACTGTTATTATTCCACACAGGGCTGTACCTCCTAAATGGAAATTGTTACCGGCCATGTAGGTGTAACTCTTGTATCTGTTATTGATGTTGTGGCTTTGTTTTATTTGCAAATATTTTTTAATCTCTCAACAACCGCTAAGCGCTCGTTGTATATTACCAGTAATATTTCTTTTGCACTTTTTAATTATTTGTTTTGAACAGATGGCTTGGTTTGACGAATATAAGCACATTTTTACATCTGTCCGTATGTACAAATTAGTTTACTTGGTTGTTTTTTTTGGTGGATACCTTAAAATACTCGTAAGTTTGGTAATTTCGAACCTTAGTAAGGAAAAGACAGCCCCACTTGACAGGAAGATTTTTCTAAGTGGGGTTTGAATCTACCACCAAGGCAATGAAGTTCAATAACGTTTGTTCAACAATTTAAAGTTGGTTAGCAACAGTTGTTTTTAAAGCATGCTTTTTGTTAACTTGTTTGTGTAAAAAATGGATCGTGATGCCAATTTCAATCTGCCAGCGCTGTTATTTTGTTACTTCTATGCCGAGCTATATCTTAGTAAGGTTCAACGTCCTAAATTGACTTTTGACTCTAGTTGAATGACACAAGATTTTTTGTTCTAACGAAATTTGACGTGGGCCTTACGAAGATATTTGTGTTACTAACCTTAACTATTGGATGGTGACTTTAGGGAGACGGATCGCTTCTACGACGGCGACATATTCATGGTGCCCGAGGTGGAGGAGAGCGGCATCGACAACACGACGCGGTCGCGCGACAACATCTACGAGTACCGCGACGTGCCGGTCAAGAAGCCGCACACGCCGCCCACGCTCAGCAGAGCCGTGAGTTCTCTCTCTCTCTCTCTCTCTCTCTCTCTCTCTCTCTCTCTCTCTCTCTCTCTCTCTCTCTCTCTCTCTCTCTCTCTCTCTCTCTCTCTCTCTCTCTCTCTCTCTCTCTCTCTCTCTCTCTCTCTCTCTCTCTCTCTCTCTCTCTCTCTCTCTCTCTCTCTCTATCTCTCTCTCTCTATTTCTCTCTCTCTCTCTATTTCTCTCTCTCTCTCTCTCTCTCTATCTATTTCTCTCTCTCTCTCTCTCTGTTCATCTGTATACGGTGCCAAAGAAGATCATCAACTATAACACGAGCAAAAACATGTGCTACAAATATAATAATAATAATGTCAACACAGTAACTATGTCCCAAAATTTTCAGGGGTGTCCCAAAACTCAACGATAATCCGCCAAGGGGCTGATAGAGCAGCTAAAAAGCTATCGATTTAACACCTATGTATGTTCAGCGATTTTCGCTAGTTTCGGAGATATTGATCATTTTAATCTGAAATTTTGTAATTTTCCCTTATGCCCATGTCACGAAAAATCATTAATTTCGTTATGTATTTCATAAGTTTTTCAGTGGTTCTTACATAATTATAATCATTACGAATTGGCGAAGTTTTTAAACCTATTTGCCCGTTTATTTTATCAGTATTTTTTTAAGTAATAACCTAAAGTTGTTTTTTTCATATAAAGTGAAAAGCAACCACTGGGACACCTAGTATGGAGAAACAAACTTTATGTTATTACTTAAAAAAAATACTGATAAAATAAACGGGCAAATAGGTTTAAAAACTTCGCCAATTCGTAATGATTATAATTATGTAAGATACCACTGAAAAACTTATGAAATACATAACGAAATTAATGATTTTTCGTGACATGGGCATAAGGGAAAATTACAAAATTTCAGATTAAAATGATCAATATCTCCGAAACTAGCGAAAATCGCTGAACATACATAGGTGTTAAATCGATAGCTTTTTAGCTGCTCTATCAGCCCTTGGCGGATTATCGTTGAGTTTTGGGACACCCTGTATATAGGAAACAACGAACTCCCTTTACAAACACTTTGAGTAAAGTTGGATAGACTTGTATAAGAACATAATAATATGAGACCGAATGAGAGAGGAGACCCGGAGGTATTTTTAAGAACTATTGCACTAAGCTTAATTGTGCATTTTAATTTGTGTTGTTCCATGCCTCAAAAGAGTTCTAGAAGAAGAAAAAAGGTACGGTTGAAATGATTTTTAATTTGAATTATTTGTTTATTGTTAACAAAACTACTAAGCGACACTCTATTCTACTATCGTAGAGGTGCGTTAGTTGTTTTGTTTATAATATTTTTTAAGTTTCGAATTTAGATATTCATCAGGACGAAGCTGGATTTTTTTTATTATTCAACCTGCTTTGCAAGCAACTAATAAAAAAATATGTGACGTTTGTTTCTCAGTTAAGTATACATAAACATCCACACGCGTTAGTTTGGACGAGACTGGATGAAAATTTACACACAGGGATACTTTCTGATTTGAAACTAAATATTTTTGATTCTATAATATTCAAGCCCGCGAAATACAGATGAGAATAATGAATAAAATTAGATTATTTTTAGTGGTACGGTTTACGTTAATTTGAGACCTATTTCAAGAAAAATATGCTTGATGTCATTAATGTCATCAGAGATGTCAAGTCAATTGTACCTTCTCGGAAACACAACCTTATTGTTGTAGAATGTCAGATTGACTTTGGACCTAAAGTGGGTACCAAATTCAATCTCGTCACTGTACAGTCACGAGATTTAACTTGGTACCTACTTTAGGTCCAAAGTCAATCTGACATTCTACAACAATAAGGTTAAGTTTCCTAAAAGTTAGTGACTTGACATCTCTAATGGCATTGACGACTTCAAGCATATTTTTCTTGAAATCGGTCCCAAATTAACGCTCGTGACCGTACCTTCTCAGCATTTGAAATACAGTGTGTTACCAGCACCCAGGCTTTTTTTTAAAGTAGGTTAAAATAACGTATATCTGTAACGTAACTATGACATTAATTTAATTAATAAACAACTTTTCAGGCTTTGTTAACTTTCTAACAAAATGTTAATTGCCAGCAATGTAAAGCACAGCAATTTGACAAGTGTAAATGACAGTCGACGGCTATTTTGATTTTTATCATTTGCCTCCGTACCACGACATGCCCTGTACCAAGCA
Organism: Acleris laterana; assembly: GCA_963966035.1. NCBI lineage: Eukaryota > Metazoa > Arthropoda > Insecta > Lepidoptera > Tortricidae > Acleris > Acleris laterana. The sequence goes on from OZ014440.1 coordinate 3,291,256, forward strand.
ACAGCGATACTGATAACGATGAACACGCAGCTCATGCACTACATTAAAAATGGACAGTATCTAAGAAAATTAATTGTGAAGTTATTTTAATTATTTTTTAATTGATAATACTTGCAAACAATTGCTAAAGCAACGTATTATCGGCAGTTTTAATAAATGCCCGCATGCCGGTAACACACTGTATATGATGTTTATGATTATCTGTCCACAGACAAGCCAGCCCACGACGCTGGCGTCCCGGCCGCCGTCGTCGGCGTCGAGCGGCTCGGCCCTCTCGCTCAAGGACGGCGCCGTCTCCCTCGCGCCCGACCCGCGCCCGCCGCCGCTGCCGCGCGCGCGCTCGCGCACGCAGATGGTCCGGGGAGTGCCGCAGACCACCGTCTAACTACCAACACCACTCTACAGTCAACGTCATATCGTTCATTGACAAGGGGCGGAATTTTCATAGCAAAAAACAAACATCAAGAGGGATTGACCATTGTGTTTTATCGACTATCGATGATTAATTGTCACTTCGCACGACTTGTTTTTGATATGCTTTATAGAGTACCAAAAAAAAATTTACGTGTGTATAAAGGTTAACAAAATAATTAATTAATAAAACAGTAACTAGTTATATTTTGTTACAATTTAAATATAAAACCAAAACGGAAATGCTACACAGTATAACTAACAGTAGACTAATCTTCATCCACAATAACAGCATCGAAATCTCTACCACTTATTATATTTTCTTCATCTTCTCTGTAGTAATAAAGAATCGTCTATATTTTCTTTACCTTGTCATCATTTCAAAAGGCCGTGTTTTCGTTGTAGATCCATTTAATTTATACACAGGAGTATTTTTTTGCTTAAAATCGGTATAATCGCGAATTTTGTTATAGTCCGGAATCCTATCTAGTAAAATCGATAACTGGAATAGTCGATAAAACATAATGGTCAATCCCTCTTGACGTTTGAATTTTGCTATGAAAATTCCACCCCTTGTTCATTGAATACAAAACGGACACAATCCGAAATGAGTCAGTGTTGCATTTTAAAATTAGAAGCGGTTGGAGAACGATTTTTAATGGAATAGCAAATTATTTTGGAATGTGTCCGTTTTGTATTCAATGAGCGATATATAAGGTAACATTGAAACTGCTAAGATAATTTGGTACACCATACAATTAACATGGTGTCCGGAACTATTTGACCACTTTGAATGTAACCCTACATACAACAATGACTGTTCCATTTTTTCAAGGCTCCCTCGGGAACTGTCCAATTTTCCGGGATAAAAAGTAGCCTATGTCCTATTCCAGACTATAATCTATCTTTGTGTTAAATTTCATTCAGATCCTTTCAGCGGTTCATCTAAACTTATTTGTAATATTATTTTACGCAATAAGGCGGACTGAAATAAGGCAAAATGCTGTTAGCCTATTATAGCAGTATTAGAGAGGGGAGAATTACTTTACATCAAATTATTATCTCATTCATTTGGATAAAAAGCGTTAAGACAGTGATAAAACAGATAAATATGCGACCTGTCAGATTGTAAGATATATATTTATACTATAAAGGAATACGTAGAAACGTATCTCACATAATCTACATCGATATCGAAGTTTTAGCGCGGGGTATTTTAGTATTTTAGAGTACAACCTAGTACCTAATCAATCATGTTAATGATGGCACTATTTTTTTATTATTTTAACCCTTAATGTGCCTGAGAATTGAAACACCATAATGAAATAAGAAACTCATTTTTTACACATACTTAAATATGTTATGTTCTATGTATTTTTCCATGCTTTAAAAACGCTGACTACCACCGTTATTATATTAGTATTAGGTCAAGTTTCTGACAACGTGAACCAGTGCGTATTTAGACAGTTAAGGTGCGACCCAACCGCTGCGTAAAATACAGTTTCGTTGCGTAAACAAAAGACGGGGTCATAGTAACAACATGGCGCCATTTTAGACTGCACCGAGCAAACGTCGAGCGTCCAGTGGCGCCCTCATTACTTTTACTGTGTTTTCTAATTAACTAAAGAATTTCCTTGCAATCAGACGATACGTTTTTGTAGCGCAAGTATAAACACAATTTATGGTATACGTAACAAACTTTAATAACAATTACCCTTTGAGTAGTCAGCTTAACGGGAAAAGGTGGCCACTTTTTTCCGTTAAGTTGATAACTCGAAGGTGAATTGTTATAATCACTATACCCTATACCCTTTCATTTGTAGTACAAAAACCGACCAACCAAATTCAAGACAATACTTAAGTTTATTAGAAAACACAACAATACTAATGAGGGCGCCACAGTACATCCGGCGTACGCTCGACGCAGTCTTAAGCAGCGGTGCCGTCGCACCTTATAGGAAATGTAAACATATTTGTAGGGAAATTGAAAAAATAACGTATCAACGTAAAACCCTGACGCGATGACAGGCACATCACCATTTTTATTTCTTAATTTGGTAGGTTGTCAGAGTATCAAGTCGATTCTGAAGAGTCGACGTTTTTGTCATGTCACAGTGACAGGTAATGAATAACCAGCCTAGTTTTTGTTTCATTTCCTCACAAGGAATACTTAAACTTAGCTGATGTAAAGTATTTCTTACAGTCAGGATTTTATGCTAGCATTATATACTTTAATTGCGAGAGGGTTCTACGCTCTTACGTTAACATTGCATTCCGCAGCTAATTTGGCTGCTATTTCCCGTCTATCCCACTAGACCCATTATGGGACAACTGAGACTTTTTCCAGTGGTCCCATGGGACTAGACATACGTACATACATACATACATAAACTCACGCCTTTATTCCCAGAGTGGGGTAGGCAGAGCTACAGAATTACCAACAACTCTAAAAACTTGTGGATCATTCTGTAACCACATTTTGCACACTTAAGATATTTGGGACTAGTTGCACTAATATTTATATTTTATGTTACTCCTACAGGTCCCATTACCGTCATCACCGTATGAGTGAAGTTTAAAAATTAGGAACACTTTTAGACAGAAATCAATTGGATAGTGTCGACGGAGCGCCGCTATAGCGGAGCTCCCTTTTCTGGGTGGTCTGACCCTTCGGGCCTGCTGCAAAAGTAACATAACGTAAACCTACCTGGGACTACTGGGACGATATTGTTTCAGTTGTCCAATGGGGACTAGTGGGATAGACGTGTGTTGTTATTTCATAGTACATTATATTTTATAGACTGAATGATATGAAGTAAATGAACAATATTTTAATGAGTTTTATAACTCGATGTCATACTTAAAGACTTAAAGTAGGATATTTAAAAATACTATAAAAACACGACGGTTTATTCTAAAATCTAGAAATATTTACACCACTTATAGAAATATTTTAAGTACACCATTTTTTTATATATTTTATTTCACTCCCCTATTTTAAACGGGCTAGTGCTTTTAAATAAGTTACCTTATAAGTATGATAACAAAAGCTATTTTACAATTACCTTGTAAATGTAATGCACTGTAGTAGATACTAAGTAGATAATATTTATAATACTTTTATACTTAAGACATTTTTGTAATTAACATAAGTTGAAACGTTTGTGATCGTCTGTCCGTCCATAAATTGTGCAATCGAGTGAGTTTGTAATGTGCCTTTAAAGGTATTTAGTTATTTATTGTGAAATTAACGAAAACTGCCTAGTTTATTTGATTTAAAACAAATAAAAGACGTATTATAAAGGAACAAAAACATGATTTATTTTATTTGTATCATACCCTGTTATCGATAAGTATCAAAATTATATCAAAATGTTGAATCGCTGTAGAACCTTGTCATAATCACAGCGTTAAGTCAATAAAATAAATTACGTCGAAATTAATCATTGGCTTTGCGCGACAAGGTTCTATGATGGCTAAAATTCGAATACTCACGATCCTATTAATGGTTGCCTTTATTGGATGTATATAAAGCATCCGCCACTCTAGCACTTATATACTGGCCAGAAACTTGCGTACCTACAGTAAAACAACTGATACCTATAGCTTACCGATGTACCTGCACAAATGACGATTTTTCGTAGCAGAGCTGCGTGGTTGTATTCTGTGCTATTATTGGTTATTAGTGACGCCATGTTGACGCGCGCCCGCGTTTCATTCAGTCGGCCATCAAACGTGCGTGAGATGGAAAAAATAGGCGCAATTTAATTAGCACCTTATAACTGTTACGTACAAGTCTGATCGTGGGTTTTAACCTTTTGAACGGCTTACGTCGATTACAAGATGCGTCACTCACACGCCAAAAATGTCTGCTATGCTATGCAAATTACAACTTAATTCAAACGAAACAAAGTCACTTTTAATCTTGGACTTGCGATGGCTGTAGCCGTCGTGGCGTTCAAAAGGTTAATCGTGCTTTCAGAAATCATTGGAATGGTTGCTCGTGTCTGCGCGAACGAAGATTTACGACACGTCATATATATTGTGTTCTACTGTACTGGGGGGTTATTATGACGTGGCTATGCCGTTTATTTTACGGTGAGCGTAAAGGACGGAGCTATAGCAGTGACATAAGTCTGTCCCTTTCTCTCAGCGTAAACTGAATTGCACAAGTACAGTGGCGTTCAGAATTGCATGGACAATTTATGAATGAATTCATTCATAAACTGTCCATGCAATTCTGAACGCCACTGTACGTCATAATAACCCCACTGGGGTTTCCTTCCTTTTACACAAGGTGAACAGAAAAAGGGGCTCGCCAATGTTGAACAGAGGCTCACCAATGTTGAACAGGGCTCACCAATTTTGAACAGGTGTCACCAATTTTGAACAGGTGTCCCCAATGTTGAACAATGTCTTACCAATATTGAACAGAGGCTCACCAATGTTGAACAGATGCTCACTAATTTTGAATAGAGGCTCACCAATATCGAGAATTCCCGAGAAGTCTCAATAAAAGCACATCTTTTGACATGACAGACCGTATTGTCAAATTGATGCAGATATATAGACATTTCATAATCAGTCGTCAACATCACTATAAAATTTCATACACATCTAGCAACACTATCTGTCCTACTATTCCGTGTTACTGGTAAAGATGGCGCGAGATTGTGTCCCTGTTATTAACATTTATTTAATACAATGCCAATTCTCGTAAAACTAAAATGTACCAGGAGCTCATAAGTCGCCTGTGTATGGACGTTATGATTTTGAAGGCGTGCAGCGGCAGACTTCAGGCAGCTGTTGCGCCGTGTACCGTGGCGAGCACGAGGGTCCGCAGATCAGCTTGGCCTCGTGAGAATTGATGGGCAGCAGGCGGCCCGGCCGCACCGTCAGGTCCACCACATAGTTGGCTCGCAGGAGGCCGGCGGGGAAGTTCTCTTCCTTGACTTCACGGTCTTCCTGTTAATGAAGACGAAATTGAATGAATGAACGAGAACAGTGCATGTACAGTGAAACGTTATTATTAATAAGTAATAGCTTTTGAACGACGTGGTAAGCGTGGTATTGAACCTGCCTGCAAAGCCAGTGGACAAGGGTCGTTTCCAAAAAGGTTTATATTTTTGTGAAAAGCGCGAGTATTTGTTCCTAAAAACTATGTAGAACTAGTTTGTACCTTGCGTAGCCTATCTGGGTTGTAAACGTACGTAGGTACATAACGCGTGATTTCCGCCTAGGCATACAAGGCATAGGTACAGGCGTGCGCGCTGGAGGGTCGCGGTCGGCGAGCAGCTTGTACAGGGTGTATAGTGGTACCGGGTCGGGCTCCGGCACGGCGATCTCGCACCAGGCGTGCGCGCTGGACCGGCGCTGCAGCGAGCAGGGCAGGCCCACGCGGTCGGCGAGCAGCTTGTACAGGGTGTATAGTGGTACCGGGTCGGGCTCCGGCACGGCGATCTCGCACCAGGCGTGCGCGCTGGACCGGCGCTGCAGCGAGCAGGGCAGGCCCACGCGGTCGGCGAGCAGCTTGTACAGGGTGTATAGTGGTACCGGGTCGGGCTCCGGCACGGCGATCTCGCACCAGGCGTGCGCGCTGGACCGGCGCTGCAGCGAGCAGGGCAGGCCCACGCGGTCGGCGAGCAGCTTGTACAGGGTGTATAGTGGTACCGGGTCGGGCTCCGGCACGGCGATCTCGCACCAGGCGTGCGCGCTGGACCGGCGCTGCAGCGAGCAGGGCAGGCCCACGCGGTCGGCGAGCAGCTTGTACAGGGTGTATAGTGGTACCGGGTCGGGCTCCGGCACGGCGATCTCGCACCAGGCGTGCGCGCTGGACCGGCGCTGCAGCGAGCAGGGCAGGCCCACGCGGTCGGCGAGCAGCTTGTACAGGGTGTATAGTGGTACCGGGTCGGGCTCCGGCACGGCGATCTCGCACCAGGCGTGCGCGCTGGACCGGCGCTGCAGCGAGCAGGGCAGGCCCACGCGGTCGGCGAGCAGCTTGTACAGGGTGTATAGTGGTACCGGGTCGGGCTCCGGCACGGCGATCTCGCACCAGGCGTGCGCGCTGGACCGGCGCTGCAGCGAGCAGGGCAGGCCCACGCGGTCGGCGAGCAGCTTGTACAGGGTGTATAGTGGTACCGGGTCGGGCTCCGGCACGGCGATCTCGCACCAGGCGTGCGCGCTGGACCGGCGCTGCAGCGAGCAGGGCAGGCCCACGCGGTCGGCGAGCAGCTTGTACAGGGTGTATAGTGGTACCGGGTCGGGCTCCGGCACGGCGATCTCGCACCAGGCGTGCGCGCTGGACCGGCGCTGCAGCGAGCAGGGCAGGCCCACGCGGTCGGCGAGCAGCTTGTACAGGGTGTATAGTGGTACCGGGTCGGGCTCCGGCACGGCGATCTCGCACCAGGCGTGCGCGCTGGACCGGCGCTGCAGCGAGCAGGGCAGGCCCACGCGGTCGGCGAGCAGCTTGTACAGGGTGTATAGTGGTACCGGGTCGGGCTCCGGCACGGCGATCTCGCACCAGGCGTGCGCGCTGGACCGGCGCTGCAGCGAGCAGGGCAGGCCCACGCGGTCGGCGAGCAGCTTGTACAGCACCGCGCGCTCCAGGGCGCCGCCGCTGCGGACCCAGCCCACGCCCACCACGCGCGACCCCAGCTCCACCTACGGCGCGAGACTGATCAGGCTGCGTGCTTAACATTTGATTCTTCAGGTTCATTTTTGCCTGGAGAGAACCATGGACTCTTGACAATATGGCAGCAAAGCCAGAGATTTTCTTTTCATTATCATCATGAGTTCAACCCTCATCCACCTACCGCAGGTTAAAACCCTCTTAATTTTCAGGCCACTCTACCCGGTCACTTGCCAACGCAAATCTTTATCTTTTCCTATAGCGATAGCCAAAGTTGGTAGTAAAAACATCCAGTTATTTCGTGAATGAATGAACCAGCAATAAAGATAAGACGCTTGTTCAATGGGCGGCACGGGCACTATTACACGACAAAAATCTACCAGCACTTCCCAAGAGGAGAGAACTGCTCCAAAGAAAGGCAGCAAGAAACTCAACAGTTACTTTTTTTCATTATTTAAAAACTTATGAAAATGATAGTCTTAGCAGATAAATATTCCATCTACAATACGTTGGGCTTCACATACATGAAAAAGACAGCCGGTAAGATAACTAACACAGAGGCATTCCTCATGGTTGACAATTCTTAAATTGTGCTCATTGCATGTCCTTAACTGTCCATTAACCATCAAATGGAATGCATTCCTTTACCCCAACAACGCCACAAAAAACCACGAGAACAAATCCAAAATCCATATTAAGTTTGTACAGTGAACAGCTGCAAAAGTAGCTACGCAACCGAAGAGGTCAAAATGATCTGCACTCGGCTCTTTGTCATGAGAATACGTCGTGTCTAGATCATTTTGAGCACGTTACGAGTATTCTGCTTGGCTACTTTTGATACTGACTGTACTGTAATGGTCATCGCACACTACAATGCCCTCAGATCAGCACCGCCTCAGCTCAAATTGAAACATTGAAAAGTGAGCCTGGATATATGTTGGTCCGATACATTTTGTAAAGTTAAAGTGAATAAAAATGCCTGGCGTGGGCCACGCGTCGTCTACTTAAAAATATATCGTACTTGTACGATATCAAAACTTACTCTTAATGTTTCACTTTGAGCCGATCCGGTGCCGAGGCGTTATAATGAATGAGCGATGACCTTAACGCATTCACGGCCAGGGGGCGTGGCCTAGGAACAAACTTGTATGACAGTGAACGCATATATTATGCGTCGGTGGTAGTGGATGCGTCAATAATGCATTTTTCTTTCGATTCATCCATCATCATCATGTCCTCCATACCGTGTCCGGTAACAGTGAATCCTGCAATAGGTCTGGTCTAGTCATCATACCATCAGGTCAGAGAGATGCAGGTTGACCGAGGGCATGGAGCAGTCCCGTTCCTGGTCGGTGCCGCTCATCTGCTCCCCCACGAACTCGGCCAGCAGCCCTGCTCGCTCCTTCAGGAAGGACGTCACCTCGGTGCACTTTTCACGATGTCTACACCATCAAAAGGAAATTTATTTCAAATCTTGCTTGACGATTTTGAACCAATTGTAATTGGGTCATTTTGAGATAGATACGAGCAGGTTGGTCTGATGATGGAGTAGGAAGGCAAACAGATTCTATGCTGACCCCGTGTTTTAGCTCGTTAATTTGTCTCGATTAGCAAACAAAGGCATTTTGTCCAGCAGTTGAAACGATAATGATAATGACAAAGCGGATTTAAAAACGGTTTATCCAAAAAATCTGTTTAGCCGAATTTGATTGTCTTTCTTTTTGATTTTGACCTAGAAGTAAATTGAACTGTTAGGAATTCTTTCTTTAAGAGACAAATCAGATAAATAAACAAAAAAAATACTTATACCCGCCTTATTTCGTAATGCGCCTCATCTAGTTTGATATAATGTAGCGACTTGGATCTGTAAAATAAAAATTAAGAATAATCTTTAATAATGGATCCATGATTTAAGGACTCGCTCGAAAATTTATCTATAGACATTTTTTTTAGGTTATTTCACATTTATACGGTAACTGTCTTAATCAATCTGCAAGCAGCGATATTACAAGCTACTTTAACTCTTGAATGAACTCATTATGAATTAAGCTATATGAATGCTTTATAGTGAAATAGGTACGGTACGGTCACGAGCGTTAATTTGGGACCCATTAAGAAGAAGAAGAAGAAATACATTTATTCACTACACAGAAGTCACACAAATAGACAAATGAAAGATAACAAGCAATGTATGTGACAGAAACAGCACGGAGTGTGTGTCTCGCGGCAGCGAACCGGACACTGGCTCAGCATTATGCTGAGGCGTCAGACACCTACAGCGCTGATTAAACACAGAGATTACAGGAAAAATATGCTTGAAGTCGTCAATGTCAGCCAGAGTGTGTGCCAGAGATTTCAAATCATTTGTAACTTTTAGGAAACTCAACCTTATAGTTGTAGAATGCCAGATTGGACCTAAGGCAGTACCTAATTAAATCTCGTGACTGTACCTACGTACGGTCGGCCAAGATAGTGGTCTACCAGTTTTGACAAAAGTTACTGCGAGATCTAATTATCGCGAAGGTTGACACTTGTCACTGTCATAATCTTATTGATAGGGAAAATCAAACTTGTTGTAATTATGAGTTCATGAGGTGCAAATGAACTTCAACCGTAGGGTGGTAGGTGGTAGACCACACTTATGCCCGGGTGTACTAACGGGTCACCGAACCAGACGCGTAGTTTGAGCAGGTACGCGCGCAGATCGGGGTCGTCGGGCAGAGGGACAGGGAGCTTGCCCGACGAGGAAGCCTTCAGTCCGGTGTCCGACTTGCCATCTACAAAACATATAGTAAGACCATAGTCTATAGAAAAATATACTAGTACCGACAATCTCGTGCACAACTGTTCTGCAACGGCAGTTAGCAGAGACCAGGGGGATTAACATGACATACTTAAGCAGTTCAGCTTAGGTTGAGAGAAAGGGATAGAGCTATATAACTAGTAAAGCTCTGTCCCTTTCTGTCAACCTAAACTGCACTGCCTTGGTATGTCATAGCCCCCCAGGCATATAAGTGAGCGATGGTGGGTGCAAATTATGTTACAATAACGTCTAACGATATCCATAATATGGATACACCTCGAAATAATTAAAAATAGCATAGCACAAAAGTTATTTCTTTTCTATTTTAAGTATGGTATCAGTCCGTTCCTTTAATTCACTATCCTCTTGTATAAAGATAAACCAACTGTCTACATCTACGTGTGTATTTTTAATGTAATAGTTCACTATTATTTGAAGCTTTATTAGTAAAAAATTACAATCTGAAATTCAATCTACAATGGGCTTAATTTTGGTATAAATAGAACTTGAAGACGTTTAAATTATGCACAATCACAGAACATGACATGTAATAGGAATCCTTTACTTATTACAATAAGTTCAATCAGTACTGATATATCATACAAGTAACAAAACCTGCATACATTTTAACCCTTTATAAGGTAGAGGCGATTTAGCGACCACATATATGTATTTAGAAATTCAACCTTATGCTTTACAGAATATGATACGTATTCTGTTGTTTTTGCACGAAAAATTACTTACTTTCAAATGATTCCCTAGAAAGTGTGAAACATGAATCTGTATTTGAATTTTACGTAGTGTCCAACCGCATTGTAGGACAATTCAATGTTCCGTTCACCACGACGATAATATCATATTAAATCTAATTATGTCCTTAACGTATGTTTGTAACGTTCAATAAACCAAATAGTTGTAAAATCAATATTCATTCACCTATGTAGTTTGCCAAGGCGCGCTAGATGGCGCTTTACTGAGCGGCGTGAATCCTAGATCGCGCTATTAAGATATCCCCTGAGATCATGACCTTCCATAATGTAAATTAGAATTAAATGAACCATCACACCACTTTGGGATTTGAAGCCTGTGTTTTATTCACGTAGCATAACTGTATAACTGGGGGCTTATAAAGGGTTAATAACCTAGTATAGTTTCATTTTATTCTATAGGCTATTATTTGAAATGATATTATTATGAGTGCAATTACTTGAAATAAACGATATTTAATTTAATTTAATTTTAATACATAAATCGTAATTGAATTTTAATCGAAGTCTTATCCACCGTAGGCTATCGTTACCAAATTGCATCCATCAGCCGCCGATTAGCGATGACATTCCATTGCTCAAACACATTCATAATTATTAAAACTGAATTAGAAATTATTACTTATACGTCGCCCAAGGTTTATATCTAGGCCTATACTTTACGTGGCGTTCTGATGTCTTGTCCCAAGGCGAGTTCACTCGGTGGCTGCAGGAACCTGGCTATGAAGACCGGGTCGCGGTAGGGCGGCGGCGTCGCGGCGATCTCCTGGATCGTCGGGAATACGACCCCCAGCCGCTTCTGCACGTAGAAACCTTCCTGCCAGTGAACATTGGGAAAAATTAACATCTGTTTGACCGTAAGACCAGCCAGTTTGGATAAGACCCTTGCTAATAGGGTCAATAAACACCTTCATATGAATCCGTGGCTGGATCCCACTACGCACAGATGTGGCCTAACCATTAGAAAATTTTATTGGGTTCGGTTTCGGCAGCTAATTTATCTAAAGGTCACGAGAGGACGTATTGTCACGAGATTTAATTTCGTACCCGGGTCAAAATCTTTTTTGATGCATTGAAATTGGTCCCTGGGAAATGTGACAGAGTCGTTGTTTTTGCAGGAAGTAATATTTTATTTTATTTGACTTTGTTTGACAATACTTTACTGATTCAAATAAAATAAACATTTAAGTATTTAGATTAAAAAAACGTTACTACTTAAAGAGAAAAATTACGATTGTGACAGAGTGGAGAATTTAGGTCGAAAGTCAATCTGACATTCTACAACAATAAGGTTGAGCTTCCTAAAAGTTACAAATGACTTGACATCTCTAATGACATTGACAACTTCAAACATATTATTCTTGAAATGGGTCCCAAATGAACGCTCGTGACCGTACAGTCACAACACGGGATATAATATGTATAGAACCGTTACAACCTGGTAAAATATTGATTTACCCGAGTGAAATCATTGATGTCCAGTCGACCCGTGTACGCAAGCTTGGCGGAAGGGTGGTGACGGAAAATGGCCTCCAAGGCCGGCTCCCAGGCACCTACCACGTATCTTGCCAGGCGATTTTGAACCATACTGCGAACGAGAAGTAACACGTGAACTTTTACACAGTATAGACGTCGATATCGGTAAAACGGGGTGGGTAGGGATTAAGGGGTGAGTAGGGACACAACTTAAAATAAGTCATAACTTGTTACAAATAAGAACAATTTTTAAATGGACACTATAACGTAACGTTGGTGTAATAAGTACAGTCACGTCTAATAATATGGATACAGTTAAACTTTCAAAAATATGGAAACACGACTCTACTTCAAGGGAAAAAAGTTGTATAGGTATATATTTCTGAAACGTTGTTAATGTATACATAATTATTTATGATGCTGACTGTACAAGTCGATTCACAAGGGTTGGCACGAATGGATTGAATGAGTGAATGAAAGTATACTAGTGTGTAAAATAGTAACAGGTTTTCGGTTTGAAATTCGAACACCGGTTCAAAGAATGGCACTCACACAATGATAGGTGACATTACTTTCGTTCAATCCATTCGTGCCAACTCTTGTGAATCGACCTGTAGTAACATAATTATGCTTAATTTTAGGTGGTGTCCATACTCACCTCGTTTTACGGTATCGATGCTTTCGAGCGTAAATATTAATATAACTAAAGATATCACTTAAACGGCTCATTAGATCTCTCTGTATAAGCGAAGATCACAATACAAGTTTCCTATCGTTGTAACACTTTATTTATAGGTGCGTCAAAAACGGCGCCATGTTGTTACTAGGTACAGTCACGATATTTAATTTGGTACCTACCCACCTTAGGTTCAAAGTCAATTTGACATTCTACAACAGTGGTGGGCAAACTTTTTTCGTGGGGGGCCATAAAGCTTGAGAAATTTCGGAGGCGGGCCAGAATTGCAGCAAAACTGCAAAATTTTAAAATTTAACGGTTTTATATAAAAGTGCAGTTTTGCTGCAACTCTGGCCCTCCTCTGAAATTTCTCAACCTTTTTTTGAACTACGCGGCTAGACAAACTGATTCTTTTACTTATTCATCTATCTATCTATTTATGTCATTCTATGTATTCAAATATTTTACTTTATAACGGGTGAATCCTCAAAATATAATCATCGCGCGCCATATACAAACTATTTCGATGTATCCGCGGCGGCCCGGATAAAATGGTTTCGCGGGCCGGAGTTGGCCCGCGGGCCGTACTTTGCCCACCACTGTTCTACAGCAATAAGGTTGACTTTCCTAAAAGTTACAAATGGCTTGACATCTCTAATGACATTGACGACTTCAACCATATTTTTCTTGAAATGGGTCCCAAATTAACGCTCGTGACCGTACAGATGTAGTGAATAATCCTTTCCCATCGTTTTTGGTCGGATAACTTCGTATTTATCTTGCTTTCTCAGTTGGCTTATCGATGAGTACTGAAGCTAATTGAGAAAGCTAGATAAATACGAACTAATCTGACAAAGATCGATGGGAAAGGATTATTCACTACATCTGTATAACGTCTTTTGTTTGCGCAACGACACCGTATTTTACGCAGCGAGGGAAGTTTGTCTGGAGGGGGGGGGGGGGCTCCTTAGGGAGTTGTTATGTATGTTTGTATGTTACTTACTAATGTATAGTGCCCAGCTCCAGGTACACATCAGCACCCTCTTCGGTGACGCTTGTTATGATGACCGTGCAGAGAGCTGTCCGCAGACCGATGTGCTCAATCTTAAGATTAGTTGACATAACCTGTGAAGGAACACGATAGGGTCACCAATACATCTTATTCTGACGCCCTAAAGCGGCGATGACACTGAGTCTTTCACCTAATGCAGTCGCCGAAGTTGTTTCAAATTACTGATGCGAACGAACGTCGTCCTTACATTAAGATTGTCCGCCTACTTCGATCACTTGTCGTCGCCGGTCGTTCGCCGAAGCAGCCGACTACCGTGTTCTTTACACTGTTGCGGTCGTTGTTGAAACATGCGGCGGACGACTCAATGTAGGTAATTGCGGCTTAAAACTTTCATGAATTTAAATATCACAGGGCAATTAATCGCAAATTGGCCAAGTCCTAAACTAAGTTCTTGGCCTGTACTATGAGTACTAAACGACAATTAACATACTTTTGTTATATAGATAAATATATACTATATTCTTTGGACTTTTGAATTAATGGACTTAAATAATTGTACCACTACCATCAATCTTTGAAGATCTTTGTCACTAGTACTGCCCTCCTACTGCAAAAAGGCACATCTACTACATGAATTGTATTGCACTTCCAACCTCATTATAACCCTTGAGAGTTTGATATGCTTCTATGAATTAATTGCCCCTGTGCCTTCTTCGTACGAGGGCAGTGTAGTTAGCCTTGTCACGGTACCTCTTCTCCATTCCGCAACGTGAACAGGTCCGTGGCGTCGTCCTGCTTCATCAGCCCGTTGAGCACCGTGGCAGTCATTATCTTCAGACGGATGTCTGAGCGCTGGAACAATTAAGATGGATCAGGTAATGCAATGAGTATTTAAAAAACATAAAAACCTATATAAAGAGTATAATGACCCCGTATAAACACACATGACATGTTATGTTATGACATGGGTGCCTTCAAGAAAAGAGCTTACATCTCCCTTATTGGCCGGCAACGCACCGACAACTCTTCTTGAGCTGATGGTGTTTATGGGCGGTGGTGTTTACTTCCCATCAGGTAATCTACATGCTCGTTTGCCTCCCACTGATATAAAAAAAAAAACACCATTACCCTCTGAAATAAAAAGGACGCGTGCCCAATTTGATAGTCAAATCAAATTTAGCTCCCATCATAAGAAATATCAAATAATACATACGCAGTTCTCTGAGACATACGCCCTTTTTTAAAAGCTTTTATTTAACTTGCAATGTATGTATTTAAGGGTCAAATCTTGCAAGTTAAATTTAACCCTTCTCTTCTCTGTAACTACATATCTTCAGTGTTATATTAATAAATAATTTGATTTAATTTTGATTTGAACCCACTTCCCGGTTTCCGATGAAGCTGAAAATCTGCATACGCCTGTAGTTCTGATGACAATACAATAATATAGTACCATCGAGGTGATCTGATGTTGGGAGACTCAGGGTGGCGATAGGAACTCCTAAATTACACAAGATAAATCCCTCATGTTAGGACTTGTTAGAATCGTCTGACAAGTAGATGACGACTGTGCAGGAAAAGCTTGTCCCAATAATGAAATTTTTGACAGAAACTTATTCTATGGAAGGCAGGATATTAGCCACGCTGTTGACACACATTCTGTAAGATGCGTTTTAATTTATCTACCACTCTTTCTTCAACATTAGACCCTCGTATATATAGTCCTCCTCATCGATTTCGATGACGGCGACCCTGACTTTTTCTTTTGTTTTTTTTTCTCTATAATACGTAAAAAAAAATACTATATTTATGCAATTTATTTCCTAGCGTGAGCTCTAATGTGGCTCGCTAGACCGAACTTAGTTTTAAATACTTTATCGCAAGCTACGCAATAGAGCTGGCCCTGCAAATTGTAAGTGTAGGTATAAGAGGGCTTGGCTCTATATTTTAGAGTTTGGCGTTTTAGGTCAAGCGTTTTTAGCCGGTTTTCGTCAAAAGTTCTCACAGATTTAAAGATAGTGGTACGCCACGAAGACCTCTTTGAAGCGAGCTCCTCCCAACCTGACGGGTCAATAGCGCAGGCGTTTAGGTGTCTTTTGAGCACGTCTTTGTAGCGCAGATGCTGGCCACCGTGCCTTCGTTTACCCTCGTACCGACATTATATTGAGCAGCTCCTGGATGAACTCCGCATTGAGCATGGCTGCCGTGCTGACGTGGTAGCTCTGCAGATTGATGTAGCACTGGACCGCGACACGCTGCCCTTCTATAGGGTTGTCTTTGTCTGGAAGCAAAAGGTAAGTTTAATGGCAACAGATACGATTTTACACAATGTCGATCCTGCGGTGCCAAAATCTCGCCACCATTAGGTAATTAGACGCGTGCTCTACGTATTTATTTAAATATTCCAAAAACAGTTTGGTACAATTTGAATTTAACAATTTGCTAAAAGTAAGTTTATTGGCAATCACACGGTACTTTTATCATACGGTATTTTACCTGCTCGCGGCGAGATTTTGCCGCCGCAAAATTGTCCCAGTATATCGTAGATTCTTGGATGACTGTATCTCTTTCACTGCCTCGAACTGGTCAGGTTATGACAGTTCAAAGGATTCCTTAGGAAGGACTCGTAAAACACATAAAATAAGGAAGAACCTCAGGATTTAAAAAGGCGTGACTTAGTGTGCGATTAAGGACTTTCGTATAAGATAGTTCCATGCATTGACAAGCCGTAGCTTCTATCCTTACTTAGACAGCTTAAACTTATTTATTCTATAGTGACCAAAGTTGTCTATGTCATGATGTCTCATATTTTATTAGCTAAGTAGGTAAGAAAACGCAAGCAACTAACACTTTATATTTATATTCCGCAAAGCCTGGAACGTCTTAGGCTCGACGAGGCTATACGCTGCCTTCGGGATGATTCGGCAAAGCTCGGCAAGAGCTCGTATCGAGTTCATGCGAATGTAGAACCACACCGCCGCATCGTCGGCGAGAATTGCTGGAGACACACACAGTGGAAGGCCTTGATGAAACCTGAGGATTCTAATTCATGTTAAGTACCTAAATTACAAGTAAATGCTCTAATAAAATTGATGGTAAGTCAGTAACAGTGTTCGTAATAGAGGAAGTACCCAAAATTCAAACGGCACTAAGGTTTTTCTTGTCACTCAAAATGGGATGACAGTTGACCACGTGGTTTATCGTAACGCACAAGAATGTCATCCCATACATTTTGTGAGGATTTGTTAGATGGATTCCGCGAAAGCGTTATTTCGTTGTAGTTTTTTTCCGATTCGCATTTTTCCGCGATCGATAAATTTCCTCTTCGCCTCTTTACTCGTAGCTTTATTTAATGTCTCGTTGCTCCGTGATAGTGTTTTTTCCGCAGAGTTTTTTTTCGCGATTGGTAAATTTCCTCTTCGCCTTTTTACTCTTAGCTTTATTTAATATCTCTTTGCTCCGTGATAGTGTTTTTTCCGCAGAGGTTTTTTTCGCGATAGGTAAATTCCCTCTTCGCGTTTGCACACCTGTCTATTGTTCCGTAATCGCTACTTTTTTGCCTCGCATAGTATTATCGATACTTTAAAATTATATTTATCGATACTTTAATGTAAACATTAAGATGCAACTACTTATACAGGTTTCTTAATACAGGTAAGTAGGCCATTTGTAAGAGAGTGACAATGTCAGAATAATAGGCCATAATTCTATAACTCTATCATAAATATTACTTTTTAATCAATGTTTTTAATTAATGGTTCTGTTACCGACTGAAATGGTATGTTGCAATTGAAATACTAAATACAAGCTTTTCCAGGCGACTCTGTCCACATCAAAATAGGTATCTAGTTTATTGATTTCCCGTGGGTTAAATTAAGAAATAAATAAAAAAAAGCTATAATGAGAGACCATTGTGATGCATATTTTTCTCATTTTAACTACGAGTATAACCTTTAAATATGATTGAATTTTCCGTCAATTATGGTCCGATTTTAAAAATACTTTTTTTGTTTGATAGAGTATATTTCCGAGGTTGTCCCGTTACTCCCATTGTCACCAAATTGTAATCTGATCCAAGAGAAATTGAGGGAACTCCTCAAATACGAGTATTATAGGCATACATACATAATACCAATTTCAGTATTTGTAGTAATAAGTTCAGTATTTGCATTCAGAAAGTATCTTTTGGTGAAGAGGAACTGATGATGAAGACCACAGATGGCCAACGGCCAACTCCTCAACGGTACCTATTTCAAGGGCGGCGATAAGATATCTCGATTAAGGTTGTTTAAATATGACTATGACTTTCCTGCGGCGTTACTTGCAGTTAACTTGAAATATCTTAAAGTTTCATATCAACTAAGTAGTGGGCGGGCCTACATAACAGCTTATTAAGATCACTAAAAAGTATAAAATAAAATAAATGTTTTAAAAAACAAAACCTGCCTTCAAAAACGCAAAAAATAACTTCTTTTAGAATGGTAGGTATAGGTCAGTCCCAATTGAAGTCGACGAACACAATGTTTTTAACCAAAAGCTGATTTCAGTTGGATGAACCTATACCTACCATTTTAAAATTAGTAATCTTTTGCGTTTTTGAAGGCGGTTTTTTGTTTTTTAATCAGTATTCAGCTTCTGCCGGTGACCGGACTATAATATTATGTTACAAAAATTTTAGGCATTAAGATGGCTACAAGCAAGAATATGTATGTAGGTATATACAGATTTCGGGTAAATACGAGGCAAAAAAGTAGCGATTACGGAACAATAGACAGGTGTGCAAACGCGAAGAGGAAATTTACCTATCGCGAAAAAAACCTCTGCGGAAAAAACACTATCACGGAGCAACGAGATATTAAATAAAGCTACGAGTAAAAAGGCGAAGAGGAAATTTACCAATCGCGAAAAAAAACTCTGTGGAAAAAACACTATCACGGAGCAACGAGACATTAAATAAAGCTACGAGTAAAGAGGAGAAGAGGAAATTTATCGATCGCGGAAAAATGCGAATCGGAAAAAAACTACAACGAAATAACGCTTTCGCGGAATCCATCTAACAAATCTTTGTGAGATAGAAAAGAAAAGCGTTATTAGCGTTTGCAACTCGGCTAGGGCCTCTGAACGTTTGGTTAAAACGCTACATTTATTCAGTAGAGAGCATAGATGGAGCAAGACAGAGATGATTTATAGAACGGCGGAGAGGAAGAAAAATAACAAGAGAAATGAATGAATAGAACAGAGTGGGGAAAAAAACAATTTACAAGAGACAAGGAGGTTTATAAAGAATGGAGTTAGTACTCGTAATAGAGCGAAAGCAGCAAAGGTGTTATACAAAGGGCCCGTTGTTTGATCAGTATTTAACTCAACTAATTGATAAAATTCGAAAAATCTCAAGTCCAAAATTTTACCCATTTCCTTGAGATTTAAACCATTACGGTTTTTACGATTAGTTAGTTTACCTACCTACTGATCAAACAACAGGCCCTAAGTACCTATTTGCCGATGTCAGCAATTGCCATTATTCTGCGAATAGAAATCTTGAAATGGGATGGGAATAACATTTGTTTTATTTGAGCAAAATAGACTTTTACGTGTTGTCAAGTAAAACAACAATGTTCTTTAAAGCAGGTTTTGAGGAAAAAATGCATCTAGATCATTTTACAAATAGCCGTATGTTTAAGATAGCCGTTCGTACCGCCTAGTGCTTCAATGATGTTGGTATCGGACATGCGTACAGCCGCCGGCAGTAGCTTGGTCATATTGGCAACGCCCATCGCTGCGTCAGCTAGGAGCTCAACGTTGGAACTGAGTAGCTGGTGGCAGAAGACCAGGTCGGTCCCTGTTTCGTATAGTGCCTGGAGATAGAATGGGATTTCAATGACTGCTAAAGGCCTGGCCAGGAGTGTGGCAGCAAGCTGGCATCCTGCAAATATCCCTTGGCATGCAGTATGCCACTAGTTTGTCGGCCAGTCCGTCTGAGTCCAAGAGCTAATTTATTAGTCTGAATGAGAGTCTGTTCAATATGAAGTGTCAAAGTGACAGTCATCAAGAGTTGTAAAGACAACAAAATATTCTTGAGTCTTAGCCTGCTTTCCCACAGTTTTTAAGTAACGCAACCATTGCTGTTTCGACCCTCAGTTTCAATATAAATGACCAAGGAAGAAGAAGAGAAGAATTGGGTAAGTAAAGTTTTTGGAAGAGATGTAAATTATATTTTTTTTCGATAGTCGTCATCCTGAAGATCATGGAACTGCGGCTCTTTTACTTTTATTTCCTCTAATATTTCAGAAATCTTTTTTTTAGTTATGAAGTTGACATTTGTAAACTTAAATGACCGACAAGCTTGTTGCCTTCGTATTTAATGAAATAGAAAAAAAAAACTGTCACTTCTATATCTGTCAACGTCAAATCAAATCAAAGTAAACAAACAGTTCAATTCAAATAAGTAAATTCAAGTAAATCTTTGTAATACTCCATTTCCACAGTCCGTGTGGGATTGCCTGAATTCATTGCGTGGATTGTACAATTCAAAAGTGCTCTCATGGCTATCAAAAAGCAGGGCAAGAGTCGTCGAGAAAGGAAGAAACCGGTATCCAAGAAGAAGTGCCAAAGGGTTCGAAAATGAATCGTAGACCAAATATCATGCAAAGGTCTTAGAGCAAAGCGGCAAAACGAAAGTCCGGAGTTCGTTCTGAGATCGTTAAAAATATTTCTAAAAACACTGATCACATGAAACACAAGCAAACAGAAAGGAGCCGTTTTGTATTGAATCGTTTGTTTACTTTGATTTGATTTGACAATGACAGATATAGAAGTGTTTTTTTTTTCTTTTTCATTAAGTACGAAGGCAACAAGCTAGTCAGTCATTAAAGTGTACAAATGTCAACTTCATAACTAAAAAAAATATTTCTAAAATATTAGAGGAAATAAAAATAAAAGAGCCGCAATTTCTTGGTCTTTAGGATGACGACTATCGAAAATAAATATAATATACATAATTATCTTCCAAAAACTTTACTTAGCCTATTTTACGGTTAATTTAAAATTTAATTTGGATTTCACTTTGCTCTCAAATGTTTATACTAGAGGGTAACACCTTAAAGTTTCTACTCACATCCCTCCCATTAGACGTGAAGGACATCTTCGTGAGCACCGCGAGGCAGTGCGGCTTCATGGCCGGCAGCGCCATCTCGAGGTAGGCCAGGAGTCGAAGGATGCAGCCCGACTGGAACAGGTGGGCGGCGTTCTGCTCCGTCTCCACGTAGTTACGGAGCACGCCCAGCACTTCGGTGTGGACATCGCGGAACTCGTAGGACTGGGGATAAATATTTTTTAAAGCAAAGAAAAAGCGTGCTATCGCTCAGTCCACCTGATGATAAAACATTGGCATTCTCAAGACTACAATCCTGAGATTGCAAACGCGTTGCCAACACTGTGGATTAACATGGAATGGCTCTGTAAATTCTACCGGCTTATCTCCACACCGCAAGTGCGAGCATGAGATGGTGGAAGGTAAGTCTAGAATATAGGGTTCCATGGGACTAGAGTGCGTGGCAAATCTACAGGACTTCTTACGCTAAATGTAGACAGTGTAAAACATGCGCTCGGTGTGTGTCACATCGCGACAGTACGTCGAAACATGACCGGTACTGACACGCGCGCTACTGACACGGTCACGGTGTGTTACGATGAAATGTCACGAAAATGTGTAGACACCTTTAGTTTCTTGTGGGACGCTCGACAACGCACCTGAACCGTGCACTTGTACGGAAGGGCTGAGTTTCAGTGGCGGTAGGGTTGAAGACACGCACCAAAACGCATTTGCTACGACTAAGTAATTAACTTTTTAAAAGCTATTTTCGTCATAGCACAAGTCTATTTGCTTCTAAATCATTGGTGATGGCCTGATGGCTTCACACTATAGTCCGTTCGCGTTAAGAATGCAGTGAATTATCATTGTCCACCGGCCTAGACACACACCCCCTCACCAATCGGGTCGCTCAAAAATAGTTTTTTTTTAAATTAACCTTAATCTTTTAAAAAATCATTTGTTTTTATTTCATTTCCACTGTTAATACAATTGTATCCTGCAGTTGCAGTGATTATTCACTGCATTCTTATCGCGAACGGACTATAGCTCCAAATTTAAAAGTTGTTTACCTCCAAAATATCACACAGATCTAACACCCCCGTGGAAGCCCTGAAGCTCTTCTGAACATGTTCGTCCTTGTACCGCCGTATCAGCTGGTCAACCGTCTTCAGCGCCGCGTGCTGGATGGCCAGATACTTGCTCTGCATCAGAACCAGCAGCGAAGGCCAGTTAAACTGGGTGTTCTTTGTTACCTCGGACGCACAGACCGGGTCGTCTAGGAGATTGCTGAGAGTCTGTGGGGAGGTAACAACCAAAACTGATTTTATTTTTTATTTTTTAGCCTGTTCCTGTTTCTCGCTGCGGGGCAAAGGCCTGCCTTATGCCTCTACCCTCGTCCCTATAATGAGTGTTCCCGCCAATCCCTCGCAAATGCGTACTAACTTACTTTCAAGTAAGTATTATTGTGTTTTTATGATTGAAAATATGACCTTCTGCTGGAGTTTCTTGCTGCGGTTCTCCTCCGCAGTGATGGTCTTGTCCGAATAGATTCACTCCAACCAACAACCAACGTGTAAAAGAGCCCTCATGTGGGTAATTTACTAAATAAATATTTTGAATTTGGAATTTTTGAATTGTGCTAGGAACTTGGCTGGTTTTAAGATCCTATGGACATAGCTAGTCTCAAAATGTGTGGTAAAGATACCGATAAGAAGTTAATCCTAACACATTGCACAACCATGTAGTTTCTGAATATTGATAATGTTGGCAGCAGTAAAGCAATATTATGCTAAACATTATCAATATAGAGAAACTTCATGGTTGTGCATTGTGTCAGGATTGACTTTCTATCAGCCGGACACTATACTCTTAAGCAGCCTAAGTCAAAATAATCAGAGAGACTGAAGAGAAACAGAAAAGTGCATTGTAATAAAATACCTGAAGACAATTCTTTTGGACATCAGGATCTAAGCTATTCTTCATCCTCGAGAAGAGACTGTTCAAGATATTGGCAGAGACCAGCTGCTCGCAACCTAGGGGCTCTCTCGTTAACTCAGCCAGCACCAGGGACGCAAATTCTAAGACAAAAACATCTTCAACCTGAAATATAATTTTTACGTTTACTTCATTTTTGTGTTTTGGTTAGTCTATTTCTCCACCATTAGATAGTAGGTTTTTTTCAAGTATAGGATGCATGTAGCTTACAGACGGGCCCATTTAAATTTTGTTCAGAGCTGGTTCTGGGATCAATTGAAAGTCAATATGTCTTGAAAGTTGTAATCCCTCCAACTGAGAATGTTAGGGATTCATTTATGTATGAATAACAGAGCTAAACGGATCAAAAAAATTAACACCTCTTCATCTAGGTGGGTCATACACAGATTTAGGTTCGCGTCTTTCCTGTGGACATACCCAAAGTTAACGTGTTTAAGGCCTAATTTTCTGGCTGAACCCACATCCGCATGAACGGCGTCAGGCCTACTTTAGTCCTATCAAATAAATATATAACTTATATGCACACAAGCCCTTAACTATTGACCACAGGAGAGACAACTTTTGTTTTTGTGATTGTGTATGACCCAGATCCTAGACAGTATCTAGAATCAAGACAGCCAAGTAATCTTAGCAGCTACTATGGTCTTACTGTAGGTAGTACTGTCAGCCTAATAGAAACCTGACCTACGATAGCAATATGTCACAGTGACTGACGTTATGATTCAAGTCGAAGGAAGTGACAAATAAATTATTTATAATATCACTGGGACACCGTTCTATGGCGGGCTATTAGGCTGATAGTACAATACCTAATACTTCTCCCTACCTTCACCAGCATAAACGCGATCCTCGTCAAGTTCTGAGGATCATCCAGCACCTGTTCCGGACCTTGAGGCAGCTGACACAGCTGGGCCAGGGCCTTCAGAGCAAACCGGCGAATATTCGACTCGTGGTGATCCACGTGGGGTAGAATAAATCCAATGGCGTTCAGATTGAAGAGGACATAGCGGTTCGCGATGTCTTGGGCGGAAAACTTTGTAATGGCTCGGAGTGTCTGCAATTAATGTTATAGCGAGATGACATTCTCACACACATCTAGTCCCATGCTCAGCTGATCAGCTCTAGGCTTGAACTTACTATGAGTACTAGACAACGATGAACATTACTTAGTATTAAATGTCTATGAATTTATATGGCAAATAAATCAATAAAACATGAATCACCTAGCTTAGGTACCTATTCTAGTCGTTACATACTTTTAAATATGCTAACACGCAGATATCTGTAGCATAGCGCGGTGAAGAGATGATAATGACAGTGTTCTAATTTTCGAAGATGTAGTAAGGAGTTTAATATATACCTAGTATGTGGAAAAATTGCGTGATCCTTTTTACAAAACTGCCTCCGCGTCACTAAGTATATCACTATAAAAACTGTAATCATCTTCAAACAAAGGTAGGTCTACCGCGCGATAAGTATCTCACTCATGCAAGTTTGCACCACGAGGTAACTCAACAGGACTGACCGAGCCGGTTTAGTCAGGGCCACGGCGTCGCCGCGGTCGTGGCAACCCTAGTGTCCGGGTGGCAATAGGTCACAGAAACTTCTAAAGGGCCGGAGACGAATGACTGCTTTCCTATTTATACTCAGTACCTACCTGCGATTGCAGAAACGATGGCCACTGAAAGTATTTCTGTACTAAGTAGTACGAGTATGATCAAAAACCTGACACTTTGAAGCTGATAATTTGGACATTTGATGCCTGGTTCATACATAGTTAAGCTCAATTACCTGGCATAGTATCTCAGGTTCAGCGGACTCCAAGAGTAGTATGGAAGTGTGGGCACTCTCCGGTGTTATCGTATACGGATGGAAAGTGAAATCTTTCTTTTCCGCAGAGCGATTGTCCCGTTCTTTTTGCAAAGGCTTTGCCATTATGATTTGTTGACGTAAACAAATACAAAAATATATTGAACAACACAAACTTGCAAACGCATGACACGAAACGTCAACACGTCAGAATCTTCACGAGTTTAAATAGGTTCAGGAGTACAAAGGTTTTAATATTTTCGGCCAGAGTCAAAACAGTTCCATTTTCGATCAAAACTAAAGTGACACTTATCCTGTCACGTTCGATATGTTCGTTGTATTTTTAATTTAGATTTATCTTTATCTTCATGGGAAGGAAGAACTTATTCGTTCGATGCGTGGCTGTAGCCGCGAGAAGGTTCAGAGCGCTGCAGGAGGTATGGATTCTGCCGTGGTGGGGAAGTGGGGGGCTGGCGTGCGCCCCTCTTTGGGCTTTGGACACGGTGGTACTAGTGGTTAAGTTGTGCTCGACTTGCGCTGTGGCCATTTTCCGAGTGCTTGTCCCGCCTGTTATGAAGAGCTTGCATGGAGAAACTATATTGGTAAGGTTCTTCGATTTATAATTATACTAGCGACCCGCCCTCGCTTCGCTTCGGTTTATTTGAGTTTTCTATAACACACGTACATAAAACAAAACTTATTATACATAAAAACCTTCCTCTTGAATCACTCTTTCTACTAAAAAAACCGCATCAAAATCCGTTGCGTAGTTTTAAAGATCTAAGCATACATAGGGACAGACAGCGGGAAGCGACTTTGTTTTATACTATGTAGTGATATGTAAGTAGGTAGATAAGCCGGTATAGGCATGAGTTTATGCCGCCACTTGTTCGACGCTATGAGTGTAAATAAAAAGTCACATGCAGACCTCTTTGTGCAGATGAATTTTATCCAAAAATGATTCATATCGAGGTTATAAAATTGTTTACTAAATAAGACAAGTCACCTTGGAGTACCTTTACAGTGCGATTGCTCTCAGAAGGCGCTTCGGGTTTGTACTTGTCTCTTACTGGCCCTCATACTCTCCGAGCGAGTGAGAGAGAAGTACAAACCCGAAACAGTTTCTATAGTCCTCACAGACTGTATGTGAATGTACACTTAGGAGCAAAAATAACGGGTCAGAGTGAGTTTTTCATACAAACGAGGCTATTTCGAAGCCTTGGTTCCTTGCCAGGGGTGGTTTTGAGTGAGGTTTAATGGTGGATACTCCGAGGTTCAATAGAAGAGGTCAAAAGATCTTAAGATACCTAACTGATGGCACAATTAGTTAACACCATAGTTTAGGTCAGCGTTTCGATTTCCTTTTTATTGCCATTTTAGATGTTTTTCTGGACATGCACAATTCCGGCGTTAGCCGCAGATTCAATCAGTTGGGTATCCTAGGCACTCTGGAAGTCCAGTATCGATGTTCCAGGTTTCACTAAAAGCATCCCCTGGCGAGGAACCAAGGTTTCGAAATAGCCTCATTACTTAGTATGAAAAACGCACTGTGACCCGTTTTTTTGCTCCTGTGTATATTTACGTCACTAGGAAAGTTTGGTGTATCAGATTACAGGAGCAGGCAACGGCCTTGGGCGAGAGTTGGCGATTCAGTTCGCGGAGCTGGGCGCGACCGTGGTCTGCTGGGACAAGGACGAGCGCAGGAACGACGCCGTCGTCAAGGAGATACGCAGCAAGGATGGAGATGTAAGATATTATGGTTGCCGTATTGATCGCCTTATTGAGATAATGTCGATTATACGATTTGACATACGATCGACTTTCCCTTATCGAATGAAGAAGGTAACTGATTCACGTTGATTGATATCCCTATGAAAGTACTCGCGCTCAAAATGTCTATTGTCGTATCATAATAAACTTCAAACGGAACGTCAAATGACAAGCATGACTATGACATTCACAGTGAAAAGGTTCTATGCCCAAATTTTTTATCGGAGACCGTACACGTGTTAGGTACAAAGAAAACAAAAAAAACGAATAATAATGAATGTCCATCCTAGCACCCTGTCAAATCATTATCAATGACATTGTAATTGTTTTTTTTTGGTATATTTGTGACACGTAAAGGGAGATATAGATGATACGATAGGACCCATTCCAACCGAAGCCAAAGCTTGTCGCTAGTTGTCGTAACATCCTTACTTTTGGTCGCCAGTGTTTCGGCTACACCGTGGACGTGACGGTCCGCGAGCAAGTGTTAGCGCTGTCAGCGCTGATGCGGCGGCAGCTGACCGACGTGTCGATGGTGGTGAGCAACGCCGGCGCGCTGACGGCCGCGCCGCTGGTTTGCCTGCACCCCGAGGCCGTGGCCAAGATCGTGGAAGTTAACCTGCTGGCACACTTTTGGGTGCGAACATTTCTTTTATTTAACCTCTTGACAGTCATCTAATCGTGACAACCAATGACAAGGCACAGCCCGACGTCATCTATACATGACCAATTTTCAACTTGAAATAAAGCTTTCTACGATGGAATTTAAAGTTCCTATGTCTACTAGACGCTTTATTCCGTGGCGTACATAGCACGACACTACGTCGGTGAAACTACAAAACCGCGTAACATTTTAAATAAGGAGCATTATGCACTGTTTTAATAAGACAGTAAGGTTTATTTTGCTCCTTCATAGATTTATAAGTTACGCGGTTTCGCAGTTTTACCGACGACTTGATTCGTAGGATGACGTCATGAGGTCCAGACAGACTTGCGCTTGCTTGAGTGCTATAGTACAGTCACGAGATTTAATTTAGTACCCAGCTTAGGTCCAAAGTAAATCTGACATTCTACAACAATAAGGTTTAGTTTCCTCTTAGTTACAAATGACTTGACATCTCTAATGACAGTGACGACTTCAAGCATATTTTTCTTGAAATGGGTCCCAAAGTATCGCTCGTGACCGTACCTACATACGTAGCTGGGAAGTGTACTGTAGTTTGATGATCCGAGAGCAAGTGCTAGCGCCGTCAGCGCTGATGCGGTGGCAGCTGACCGACGTATCGATGGTAGCAAGTAATGCCGCGCCGCTGGTCTGCCTGCACCCCGAGGCCGTGGCCAAGATCGTGGAAGTTTATCTACTGGCACACTTTTGGGTGCGAACATTTTTTTTATTACCTACCATCAAGCAACCAGGCATACTTCAGTACCTAACAGCGCCTTGGTACAGTAGGTAACTCAACGAAAATTTTAAGCACTTTAATGCGTTGTTATAGTAAACTTCAAACAGAAAATCATATGACTGACACAGTCATGAAAATGACAATGACATTCACAATGACCAGGTTCTAAGTAGGCTCAACATTTTTATTGGGTGACTGTAGGTACATACTTAGCCGGAAAATAGGTATGTACTTAGTTAGACGATCCGAAAACGATTTCTAGCGCTTTCTGCGCTGATGCATCAGCTGCTGACCGCCACGCCGCTGGGCTGCCTGCATCTCGACGCTGTGGCCAAGATCATGAATTTTAATGGTTTTCATTACTTACTTCAGATTTATACATTATATGTAAGACCCAATTTAGAGTACGCTTTTCAAGCATGGAGTCCTTATTTTTCCAAAGAACTACTCGAGAAAGTCTAACACAGTTTCACCAAGATTAATAGAAACCTATATAAGATACTCACAGGACATTACGATTTACAGGAGTTTCATAAATTGTTCAAGCTAAATACTAACACTCGTCTCCGGGGCCATCAATTAAAATTGCTAAGTGAGCTTTCACACAACAATCCTCGTAGACACTTCTTATGTAACAGAGTAGTGAAAGTATGGAACAAACTTCCAGAACAAGTAGTCTCAGCACTGAACATCAATCAGTTTAAAAACCGACTAGACCAACACATTAGCAGTACAAAGAACACTTAAACAAGGAACAGCTGGATACAGGCATCTATCAGTTGTCACAACTGCCGCCCGATTAAATAATAATAATAATAATATTCATCTCCCATTTCACATAGCATGTAGCCTTGCTTTGTACCTTTGCAGATATTCCAAGCATTCTTGCCGAGTATGATCGAGAAGCGACAGGGACACATCGTGGCGATCAACTCCAGCGCAGGTCTCATGCCGTGCGCGGACATGGTGCCTTACTGCGCAGCCAAATTCGGTCTTAGAGGTAGGTAGTATTGTGATCTACTCTTCTAAAATGAAGTAAAAACTATAGGTTAGGTTAGTTGACTTATTCTACCGATTCTAATAGCTTTATTGCTACAACAGCTAACCGATTTCAAAAGCTTAATTGATGGTGGTTCGTAGCTAAGTTAATGTACATTGGTTTGGCCAAGTCCCAATAGAAAACCTAAAATATTTCATTATAAAACAAATTATGTTTGGAAAGCCGAAGAAACCAAAAACATCCATAAATTATCTGTTCGTACTAAATTAAGTCCTACTTATTGTGTTTTGTTCGACTTTCAAATTAATGGAATTTTTAAGTACCTTTGGAACGAACCACCTTAAAAAAAAATGTTGGCCATTTTGGACTTAGATTAATTAGCAATAAAACTAAAACTGACATCAAAATTGCATAAGTATTTTTGAAGTTACAATATGGTTTAAGACTGCACCGAGCAAACGTCGAGCGTCAAATGGAAAACACAATAATAATAATGAGGGCGCCACTGTACATCCGGCGTACGCTCGGCGCAGTCTTAAGACTACGCCGAGCGTAGGTACGCCGGATGTACAGTGGCGCCCTCATTACTTTTATTGGGTTTTCTAATTAACTAAAGAATTTCCTTGGACCCAAACAAAATGTGTTTGTAGCGCAAGTATAAACACAATTTATGGGATACGTAACAAACTTTAATAACAATTCACCTTCGAGTTATTAACTTAACGAAAAAAAGTGGCCACCTTTTCCCGTTAAGCTGACTACTCAAAGGGTAATTGTTATTAAAGTTTGTTACGTATCCCATAAATTGTGTTTATACTTGCGCTACAAACACATTTTGTTTTGGTCCAAGGAAATCCTTTAGTTAATTAGAAATCCCAATAAAACTAATGAGGGCGCCACTGGACGCTCGTCGTTTGCTCGGCGCAGTCTTAAGAAGGTATGTTTGTAAACAGTTCGATGAACAAATAACGGGTGGCCGAGTATTGCCTTTAAGAGAAAACAATCGCAAAACCACAAAATCCTTGTCACCATTTCCTCTAACCGCCCCCAGGTCTCATGGACTCCATATCGGAGGAGCTGCGCCTGGACACGTGGACGAAGAACATCTACACGACGTCCGTGTACGTAGCCACCATGTCCACCGGCCTGTACCCGCCGCCGGCGCACCGCTTCACCTCGTGCTACTGCGAGGTCGCGCCCAAGGAGGCGGCGCGGATTATTATTGAGGGTAGGGAGATCTTATAAAACTTTTGGTTCAATCAACTTTTCTTTGTAGCGGGTTGCCATGGTGACGTCTCCTGGGTCACTCTTTAAAATTATGATTTCAAACGATATAAGTCCACTAAAAATCAGGTTTATTGGCAATTACAAACCCATACTTTTATGGCCTTTCTCCTGAGTGTGCCAGAAGTGTATATTAATTTTTTTTTCTAAGGAATTATCTCTGTTGTCTCCTGGCTAACGGGACAGAATAACAACAACAAAAAGTTGATCCACCCTTTTCCAATACTAGTTTAAATCAATGTACCTAGGGTGACGGCACCAATTTTGGACACTTTTAGCTGACAGGGACCAGTATTGGACACTTCTCTATTAAGTAATTCAAATTTCATACCTACTATCCTAAATTGATTGATGCTAAACAAATGAATAACCCTTATCTTCGGTGACATAAGAATCAAGTGTTATCATTGGGATCATGTCCATTACTGGTTCCACCACCGTATGGACTTTAAATTTGCAGGGAATATTCTTTGGGTACCCTAGAGGGTCCACTAAGTAAAGATTTTTCGAAAATCGACTTAATAGAAGAAGCGAGTAATTAGTGCTACGCGTTGCTTAGCAACGTAGTTTGTTAAGAAGACGCGTCAAAGTATTCAAAATATATTTCGCAAATGTTGTAATTTATGCAGTTATGTTTTTTTCCAGGTATTCGAAGGAACCACCGCTGCATCAGCATACCTTCATTCATGAAGACCCTAATCGCCCTGAACAACCTTATGCCGTACAGAATAAGGATCATTTTCTCAGACTTCTTTAACTTCGGCCACAGGGGTTGGTTTTGTTTTTGTTAAACCTTTGACCACACCTTGAGTAAAGGCGACCTTACACACTATACGGTACTGAAACGACCGACCCGTCAAACTACACCAGTGTGACTGTACCTTTTTTATCCCTCGGTTTAGTTCTATTTAACCTATTGAACCTGGTTTCACCAAGAAGAGATCTGGTTTGGATGCCTCTCTGCCCAGAAGAAGTTGAGAGGGTATGTCCGATGAGCAGTTGGAAATCTTCAGGCAGAGTCAGGAGCGTCTCAGACCCAATCGGCATGATGCTGAAGGTACCCCAGAAAACGTGGGCAGACTTCTAGCACAAGATAACTTAACGCAAGATATGAAACTTCCAACCAATACCCTGCAGGTTGAAAAACTTCATCCGCAGAAATTAGGGAGAACGGAGCGTCGTCTTACCACCAATCCTCGTCCTTTCCAGAAGGGTCATAGAGGCATTTGGAGGGTAAGGTCCTCCCCCGCCAGAGTACTCGTCGAGTCACAGGCAACGAGCCTACTTAGTTCCCTTCTGACGGACCTACCAACACCCCAATTAGGCCGGCCTTGGTCACCTCGTAACTTCACCGCGGGTGGCCACTTGACCAGTCCAAGGTTCACCATCATCATAATGTCAACTGAAACACGTCTTCTGAACATAGAACTTCTCGAAGAAGAGAAGAAGTGGTCTCTGCCTACCCCTCTGGGAAACAGGCGTGATTTAATGTATGTGTATGTGTAACCATATTGGCTGTTTTACCTCCTTATTGTAACCTATATAAACAATGTATGAAGAGCTTTGAGTGTGGAGGAAGCAATGGAAGTTTGTCTGAATCGTAGCAAGTGGATGGAAGTGGTATCTGCCTGCCTACGGAAAAGAGGCGTGATTGTATGTATACTTCCCAAGAACATTTCTCAGAATTGTTACGCCACGCTACTTAGAATGATGTTGCGCGTTTGCGTCATTGGACGAGAATTAAGTACTGGCGCGCAACCACGTGTATTGTAAAAACTATGGCAAGTCAGCTAAAGAACAACGCTGCTTAAATGCAAAAGCGCCAAAAAACAAAAACAGATGTAGTTTTATTTAAAACTTAAAGTATATAGCATTCTGACTTTAAATGCAACACAAACACATTTTGATTTGTGGCCCTTTAGTATTTAAGCAACGAACTATTCAGTGGGGTAAAAAAACAGAGTCTCACTGGTATGTTATCCTGACGTGAGTCGGGTTGGTTCTGTTTAAACTTGATGGTCAACAGGTAAAGTTAGTTAGTTTGATAATTATTTTATGGCTCTTTTAAGATATCTGATAGCGTATAAGTTAACTAATTAGGTGATATGTTGTAAAAGATACACGAAAATTCACAGTCAAATTTGAATTTTGATATGTATTTATTTCAACAGGGAATTGTTAAGAACTTGTAGTTGTTCTGTTTTAATAATTATTTGGTTTACAATGATTTGAAGAAATAAATGACTACATAATTTTTTTGATTGTTTCATTAAAGTCCAATGGATTAAACAAGTAGTTTGCCTCACCTGGATGGGTAAAATTAAATATATTCGAGCATACATAATGCATTACATATCTGAATGCATTAGCACCCTAAGTTCAAACATCTTTGAGCACCTCATGTTTCAATATATTTGGTGATATCAATAATAATAACTTAATAACATAGCAAGTTATCATTCAATAGCAACCTTCTTGCATTTTCATAAGATTCAAAATTTTGTCCGGAGTCCCATGGAACAAGTGGCACGATTTTTTTTGTCTCAAAAGTCCCAAGTAGGTTTACGTTATGTTAGTCTTGCAGCTGGCCCAAATGGCCAAACCTCCAATAATAGGACGACTCAATGAGATTAGTGGGATAGAAGGCAAACTTTTGACTCTTGGAGAATTTTAATATTGGTTAGTAGGATTTTTTTCAAATTTTTAGTGACTGACATGAGCAAAAAATCAAACGAATTTTATTTTTTCATTCTACTTACATTAGAAATATGTTACATATCACTCGCACTTGCTTTGGTTCTGCTCAATTGAATTTTTCACGATTTAACACATACGTATTAAATACGTAGTACTAACACACATGTTCATCCAATTCATAACAATACACATTATTCCCACATCTCTCACACATAGCCATCTCCCTGTGTCGCAACACATGCTCATCTCTTACACAAATGCTTGTAAATTTTTTGTCACATGTAGTACAGCTATAGTAATTATTCTTATGTTTTATTGCGTGGCGCATCAGAGATGTGTGTGTAGCAAAACTTTGGCCGCACGATTCACAGAGGTGCCGGTTTGGTTCGCGCTTAGTTGTATGTTCCAGTACGTGTACGTAGACTTCTTTGCGGTTCGCTGAGGTTAGGCCGCATACTTTGCACCTGTAACGTAATATTAAATTATAGTTTTTACAATTATTATGAATCTAATCTTTGTAACAGAAAGAATAAACATTGTAAATAAAATATAAGCATTTTGAAAACATGAATGTGATTTTTTAGGTAAAGCAACCAAACGGTTAACATGAGTTTCTGCCAAATAAACCCAATACCCGTTTGTTTAATACCCTGAACAATCAAAACACGCACAAGACACATGTAACTACATAATCTTCCTTCGGTAAAATATCAAAATGCATCTTACCTATAAGTCACATTGTCAACCTTATGTTCTTTCTGCTTATGGCTGGACAATGCTTCATCACCAACAAAAATGTGCCCACAAATATCACAAGACCGTTCCTGAGATTTAATTATGTGCCCTCTTGCATGCTTGTAGAGTTGGAACCGTTCCTTAAACATTTCCCCGCATTGTTTGCACCGAAAACTGCAGCCAAGCATTGCCATGTAGTCTATACAACACACCCTGAAATGCTCTGTTAGTAGCTCTTCACTTTGGAACCGTTTTCCACAAGTACAGGTCAATGGCAGCAATGAATTATGCATTAGTCTATGCTGTAGCATTTTTTTTCTAGAATCAAATAAAGCTCCACACTCAATACAAGTTCTTATAGCGTTGTCACAGACGCTTAAGTGCTGTGATAGCTTTTGAATGTTATCACATTTTGTCTTACAAGCAAAACACATGTTTTTTTCTATAGTCTTTACTTGGGACTTCTTTGGTTCAGTTTCTTTCATTAATATCTCTTTCACTATGTCTATATCAGAATCTAACACGTCTACTTCCATTTTTAAATTAGGTTTAGGTTTCTCTTTCTTTTTTGGACTAGGATTTTTGGCTCCTTTGGTATTAGCTATTTTGTTGACAGTGTCCATTGAATTTTCATTGTTTCTATCCAACATATTGACAATGGAAGGTATGTCTTCTTTTCCTAAATTGTTTAGGTACTCTTCTATGTTAGCGGTATTGTTTAAAAACTCTAGAAGCGAGTCAGAGTTGTATTCTGAATCTGGTAAGGGCTGAATAGGCGTTTTAGTCTCAGTGGACTTTTTCGAGCTTTCTTCTACCGAGGACTCCAGCCAGTCTTGTGAGCACCGAGCATTGAGTTGAAAATTGTAGAATTCGCTCAATTGAGAGACACATGAAACACAAATTTCCCTCGGAAGAGGATCCGTTGCAGATATGGTCATTGACAAGCAAGACTTTACGTGAAGATGGATGATTGGATCTTGGAGGACGGACACGTGTTCCGACTCCACATCTAGACATATCCGGCAACAATTTTGCACCTTTTCGCTCATATTTGTTGTCTATTAGTGATCTAAAGAAGTCCTCAACAAATGTTTGTTTTGACACGGTATGGTTTTCAGTTTTGTTTTGACATTGACACATTTAATTCGACAGATTAGTTTCTTCTCGTTTTAGCATAAGCTATGGTACTATTAAGGCATACTGTCTATAAAACCTTTCTCATAGGTACAACAGTTGCCCCCAACTCTAAAATACTATTTATCGATCGAGTAATCAATAGTTTATAGTTGTATATTTATTTTACTTATTTGAATGTAATAAACATTAGAATTACAGTAGTTGAAAAAAAATATTATGTAGGCTGTAAGGTTGGTGATCCTCAGCGCTGATAAGAGATAAGGTTTCAAAACAAAACTGTCAACTTAACTGTCAAGTTATAATCAGGGACGGGCGAAACAGTACTGCGCCGTTGGGTTTTACTAAAGTATAAATAAATACAAGCGAAGTTAACGTTGCGTTAATAATTAATTTGAAGCGACAGGAGCCAGTCGACAGGCTAGGGTCTATGGCAGTCGCCGTATTTAGAAAATAAACGCAAATTATGAGGACAAACCCTGTGAACATGTCATCCGAGCATAGTGAAGCAAAACTAGAAGCAGAGGAGTCGTTGTTGTATTCTGCGAGGCACGGAGAGATCAAGATAGTGAAGGCAGTTCTCGAAGCGAATAAGGAGGGAAAATTGACTTTAGACATCAATTGCAAAGGTAGGTTGTGTTTATTAGTATCGGTTAATATAAATTTAGTAGTATTTGACATAGTTCAAATTAGTAACATTATATAAACCATAAATCTTTATTGTGTACGGAATATGGGTATTAGACATGGGCTGTTACAAGTACTTAACTTCCATTATCACCAAGTTCTATCTTTATATTATGTACTTATACACAATTCACTTAGCTACTCACATTACTAAATAAGCAAGACAATTAATTATAGTAATCTTAATAATTACATAAAATTAAATATAAAAAAAACACATCAAATAAGTTCATTTCATTCACAAATGATTTTTATTTTTCTCATCAACCCCATAATGTAGGGGTATCGTTGGATAGGTCTTTCAAACAAACAATTATTATAATTCAATCAATAATTTTGATTACATATTTTTCTGAAATATTAGGATTTAAAGTGCTAATTATAGTTCGAGTTCCTTTAAAATTTGTTAAGGAAAACTATCACAACTAAGTAGACCATTGGTTACCTGAGATACAGGCTACTAAACTGTTTATACATACTAAAATCATCTAACACAACACCATATATAGAAAATTATTTCGTACTTGTTGTTTTTTGAGGTAGTTTCTGTGTAGTAACGGTTTTGTAACTCCACACTGAGCATGGTCAAACATGCTCTTACCTGTTTATTTTTAAATATTGTATTTGCTTTTTGGGTTGACTTTATTACGTACTTGTAGTTATGTCAAGATAGGATGATCTCTGTCTGTGACAGCTATAGCTATTTCTTATTTCAAACTTGTCATACTTGCATTGAATCTATAAAGTATTAGTCACCAAACTATAAGTTAAAGAAACAAGTGTAATATGCTATTATATGAGCTGTCAAAGTGGTCATCCACAATAAGTTCGAACCCGTGCAGTCGCAATGTACCAATGAGTTTTTTCAACTTAAGTGCATTACCCGATGCTCTTACGGTGAAGGAAAAACATTGTCAGGAAAACTGCACATTCGAACAGCTGTGTGTGCAAGACGGTAATTGCACAAAAGATCCTAAATGGTTGAATTGTATCCGAAAGGGCCCATAACATAAGGGCATCCTCGTTTAACTTAACTTTAATAAGTAAATGGCAAAGCACCTACACCTCATAAGAAACGTGTGAAATCGATATGTTTCAGTATCAAATGTTTTTCATAGTAAAACCTCAGTGAATCATAGACTTGCCATGAGTCAGGCAATGAATGGCCCAGTGACCTAGAATCATTATGTTAACTTTGTTCATTCATGTGGCCTATTGAATACTAACATGCATTCATTTAAAAAGCTTAAAGTGTTTATTAATTTATTATTTAAAAAATTATGATTATAATACCTATAGGTAACCTATATAATTTATTTTTTTGTTCTGTTGTAATCTGCCATCAGTCTTTCTTGACTATAATCTGCATTCTGAGTGTGTCATATTGTAGAGAGCTTTCTCCAGTGACTCCAGCTACTCATCATAATAAAAAATGGCTACACTCTGTTATGCAGCCTCATTATGTTGTGTCTTTTTACCGTTGATGCATTAATTGAACTGCCAAGTTATTCGGATGACTAGACTAGACAGATTGTGTTGATATTTTGCTGCAACCGATCGGATTTCCTCCTGTACCATGCTCATGTTTGAGTATTTCATTGTTTGTTATACAGTGTGTTACCGGCATGCGGGCATTTATTAAAACTACCGATAATATGTTGCTTTAGCAATTCTTTGCAAGTATTATCAATTAAAAAATAATTAAAATAACTTCACAATTAATTTTCTTAGATACTGTCCATTTTCAATGTAGTGCATGTGCTGCGTGTTCATCGTTATCAGTATCGCTGTTGCTTGGTACAAGGCATGTCGTGGTACGGGGGCAGATCATAATAATCAAAGTAACCGACGACTGTCAAATTACACTTGTCGAATTGCTGTGCTTTACATTGCTGGCAATTACATTTTTGTTAGAAAGTTAACAAAGCCTGAAAATTTGTTTATTAATTCAATTAATGTCATAGTTACGTTACAGATATACGTTATATCAACACACTGTATATCAATGAGCATCACTTATTGATCTAAATATAATGTTTTGTAGTCATTGAAGCATAGCGATATTTGAGTTACTGGCGCTACCCCATTGCGATTGGCGATATTGAGTTGTTCTCATTTGGCTTTGATATGTCCTTTCCATGTTAAAGGGTGGTCAAAACGCATACCCAGGTACTTTACATTGTCCTGATGTGGTAAGGTAGACCTGGTTGACCTGGTTGTCCTGGTGTGGTGTGGGGATAATCCACTAGCACACACAATCTACAATAGAGCAACTATTTCAGGGAAAACAAAAAGCAACCTAGGATGGACTCCCCTGATCCTGGCGTCGTACTTCGGCCACGTGGACGTGGTGGAGGCCCTGCTCGAGGCCGGCGCGGACCCTGATGACGTCAATGAGTCCGGCGACACGGCACTGCATAAAGCCTCGTTTATTGGGAATGAGGTAGGATGAAATAATGTTATTGGCATTCAAAATTGACGATGGTACTGTGTAAGTAACAAATTTAATACGGCGCAAAATACACCTTACCCATTAAGTTAGTAAGGTGCATTTAGCTTCGTGTTAAATTTGTGAGTAACGCTGTTTAGCGGTAATCGTAACTGATTGTAGAGATGGAGTGTTTGTTTTTGTTCCGATTTGGCCATTTGACTATGGAGCCTTAAAAAC
The DNA here is from genome assembly GCA_963966035.1 of Acleris laterana. Lineage (NCBI taxonomy): Eukaryota > Metazoa > Arthropoda > Insecta > Lepidoptera > Tortricidae > Acleris > Acleris laterana. The sequence continues at coordinate 3,329,301 of OZ014440.1, forward strand.
CAAAACTTAGATTTTCGTGTTTATTTTTTATTTTTGTAACCGACGCTCGGCCAAGAAAGTGGTCTACCAGTTTTGACAAAAGTTCCTGTGAGACCTAATTAATTATCGCTAAGGTTGACACTTGTCTCCGTCATAATATTATTGCAAGGGAAAATCGAACTTGTTGTATGATGATGTGCAAATCAACTACAACCGTAAGGTGGTAGACCACATTTTTGGCCGACTGTAGGTGCACGAAGAGGAATGGAGAGGAAAAAGAGAAGCGAAAGTTGTATGTTTAGACCGGGTGCATCTGGCGTACCATAGTTTGTGCGTAACCTATTGGGAGACAAGCGTGAAGGTACAGTCAGGGGCATTCCGGGTCGACTACCTCTAGGGTGATATTGGTTTGCGCGTTCAACGCGTAACAACCAGAGCACTAGGATAAGCTACCTGCAACAAACAAGCCAAAATTTTCTTAACTGGACGACCGCGAACGTCCCTGACTGTATGTATGTTTATTTGTGGATATAATTTCTCATTACAGGTATTAGTGATCCTTCTCCTAAAAAACAAAGCAGATGTCAACATAATGAACGGCGAGGGTCGTACAGCCAGTGACGTCTGCAAGACAAGAGACGTCCAGAGGTTGTTAGAGGCGGCGCAGAGGTCTGAGAGGCACGAGCGAGAGAGGAACCTGCTAAACGCAGCCAAAGCGGGACAGATAAAGGATATACAAGAGCTGGTATGTGGTGTGTCTCTTATTAAAAGTTATTGTTACAGTGACGGAACCAGAGGCCTTTCGATTTAGTCTTGAATGACGAGTGACAGAGACGGAGCTAACGTAAGTTACTTTAAAAAAACTCACGCCTTTATTCCCAGAGTTGGGTAGGCAGAGCTACAGAATTTCCAACAACTATAAAACTTTTTGATAATTCTGTAACCACATTTTGCACAGTTAAGCGAAGATGTTTACCAGTGTATAAGTGACAGGTTGCAAGCCCATCGCCTAACAGTACTACACGCCTTTATTACCTTAGTCGGCTATTACGGCATCCAAGGAAAGATACGGAGTGGCACTATTCTAATCCGGCTACCACACGGGGGTAACTTAGAACTTCGATTTTCAAAAGTAGGGCTTCAGTATTGGACTTGGACACATTATGAATCAAAATAATTATGGCAGTCAATAGAGACCCGTGTTCAGGCCTTATTTATGTGTCCCTCTCTCTCTCTCTCCCCCTCTCGCTCTCTTCTCGTTGACTTTGTACGATTGCATGTCGGCTCCATAAATTACATCAGTTAATTTAATCAAGTGTTTTATTGAGGATACGACACTCGACTTACAATTTTTTTTTTTAAGAAGTTTATTTTCACTTACAGCTTAGCAGCACCAATCCCCCGAACATTAACTGCGTGGACGCACAGGGCAACACCTGCTTGCACTGTGCAGCGTACAGAGGCCACGCGCGGCTCGCGGTGCTGTTGCTACAAAACGGAGTCGACACCACGCTTAAAAACAACAGCGGTAAGTTTGAGGGTGATCTTCAAACTCGGTTTTTTTTTTTATACATGACAAGGAATGGGTAATAGTCGTTTATGCAACAGTTGTATAAGAGACGTCAACGTCAAATAAGACGAGTGTTTTGTGAAGTTATACACCGTTGAATATAATACTTTTTCTACGACTAGTTTCAAATAAAATGCAAAATTAAACGAAAAAACGTAAGTTCGAACGAAGCACAGATCAGCGAGCGGGAAACATGCAAATTACAAAATATGTGTCTATGGTTAACTTTGATTTTACATTGGCGTGCACTTGCCAGGTTATATATTTATAAAAGTTTTTTTTAATTTGGCAGTGATGTACTTATATAAAACTTTGAAACAAAAACTATGAATTGTGTGGTTTGTAACGTTTGGGTAAAAAAATATTTTGTTGTAAAGTTTGTGTTTATCGCGTCAATTTAATAATTAAACCTAGCTTTGGCAGCTAGGCGTGTCGTTTTGGTTCAAAAAAGCACATGTGCTGATCTGGGGAATAGACTAGATAGATCCTCCTCCTCCTCCTCCTCCTCCATCCATTAACCTACCGCCAAACAGCAGTGTTCGCATTGTTGTGTTCCGGTTCGGGGATAAGACAGCCGTTGAAATGACTAGCATAGAGGCATTCCATCTTAGTCCTCAGGGTTGGCAACGCATTTGCAGTCTCAGGATTGCATTGCAGTCTTGTGAATGCGAATGTCTATGGGTCACAGTGTCCACTTACCTTCAGGTGGCCTGTGTGCTCGTTTGTTCTATGCCATAAAAAAAAAACGACTTTTCTCTGGATTATTCTGCGGACATGTTATGTATTTATTTATTTATTTATTTAACAATTACAATAATAGGTTAACAGTAAATACCAAAACACCTACTGTAGTGTTTGTGACTATATAAATGACAGATAAAAGTACAGGTGTAGGAAAAATATTATTATGTAGTATCCAATAACATGAGACTGCTCTTTGTAGGTCAGTTAGCGATAGACATGGCGAAGGACCAAGATATGCGTGACGTCCTCAGCGTCCGACCAGTGCAGCGCCTCCATAGAACCGCGGCGCGCTTCGAAGGGCCTCTACTGAAGAGGTCACGATTTCTGGGCTGGAGGCCTGTTTGGGTAAGTATTTAAATTCAATTAGCATCTTCATAGAATAGGTGGAATAGGTAATTCAACTTCAAGATGGTGGTTTTTTAAGTTTAGTCGTCATCATAATCATCGTAACAAATAGCGTACAAGTATAGGCCGATGGTGGCATCATGATCTATTTATTAGCTATTCTTAAGCTAGATCCACCAAGTTTGGACTCGTTAGTTCGGTCTTGCAAAAAAAGTACAGTTGTCAGCAAAAAATTGTGCATTTTTTTTGGCAGATACTTTTTTAAGCCACGTTTAATGAAGGTTACTTTGGTTACAGGCGGTATTACAACGCGGCGTGCTGCTATACTACGGATCCCGCGCGGAAGCAGCCCGTGAAGGTGGGCGATGGCGCGCTCGGAAGTACCTCGACGGAGCCACCGTGTCCGCCTCGGCCACGGAGCCGGCGCTGCTCCTGGCGTCCTTCAGCGACGGCGAGCAGCAGCGCCTGTGCCTGCCGCGCGGGCAGGACACGGCGCACGCGCGCCAGGTCAGTGCCTTTTTAATAGTACATTGTGCATCAAGGGTAGTAAGAAGGGAATTACTAACGAGAGTGTTAGAAGCCCGACGCCGAAGGCGGAGGGCTTTTAATGACTCAAGTTAGTAATCCCCTTACTGCCTGTGATACACACAATGGTTTTCATCACATTTGCGAGGAAAAAACACTTTAACTCTGCAAAATATAAAGAAATAACTTTTGACGAAGGGGAACGTAAATGGAAACGATATTTTTTTTGTGACCTCTACCACAGATAATAACTGCGTTTAGTTTCGACCTGGATTCGAGCCAGATTTAGCCAATTTGATAAAAATGTATAATTACTAAAATTAATGATAAATGATGATATAAACTTGAAATAAGTATAAAAATAATGAAGTTTAATGAAGCGTATAGGTTTTGTGTAATGTAAGTTAGTCTATAGCTAATTTTTAAAGATGAAATTAGAAACCGATTTAATTTTTGGCTGAAAATTAAACCTCCTTAGTCAGAAATGATGTACGAAAGAGTTGCAAATTTTAAAAAGAAAGTCATTACTCCCTAGGGATGACAAACTCGCCATAATTCCCGCGGGAACAATTTAGGCCATTGTCCTTCTGTATGCAGGCATGGAATAACACCATTTACGAGCAAGTGTGATGAAAAAGTTATGTTCTAGGATAACTAACTCCGAACAGCCAAACACTCGATATCAGACGGTTTACTCGAGTGAATATTCTTTCGAGTGAATGCTTCATTTTTCTTCCATTCCATGTTCACACGGCTCAGCTGGAATAACGTAAAAAAGAACATTCATCTGTAGATTCCTTCAATATGGCGTCGAATGAATGATTCATTCGTAGTGGGAAAATATCCAACACCGTTTGATCAATTCACTAATGAATTCATTCGGCACTTTTCTTTCACTTTGCGTTCAGACGTGTCACTTTGAGAGAAAGATGCAAAATGAAATAAGAAAATGAACAAAAAATGAACAGTCTGATATCACCTACAGCGTTTTAATAGTGTATCAAATAGTTTACCTTTTGGTCAAAGAGCTAAGTACGGAGATTGGTTTGCAATTTATAGAGCAACGAAATCATTCTAGTTAGCGTGCCATGCCATCATTATTAATTCATCCGGGTGCAGGCAGCTGTCCAGCAGTTGGTATTACAGTGGTTGGGCAACAAAGGGGTTGTAAAATCAATTAGCCATGCTAACTTTTTAAATATGTATGGATATCTCAAAACCATTTCGAGAAACAAGCTTTCGGTACAGTTTCTGTATATCAGATTTAAAAAAAAGTCTCACATTATTAAGGTATTCGTTGAAATGTTTTGACCTTCAAATGACCTTTCTGTGAGTTATCAAACGAATAATGGATATGATTCCATTGCCATATTTAAAAAAAAACCGACTGACGTCTGTCTAGTCTATATATTATCATATCAAACACAAATTTGACATTGACGTGTCGTTTCTTTTCGTAAATTGTTTGTTTATTATAATTAATAAATGGAATCTAATTTATACGAGTACTCAATGGTCAAGACTTTATTGTTAAACCATTGTGTAAAAGTAATGTGTTTGTTTTAAACAGGTACATACGAGTACATTTAAATGATCTTCACAACAAAACTGCAAATAGTTCTTGAAGTATTTTTGCTTCACTTCACGACACCATTCCTCTCGCCGTCGTTCCGGGATTGGTACGAATAACAAATCCGGGTTATCCCTGCTGTTATTCGGACATAAAGGGACGAAACACTTGTGGCCTTCCATTTCAAACAAGTTCAGATAGTGATTTCAAAATTTTTTGAGCCCGTCCTCGGTGACGTTGACACCTTGATGTTGACTTTACCATAGACTTTACTGTAATTTCTTTTTATGCAGGCGAAAACTACATTATCCATAATGCGTTTGATGATGTCACGTCAGCAATAAATTAATATATTTTTTTAATGTAGATAGGATTAATTAAAAACAAAAATAACGAAATTACTTTCTTAAAATAGTCTATATTTATCAAATAAATTATAAAAACCATACAACAAAAATATGAAGCATGGCCAATTGAAGGTGTGCAATTTATAGAGATCTCTGTTTGGTGTAATATTATAGCTAATTATGTATTTAATAACAATGCCAGGCGGTTCTTTTTTGGGGAAAAGTAGTGTGTGGTAAACAGGTCGTTTGCTCCAGACGTGGCTGACGGCGTTCTCGGAGCACATCGCGTACTCGGGGCACTACCTGTGGGCGGGCGCGGCGCCCGACAGCGCGCGCGAGGCCACCGAGGACATGGAGGACGAGTGCAAGCCGCTCGGTGAGATTATATCTAGCCTCCTACAATTATACTTTATATTAAGCTACGTCATCTGCGCGTAAAAAACGTTCCTCAAAAAGGAAGGTAATTTACCTTACTACTGTTTAGTTGCGCCGCGGCCGCTGACACGCACGCATCAAAGACAATTTAACTTTACTACCGAACAGAAACAAATATATATCATAAAAAAATGTCGTCTTATGTTTTTTGAGACTGCCGAAATTATACTGTAACTGTAAAAGGAAGAAGGATGTCTCATTTCATTCGTAAGCACCATAAATATTTTTTACATCACCATTTGTTTAATTTGCACCGGCGTCGCTGTCTCCTGTGAAACATGAGATACACAAATAGATATCGCATGAGTGCGATGAAGACGGGTAGCTTGATGGCGGCCGTGAGCGGGTACTTGCCTTGGCAAAAAAAAGGTAGGTATTTTTTTATTTTTAGTAGGTTTGATTATTAGATAATAACGTCAAGTCTTGCAAGTAGATTTTGATTATTTTTTCTATCATGTCCAGACTCAAAGCTCGTTCTAGGGATTTAATATCGCTAAAAAGGATGTCGATATTTATACAGGTGCTAATTGGTTACGAAAATACAAACGTTCTCTCATTTAGACGGCAATTTTTACTACCGACAAATGTGGAATAAACATTGATTGTTTGTTCACTACGAAAACCTTGGTTTTTTTAAATTTAAAATGTAGAGAGAATGAATAATACGATTAATTTCAAATAACATCTTGATCTTGACAGTAACATCGATATAATTTTATGTCGCAAAAATATTTTGCGACATCACTTTCTTCATGGACTACCCTAACCTCCTCAGGCTCACCATACAAATAAATTTGTTAAAGGAATATGCATCTATTGTGAATAAAATAAAGTCTATCTTCTAATTTGATCATTAGTTATAAAAACAAAAGAAATTCAACTTTACTTCCTTTGCACTAGATATTTATTTTAATGGCCGCATTATGTACTATTATTAGTACAAGGAACCTCAGGAGGATAAGTGTGAAAAGGGGCATGCTTCGATGTTTCGGTCATTTGGAAAGAGATATACAGATCGAAAGTGTGTGGAAGGGTCGAGAGGGGCCGCCCTAGGCGTACTTTTTCGAGTCAAATCGGAGAAATACTGGAAAAGGGCCGAATCTTAAGTATCCGAAACCGACGTGCATGCATGACTCGATGTATGAACGTGGAAGAAGCGAAAGAGATTTGCCAGGGTCGTAGCAAGTGGAAAGATGTACTCTCAGCCTACCCCTCTGGGAAACAGGCGTGATTTAATGTATGTATGTAATAACATATTGCCTTTTGCCGCCAGGCTCGATGCAAGACGCGTTAACCTCCGCCACGAACAGCCTGGCGCTGCTGGACACGCAGCTGAGGGAGTGCAGCGCCATCGTCGCGGCTCTTGACAAGTCGGTGAACGTCGGCAACTCGCTGCACCACTCTGCTTACATGGTAAGGAAATAGAAGGCTTGTCTGCATACAAAATGAAAACAATCGCGTTATGCAATACTGATCTCTTCGCGACTACATGTCAACAGTTCTGGAGTCGCAAAATGACCACTTCATAGCGTTACTAGGTATTAGGTTCGTTAGGTAACTTCAAATGCCTGCAGTTCAAATTGCTCAGGAATAAGAGCCTCGCCTGGGGCTTCGCGTCGGCATTGCTAAGACAGACATGAAATGAAAAAAAAACGTGGTAATTTAGCGACTCCAGACTTATTGACATATAGTCTCAAAGCGATCTTAGCGAAACGATCTTAGCACAAAGCTATGTAGTCAGATCGAGATGTAGTCTCAAAGCGATCTGGTTGTATTTGATACCTAGTCCTATCGAAATGTGGACCTAAAGCCTCTATCTGTAAAGCACGATTTTTCTCTAACGTTGAGCTCGCTCAGGTTCACTTAGTCCATATTTCCATTTCGTCCACATTCTCATCTCGGCCACGTTCCCAACTCGTCAACATACAAATCCCAAATCGTCCACTTCCTAAGTCGTCCATATTCCCAACTCGTCCTCATTCCTAAATCGTTTGCAACCTAACTTAGGACTGTAGGGCTGTTCGATATCAATTCGATTACTCAGTTGTTCACTGGTTGTTGGGAATGTGAACGAAATGAGAATGTGGACGCGATAAGACTGTGAACGAGATGGGAATGTGGACGAGATCGGAATGTGGACGAGATGGAAATATGGACAAAGTGAACCTGAGCGGTTGAGAGCTCGCTAAGTTGTGTCATGTATTCCAGCGCTTCCAGCACGCGTGCGGGACGGGCTCGGAGGCGCTGAGCTCGCTGCGTCACTGCGCCGCACTGGTCGCGCAGGCGAGGGACGCGGACTTTGCGCGACTCAATAGAGAGGTACGTTTTGGAAGTTTCTTAGTATACTGGTATTTTTGTATGATGTCGGAAAGGTCGTAAAGAGCTTATCTTTAGCAGTTTAGAACGGAATGAAATATGTTAAAAGGTAATCCGTCCAGATAGTCTACCTTCCTTCCTAAGTTATGACATCGGACGAGAGACCATTTATTAGATGTGTAATTGTTGTTGTTATAATTATTTTTAATTTTTGTATTCTTTGATTATTAGTATTTATGTTTGACGATCTCAATGTAATTTCGTATTTTTTGACATGCAATGCAACTAATATTGTAATATTGCATTGATGAATAAATAAACTAAACTAAGGTTCGAGTTGTAAGGGCCAACCGAATGGCAAGTATGAATATGTCGCGGTTGGAGCTCACCCATGTAAACGGATGGCGAAGCGTGCGCAAAAGACCGCTACTGTTTTTAATGACAAGCCATTACAAGTTGAATCTTGTGGCCCCGAACAGAAGGTAGCTATTTTAGTGGATTATCTTTTGACATATTTCGTTCTGAACTGATTAAGATAAGCTCTTTATGACCATTGGACATTATCATCCCCAGCATGATAGGGAGCAGAGTAGACTGCCCTTACATGCGTCATTGTTGTTGGCTACATGCCCTTTAAAATTAGTGTAAATTTGTAATTTGTTACTAACGATTAGGATGAAGGAACTACTAACAATATATGAGTGTAAATTTACTCGAAATAAATGATTATATTCTATTCTATTGGGACATACGACGACGCGATAGCCTAGTTGGTAGTGACCCTGCCTACGAAGCTAGAGGTCCTGGGTTCAAATCCCGGTTAGGGCAGATATTTGTGTGATGTGATGAGCGCAAATATTTGTTCCTGCGTCATGGAGGTTTTCTATTTATTTAAGTATATATTTCTCTATATAAGTATTTATATCGTTGTCCAGTACCCATAGTGCAAGCCTAGAGCTTAGTTTGGGACCTGATATTTATTTATTTATTTATACAAATACCACTATAAGGCCAGCATTCCTTGTATTTTATCTCCGTGCGTGTCTTCCATTACACAATCATCAAGTTTCGTCATATACAGCTCACTAATTCGGTTTACAGTACGGTATGGTTTCTTACAAATAGAACTAAGATAACGAGATGTGACGAGAATCAATAATGCTATCTCAGAACGGAGTTTATCAACTTTAAATGTTGCGTGGATCGACTAATTTTTTTTTAATCGGGATCTTTCTTGAGCAACGTGTCCGTGACTTCTTTTCGTGTTCTACTTTAACAAGTCTACGACTTTGACGACGACGAATTAGTCTTTGATCTGTTAATTAAATATTTAAGACATAATATGGTAGGGTAAATCGTCTATTACTGGCCACTCTCCGGTAACTTTGCAATAAAATGTGTAAAGCAAGACTGACTATGCTGACATTTTTGCGATTAAACTAGAATACCTAGATCCTGATTTAGTACCCGGATTACAGCCCAAGTATCTTTACTAACAGCTTCAGTAAATAAATTTGGTGGCCAGTTATTGACGATTTTACCCTATTTACCACCTAGAATTGTGAGAAAAATAAAGCTTGATATTTTTTTCTATTTATTATAATAAGTAATTAGGAAATAGAACCACGATATGCCAAAAGTCCTGACCCTAATTATAAGCTTTTATTTAACTTGCTTTGTATGTATGTATGAGTATGTATGAATGTATGTAAGGGTCAAATTTTGCAAGTGAAATTTGAACCACTTCCCGGTTTCCGATGAAGCTGAAAATTTGCATACGCCTTTAGTTCTGATGACAATATAATAATTTAGTACCATCGAGCTGGTCTGATGATGGAGACTCAGGGTGGCCATAGGAACTCCTAAATTACTCATGATAAACCTGTCGTGTTAGGGCTTGTTAGAATCGTCTTGACGAGTAGACGACTGTGCAAAAAAGTACAGTCGGCAACAAAAGCTTCTCCCGAAAATTAAAAAATAATAATTCCGTCATTTGTCCCACAGATAGAACGTAACAGGGTGTTAGAGGAAGCGTTGGCGGCGCTCGCTCGGACGCACCACGCGCTGGAAATGTCCGTGGCAGAAGAACTCACTAAGGTAAGTGGTAGTGGTGCCGGTGGTAGGTCAACTAAGCATTGTTTTAACCGTTTTAACTTAAAAATAACAAGTAGTGATATTTACAGACCGTATATTCCATAAGCGTACAGTCAACCAATTTGATATCTAGGCCTCTTTGGACTATGTCAAAGTGATGTTGTCAGCCAAAACCTAAGGAGCCTTCCTATGATTGGGTTTACAACGTCACGTTGACAAAGTCCATAGTGGCTTAGGAATCAAATTGGTTGACTTTACAATTTAATTAATAGCCGTATGCATGAAGTGCGGGAGGAGGGCAATCATGACTATACAGTGTGCCCCTGGATAAAATTCTCAAAAAATAGGAATGAAACTAGAAGCAAATTCATCGACAAAAAATAATAATCGTGTAAATTTTGTATATCGCGTATTTTAAAATAAATAAATTTGTTTGACGCAGGAAACGCTTTCACGAGGTAAGCAATTGCACTTTGTTCCGATAGGTTTCACAGCAATCAATGTTTTTTTTAATCGTAAAATTCAAGGTAAGGCACCATTTTTTTTTGTATTTTTTTTTCTGTGAACTTTCATCTAGTTTCATCCCCATTCGTCTGTGCACTTTATTCAGGGACACACTGTACCTCGTGCCTACCTCAGCTCTCCTATAGTACAATTCGTAACACTAACATCATCTAACTAATTAAATTATAAACTCAATTTATAACCATACTAGCTTTTACCCGCGACTTCATTCCCGTATATTCTGATGATGATTAGATTATCGTAAAATTTCCGGGATGAAAAGTAGCCTATGTGTGAAAAACAAATTAAATAAGCTATCTCCATTCCAAATTTCATCCAAATCCGTCCAGCCGTTGCAGCGTGAAGGAGTAACAACTTAACACACACACACACACACGAACTTTTGCATTTAATAGGATTCTACAAAAATACGAATTTGAATGTGAACTTATGAATAGTAAATTATGTTACAAGGGAGCAAGATGATATGCTTAGAAAAAAAACTGCAATGAATTAAAAATCGTTTTTTTTTTTTTTAACGTATAGTAAAATCTGATATTCATAATCACAAACGTGTATAGTTTCAATCACCTATCCAATCCATTCATGACAGCCCTTTGTTTATAAATATACGCCATGTTTTTTTTAAAGTTAACGGCATTTGTCCTGTTCCATAATTCAATACTGTTATGACCGGCCGCGTAAATACCTGATGACTATAATCAGAGTTCCAAGAAATTGTGACAAACAATTCTATTATACGCATTACCTCGGCCTTTGTTATCTTATCCACAATAACATGCCAAAGGTTAAAAAGTTATCGCCTACCCAAGGCAGCTTCAGTCGCTCCGAACCCTCGTCTACGGAACAACGTCAAAAATGTATCGTGCTCTTATAATTCTCGTCATTATAAACGTCGTGGAACCCCACCGGTGGTGCCACAACCAGGGTTTCTCCTGCCATCATCATCACCACGACTACAGAAGACGGCATGAAGAGAGATTCTTCGAACATCTAGCCAATGATGTAGCAGAAGTGGACCATAAAGCGAAGACTTTCTGCAATGAATTCCATGAGTTCCCAGCAAAGGAGATATTCGATCAAGACATCTATAAGTTTATTATTGCTCTTCCAAATTTCAATGAGAGTAGTATTGAAGTGAAAATCAAACACAGAGTGTTGTATGTAAAGGCAGAGAGGGATGTAGAATACAAGAAGTATGTGGCTTTGAGAATTTTGCCAGAGATGCTGAGTACGACCGACGGGGAATGGTCATATGCTAATCAAGAGCTGACTGTAGCCTTACCCTACAAAGTGTCTGTCAGAAACGAATCAGTTTTGACTTGTGACGATGATATTAATCCGAATGTTCTCAGTGTTCGTAGGTCGCAGCAAAATCTGAATGAGCAGCCCTCGATAGATATGAGAGTTCAAATGGAGACCGCTAATAATACTGTTAATAATGTAAACGTAAATATTACAGAAAATGTTGTCTAGTTCTGTAATGTCGCTGTGATATCGATGTATTACAAGGCCTTTAATATTTCATATTTAACAGGAATCCGAATCAAGTAAACCGACATATTTTTAAAGAATTGGGCGTATATTTTGATGCCGTTATTGGGTATTTCTTAGATGTCCGGTAAACACAGATACCTAAACAGAAACGAAACCGAAATCTGCAGCCACTTCTACAAAAATGTGACCACAAAAGTGATTTGGTTCAAACGCCCAAATAATGACCCCACTATGGACAACATTGTGGCTACGATGATCATTTAAAAAAACAAGTTTGTACTTGGTGTTAGACTGAAAAATGTTTTTTTTAATAATATTTGGTAATAATTATTTGTTTCAAATGATTTTACCTTATTTACTATTGTGTCAAATGTACCTAATTTATAACTTCAATAACGCACTTATATGTATAGTATCGTACAGTATACTTGTATGAATAATAAAGTAACTATTGATAAAATTGTTTTTTCTTATAAAGTAAGTAATAATAATTATTACATACTTACTTATAAATATAACAATATATTTATTAGTTGCTACAAAAGTCGTCTGTAAAGTTGTTTATGATTATGACTCTCCGCTTCTCCTCTTTCATAACTTCACCTTGAATGATTTCGCAATCATACCGTTAACTACTCTTATTCACTTGACGTATCGTAAAAAACGTGGTACGACATATAGCTGAGTGGATACTGTTTTCGCAGTACAATTTTTCACTGGTGGTTGCAGGGTTAGAATAGTGCCACTCCATCTCCTCCCGTGGATGTCGTAAGAGACGACTAAGGGAATAAAGGCTGTGTAGTAGGTACTATAAGGCGATGGGCTTGCAACCTGTCACTAATACACTGGCTAACATCTTAGCCTAATTGTGCAAAATGTGGTTCCAGAATTATTAACAAGTTTTTAGAGTTGTTAGTGATTCTGTAGCTCTGCCTACCCCACTCTGGGAATAAGTGCGTGAGCATATATGTATGTATTTTTCACTTACTGTAAAAAAATAAAAATAAGTGAAATACATTTTCTCTATTTGTATTAAAGCAATATGGTTTTGAAAGTAAGATGAGTTAAAACAACGTGGTATAGAGGCTCTAGGCCATTATTTTATCTGATTTTGTATGGCATGCGAAGACACATGCCAGCTGATCGTAAGTAAGATCGAGTTGACCCATAGGCATTTGAAAACTCAAGACTTCAATCCGAAGATTCCAAATGCGTTGCCAACCATGAGAACTAAGATGGAACGTATCTACGCTAGTTATTTTACTGGTTGTCTTATCCCTACACGGAACGCAGCAATGCGAACACTGCTGGTTGGCGGTAGATAAAAGGATAAAAAGGGTTGCAAAGGCATCTAAAGAATGCAAGTGTTTATGGGTGTCAGATTCCACTTACCATCAGATAGCCTTATAAGAGGCCTTGCCAAGATGCATTACGCTAACTAGTTTAAAACGGAAACTGGTTTAAAAACGAAATGAATAGAAACGCTATAGTCCATTCGCGTTAAGAATGCAGTACATCATCATTGTCCACCGGCCTAGACACGCCCCCTTACCAATCGGGTCGCTCAAAATTAGTTTTTTTTAAATTAAACTTAATCTTTTAAAAAGTAATTTGTTTTTATTTCATTTCCACTGTTAATACACTCGTACCCTGCAGTTGCAGTGATGATTCACTGCATTCTTATCGCGAACGGACTATAAAGCAAACTGGGTTTTTGCAATGTTAATTGGGGTTTTGATTGTTATGTTGTACGGTCACGAGCGTTAATTTGGGATCCATTTCAAGAAAAATATGCTTGAAAGTCGTCAATGTCATTAGAGATGTCAAGTTATTTGTAACTTTTAAGAAACTCAAATTGTTGTAGAATGTCAGATTGACTTTGGACCTAAGGTGGGTATTAAATCTCGTGACTGTAGTTCAAGTAGTCTTGACTGACAGACTACGAAACTGAGTTGTTTATCCTAATTATGGTTATTTGTCGTAGGGCAAACGTAAAAAGAAGACACCATCGCAAAATGATTCGAAGGAGAATTTCTTTGATGTTTTTGAAGGTAAGCCACAGTCTTATTTCATTTAAATTATAATTTTATTGGGATATATGTAAGTATAGACATAGAATGTCAATCGTCGGCAGTGAGAGTGAAACATATATCAAGGTCATACACACTGGAAATAACGAAAGTTGTCTTTCCTTAACTCTAGGTTATATAATTCATTGCGATCACCTGAACTTTTAAATTATCTTGTTTTCTCAGTCAGTTTTAGTAAACATCGAGAAGCTGAACAATAGAAAAACTATATAATTTTATGTCTAGACACAGACGATGATGACGACACCCTGGTGACAGCTGGGCTGGATAGTCCTCTAGGAGCGCTGAGCCCGTGGGGCAGCCCCGACTTGTTGCGACGCACCCCTGTCGGCAGCGTGGACGGTAAGCGAGTGTCGGACGACAAGACACTGGTGACAGTACTCAGATGTCTTTGAACTATCACCCGAACTACCTAGCATATATCCCGTTTTAGTTATCAGATTTGGCAACGCTTTTGCAATTTGGAGAGCTGGTGATCATCAGCTGTCTACTGGTTTGCCGTTTTTTTGTAGGTCAATGGTAATGGGAATCTATTACGCACCATTGACATTCTCATGGCAGCAATCCAAAGACAAATGCGTTGCCAACTAAGATGGAATACCGCTATGCAAGCAAACATACGCTTGGGGTAGATGACGGTGGTAGCGAGCACGGAAACTGCAGAAGGTCCTAACACCATTTAAATTCGATTTTACCGTAATAGTATTATTACTTAGGCCCGGAAAGTAAGGAATTGCCTGACGATGTGTTTTGCGGAACGAGCCTTGGCGAGGCCTGCTAAAAACTGAGTCAGGCAATCCCCGTTCTGATGAGGCATATACAAGATAAGTTCCTTTTTAAAATGAACAAAAACACTATTATATGTGCAATATTATATAAGTAGGTAAATGATTTAAACAGAATAGATGTCTATATAAATTGTTATAATGCACTGCATATGCAAATTTTAAGAAATTGAACTTTACAAAATATACGTATTCAAGTCGTCCTCTCCTCGCCAATTTTGCCGTGCCCAACAGGGTCCACAATTAAGTTTTGTTATATAACAACTAAAACTTAAGTTAACCTAATATCATGTAAACTAATATTGTGGAATGCAATAAATGATTGAGTATTGAGTATAAAACTGAAAAAATACAAGAAAATTATACTAACATAGTAATTATTTGTAAAAAGCTCTCGACAAATTCGGAGAGAATATTTTTTTGAAAACTATAAGTATTATACCACCCGACACGAAATATCGCAGCGGACAGGAATGGGTTTTCATACGACTATTTTACTCCTAGGAAGAAAATGAGGCTGATTCTGTCTTGGATTTTCAAAAGAAAAGCCTTCGTTTCCGAGCATGTTTGAGAAAAGGAACCTTTCCCCACAGGCGACGTAACCCCCACGAACGAGGAGAGCGGCTGCTCCCAGCACTCCGGCTCTCCGTTGTCTCTCCACACGGCGATCAGCCCGGCTAGCTCCCGCGGCACGCTGGTCTCTCAGGGCGGACACGTGTACAGAAACGCCAGGCCGCATCGGAGGAATGTTAATCCCAGGTTAGTACATTCCACAGAACTGGTCGACAGGAGACTTATGAAGTCACACACATTCAGTGCCAACGACCCGACAGTCGGGTACACTGGTCGTAGCAGATTTTCTACATGGTGGAATAATGCTACTACAGATTACAGCGTAGCAATGCCTGGTGGTGAATGTGTTAAGAAATCTGTCGGTGCGTGAAAGGGCCTCCGATGAACGCTGACAATTCAATGAGAGTTGATGTTACAGTCGGCCAAAAATATGGTCTACCACCCTACGGTTGAAGTTCATTTGCACCTCATGATACAGCAAGTTCGATTTTCCCTTGCAATAATATTATGACAGTGACAAGTGTTAACCTTAGCTATAATTAGATCTCACAGAAACTTTTGTCAAAACTGGTAGACAACTTTCTTGGCCGACCGTACATGATCGGTCTTTAAGGGAAACGAATGTATTTTGCTATGTTACAACTGTTCGGAAATGCAGTAGAGGATAGTTAGTTCCACAGTACGAGACAAAAAGCGCCTAGTGAAACGGTATAATAAAGCCATCTATCGTAGTTATGGTGAAGAAATTTGGATTTCGTAACGGCACTAACAGTGGAACTTTGCGGCTGGTTGTAACTTTACTTCCCTTCATAATTTCCTACAGCTTATTTACAGGATACTCAAAATAAACTTAGGCCATTCATTAGTGAGAGGATTCTTTTCTAACATTTATCATCTACTTATCTTAGGTCAGTTTTGCAATTTCGGATGTGGAATTTGAGTCGAAAGCTACCCCATATTAAATTTAACAGATACAACTCGGATTTATTTACAAGTCAGTTGTCTTACCTTCAGATAAAATGTCGATACATTTTGTATGTGAAATTTACGAATTTGAAACCGAAGCAAACAAATCTATACGCGGTTTGAATATCGGTGACGAGTTTTCAAGAATTCATGAACAGAGACATTTACTTTGCAATTAATTCTGCCCTCCTACGGAAAAAAGGCACATCTACTATATGAATTGTACTGCACTTCCAACCCTATTATAAACCTTTGAGAGTTTAATATGATTCTATGAATTAATTGCACTTGTGCCTTTTATCCGTAGGAGAACAGAATTGAGCTCAATTGGTTAGCAGCGTATGTCATCGGTTGGTCAGACAGAAAATATTTACCCTTACAATGACTGTTCTGTTTTTTTATATTTTCATTAGAATTCCCATATAATTTTGTGTTTTACTCTTTTATTAATTTCCTTATGTTTTGTTTTGTTTCAGTTCTCAGTGGTCCCTTTAGGTGAATGGGTCTGTAAAATGTACAGTCAACAACATAAGTCAATAATCACTTTTGTACCGTTTCGATTGCCGTTTTGGAATAAGAAAAACTTTTATACAAAGTGATCATTTACTTTATTTGACTGTACTGCCCTGATAAGACAAATGGTGGTATATCAGATAAAATCCAATAGCAACTGCTACCTCATTACCAAACCCGGAATTTTCGCGGCAAAACAAATGACTGTCGCAATCTAGATCTACAAAACGGCTTTTTATCGGTATCGAGTATAAAAAGAACATGCGGATATATTTATTTAATATTGATAGCACAAAATAATAACTGATATAGAAAAGGCGAACTTAATGCCGTAAGGCATTCTCTACCAGTTAATCTTTAGGCAAAGCAGAGATTGCAGTGAAACCAAATAAAATGTCATGTGCCGTTCTGTGTACTGACGTGGATTTCGAAGAAGAAATTGCATCTGTTTCTATATAACTTAATACAAACCTGACGTAATTTTTTTTACTAAGTAAGTATATTTTTCTATTCGTGGTCCCTTTTTTTCCTCTACTACACAACTATCGATACCACTATCACTATCGATAGCGAGTCTTGTCTTTTGCCGCGAAAATTCTAGAATCTGCTCATTACCAGGAGAGGATTGAATCTCTGCTTTGGGTTTTGAATTTGGAATACCGCCTGTTGGCTTACGGGGCAGTGTACTTAGCACAACGCAAGCTCAAAATGTAGTGCACTGTACTCTGATGCACAAATCAGTATAAAACCCAACAAGGTTTTCCGAATTAGTTTCATAAGGTGATGAGTATTTTATTCCCCAACAGAATATTATTAATTAATTAATTATATTTTACTAGAACACCCTATTGTGTTGTTTTTGTTCTTTAGATTTGTATTAAGTTTTTTACTTGCAAATATTTTAGTTGACTTGGTAATTTTTTGTTACACCAAATTTTTTTTTATCTTTGATGGTTACAAAGTCAAACGAACCATTTTAAAAAATAGAGAAAAGAAAGAAAACAAAAACGCTCAAGTTCACTTTGTCCATATTTCAATTTCGCCCACATTCTCATCTTGACCGCATTCCCATCTCGTCCTCATACCAATCCCAATTTGTTCACTTCCTATCGCGTCCTTATTCCCAATTAGTCCACATTCCCAACTCGTCCTTATTCCCAATCAGTCCACATTCCCAACTCGTCCTTATTCCCAATCAGTCCACATTCCCAACTCGTCCTCATTCCTAAATCGTCTGCAACCTAACTTAGGACTGTAGGGCTAAAAAATAATGTTTCCTTTCTTATACTATTTTCTATCTTTTTTGATACTGGCTACTTTGAGATTAAGATTTTGTATTCCTATTTGTGCCCAGTGTCGAAAGAATGATTCCTTTCAAACAACAACAAAATATGTTGAATTGACCATTTTTAATTTGGATCAAATCCTGCTAAAGTGAATTTTGACTAAGTGACGAAAAATTTATTTATAACAGTGTTAGGAATTTGACTCAATCACATTTCAATAATCAAAAAAAAGATTTTAACGTTGGCAGCTTGGTTTTTCCAAGTGAACTCGTAAACTACCGAAGACCATGTATGTTACGTGCATTAACCCCAAATATATTTCAAGTCCGGGTCATCTTATCGAGTATTTGAAGAAAACCTTTTATCACTCTTATCACTATTTACGTATGGGTCTGGTGACGTTTTAAATCAGGGTCAATATTCTGCCGTCCTAGGCAAAAACGCAGTAACTAAGATAAACCTCCTGTAGTAATATCAACCGTATTTTCAACGATGTAGAATTGAATCTGTTTTGGTGATTGAATATAAGATACTACTTATAGGCATAGGAGGGCAATATTTGAAAATTCATTCATAGTGGAAGCATTAATAGGAAACTCAATTATGCTGATGTATTTGATCTTTTTGTGCCTATATTCGAATAAAAATCTGTTATCCGTTTACGCTATTTCGCTTCTAAATACGAATAATCATTCATCTTAACTTCACAATATTTGTAAACTTTCGTGTCTGATCTTCGTCGTGTATAAATAATTACATGACGACGATCAGACAACATTAGGGAGGAATTACAATATTTTTAAATGCCAGCAACCCAATTTAAATCGCAGCCATTCCGTTAAAAAATTAAAAGTTGTTTGCGTTCGTTATGTTTTTTAAAATTCACCATGTGTTGTGAACTTAAATTACCAGGTTGACATAAAACAAAGTAGTCACGAACAACATGTTTGTACAACGCAAATAGAGTAAGCCTGAACCGCAACACTGCCGATCAAAAGAAAAAAGCAGTATGCGCATATGAATTATACTCTTAAACTGTCTTTTTATTTTGGACGGCGGAATAGCGCTGCGGTTTGCTACCATAGAACTTTTTATTGTTTACAAATTCCCGTTTAAGCTCCTGACCCATTGAATTAATTGGTTGAGCAGCTTTGAATACACTGCGTTACTTACTGTACACTGTACATACAAGGCACAGTACAGTGTGTACATGTTGTGTGAACGCAGTACGTGTATAGTCCCAGTGTGTAATGTAAACGATCGTCACTTTTTAACTGAGTTTAATGTCTATATTTAAAAGGCTACAAGTGTCAAACCTTTTTATACTTGACTATACTTAAGATTAAAAAAGTTCTGGAGGTTAAACAGAGAGTTTTAATTTTGAGTAATAATACAAATAATAATAATATAATAATACATTTTATAATGTGCATAATAACCGGCGATCAAATTATGTTCATACGAAAATAAAAGTTCCTTTTACCTACTTGATAGCCTTGATACATTGAGTTTTGGAATCGTTAGTTCAAATGAACAATTCTGTATCAATTACACAGTTTTTGGCCAGTTTGATGTTTTATCAGCATTTTAGTTGCATTTATGTAAATATTTCAGTATTTCAGTATGTTTTGTTTTGTCAAAGTAACCGACGTATTAATAGATAAGTTTTATTTGTCCCATTCATATTTGCGCAAGTAAATTTTGGTAAAGGGTTGATATAAGTTTTTATTAATGTTGTATAAATTATAATAAATGACATATTGTGATGTTCAATATTACCAAATTATTTTTAAAATTTGCCATAAAATTAAATATTGTGATTTAAAACTACTACTTAACGAAATGTCTTTTGTTTTGTTGATTTTAGGATCTTATCCAAAATCTTAGGTACCTGTAAAAAATTATGTGATGAACCAAATTGTGATAGATTGACTATAAAATAAGCTACTATTTTTGTTTTAAGAACAATTTTATTGACATGTATTTAATGAAATATTAAATCTCTTTTATTTATTTTGTTTACTTACTCGGTTTGTTTTATGATCCTTTTGTTACTCAATAAAAATGTATGCCCAGAAAATCGATACAAAATCAACAGCAGGAACGAGAAGAATATTTAACTAAGTCCTCATCTAGCATTAAGAGCAAATAATTTACATTGCAAACAGCAAATCAACTAAAAAATGACTATTTTCCTATACAACGCCGCTCCTCTTTCATGAGTAAATCTTCGCGCCTATGTAAACAGCGATGTGTTTGCAAGTTTACATATAACCGCATAGATGTGGGCCCTCGTTGGGCACCACTTTAGCTCGATGCGGCGAGGGAACGGGTGGGGAGGGAGGGGCGCGTCAGCCAGTCTCGCTTCGCTCAGCCAGTTGCGTCGTTGCCTCCGTCGAAGGCACACGCGTTCCGCGCACTGGACGGTTCACATGACATAAGACGGATTGTGAGTGTAGCCGTTATATAATTTGTTTTTTTAATTCATATGTGTTTATCAATACATTTTTCCCATTTGTAGCTCGAAATTTGAGCGCTTATTCTTGATTCGGATCTAATAAGAACGTATACTAAGTATTTATAGGAAATTAAACTAGGTAACTGTTGATTAATTCTAACGTTCGACTTTTACATTGTTATGGGGACGAAATATAATTATAGTTAATTAGCTTAGCGTGTTTGGTAATAATTGAGTTACTTTAGGCTCGCACAAAATATAAATAACAATTTTAATGTCGAGGGCCTCCACGCGTAACTCACAAATAAGTACACAAAATAAGATTTAAGGTCTATTTTAAATTATTCTTGAGAATTAACCTACCAAAAGAAAACGGGCACTTTCGAAAACTTACCTAAGTTTAGAATGTACTGATCACCATCATTTTCGTTAACTCATGGTTGGTTGGGTCATGTTTAAGTTGTACAGTCGAAATATAATTGAAATGCTCTACGTCTTTGTAAATAGAGTTGTGCTTAAGTATTTGAAATGAATGCATAATTTTTAATATTACGATATTCAATGGTCTCGGTAGTCGTCGGTGTGTTTGTAATAAAATCCTACGAAACGGCTTGACCGATTCTTATAAAATTTTGTGTGTGTGTTCAGTAGGTTTGAGAATAGGACGTGAAGTTTTTTCATAAGGTTTGTTTTTAAAAAAGAATTACCGGGCGACGCCGGGCGCGAACAGCTAGTAAGTAATAAATTCCGCCTTTTCGTACGACGCGCTTTGCATCATCATTCATATTGCGTAATGCAAAAGAGTGATATGCGCTTCCGGCGTCCGTATTTCCGAGTGAATAGAATTTGAGTCTGTTTAAAGCTAGGACCAGCTGGACCAAACCCATTTCCAATTAAAAAAATATATTTTCGACATGGTTTATCATGAAAACATTCTGAAAACATGATGGGTTCATAAGAAAGCAGATAACCGGTCAAGTGCAAGTCGGACCCGCGCATCGAGGGTTCCTTACCACCGCATAGTATTCCGTTTTCGAATCGAATCAGCGCGAGCCCAACTCAGACAAGAAAGTTTGTCGATTTTTTAGTATTTGTTGTTTTTCCTCAGGGTTTGTACCTGCCTATTATAATCATACCAAATTCGACACTTGTAGGTTTCACCGTTTTTAGGATACAACTAAAATAAATACGTTGGAATAAAACGTTTCTTGGTATGGGGACCCCTTATTATTTCACTTTTTATTTGTTTGTAAAGTTGTCATTATAAAATTCTGAAAATAAAGTCAACACGCTGTGTATATTGCAGTTCAATATGTACAGCTCCTTAAAGTTAGGACGGATGGGCATTTTAATAGGGGCTTATGCATGATAATCATTATGATAGAATATGAACATAACTAATATGGACAGTGAGTGGACGGGTCGGAAGGGGCCGCCCTATGCGTACTTTTTCGAGTCAAATTGGAGAAATACTGAAAAAGAGCTGAATCTTAAGTACCCGAAACCGACGTGCGTTCATGACTCGGTGTATGAATGTGGAAGAAGCGAAAGAAATTTGTCAAGATCGTAGCAAATGGAAAGAAGTGGTCTCTGCCTATCCCTCTGGGAAACAGGCGTGATTTAATGAATGTATGTAATTATGGACTCTAATTTTTCTATCGTCGTAGTTCTTGTTGCAGAAATCCTTGCAAAACAAAAAGTTGTTTGCCAATACTTTACAAATTTTCTTCTTTCATGTTTTTGTGAACATCCTTCATGACGAATCTCAAGGGAAAAAGGGGACCACGAATAAAAGCCGTCACCGAGGTGTCAAGCTTTACTCGGCTTCTTTTACTCGGTCGTTAAGTTTTATGACTCACCTGTACATAATGGTTTTGGCTTCGATCTGGGTTAGATTTTACGATGGACGAATTGGACATTTATGACAATTTCTTTCGTGTACCGTAAAACTACACAACTGTGGTCCTGGCCTACAACAATAATCCAATTTTACTTATCATATTATTCTAAAAATATGATAGCTTTAGCTATAGCTAGAGTTTAGAGCAATTGATTTTAAGGTAAATAGTACATATACCCATCAATAATAGCAGTAAGGTATCATATTTTAGAATAATGTAATGAGGAAAATTGGACTATTGTAGGTTAGGACTATAGTTGTGTAGCTTTACGGTACACGAAATAAATTGTCATAAATGTCCCATTCGTCCACCAATTTTTTGAGATAGAAAAGAATTATTAAAAATCACGTGTATCGGTTGAAGCGTTGAATACAAAACGAACTTTCGCTTTTTTAATTATTATGTAAATGTTTCCTAGATCTGGCGTTTCTATACGAGTATGTCGCACTGCTATATCAAAACAGTATCAAATCAAAATCTTTCCGCAACTCTACGTCCTGCCCCTATCTGGCCTGGTTCATACGTCTCCACACATTTGTTTGTTGCCGCTTATCGATCTTCACCTGCAGCGCTAATCCGTGAAAATGCCCTAAAGGTTAGGCCGTGCGTGTTATATATGTTTAATTAATCTTGCACAATAAAGTAAGATCATTCGAGTTGATAATTTTCATATTCCCTGATACGAAACATGTGAGAGTGTGAGTGTATGAGTCATAAGAGGCGGCTAATGTCGGGTTTCTATATTCATACCGCGGATGGATATAAGGCTTACTTCGGGTTAAAATTTGACATTAGCCCATACAAAATGTGTCTAATTTTAATCTAAAGTAAGCCTATCTGTCCGCGGATTGAATATAGGAACCGGCCATAAGGGAATAAAGGCGTGTGGTATTGTTAGGCGTTGGGATTGCAGTCTTTTACCTGTCATAATACACTGGTGAAACATCTTAGCCATTATGCAAAATGTGGTTACAGAATTACCAACAAGTTTTAAGAGTTGTTGGTAATTCTGTAGCTCTGCCTACCCCACTCTGGGTATGAAGGTATGTATGTAACATGTGGCAGATAATTTGGCTGTCCCTTTTAGGGTTCCGAAGTCAAACCAGGAACCTTTATTTGTCAGATAAAATAGAAAATAAGTGGCTACCTTGATTGAAAAATGGGTCTTGTCTTTAAAATCGTAAAGTAAAGTAGTCGAAACATTTTAAAGAGGAACATCAGTGCGTCTTCCAACATAAAATAATAACTTTAAATTCTCCATATCATGTCCTTTGTTAATTACCTTAGTAAGAAAGGGAACGAAGCTGCTGCCCCACTTTGGATTAATTTGTCTTCTTCTTAAGACTCACCGAAATTTAGGTTAATGTAAAATGTCACACGCGAATTTAAATGTCTAACAGAAACTCTCTCGGCGTACCTCCTTGTGTAACAATAGCTCGTGTCTATATAAGTACGTACACATAAGTTTCGAAGTATAGCTTTGTTTTAAACTAACTTTCGTCTGAAATTTCGTGCGCTTAATATTATTTGGTAACAATAAGGCATCTTTGAAACGTGCACTGGTGGCTCAATGTGCGGCACGTATAGGTACAAAGGTTGCAGAGCCATAGTAATAGATTCTCGTTGGCCCCCTTTGGGTACGGGCTGTGCGTGTGTCTGCCTGTCACAGGCCTTTTTTATTCGTAATGGCCGCTATTTGTAAAAATAGAATCAAGTTGAAAAAAAAAAACGTGTTCTTTCGGCGTTTTTTACCCGATCCGAATATTGCAAGGTGGTACAGGTCATCATCATCAGCCGCAAGACGTTCTCTGCTGGACAAAGGCCTTCCCCAAGGTTTTCCACAACGATCGGTCCTCTGCTGCTCTCATCGTGCGGTTTCCCGACACCTTTATTAGATCGTAGGTCCCACTTCGACTCCTGGTTATTGAAATGAAGCCACATCTGTGTTAATCATAGGTCTACTGTAAAAAAATTACATTGTGGCAGGTGATTTACATTACTGTTTTAGACTGTTAAGTGCACACTATGATATTATGAATATGCAGCAATGTATCTCATGTCATTTGCACTTCCGATCTCTCCCGATGAATGTCGTGAATTGAGAGTCAAAGTCCAATTAATCGTACTGTAGCCCGCATGCTGTTCGTGATACATTGCGTCGCTATAATAGTTCCCGGCTCAATAATATCAAAACAACTCGTCAATAGATTGCTACAAGCTTGCGGGCTATCGATGAAACTGAGCCTTTACAGAACGTCTGCCCACCTTTATCGAAGGAGCGGTGCGTAGGCGGCGCGTGACTCATATTCGATCGTGCTCTAGAATTATCTCTCTTTCACATCAAGGGGGCAATTATTGAACGTCTCTGGTTACAAATCGGGTAAAATGTAAGAATCCATTTTCACGAAGTGCTCTAAGTGGTACTTGTGATAGGTACGTAAATGTTTTTAACGTAGCCTTTACAAATGAGATATTTTTGGACGTTATACACGATTGATTGATTTGTCGACACGCTGGCTTAGTTGGCAGTGACCCTGCCTTTATATGTGTTAAAGTATATATTTCTCTAAGTATATTCGTATTTATATCGTTCTTTTGTATCTATAGTACAAGCCTAGGCTTAGTTTGGAATTAGGTTAGTTGGTCTGACATTGTCCCCTTATTTTTATTTATCTTTTATAATTAGTGGCGGTCGGAACTACCGCCAAGCAGCAGTGATCGCCTTGTTGTGTTCCAGTGTGTGGATTTATCCCTTCTGGGACTGCCATGATTTAGGTAATATAATATTATTGCTGGTAGCTATTCATACAAAAAAAAGCAGTGTGAGAATACTTTCTCGGCCTACATTCATTTATTACTTCGTTCACGTGACTAGAAATTCAACCGTAACCTAGTTTGTTTCACCTTCACGAAATAATGACATACTAACGACATTTCTTAAGTACACGTTTATTATTCATAAAATCATTTTAATTTAACAGCTTAATTTCTACAGAGTATCTGACTAAATTACTTAAATTAAATTAAATATTCAGTAGTTCATTTATTTATTTACTAATAACATGACATGCCACATAACATAACATAACGTTTTCTAGTAAAATGTGTCTGTGCTAATGTAAAGAATTAGTATTACTTTTAACGTTTCATGCCTCAAAAATAACCTGTAATTATTGTACGAAGGATGAACCTATTCAGATGGGGTTTTACCATTATTATTTAAAGAAAGCTAGTGATCTGGCTGGTTAGCTAGCTTTGATAAAATTAGGTTAGGTTAGGTTAGTTATGAGCTCTGATAGTAGGGTCACCATTGTCTTCAGGGGGGCTTTTAGGGTTCCGTGCCCTAAAACCCAAAGGGGCCCTATTAATATGACTCCGTTGTCCGTCCGTCCGTCCTTACTTTAAACAGGTTTATCTTTTGAACCGTTATAGATAGCGGCTTTTTTCTTTAGATTATGTAATTAGTTATTACCGCGGATTTAGTAAAAAAATAACATTTAGGTAAATAATACGAGAAACGTTTTTACTCAATTATTTTTTATTTTTGTTGTATCGTCAAAACGGTAAAATATACAAACGTCAAATACAAACCCTGAAGACAAACAACAAATAGTCAAGTGTAAGTTGGGTTCGTCCTGATTCGATTCGAAATGGAATTCAAATCGGCTTCTAATAATACCTACTGTACGGCGGTACGGTACCCTCGGTGCGCGAGACCGACTCGCACTTAGCTAGATTTATAAAGTCTTATTGCCAGGATCGGAATAGGTAGTGCAATTTCGAGTGAATGACCTCAAACATTATAAATAATATGGGTAAGACCGGATTCCGGGATTTTTATTTTTATAAATAATAAGATAATTATTAAAAAAGTTTCTTGTTTTCAAGAATGTCAAAATTAAAGTGTCTACATAATTTCGTCAATACCAACTTTGTACTAGCTAGTATAATAATTGTCAAAATTATAAATAAATAACTTTTTTGAACTTACTGTGGGGATAGGTCAATTTGTGTAATGTCCCCTGATATTTATTTTAAACCAAACACAAAATTTCAAACTTTTCAAAGTGAAAATCCGAGATTGCAAGTTATATCCATACTAAGCTTACGCACCGAAATCCCGTGAAATTGCACTACCTATTCCGATCACTGCTTATTGCTATTATACAATAGTCAGGAATCGTTCTTGGCAAGAGTATCGCTACTTTACTATTAAATATTCGTTTTTCTTTGCAGTTGCTATCGAATAACTAGTTCAATAAAATCATAATTGACCTTCGTATTTTCTTTTAACAAAGGAAATAATGCAGTTCATATTGTTTGATAACTTGGTGCAGCGAACTCTAAGTCACGAAAGGTTCTAGAAAAGCAATTTAGCTTTCTGCATTTCAGACTTAAAGCGTTGCAGTTTCAAGTCTTAAAGGAGCTTTCTCTTGCTTTGTGTTATCTTGAAAAGCTTCAGGCAGTTCGTTTAACTTTAAATTAATTAAAGGAATAGATGCTGCAGTTTTACCTTAATTAATTCTTGAAGATCAACTCATTTAGTGGAATAATAGAGGGTAGGCTTTTGACCAATAATGGGATTATTTAAAATAAATAAATAAATATCAGGGGACAATGTCACACCAATTGACCTAGTCCCAAACTAAGCTCAAGGCTTGTATCATGGGTACTAGACAACGATATAAATACTTATATAGAGAAATATATACTTAAATATATAGAAAACATCCATGACTCAGGAACAAATATTCGCGCTCATCCCACTAATATCTGCCTTTACCGGGATTTGAACCCAGGACCGCTAGCTTCGTAGGCAGGGTCACTACCAACTAGGCCAGCGCGTCGTCAAATTTGTAACTAGCTTCTGCCAGCGACTTCGTCCGCGTAGAATTCGCGTGCGTTTGTCCTCCCACAGGAACCGTAATTTTTTCCGGGATACTAAGGAAAACCAACTGAAAAAAACAACAATGAAAGTATAAGAAAGTACATTGGTAACCAAGTGATGAAAGTAATCAATTGCAACCCGTTATATTTGGGCTGGACGAGCGCCAGCGCGTGCGCCTATAGTTCGAGGGTGCAATTGATACTTTCACCCGAGTTAAACACTCTACTTTTCATTTCGACTGAGACAAAAGTAAACAACAATGTTGTAAGTTATTGTCCTGAACTTTGTGTTTAGGTATTGTCATACAAAAACTATGTTTTGACACAGTTCCAAACAAGTTTATAAAAAGTCTGACTTATGGTTAATGGCTGAATAAGATTCTTCCATGGTCTAGAAAAGAGTTTTAAATGGCTGAGTATTTGACCATATCTTTATTCAAGACCACTTTCCGCCCTAGGGATGGAAATGGCATTTTCGGCCCGCTAATGACAGCAAATAACTTATCAAATATATCAAATATATTACAAAGAGGAAAGATTTGTATTTTTTATTTGTGTAGGTTTATAACAAATAAAATCATAAACTCCTGGTCCGATTTCAATAAGTCTTTCACCATTAGAATGCTACATTATACCTGAGTAACAAAGACTATGTTTTATATTTCTGCGCGTACGCAATCGCGGGCTACAGCCAGTCATTGATATAAAAAATTCATTCAGTTCTCAGATGAGATTACGTACTAAGTAACATTTGCTATAGCGAGCATAATCAAACGATAATTTTCATGACTGTCGCTTGTTCTCGTTTAGCCAAAAGTGAAGTGTATTCGAAATGAAATATTCGAGTATTCATTGCGTTCGTAAATGTTTATGTGGCCAGTTACTTGCTGATGTCTTTTTCATTTCGTTTTCTCATTTAAAACTCGTAATGGAATTTTTCGTGGGCACGAGCGAGTTAGAAAGAGAATATGTCTATCTGGGTATTACAGAGTAGATGTCTTGTACGCAAAATTGTGTTAAATGTACGTATAATGCTTAATCGTTATTTTCGATGACCGTTATAGAAGGTTTTATGCTCTTACCGACTTAAAATGTAGCGTGGTATCCCTAATACTAGAAATAGATTTCAAATATCGAACCGTAATTGCAAAAATATAATCGATTCCAATACGGTATATGTAAATTTTAACATCATGAAAGTCTTCAAAACACGAAATATTTAGTTACAATAATAATTAAACGACATCATACTGTGTCCGTATTTTCTCGAGTAGCTTTAGAACTCATGGATAAGTTAACTGAGCCAAAAAATGCCGTTTTTATTACGCGATTCCGTCCACCTTGAACAATAAAACACACAGCCTAAGTTACTCAGGGATAACGTATAATTATAATGGTGAAAGAATTTTTGAAATCGGTTCTGTTTTGAGTATATTTGTTACAAACATAAAAAAATACAAATCTTTCCTCTTTATAATATTAGTGTAGATTAAGTCGACACATCTCCATCTAAATGTAGATTCGATTCCGTGATTGACTGATCGACAATCGACAACCCATACTAAATCTTCTGTTCATTTAGCGAGATAGCCACGTTGATAGAGATCTCCTAACGAAGCTCCAATCAAGAGCACCACCCGGCCCGGCAACAAGCCGTATCGACCTGTCTGAACATTCTGCATCGCTCTATGCGTCCCTTTCTTTTTAAACCAGTTGAAGAAAGCCACATATCTACCGTGTCGGGTTATCAGGTTGGCACGCTGCCAGACTGGCCGAAGGTTTAATTTCAATCGTGTTCAATTTGTTGCGGCCCGCTGTGGAATATATACTGTAGCTATAAGTTCAAAGACATTTTTAAACGTTGCTGTGACCATGTGATACTTATATCGGTAAAGGGCATTGGGTAAGTTAGTATGGAGAAAATTGATTTTTTTTTTCAGCGTGTGGTTTTTGCATAGTTATTTAGAGGACCTCTAAATACACATATGTACATAATTTATGGCGTTAAATAATATCGGAACGCAGATATTAAAGATTTAAGTATTTAGTTTTGATACTAAAAGTACACCTAGGTATGAATCTCGGCTCCGATGCACTTAAGAATAGCACATTAGATAACAAAATATGATTATTTTGAATAATTCGATAATAATTTACCATTTTTACGAATGGCAACTCTTCAAAATGTATGACTTTTACAAATGACAACACTTTTACCCAAACCCCTTTGGCGAAATAAGCGATTACGTGGGTCATTTTCCGTGAGTGTCTTTTGCGTTTGAGCTGCTAATCAAGGTGATATATGATATTCTCTTTATTATTATTATTTTCATTATTTCCCTCTGTTTTGAAAAACAATGAATGTGTTAAATTTAAAGTAGGTAGTCTTGAAAATTATTTAATCATCAATCCATTAGTGACGGCGCGTGCTAGTGCTGATGTAGTTAAAAAAAACATACTTCTACCATTACTAGCTATAACTTTTATCAAAAGTATAGTCACGGTAAGAATAGGTTCGTCACTTTTGGATCTTAAACTGAAATAAAGTTGAAAAGTAACGTACCATTTTTAACCTTGACTTTACAATACACTCTAAACTCAGAACATCTGTATTTAACTCCGATTTGAAGCGAAGATATCGGTTCTTAGAACGTGCCAAAAATCTTTATTAATCTTAAACTTTTCTTAAGAGAAGCCTACGTTATTTCACAAGACTTTTTTTCGAAAGTCTAATTGTAATAATAACAGATTATCAGCTTGCAGACACATAGTTTAAACCGAAGTTTAGGACACACTTAAAAATATTGTTAAAATAGCCAAATCGTACTAATTACAAGAAAAATATTATCAAAGTAACATTCATATAAGTAATCCAGCAAAGTTTACACATACCTTCCCCTCCAAATCAACCAAACGTCCATGATCCAGTTATTTCTGTCTGCCATATTGGATACAGATAATAACGAATACCTATTTCCTGCCGGCTGAATGTGATACCGCCCTCGCCTCGTACTCTATTCAGCTCACGTACATGTTCTGTGTAATTATTTAGAATGGGGGCAGGTTGTTTAATGTACATACATTATCTTTACTAATATTACTTAATAGTACCTATTTTAAGATAACCCATCAGTTTTTCGAATTTCTCTTCATCGAAAACTATTTGCTGCCGAAACCATGATGTTTTCAGAATATCTTAAACATTAATTATCAATTATTAATTATCAATTAATTATCAATTTGTAATTTGTAATTTACAGAGTAAACCTAAACCTCGTTGCTTAAATACTAAAGGGCCTCAAATCAAAATGTGTTTGTGTTGCATTTAAATTCGGAATGCTATATACTTTAAGTTTTAAATCAAACTATGTCTGTTTTTGTTTTGAGGCGCTTTAGCATTTAAGCAGCGACCTAACCTTAATTAAACGTATTTTGTTCATTAAAAAATATTATGGCCCGTTGTTTGATTAGTAATTAACTCGACTAATTGTTACTAAAATTTTACTCATGTCCTTGAGATTTAACCGTTACGATTTTCAACGACTAGTTAGTTTAATTACTGACCAAACAACGGGCCCTTAGCCATTCATTCACTCTCAATACTCAATCACTCTCTTTCATTCATCAACCACTTTTGAAATGTTGTGATAAAGAAGAATATATTATTATTTAGCGTAATGTCATCCCGAAAATTGATAGTGACTTCCGCCGGATGTTTTGTACTACTTAGAAAAGGTCGGACGGTCATTTTATGTCGAATTAGCTTTTACTAGTGGGATCGCGTAGATTTTTCTCAGCATTTCCTCAGAAGCTGTCGGGGTTTCCGGTATAAAAATACCCTATGTCTACCTCTAAGGTATAAACTATCTAGGCCCTAGACAAGACGCATTCGGCGTTCGTTATCGTTATCCAAAATGTGATTGACGTAAGCTGTCAGACGGTCGCGTCGAGTGCCTACGTCAATTCCATACATTATGACAGTTTTCAAAAATCGTTTAAGTTAGTTTCACAATACCTTTCAAATGGTTATAGGACCTTGTGCAGGCCATCCGAAACGCTGCCACCATTTTATCCTTTATCCTACCACCAAGCAGCATTAGCATTGTTGTGTTCCGGTGTGGGGATAACACAACCGGTGAAATTACTAGCATAGAAGCATTCCATCTTAGTCCTCAGGGTTAGCATTTGAGGTCTTACGATTGCAGAATCTATGGGTCACAGATTCTACTTACTATCAGGTAGCCTGTGTGCTCTCTCCATGTCATAATAAATACAAGAAATACGAAAGAATGGGATTCCAAAATCGAGATTTCATTAACTTGAAATAGTTAACGCACGTTTTATTTCTGTTCGCTACTGAGCGAAGCGATTCTATCATCCATATACTCGTAAGTATCATTTGAATTTAGAATGTTTCAAATCACCATTTAATAACATTTTTAGATAATTCTGTCTGAATTTTCTCCCAGTTTAAGTACCTAATAAAATAATATAAGTCTAGACATCGAGCATAAAGTCAAGGACGGCCATAACTATTATAGATTTAGAATAGAATTTACGATGCAATGCTAAAGGTTGGATATCATTTGAGTTCAATTCTAAATCAAATTTATTTATAAAGTGGCGCTCACACATTATCTAGATTTGTTTTAACGGCTTTAAAATTAAACTACTTTGCTTCTCGCTAGGATGAATAAGTAACAAAGTTTTCTTATCTGTCTACTCGTAGCTTACACTGTGAGTTTTCTAAGCGTGAAACTTACTTGAACGTTTTCGCGGAGTTGACACGATAAAAGTTTTACATAATATTACTCGTAAATCATGTAAGAGAAGACATTTGTAAGACATTGTAAATTTCAACAAATAATTTGTATTAAGTTTAATTATGTTGATCAGATTCTATGCTTACTAACTGAAGTACTTAATGTCCGTTTATTATTGTGATTTTTAGCAACAAAAAAATTAAGGTCACTTTTATGTGAATTTATTCAATTCTAAATTAAAAAACTTAAAATTAAACTATAAATATTTTTCAAATATGTCGTATCATAAAATTAAGTTTGTTTAGTAGTTTTTGAAATCATCGTGAAAATACAGAGGGACCGACGAGGATAATAATTATGTAGTGATTATAATTAAAGACTGTATCGAAAAGTATAAGGACATTTGTAACTGGCCACCATTTTTGTTTTATTCGTTTTAAAAATATGAATGTGACATTATGTCATAGATGCTATGGTATTGAACTCAATTACTACTTTTTTTTCTCTTATTACTTTTGGTTTCACAAAATGAGAGGCTTAACACCCGATCAACGAAAACGAATCGTTGACAAATACATACGTGAAAAGGGTATGTCCATGAGAAAGATCGCAAAAATCGAGAGGGTGAGTCGTTCTGCGGTTTACAACGCCATTAAGAAGTACGGGGAAGAATTCTCTTTTAATGACAAGCCGAAAAGTGGTCGAAGAACCGGCACACATGATTGCAATATCGATTCTAAAATAGTGCGAACCATCAAAAATTCGCCCAGTGCTTCGATAAGAGATGTGGCTAAAAAGTGCAGAACTTCAGTAGGAATGGTTCAGAGGGCCAAGAAGCGTAACCACTTGGTAACTTATCGAAAGCAACGGAAGCCAAAACGAACTCCAAAACAGGCTGCAAATGTTAAATATCGTCTTCGAAAGTTATACGATACGGTTTTAACAAAAAATGAACAGTGCATAATTCAAGACGACGAAACCTACGTCAAACTGGATTATTCTGTTCTACCCGGCCCTCAGTATTATACTGTTCGCAAAGGAGAACATCTGAATGAGAACCAAACGTCAATTTATTCCGAAAAATTTGGGTCTAAAGCAATGGTGTGGCAGGCCATATGCGAATGCGGCATGAAGTCTACAGCGTTCATCACTACTTCCACGATGACAACAGATCTTTATATCAAGGAGTGTTTGCAAAAAAGAATTCTGCCACTGATTCGTCGCCACAGGGGCTCTACTTTATTTTGGCCCGATTTGGCTAGTTGCCACTATGCCGCCCG
Source organism: Acleris laterana (assembly GCA_963966035.1). Classification (NCBI taxonomy): domain Eukaryota; kingdom Metazoa; phylum Arthropoda; class Insecta; order Lepidoptera; family Tortricidae; genus Acleris; species Acleris laterana. The sequence goes on from OZ014440.1 coordinate 3,362,750, forward strand.
CACCAGAGAGTGGATGGAAAGCCACGATGTCCGATATGTTGATAAGAATATGAATCCGCCAAATTACCCTGAGGTACGTCCCATCGAGGAATATTGGGCAATCATGAAGAGAATACTTCGACAACGTTTTTCGGCAGCGGATTCCGTAGACAAATTTAAAAAAGACTGGCTAAAAGCGTCGAAGCTGGTCACTGTAAACGTTGTCCGTAATTTGATGGGACAAGTCCGAAGTCAAGTGAGAAAAGTCGCCCGAAACCAAACATAATAGATGTTAGTAAACAGTAAAACCTTTTTAAATATCTTTCAATCATAAGCTAAGAAAATACTTATATAAAATAATACTAAATTAAAAAGTTATTACATATTGCACTTGTCCTTATACTTTTCGATACAGTCTTTAGACTTGGCTAAAATTTTAACCACTTCTAGGATGAAAGCCTCCTCTGTGTTCATCCAGACCATTTACATCTTTTAATTACCTATTTTACAATCCCATATTAAGTTACGAAAAAAATATTCGTAGACCGTGCTACGGCGTAGCCCTACTGCTCAAAGCACTACTGCACGCAACACTACTGCACGTAGCACTATAGCACTGTCTTGTCTTCAAAATTTAGAGCTACAATGGGAAATAAATAGTTAACACTGCAATAAAACTGATTCTCGAGTGAGTACGAAACTGTTCGTGTTAGTTCGTGACTTTCCGTGAGTGCTCGGTGACCGGCTGCGAGACAGCAAGCTTGCAACACGGGTGCGGCGGAGTAAGATGGAAGATAATGCTGACGGGGTGTATAAATACAGGTAAGGATAGTTTTAACATCAACTTGTTACTCGTTTTCAGCATTTGTAACTCTGTTTCTGTGTATGTTTTTTGAAAGAAAGCTGGACCAGGATATTTCATAGCTCAGTTTCTAAAAAAGGTGGATTTAGAAATATCAGCTCTGGAAGATGGGCTACTATATCAAGCGTTTTTATTTATTTAACAGTTTTAATTAAACCAGCGAGTAGATGTATAGATAAGTTTATTCACGTATAACATCATGAGTGACAAATTGAAACACGTTTACATTACTACAATAAAGTTAAAAGGAAAACAAATAACAATAAATGCTTAAACTATAATTAAAACTATAACTAAAATTAAGATGCGTGAATCAAATGTCACGGCATAGTCATGAAGTAGGTTAAGTGTTGGTTTTTCAACAATACCGCTAGTGTAAGGCACCTCCATCGTTGCGCGTGAAAAAAACGCTACGTGTTTGTTTTCATATGAAGGACTAGCAGACCCGTGACCACTTCGTTGGTTTGCTATCTTACGCGGTTTAGATTTTTCATACAAAAGGATTTTCCCGCTTATTCCCGTTCCCGTGGGAATTTCGGGAATTCCTTTCTTAGTGCACCTCTACGGTACCTAAGCTACGTCCCTTCCAAATTTCAAGTGCCTACGTTTAGCCGTTTAGGCTGTGCGTTGATATGTCAGTCAGTCAGTCAGTTTCTCTTTTTATATATTTAGATTTCAAACTTTGATTAAGCCGCCCTGAGGGTCAGCTAATAATAGTTAAGTCGATTTTTTGATTTGTTCCTTAGCGAAAATTTTTCACACACAGTTTTGAAAAAGGAACAAGCGAAAGTATCTCTGAATACGACGCGCCGTTTAGATTTTATGGCCATTATAATATTATAAGAAAGAGGTACAAAAACAATAGCATTTCACACGCTATCGTACTGTAGTTGTTGAACAATAACTAATTACCTCTTAAAGTTTTAATCAAAACGTGACGCGACTTAATTACCTATAGTGTACTTAGTCGAAACTTGAGCACAAAGGCTTTGTTGTAGAGTTTTCAAAGAGCTCACGGCTTGATAACTTTTTATCAGGAAAAAGGTAATAACAAACATGTTTTGTAGAAGCCAGTTTGGTTTTTTCTACCCCTTTTGTTTTTGTAAATGGATCCCATTAATCAAACGCCTCCGCTACGGTTTGTGGAAAGGATGGTAACTGAATATTATTATAAACCTATTTTAACTCCCGGAAAAAGAACCGGTTAAGCACGTGTCGGACTTCGCAAATTTAGGGTTGCGCTCTAAATGTGTTCACCCGCATCCCTTCCGTTCTACGCATGAGTGCATTTCAAAGAAAAACTCTGGTTAATCAATAACTATTACATATTTGTATTTGTTAGATAAATTATAAGGTCGATGGGCAAAAATGTCCCCACCCACCAACAGAGATGAAACATGTCTCAGTTTATAGGTCTCGGCAACACCATGTATTTTAAAAGCTTTTATTTAACTTGCAATGTATGTTTTTATGTATGTATGTATGTATGTAAGGGTCAAATCTTGCAAGCTAAATTTGACCTACTTCTCGGTTTCCGAGAGAAGCTGAAAATTTGCATACGCCTTTCGTTCTGATGACAATACAATAATATAGTACCATCGAGCTGGTCTGATGATGACGACTCAGGGTGGCCATAGGAACTCCGAAATTACACATGTTAAACCCGTCGTGTCAGGACTTGTTAGAATCGTCTTGACAAGTGTGATGAAATGACGACTGTGCAAAAAAAAGTACAGTCGGCAATAAAAGCTTGTCCCAAAAATGTAATTTTTGACAGAAACTTATTTAATATCGTCATACTGTATTCTTAGTTTCTTGGAAAATCATAACCGTATCGTATAGAACTTGTTTAAAAATAAACATTCTTGCCTTGCTTGGCTCTTGAAAGGGTTGTCATACGTAAACCAAATGTGATAAGTTTTTTAAATGTCAAAAATATTAATATCTCATAAAAAACTTGACTATATTTTATAGGTGTTATTTTTTTTATCAGCAGTTACTCTACGCAACTATAGTTATGGTATTTAAAATGTCGACTCCCTGAACAATCATCTGACGAAGGTAAGAGGTAGGAGAGATAAGACCTGAATCGCCTTAATATTGCCTCCAGAGAGTTACTAAATTTTGTCACTAAGTATGTTTGAGAAGGGTTTGAAACATGTCATGCGGTTGTTATTTAACAGCCTAGAAAAAATACTACACTGTTATTTGAAAAGAGATTTCATCGTTATTTTTTGTAAAACACGTTTATAAACGAGGTTTGTTACCTTTTTAAAAAACACCTTTATACCTTAACATAATCTGAGTGAATAAAGAACATTAGACTCATCAAACAGCACTCTTCATTCACTGTGCTATTGTCACACTGTGCGGGATTGCATGCTCCCACTAGCATTATTAAACGGTAGTATAATCCTTACATGTCTAAGGCTGTGCCTCTTAAATAAACTAAATAATGTTTATGTGTTATGTTACATGAAATAAATGATTTGATTTGATTTGATTTGATAGAGCCATAATACTCACAATCAGAGCCCGCAATTTTTGCGGCAAAACAAATGTTCAAAAAATTTTTCTGCTGTCTTTTGTTTTGCCGCTAAAATTCCGGGCTGTATCTACTCATAATCCTAAAAGAACCCATTCAATTGTACCTAAGAAACTGACTGATTGTTTTTAAATGTATTCGCAACAGATTCAAAGTCGGTAGGTATACAGTATTCCCAACTTCTTAATACCGTTCGGCTGGCCATCGCTGTCACGCTTACACTCGCAACTGACAGTATATTTGTCACTCGTGTGTCATAGAAAAACGAGGATTGCCGATCGGTATTAAGAAAATGGTTGCACTGTAACATGCTACCTATCTTAATATGTGCATATATACAGTGTGTTACCGGCATGCGGGCATTTATTAAAACTGCCGATAATACGTTGCTTTAGCAATTGTTTGCAAGTATTATCAATTAAAAAATAATTAAAATAACTTCACAATTAATTTTCTTAGATATTAACCATTTTTAATGTAGTGCATGTGCTGTGTGTTCATCGTTATCAGTATCGCTGTTGCTTGGTACAAGGCATGTCGTGGTACGGGGGCAGATCATAATAATCAAAGTATCCGTCGACTGTCATTTACACTTGTCAAATTGCTGTGCTTTACATTGCTGGCAATTAACATTTTGTTAGAAAGTTAACAAAGCCTGAAAAGTTGTTTATTAATTAAATTAATGCCATAGTTACGTTACAGATATACGTTATTTTAACCTACTTTAAAAAAAGCCATGGTGCTGGTAGCACACTGTATAGCATGTACAAGCCTATAGATCCTTGGGTCAAGGGTAATCTAACACAAATTGACCTCATTCAAGTACAATTCGAAATCTCACTGAGATAAAAACTGCTACTAATGCTGCTACTGCAACAGTTGAACGGATTTGGAAAAAAATTGGAATGAAGATAGCTTATACCCTGGACTAACACATAGGTAAAAAATGGAATATTCAATTCAGTCTTATAAGCACGCCGCCATTAAACACTTCAAGCACAGTGAGAGTAACTTAGAACAGTAGATTCGTCTCTTTCACTTCACAGTAAAACGGGTGGAAGAAAAGAGACAACGACAATATTTGATCGTGATTTCACTGATTTCGTGTATTTCACGCGTTTCGCGTGGGCGATATTGATGTATATACCTAATCTTCTAAAGTGCTTCTGGTGGGACATTAAGCCTAAATATCGCAAAGGGTCGCTTTAAGTTACAAAGTTGAGACAGGTACGTGTTTTGTTTAAAGTTACATAGGTAATTAATTAATGTTTTTTTTTGTCAAACAAGCTCGAAAATGTATGCTTTAATGTCACGAAATAAAGACACGAAGTTTCTTGTTAATGGCTCCCTACATTACGACTCGGCCTTCTACCCCAAATTCGTACAGTAATCCCTTAGTTCAGGGCCGCTGCAGTAATGTGCTATTGTAAAATGGTAAATGCAATATTGGGTCATACACAATCACAAAAACATTAAAGTTGTCTCTCCTGGGGTCAATAGTTATGGGCTTGTGTGCATATAAGTTATGTTTTTAGGGTTCCGTAGTCAAACTAGGAACCCTTATAGTTTCGCCATGTCCGTCCGTCCGTCCGTCCGTCCGTCCGTCCGTCCCCAGTCTAGCTCAGAGACTCGTAGTACTAGAAAGCTGTAATTTGGCATGAATATACATATTAGTCACGCCAACAAAGTGGTAAAATAAAATATTGAAAAATATTTTTTTTAATGCACCTCCCCTACAAGTAACGTGGGGATGCCTTTTTTTTTTCTTGCCTAGTGCCCATAGTGTGGGGTGTCGTTGGATAGGTCTTTCAAAAATATTGCGGGTTTATGTAAACAATTTTTCGATTAAGGGATCCGTTTATGAATATTAAGCTTTAAAGCGCTATTTTTTGTTAGAGTCAAGTGTCCCCCCCCCCCTACAGCCAAAACTACAAATACTAAAAATCTGTCAAAAATCTTCAACGAAAGCGCATATAACGAATTTTAAAGGAAAACTATCACGGCTAAGTAGACATGATTAGTTCCTGAGATATAGGCGACTAAAGTGTTTATACCTATCAAAATCGCCTATGATAACTTTGATAGAAAAAATTGTTAACGGGGCGTGCAGGACGCGCGGGGGGAGTCAAACTGTCCAAGCAACAAATCGAGCGACAGCCGCGCTCATAAGCGCGAGCGCCTAGATGCTGTTTGGACGTGCCCCGGAATGCTACCTACAAGTTTGCGATTTGCGATCTGAAAGTTTACAAATTTTCGATTAGATTATTGATTTGAGTTGAGTACCTATCGTTTGGAAAACTTAAAATTCTATTTACTGGACCTTGTTTTTTTTTCAATTTCTATTAATTAGGTACTATATGAAAGATTTAACTTTTATTGTAATTTAAAGTCGGTTTGAAGCAGTTTAGATACCTAACTACCTACATAGGTATACTGATCTCACACTTAAAAGCTTGGCTCTTGTTTGAGATATTATATACGAATTTATAAGAAAAAGAATCATTACTAAGTAGACTTAATTAGTTCCTGAGATACAGGCGACTAACGGGTTTATACCTACTAAAAATCATCTAAGACAGCGCCAAATAACTTTAAATAGAAAATTGGTTCATACATGTTGATTTTTGAGATAGTTTTTTGTGTTTGTCGTTACGGCTTCGGAACCCTATACTGAGCATGGTCCGACATGCTCTTGCCCGGTTTTTTATTTGATAGGACTAAAGTAGACCTGACGTCGTTTATGCGGATGTGGGTTTAACCAGAAAATTAGGCCTTAAACATGCTAACTTCGGGTATATCCACAGGAAAGACGGGAACCTAAATCTTTGTATGACCCTATTATAAGAATAATAATAATGTTTTTTTTATGGCGTAGAGAAGACAAACGAGCACACAGGCCACTTAATGGTAAGTGGAAAATGTGACCCATAGATATTCGCATTCACAAGACTGCAATGCAATCCTAAGACTAGAAATGCGTTGCCAACCCTGAGGACTAAAATGGAATGCCTCTATGCTAGTCATTTCACCGGCTGTCTTATCCCCAAACCAGAACACAACAACGCGAACACTGCTGTTTGGCTGTAGGTTAATGGATAAGATGGTGGTAGCGATCCGGACGGACCCTGCACAAGGTCCTACAACCCGCAATATTATAAGAATAATAATAATGTGTTGTGCTGTGTGTGTCTGCTTGAATATTTGGTCGGCGATAGCGAATACCATTCATCGTAAAGCACGCCATTTGTGCGTTTTTGTTCTCAATAAATATTAGTCAAATAATTTTTTTTTGTTTAAATTCTGACGTATGCTTTTCAAGAGGTTCAAGTAACCTTTTCACTTCTGATTTAATTGTTATACTACGAATGTGTCGGTTCTAACTTGGCAGTACACTCACCTGCAAATATCTAGGCCAATATAGGATTAACAATTATTGACTCAGAGTGCTGTTGGCTGTAAGTGGGCGACTATTATTGGCGTGGGCACTGAGGAGGTCGACGATTCGATGCTGAGTGTACTATTCAATATTATGTACATACAGGGGGTGTTATTATGACATGGTTATGCAGTTTATTTTACGGTGAGCGTAAAGGACAGAGCTATAGCAGTTTCATAACTCTGTATTTTTCTCTCATACGTCACAGGGCTTCTATTGTAGGTGGTACAAACCATAATAATTATATCGTCTTTGACGTATTATGGTATTGTTTTTAAGTATGCGGCCATTACTATCAAGTAAATAAGAGTTATCAAAAAGCTGAAAATGGGGCAAAGACGATGTATGATATATGGCTTTTTTTACCACTTAGTATCTCATGCCCCATATAGTCAGGTACACTTTTCGTAGCAGATTTTCGCTACTGTGAAAATATGCTGCTACGGGCTACGGCGTAGCACTCGTAGTATGCTGGCGGTGAATGTGAGAAGTAACATTTTAAATGTTACCGCCGCGGCGGGTTCAACCTAGTTTATGGTGACTCTGCCTACGAAGCTTGCGGTCCCAAGTTTGATTCCCAGCATGGGCAGTTTCTCACTGGTATGTGGCTGTTATTTATTTGACAGTAGGTACCTAATGGCGGCTAAGTTAAAAACAATACAATAACGAATTTTCTCTAAATATAAATGACTAGCGTGGTTGCCGGATTAGAATAGTGCCACTCCATGTCCTCCCGTGGATGTCGTAAGAGACGACTAAGGGAATAAAGACTGTGTAGTACTGTTAGGCGATGGGCTTGCAACCTGTCACTAATACACTGGTAAACATTTTAGCCTAATTGAGCAAAATGTGGTCACGGAATTATTAACACATTTTTAGAGTTGTTAGTAATTCTGTAGCTCTACCTACCCCACTCTGGGAATAAAGGCGTGAGCTTATGTATGTAAGTATGTATGTATATGACTAGGTTTACTCACGAAGGGCTCATCGATATCTTAAATAATCCTCTTAGGCCGATCGGCGAAGGTTGCCACGGTCGGAAACATTGTTTTCGTTAACAAAGCTAATGGAATTAAAAAGAAATACCCATACAAGTTTATTCTTGGATATAAATTGTTTATTGTTGAGCTGTGTTTCTTCTTAAGACCCTAGGAATAGAAACAGACACAAGGCTATGCTTTCATCTTATTTCTCGTCGCACCCCTTTGTTCCTTTCGTTATTATTTAGAAAGATAGTGTACCAACTAATTTACGAATAAATAAAAAAATTAATAAATGTAAGGGGACAATCTCACACCAATTGACCTAGTCCCAAACTAAGGAGTAGGCTTGTACTATGGGTACTAGACAACGATATAAATACTTATATAGAGAAATATATACTTAAATACATAGAAAACATCCATGACTCAGGAAAAAATATTCGCGCTCATCACACAAATATCTGCCCTTAACGGGATTCGAACCCAGGACCGCTAGCTTCGTAGGCAAGGTAGGCCCACTAGGCCAGCGAGCCTTAATCTTTTTATAGTATTGTATAGTATATTATAGTATAGTATAGTATAGATAAAAAAGCTGTTTTAGCCAACAAAAAGGTTCATTTTGAGGTTAGGACGTTGTTGTCGATGTTAGACAAATAAAAATGAACACGGTAAGTATACTATAACCAACAATTTAAGAACGATAACGAAGAAAGATCGTTTAAAAAAAACCTGCATCCTCCGTATTAAATAATGAGGTAGATTATCTGCAAGGTCCTTCAGCTTAAATCCTCTATTTCATGTAATCCGAGCAGAGACGGGCGGAGCCTTGCTGGCAAATTAACCTCGCTTGATTTATTAAGCTGACGAAGCGTCTGGCAGAAGGGACCACTCTATTTATTACCTTAGCCGGGTATTCTGTTCACATGTACCTGATAACAAATTGCAGTTGGTACACAGGAGACACGCGTGGATAGAAGGTGTTTGAAGCTTGATATATTCAAAAAATTACAGCTTTAGGTGTTCAGGGGCCAGCGAAAACCAGCGTCGTGCGTCGTGTTCCGCCACGCCACGGAATTATGCTGACTCGCACCCTATTTGACAGTATTTGACACTCTAAACTTTTTTTTTTTATTTGTATGTACACCTACTGTGTCAAATTTCGCCAGTAAATTTATTTCAATTCTATTCGCTAAATCTTTCTTTAAGGTGAATAATGTTTTTGGATGTGAATGTATTTAAATGCCTTTATTTTAAAGTGTTGGCTATAGTTGGATTGGTATTTAGTTTAGTTATTGACTAACTGAAATGTCTCTAAGTACTGGATAGGCTATATTAAAATATTTTAAGTTTAAAGCCTCGATGCTGCCAATGCAGTCGGAATTTCAAAGTAGGTTGCTTTTTTTTAAACGTGATTAGGTACAGTCGGTAAAAAATGTGGTCTACCACCCGAAGAAGTTCATTTGCACGTCTCATGTTACAACAAGTTCGATTTTCCCTTGCAATAATATTATGACAGCCATGACAGCCATAATTAGATCTCACAGAAACTTTTGTCACAACTGGTAGACCACTTCCTTGGCCGACCGTACTAAGTATTTCTCACATTATAAACGAACTAGTGACCCGCCCTCGCTTCACTTCGGTTTATGCAAGCTTTCTGTAACGCCCGTACATAATCCAGATTTTTTATACATACCTTCCTCTTGATTTACTCTCTATTAAACGTTACGTAAGTAATTTGAAAGATTTAAGCGTACGAGTATATAGAGGGACAGACAGCGGGAAGCGACTTTTTATACTATGTAAAGAAAGATATACCTGGTTTACGGAGTTAAATATAACAGGGTACAGAGTCCGGATTACGACCACCACCCTACTCAGTAACCTGCCACCAACCAACAGTATTTGCAATGATGGTAATGAGGGGGTAAGAAACACGGCGAAATTAGTAGCTAAAAGGTATTCACGCGTAGTTTTCAGGGTTGGCAACGTTGTCTTGAAATTGAAAAGTAATATCCACCTCCCCATACCAATTTATCATCACTTTACCATATCTTGTTTTTTTTTGTCTGGGCAACATTGTTGGTGCTGCGCACAGTGACAACTTCGCATTTGGCTTCGAGGCAGGCACTCCTAAGTAAGCGCCTCGGCTCGATATCAGCTCCATATCATAAAAACGCTGAATATTTTATTGAAATATATTGAAACATCTTCGTATGCCTAAAGCAGAAATAGACATTTATAGATAGCGCGATTGGCTAACCTAGATCGGAATTTGCAAATCGATTGCTTTAGCTTTCGTCTATTTGTGGATAGAATATCTGAGAGGCAAGCTTGACTGCTGATTTATATTCGAGAGAATGCACCGTTTTGTCCCTCAACGTTTCATGCGAATGGAGTGAGACGGCAACTCGGACTGTTCGCTTTTCTCGCAGGAATTCGCACACGACACATGCTTTTGTTTTTTTTTACATACGTACCCACAGAAATATTACTTGTATATTATAACATCTTTCCAAACGTTACGTATATAAATTTTAGTTTTTTTATTCTTTCTTCCTTTCAAAACATGACGACATTAAAAGTAAGTAAGTTTTTATAACTTTCGATAATAACTCGTGAAAATCGGAACTGCACATTATATTTCAAATATTATGACTTTCAACATTAAGACTAACACTAATTGAGTTAAAAAAAATAAAAATCTGTTTTTTTATGGCACATGATATACACCAGTATCTACGGGTTAACAATGTGAGAGTAATGATATTTGCTGTAAAATTGACTGTATTTTAATTTAATAAATATAAACGTGAAGTTAATAGCGCTTTCTATGAGAAACTTGTTTAGGTGAAAATGCTGTTTGCTTTCAAGTGAGTTGAGAGAAGGCCTTTGCTTGTAAAACATCTAAGAGCGCGAAGTAAACACTTTGTAATAATATTGGCAATATATATCATCTTACGAGAACGGTGTTAGTTTACTTTCAGATGAACTAAAAGAAAATACTCGGTGAACTAAAGTTGATGAAGGCTAGATAAAGAACAATAGCGTCGTTAAACCTAACACCGAAGGTTAGCTTAACAAACTAGTTAAATAAACTATAGGGTGTGTTTTGTCTTCGGTAAAGAAAAGAGAAAAGAGGAAAAAATTACCAATGAGTCAAATTGTACAAAAGTTGTAGAATATAAAGGGATAAAGAAAAATTAAGAAGCTAGTGTAGATAGTGTGTGTGTGTATCGTGTGTTTTATTGGTGTACCAAAACTATATAACACCGACAAGAGCGCCGTTTTTCTGGATAAAAATAGAAATCGGCGTTATAGAATAGAATAAACTTTATTTCAGACAGCATATTTGCAAATACCTTACAGACTAATATACATAACAATGTATAACATAAAATTAAAACGACTATTTATACACTTTCGCGGTGTCAGCTAGCCGGCGGCCACGAAATCGCCGAAACACCTCACGGCCAAAATTTCTCATTTAAAAAGGTCGACAGATCTCTCACCTCAAATTACTTAAAATTAACCTTGTGGCGGGGCTCCAACCACTCGACCCTAATGTAATCGGGACACGTACAGTCAACCAATTTGATTCCTAGTCCACTTTGGACTATGTTAAAGTGACGTTGTCAACCAAAACGCAAGAGACTCGCTATGTTTTGGTTTACAACGTCACGTTGACAAAGTCCATAGTGGCCTATGAATCAAATTGGTTGACTGTACAACTGCGTTGCGGATGACACTTGTGCTATTTTAATATAAAAATAGGATATAATTAATTCAATTCCAATGATAAACCGAAAATAAATCACTGACAAAGGTTTCATAGAGTGTATAATTTAATCGAACTTAATTTAACTGAATGTTATTTTCGGCTGAGGTCAGAAATTCAGGAAAATCTAAGCAAATAATTATTTAGTTACCACAAATGAATATCTACTTATTTAATACGGAGGATGCAGATATTTATCGATGTTAGACTTATAACTACCGCAGTGGGTTTCCCTGTCGATAAAATGTATATATTCTACAAATTCATATTTACATTCTATGAAATGAATATCGAGGTGACAATAAACCTTAAAAATAACAAGAGAACCCCGTGTTCATTCAACGAGATAAGACTAAGCTATTATTCCTTAAGCACGTGGCGCGTATTTGGACAATTGTCTGTTTTCCTCAGAATTTAATTTAAAAGCCTAAAGCACCAAGGGTATGCAGTGTGTTACCGGCATGCGGGCATTAACTAAAACTGCCGATAATATGTTGCTTTGCAATTGTTTGCAAATATTATAATTAAAAAATCTTTAAAATAACTTCACAATGAATTTTCTTAGATACTGTCCATTTTTAATGTAGTGCATGTGCTGCGCGTTTATCGTTATCAGTATCGTTGTTGCTTGGTACAAGGCATGTCGTGGTACGGGGGCAAATCATAATAATCAAAGTATCCGTTGACTGTCATTTACACTTGTCAAATTGCTGTGTTTTACATTGCACTAAAACACACACATTAAAATTTTGTTAGAAGGTAACGAAACCTGAAAATTTGTTTATTAATTAAATTAATGTCATAGTTACGTTACAGATATACTTACGTTATTTTAACCTACTTTAAAAAAAGCCAGGGTGCCAGTAACACGCTATATATATTCTTCCCCAATAAAGCTTCCATTTCTCGTCCGCTTCGAAAGTACCAAAAAGGATTTTCAGGTAAATCCATCTCGCCTGAGGAAATTTATAGGAAAACTGGTACCTGATTTATGAATATAAAATAGACTGAACAGGCTTAGAATAGAGCACCTTTTTTGGTGTCAAGTTTCGGGAATTTAATTTGATTTGCTTTATTGACTTTGTTAGTGAAAAGTTGTATGGTCCATATCGAAGGTTTCGAATGATTTAATTCATGAAATGGACTATGTACACAAACATTCATGTTTAGTTATTACCTTTTAGCTTCGAGACCCGTTTGAAACATGAAATACTTTACGCGGCCCTATAATTAGCAATACCCTAGCGTTAGCCATGTTATATCAGTAGATACTTTATGAAAATAAAAAATAAACATAGTAAATACGACAGTTTTGAATATAATTTTTGCGGGTGGTAGGACCTTGTGCAGGGCCCGTCCGGATCGCTACCACCATCTTATCCATTAACCTACCGCCAAACAGCAGTGTTCGCATTGTTGTGTTCCGGTTTGGGGATAAGACAGCCGGTGAAATGACTAGCATAGAGGCATTCCATCTTAGTCCTCAGGGTCGGCAACGCATTTGCAGTCCTAGGATTGCATCGCAGTCCTGTGAATGCGAATGTCTATGGGTCACAGTTTCCACTTACCATCAGGTGGCCTGTGTGCTCGTTTGTCTTCTCTATGACATAAAAATAAAAAAAAAATAAAAAAAAAAAATAATACTTATTCTTAGATTTTAATGATAGCATTATTTATTATTCATAAAATTGTCTCGTCGCACTTTATGGTGAAATTATTTGATGTTTAGATTAATATTTTGGGAATCTTCGGCCTTTCGTATCTCTGGGGTTTCTCGGAACACACTTTTAAAATAGGTGTATTAATATGAAGGCCATTTGCCAGATAAGTACTTAAAAATGCGGGTTATTCCCACTTGTTACCATCAATTTGTTACCACTGGTAACAGCTGGGATTTTTTTCCCCACCTGTTACCACTAAAACATTTGGTGGTAACTACTGGGAAAAAAATATCTCAGTAGTTACCACCAAATTTCTACCACTATAGAAAATACTGGTAACTACTAGGAAAAAAAATCCCAGTTGTTACCACCAATTAGTTTAGTGGTAACAGCTGGGAATTTTAATTCCTGCTAGTTACCAGTGGTAACAGGTGGGAAAAAAAATCCCAGCTGTTACCAGTGGTAACAAATTGGTGGGAACAGGTGGGAATAACCCAAGAGTTTCACACACACCACATCAACACATTGTCATGTCATGAACACACACTTCAATGTGAGACAACAAGCTACGGGCGGCTATTATTCTAGGTCATTGATTTCAAAATTCCAGCTGGATAGACAATATTCACTATCAATCCTACATTCAGACATCAATTAAAAAAAGCGCTGTCTGTCCATTGAACGCGAACAAATTGGAGCGCACAATGAAAAAATAAACAAAATGGAAGTCGTGTCGCGCTCGTAGAGCGACCATTTTATCGTGAACAATATACATACAGTCGACTAAAAAATATAATTAACATTTTTTTTTAGACCTGGCTCTTTTCTGGAAACTGGTTATTTCTGAGTTAAAACGTAGTTACCCTCCAGTGATTTATTTATTATTAATATAATTTAGAACATCATAAGATTATTTTGCATACGGATGCGACCGCGAGTAAGTAGACTGCACGGGCACTTTTACAAAAATGTACCAGCGTTACCAACAGGGGACCACTGCTGAGAAGAAGCGCTGCAAGAAATTCAACGGTCAGCTTTTTTTTGCAACTTTACAAATTGCGATCATTCACTTATAGAAAGGAGGCAATATTATAAGCATTTTACCGCTAGGCAGCGATATAGTTGATAGGTTTTATACTAGCCTTATAAAAGTAAAGTGGTCTTCGAGACGTTTTATGTTTATAAGTGAAAGCGTCATTTGATATCGAAACACTTTGTCGTTGCCCGTTAAAGTTTTACACGCAAGAAAGTAATCAGTGTTATTAGTGATTTGTATTATTAACTGCCCTACAGCGCATTTATTTTTGGAGACTATTTTCAATACAAAATGAAAACACCAGAGGCCCTTGCCAAGATGCCATACGCTAACTAGCGTTTCTATTCGTTTCGTTTTTAAACCAATCGCGTCACTGGTAGATCACGTGACTTTTAGTATCACGTGATCTATCAGTGACGCGATTGGTTGCCAGCATTTCGGAGGCCAGCTCGTCGGACCATGCTTAGTGTAGGGTTCGGAAACCTTTACTACAAGCACAAAAAACTATCTTAAAACACAATATGTGTGAACTAATTTGTTTAAAGTTATTTGGGGCTGTGTTAGATGTTTTTTTTAGTAGGTATAGACAATTTTTAGCATCCTGAATCAGATTTTTATCACGTGTTTTGGTGTTAAATTTTCTAATTACAACTCTGTAGTACCTAAAGTCTCTGAGCTATACCGCAGACCGAAAGACAGACGGACATGGAGAAACTATAAGGGTGCCATTGACTTGGAAACCTTAAAAACTTGAGAAGGTCGTAAAAAAGTTATTAAAATAAAGTCACAAACCTCGGATTTTTACGGATAATGTTAAACCAAAAGTAACTACGTGCCGCCAATCACAACACTAAATTTCCAAATAATTGTATTGGAAGTTCTTCGTTAGTTACTTTTGCTTGCATTGGTTACCATAAAATTATTGAAGACGAGTGTACCAGCTCGCTCATTTGCGCTTCTTTGAAATCTGAGGCGATTGCCAAAATGGCGCTCGCCGAGAGTTGTACATTATCATAATGTGGAAATATAGCGGCTTATTGACTTTTTATGTCGGCTGTAACGCTTTGCTTGGCTTGTATTTAAGTGGTTACTTATTCTTTTGTTCGGTAGCAGCGGGGTTAAAATGGTTTTTTGTATCATAGAAAGGTTAAGGTTATGGGGTGATTGATTAGTGTACGCGTGTTTTTGTGTCAAATTACTGTTAATGATAGTTCTTGCTTTATAGTTGAATAAAACATACCATTACGATATCGTGACCACAATAATAAAAAACAGGTCGGATTAGGATTTATAATGATTAAAGTACAGTTATTATGAATACATAAATCTACTAAGCTCATAAATGCGAAAGTTTGTGTGTCAGTTTTAATATTCTTACACGCTGCGGATTTGGATGAAATTGGAAGCGGGAAGAAGCTAGTACTTATAGTATTTTAATTATTATATACCTAGCTATTGCTTTACCGTACGAATCATGTACGTAGAGCGACAGTGTGACTCACATTCATTTGGTTTATTTTAAAACCTATTCCCTTTCCCGAATTCCCTTTTTCGGTTCGTATTTGACCTGTAATGGGTACGATAACAGATCAAAGGAGACGATATGATTTTTACCACCTAGAATTGAGGCCTAGTGCCTAGTGCGACCCGATAGCCCGGTACCGGATCCCTTTGGTCGTAATGTATTGTTAGTCATACTTTTTTTTATTATAACTTCTTTCAGGTTAGGTTAGGTTAGGTTAGTAAATAATTTTAAAAAAATCCTTAAAAACTTACCGTGTCCTGAGAAAAATGCATTATGACTAAAAATCATTATGGCAGTCAATAGAGACCCTCGAGTACACTAGGCATAATCGCGAAAAAATGCTGCTACAGGCTACAGCGTAGCACTCGTAGCATCGCTGGCACCGAATGTTTTAATGATTTTTTTCCCTAAACAACTTTTCGAAATTTTCTCTTACTGCTACGCATGTACTGTACATTTTAGTACTTCCATAATACGTCAGGTACGGGATAGCTATGGGGTGTCAAATTATCCACATTTTGTACTGTACTTTTTCTTATTTTACACTTTACTAGCCTCCTGGTTTCATACGTGGGGGATTCATAATAGTTGTAATGAATAAGATTATTATAATGTTTGTTCCTTGTTTGAATTATTATTATTAGACCATGTGTGTTCTTACAAATAAATAAATGAATTATAAATTAACATGTGATATTACATCTCTTACATAGACTGTTAAATTTACTAACCTTATTTTGGCTCTACATCGTCGGGTAAAAAACAAATGACTAACAACACTGCTCCTACGTCTGTTACAACTTCAATTACAATAAAATTGAACTTCTAAAGAGCTAAATCGACATTCAATACGTGTTCCAACTACCGTTACCCTTAATGCATATGCAACGATCTGGAATGCTGAATCGTCTACATAGTTGAATTATTCATACATTAAACTGCCAAGAATTTGACGCACTTCGTAAAATTCAACTTTGTAATTTTTGTTAAATTATTTTCGCACGTAGATGAATAAATTTAGGGATTGTGAGACTTTGTTAAAAGTTATTTCCGACAGCTGTTCGTCCTTTTAAATAACAAATTTAAAAAATATATCTATTCGCTTTCGAAAGAGACTTCTTATTGTTTAAAAGTATTAAATTTGCAATTTTCTTCACAGTTTTTATCGATAGAAAGACTTTCACAGACACTCATTATTGAACAAAATAATGCTTGGAGATAAGTACCGTAAAACAAGTCATAACTTGTTACAAATAAGATCAAGTACCTATTAAATGGATAATAATAATAACGATACGTCTATTCGAAATAATTTCAGTCTTATAATTAGTAACATGTGCTTCATTTTAGTTTATGTTCCTACTCACTCCTTAATCCCTACTCATCCCGTTTTACGGTACCTACATTTATCAAATATACATGTAAATTTTAAACCTACCCTTACCTTCAAAAATGTGCTCGCATTCCCCAAAACTGCTTCCTCGGGACATAAGCGCAGACAGCGAGAATTCCCTGCAGACCCAACCAGTGTGTTACTAGTCTGCTCAAACTAGACGGAGGGAATAGGGTTACCATCCGTCCGGATTAGTCACTCTTAAAATACCTTACCACTGTATCTATGTGAGTAATGTTTCCATTTTGAGACTAAAATGTCAGGACTTTTCAAATTCCTAAATGGTAAGCCTAGGAGGGAGCCTCTGTGCCTCAAAGTCTTAGGTCACGTTTGAAAGGGCTGAGCAGGTTTGCTGCAAAAAGTTTGCTACATTACAGCAAAATGGTGGTTCAAATACGCAACATACAAACATTTTAAACTGTTAATTAGACAACGATTAGATAGAGAGGTCATGTAACAGAGGGCCCAGACAAGATGCATTAAGCTTATTATCGTTTCTATTCGTTTAAATTTTAAACCAATCGCGTCACTGGCACATCACGTGACTTTTCGTATCACGTCATCTACCAGTGACGCGATTGGCTTAAAAACTAAACGAAGAGAAACGCTAGCTAGCGTAGTGCATCTTGTCTGGGCCCTTAGGTCGACCTTATAAACTCCATGTTTAATTTTGTTTTGCTGGAAAGAGATAGTAGTAAATCTATGTTGGGTTATATTTTGATTATTTTATAGTTATTGAAAAAAAAACTCAACAGTTTGTTACATGAGTCAGCTGGTACTGAAGCCGTGAAAAAAGTCACGATTGTTCCCTGTTCCTTCTAAAACAGTCAAGACGTACTTATTATACCACCACCTGTGTAAAGTAGGTATAAGAACCTTATTAAACCGTGTCCATTTTAATTCAATCCTGCGGAGTGGTCGCTGAGTGCTGAGCAAATCTCATTTCCGCCCGCCATGTTTGCAGTGCATGGCGGGGGAGACTCGCTTCCGCGTTTTATATTCAGTTTGTAACTCAAATATTGAATTTTTAGACATGTGTGATAGAACTGATATTGTAGTTTGAAACGCGGTGTTTTTAGGCTTACACTTGCATATCTTCGATGTTACCTAAATCAACCCTGTCAATCTAAATCAATTAGCCCTGTATTTTGTCGTGTTTTTGGAACAAAGAAAATAATTAGTTTGATATAGGTACACTGACTCACAAAACTAAGTATCACACTTTCAATTAAATTTTCATTAAAAAAATTAAGTGTAATACTTGGTTTTGCGGGCCAGAAGACATTCGAATTTGGAATTTGGATGTCTAACGTTAATAACGTTTTTCAACAATAATTATCACGAAGACTTATGTTTGTTCATTATTTATTAATTAAAACTCTTTGCGACAAACGACATACTGGGACCGCTAGCTTCGTAGGCAAAGGCATTAGGTACCAACTAGGCTAACGTATCGTCAAATATTTACAGTTTTTATTTAGTTTTAATTTTATAGTATTTAGTTTAGTGATAAGTAGGTTTTATTTTAGTTTTAATTTATTGTAAATTTATTTGTCCTGTAATTGTTTACAGATTTGCATGCATTTAGAGACATTACAAACCGATGATACTACATGAAAAAGATGTTTATTATTTATGTGTAAGAACACATCTGATACACTTTTATACAACGTACTAACAAAATATCTTCAGTCTGAAGCTGAACTTAAACTAAGATCCTCAAACTGTCGTATCTTATCCCGTGACCCCTTCTACTTAAGATCCCTGAAATGGCTACAGCGGGACCAACAATGTCCATCTGGGTCCCTTTGAAGGTCGGTCCGTCCCGATTAGGGCTGCCAAACTGCCCGGATATACCCGGATGTATCAGACGCCCGGGTGCCGAGCGTCCTTTGAATTTTTCCGCAATATTTACGCTGAATGGGGGAAATAGAGGTATTTGGTGTTTGCGCTGTCAATGTGTTGTTCTTTTTAGGTTTCTGAAGTTAAACTATGAACCCTTATATTTTAATACTCTTTGATACTCTTGGTGCATACTACAAATCTATAATTTGGCATACGTATACATTGCTTCTTCTAATGCAGCCCGATTTTTCTAACACTGTTTAAAATTAATTTTATATTTCCTTAGGGACCTTAACGACCGTAATTAAGGTCGACGGAGCTTCGCTGCGCGGAGCACCTATTCCGCTGTAACTGTAAACGTAACCTATGTGGTTAAAATTGATCTAATTGAGTATTTCAAGATCAAACAATGTTTAGCTCAAACAGTCATTAGAACTTATAATATGACTACTAATCATTAATCATTAGGAATAAGCACACAAGTAAACATTAGGCTGTATAACTTTAGGTCTAGTAATCAATTAGGAGATACAGGTTTAGCTGTCATATCATAACATTACCGCTCATGAAAATTATATCAAACGTATGCCTAGTAAAATTAGCTTTTATGTAATCGGTCTAGTGGGGGTGACCCTTATACATCTAATATATCCTCGTAAGTAGGTTTACTATTAACTAGGCCATCTGCGTCATTAAAAAATAATCCTCAGACGAATTCAAACAAGCGTTAGGGCAGGCTAATGAAAAAAGTTTACAAGGTCTAGGCTCTCTATTAAAATTCCGATATTAATATGAAATCATGCATTCATCCCGCGACTTTGTGGTCTCATTGAATACCCTGTACGGGTCTGCCATTATTTATACTCAGTTGTGCAACTAAGTGGGACGGTCTTTTTTTTTTGCGGTCTTTGAATGTTTCTTTTTTTATGGCATAGAGATGACAAACGAGCACACAGGCCACCTGATGGTAAGTGGAAACTGTGACCCATAGACATTCGCATTCACAAGACTGCAGAGCAATCCTAAGACTGCAAATGCGTTGCCAACCCTGAGGACTAAGATGGAATGCCTCTATGCTAGTCATTTCACCGGCTGTCTTATCCCCAAACCGGAACACAACAATGCGAACACTGCTGTTTGGCGGTAGGTTAATGGATAAGACGGTGGTAGCGATCCGGACGGACCCTGCACAAGGTCCTACCACCCGCAAACACACCACGCACCATGTAGTCGCAAAGTGTAGGTGTGGGGCGTTTTAAAAACAATGGCGTTTTTAGCGTCCTAGAGGGATTTAAAGCAATCAAAGCGTACTTAGTTTGTTAATCTCCAAACATGTATGGGAGGACTTTTGTCACTTTTATGCAAATATCTGCATTGTACTCGTGTCAAATTTTACGTATACATATCTACCATGTTTTTTATTTCATCTCAAATACATTTTATGACATGCTGTATACAATAGCGTTTTTTGCTATGATCTGTTTTCCAGTTAGATATTTTAATTATCATTCCTGACGTAGAGACCTCGTTATGTTGTTCTCCTAAATAGCCACTACTTTTAATTCAATGTTATTGAGCTTACATTTGTAATGATTTTATTTGTGTTAGGTTTAAAGTAATTATTTATTACTTTATTACCTTGTAATGTTACTATTAAGTATAATTGTATTTTATAATTTGAAAATATGACCTTCTGCTGGAGTTTCTTGCGGCGCTTCTTCTCCGCAATGATGGCCTTGTCCGAAGTGCTGGTAGATTCACTCCATATTACCGACGTGTAAAAGACCCCGTTTATGGCCAATTTATTGAATAAATATTTTGAATTTGTCCCTACGCTTGTTTGAGAACAAAAAATCGTTAACTTTAATTAATCCACCATAAAACCTTGTCATAGCATCAGCGTCACATCCCGAAAAAGAAATAACGTCATAGTCGTCAACATTGGGTTCCTGCGACAGACTTCTACAGTGACTCAACAACTTATTTATTTAAGTTTGTAACTGTATGTGTTACACACGTTTGCCAATCGAAGGCCGGAGTAAACCTGTTATAGCTAGCTATACCCTGTTTACCCGGGTTCGTTTGGCAACCCTGGTCCCGGGTCATATCGACCGGGTCCCGACCGCCCTTGACACGGTACCCCCTCTTTCACAGAGTTGGGAAAGGGAATGGATCGAGAAATTGATAATGAAATTCCCTTTGTTACGCTTTATTCATACGAGCTGGGTACATGACGGTCGTTTTTTACAGTATTCTCTATACCTGTACGTGATAGCTCTGTAAAAATAAAAAATATTCTAAGTATTTTTATGATTTCTTATTTTAACGCAGAATACATTCTGTATAAGGGTGATTATTCGGCATTTTAAACGCCGTCTTTATTGTTTTCGCATATTATTCTATATGAATGGATACTACCCCCGAGTCCGTTGATTATGACATCAAAACTTTCTGGTAGTTATCATTATCTTCGTCAATATATTGAAGACAACAATGACGGCCGTTGAAACGCTCGAGTATTCACTGGAAAGGGATTTTTAGACACTTTTGATGTAACAATATTATAATGAAGCACTTCAGTCGCCAAGGAGGAAATTGGAGCCACGATGCCATAAACACACACACACATATACACAGATACACGTTTTAAGCTTTCCCTTATTTTTTTGTTGGAGGTTAAAAATGGACGGTTGGCCGCGTCACTTATGTCAATTCCATACATTTTGCATGTTGTCTAAAATCTTTTACAAGCATCTTTTCTAGGGCCTCTGATGCTCTAGCCGTGATGCATTACGCTAAGGTTCCTATTCGTTTTGTTTTTAAACCAATCGCGTCACTGGTAGATCACGTGACTTTTCGTATCACATCATCTACTAGTGACGCGATTGGTTTAAAAACGAAACGAATAGAATCGCTAGGTAGCGTAGTGCATCTTGGCTAGGGCTTCTGATTATTGATGGTGAAACATGCGTTACATTTTGTACATGAGCTTAAATTAAAGCGATTTACAATGGATTGTTTTTAAAGTCAGTTGCCATCATGTTTCATAATATCGCTGCTTAAATACAAAAGCGCCACAAATCAAAAGCAAATATAGTTTGATTTAAAATTTCAAGTAAATAGCATTCCGATTTCAAATGCAACACAAACACATATTGGTTTGTGTCTCTTTTGTATTTAAGCAACAATATGTTCATGATCATAAGTAGCTCACTCATTCCTCCGCAAAAAAGAAACAAACGCTTTCGTATGCCTTTTTGGCAATAAATAAAATACCTTTCTTGTATAAGGAACGTTCAAATATCCCACTTGTTTCAGTATTAACAATTAATTCATAAGACAAGTTATTTTATTACTTTCTTAAAGATTTTTTGTATCCTTGCAGCCCCTGCCCTGAGACCTTTGAAAATCTAAGTTACGTTAGCTCCATCCTTTTCACTCGTCATTCCAGACTAAATCGAGAGAGGGGGCAAACGTAATTTCGTACTCCGATTTCCAAAGTATGGCCTTTGGATAAGTAACTCCGGAGCACTTAACGAAGCATTTCAGACGTTCTGTCCCGATCGCACTACAGCTGTTACGCGATCTACAGACAAGGGCAGCTGTCGTAACTTCGAAATTTTGGAGCACCCTGGAGCCCCGGGTACAATCGATCTCCTCTAAGTCGTCCCTGACACGACATTTAGAACCAAGGACAAGGGAAAGATGGATTGAAAAATGTTAATTCCATTTTCCTTTTGTGTTTTAAATTTGATTTAGCGTTGGATTTGAATGAAATAACGATTTTTTAATGTAATTTTGGCTTTCTGCGTTTTTGTTCTCGGTACATGAATTATTTGACAAGGGAAGGTCAAGAGAGTTTGGTTTTATAAGTAATTTTAAGGGATGAAAGTATATTGATAGAGAAATGATTTTTTTAATGTCCAATGCTTGCTTGCTTGTAATTCAACTTTTACTTGAAATTACGACTTACAATGTTATGTATCAAGACGTTCAGCCCTAACGGTTGGTTCAGGCTTAAATACTACTACTCGCTTACGTTTTACGATTATGGTCAATCCTAATTTCCATCCCATTGATCCAATAGTCTTCACATATAGTACGTTTTTTTAGGGATCCGTAGTCAAACTTGGAACCCTTATAGTTTCGCCATGTCCGTCCGTCCGTCCGCAGACTAGCTCAGAGACTCTTAGTTCTAACAAGCTGTAATTTGGCATGAATATACATATTAGTCACGTCAACAAAATCGTAAAAAAAAAACTTGGAACCCTACACTGAGCTTGGTTCGACATGCTCTTGGCCAATTTTTTTAGTACTTGGCCGAATTTTATCCTGTAGACCTATAATTTTTTGGAGACCTATCTTTTTTTTTATCAACTGCCTGTAAAGAACAGACACTGACTAAAATGGTGAAATTATACAGGATCCGTGCTTGCCATATGCGTCCGGAACCCTAAAAAGGGGAAACAAATACCCCGTGACCTAGTTGCCCTCCCAGGGGTACAAGCGGGAATTCCATTGTAGCGGAATGCGAATAGCGACGATATTGACCCTGTTTGGTATGCGGCCTTGAAATATCATGCTTATATCACGGACGGGCTAATAATGACAGAACTATGTCTGTACGTTCTACTTTCCAAGAAAATATTTATTAGGATGAAACAAATAAAAATAAAAACGTAAAGACCAAGTTTTTCATAACAATGACTAAATTGATGGTGAGAAATCACACATAATGACAAATAGCCTAGAGCAAATATTCACGGAAAAACAATTATACTACGCGTTTAAAGCGTTGTTTCACAATTCCCTTTGGGCCGTGAAAATCCGTAAAAATTTGTAAAATTTGACACTTCTTAATACGGCCATTGACTAAAACTATTTTTTTTTTATGACACGGAGTAGGCTAATAAGCACATTTTTGGCGCAAATATCCCACCACAGTATAAAGAAACCAGTAGAACATCTTCAAACTAGGGTATATCGAGCAGCTTGTATGTGCGCGGGTCTTACACGTACAGTCAACCAATTTGATTTCTAGGCCACTTTGGACTATGTTAAAGTGACGTTGTCAACCAAAACGTAAGAGCTTAGACTCCCTATGATTTGGTTTACAACGTCACGTTGACAAAGTCCATAGTGGCCTAGGAATCAAATTGGTTGACTGTACACGCCACACGTGGTGGCGCTTGACATAAGACTGATAATGATAACGCTGATTACTTTCTATTGAATCAGTCATGGTTGTGCCCTAATTCTCAAACATGATATACCTATGCATAATAAATTACTAATTCAAGGAGGAGGGTGCAACCTGAGTTCCAACCCAAAGTATCTCCAGGTAATAACCTTTTTTACTGCAAATAACTCTACTATACCCCGTTAAAAACAACGCCCTGTATATACCTACGTTTGAGGTTAACAAAGACAAACAAAAACAGAAAGAAACAAGAAAATAAAGAAAAAACTTTTCTTTGTGATTCAACGAACAAAGAAATACACACAAAAGGCATGTAATCACAAAAGGTTTCAACTTAACGCTCCGATAATAAACAGAATATATGTAAACGGATACATGAGAGTTATCGAACTGTCAATCCATGATTGGATTCGAGATTGCATTCCACATACCTATATTGATTAACAAGTAATCCCCGGTATTGCAATCTCCCGGGATTACGAATAGATCTGTCCCTGCGACCTTCAAAGGCTTGTCACCCTAGCGAACTAACGAAGCATAAGTTAGATTATGTGTATTAAAATACACGTATTAATAAAATATAAATAAAAAGCCTTTACTTTCCACATCACACACAACCACATAAGTAGTTGATTGTGGTGTGTACGGGTTAGTTATTTTGTTGGATATGAACAAAAGAAAGATCTTTATATAACAGAGTTTAAACAACTTCTACAAAAATGGCGGAGCTGCAAAGTAACATCGTTACAAAACCCACTTTGTGCTACAAATCTATCAATTTCTCATAACTCATTACATACATACCTTCACGCCTTCATTCCGAGAGTGGGGTAGGAAGAGCTACAAAATTACCAACAACTGTAATAATTTGTTTTTCTCAAACATGCTATGGAATATTGACATTGTGTGCCTTACAATAGGCTGCGAAGTATGACGTTTCAGGTGCGGCTGGGACAGGAGGTCGTTAAGCGAATTTCATACAAATCGTGCAGGCCTAGGCCTGCAAAGTCCTCTTTTTTAATTTCCATTCCACATAAATTTGTGGCACAGACATCATGACATTCTGCTACTATGCGTATTAAAAAAATAATATTTTTAAAATTTTTGAGAAAATGTTACAACGTCAAGTACTAGGAGTGCATAAACGTTTGGGAGACATCCGCGCTGTGTCGTGTGCGCCCGCCGCCGCCCGCCGGCTGCCCGCACCGCCTGAGATCTAAGTTGCGCTATGCCTGATATACCTCCTAATTACCGCTGCGCTCCTGGTACTTTATTTTAACACCCAATTACTTTTCCGTGGACATTTATCAATTTACTTTTTTGAGTGATGTATTTTTTATTTAATTGCATATGTTTGAGAAAAGCACTATACATACCTCGGCGGGAAATATGGGGTTGCCCGCCTCAGACCTATCCGGCCTCGCTTGGCGCTCGGCCGTCTATATGTCTTCGGCCGGCAACCCCTTTTGTCCCGGCCTCTGTAGTAATGTACTATTGTTACTCATTAAACTAATGAAAAACCGGCCAAGAGCATGTCGGACCATGCTCAGTATAGGGTTCCGAAGCCGTTACGACAAACACAAAAAACTATCTCAAAAATCAACATGTAGAGGTATGAACTAATAAAATTATCAATTTAAAGTTATTTGGTGCTGCCTTAGATGATTTTAGTAGGTATAAACACTTTAGTCGCGTGTATCTCAGGAAGTAATTAAGTTTACCTAGCCGTGATAGTTTTCCTTTTAAATTCGTTATATGCGCTTTCATTGAAGTTTTTTTTCTGTAGTTTTGGCTGTAAGGGGCGGGGGAGGGACACTTGACTCTAAGAAAAACTAGAGCATTAAAACTGAATATTTCAGAAACGGATCCCACGTATCCAACGACACCCTAAGTTACGTGTAGGGGAGGTACAGTTTTTTTTTTTCAAAATTGTTTTTTACCGCTTTGTTGGCGTGACTAATATGTATATTCATGCCAAATTACAGCTTTCTAGTACTAATAGTCTCTGAGCTAGGCTACGGATGGACGGAAATGGCGAAACTATAAGGGTTGTTTGACTGCGGAACCCTAAAAAACGAATGTAGTGCAACAACATCCCGTTGCCCGTAGTCTCGGCCCGGGACTGGGTATTGATCGGTCCCGGCGACCTTGAACGCGTAGTCACCGTAGTGTAGCACGTGCTAGGGCTGGCACGCAACAAGTACTTTACCTATAAAAAGTGATCTTTCAAAAAGAAGATCCTTAAATTAGTCAGTTAACACGTTCACTGTCAATAACTAGCGATTGTATGCAATTGGAACCCGCCAGGCATGTCGCAGAAATATTGTTTTATCAATAGGGAATATTCATGTTTTTTTTGTTGAGAATTTTACGTCGTCAATAAAAATTGATTCGTGTAACAAACCGTTGAGAAAAATCAACTTTTAATAGCTATAAAAATAACTAAGATATAAGCTAACAAACATTTATTCCTATCTCTTTCTAGCAAATCAGAATTTAACTTGGCGTTTACTCATATATGGCAGACTGTCGCAACGTCGCGGTGACGTCACATGGCATATCGGATCTCACTGCTTAATCGCTGTCTAATTAGCAGTTTAAAATGCATGTATCATATCAGTGGGGTTATTATGACCTATCTGTGCCATTCATTTTACGCTGAAGGAAAAAGACAGAGTTATGTAACTGCCATAGCTCTGTCCTTTACGCTCACCGTAAAATGAACTGCATAGCTATGTCGTAATAACCCTCCAGATCTGATATTTCTTTATTTATGTAATACTCAGAATGTTTGAATGTGTTTTGACGACGCGCTGGCCTAGTTGGTAGTGACCCTGCCTTCGAAGCTAGCGGTCCTGGGTTCAAAACCCGGCAAGGGCAGATATTAGTGTGATGAGCGCGAATATTTGTTCCTGAGTCATGGATGTTTTCTATATATTTAAGTATATATTTCTCTATATAAGTATTTATATCGTTGTCTAGTACCCATAATACAAGCCTTGAGCTTAGTTTGGGACTAGGTCAGTTGGTGTGACATTGTCCCCTGATATTTATTTATTTTATTTATTTAATGTCGAACGGTCTATACAAGTAGACATGTGTTACTACATGCAAGAACTCATTTACTTGAGTTTTTCACCTATAATAATTTATATGAAATCGAGGGGATTTTAGTATCGAAAGTATCAACCGCTTAGGAACTGTTTTCCAACCGCGTTTACTTTCTTTTAACAAATCCATAAGAGAATGATTGATACTCGTTTGAATCCATATTTGTTATTAATGAGTACCTACTAGTTTGAGTCGTGTTATAGTTATTAATCTTCGTCCTTGTCTTGAAAAGGTCACTTTTTTTATGACTTTTATGAGGGACAGACTTGTTTTTGGAAAAAGTAAAAGGTTATGTGAATCAAGGTTTTTTACAAGCTTTTATTTAAATTGCAATGTTAACGCTGAAATTTGGACCACGTATGTAGACATTGTAGACCCGATGACAGTGCAATATTATGGTATCTAAGAGCTGATCTGACGATAGGTTCGGAAGGAGGCGACAGGAACTCCGCTATTCTTAACGCAGACCCACCGTGTAAGGACAGTAGTTTGCCTTGATAAGCAGATAAAGGTTTTGCAAAAATAAGTACAAGCAACAAAATCTTGACCAATTTTTTTTTTCGGCAACAACTTACTTAAATTAAGGTAACATTCCTGAAAAAAGTGAAAGCCAATTCGGTAAAGTAAACACTGACGGTTGAATTAAGCCGAAGCTATTTGAGTACTCCCACAAAGTTTGTTCTCGTGGAGAGCAACAAAGGAAAATTGGTAAAGTCAATATTTTCAAACATCTTCTGCGGGATACGTATTTATGGGGTAAACAAACCGATCTTTTAACAAGGAACAGGGCACTATTTCATATTACACAAACAATTTTGTTATAAGAGGACTATGAAGCGATGTTTCAATCGCGAAGCCGCCAAAAAATTTCCATTTAAATTTAGTTCCGGGCGATAACGTTTCTCTCTCCTTAAATCAAGTGAGAGTTACTAAATTTTTGAAAACATGTATTTATTTATTCCGAAGAATTCTTGGTTGGAAAGGAAAAATTACACATCTTGTTTTTATAATATC
Source organism: Acleris laterana (assembly GCA_963966035.1). Classification (NCBI taxonomy): domain Eukaryota; kingdom Metazoa; phylum Arthropoda; class Insecta; order Lepidoptera; family Tortricidae; genus Acleris; species Acleris laterana. The sequence goes on from OZ014440.1 coordinate 3,391,118, forward strand.
TACTGCATATTTAAAATGTTTGGGTGCGGCTTTTGGCAAGTTGTAGGGAGAGAACAACAGGGCCCTAATTATGAATTAAAATACGGTAATATTGTTAAAAAAAAAGAAGCGTTTTTGATGGCCTTACCAAGATCATCATCATCATCATCATCATGTCCTCCATACCGTGTCCGGTAAAGGCGAATCCTGCAGTTTGTCTGCCTGCAGAAGAGTTGGCCATCCGAGTTATACAGTGTGTTACCAGCACCCTGGCTTTTTTTAAAGTAGGTTAAAATAACGTATATCTGTAACGTAACTATGACATTAATTTAATTAATAAACAATTTTTCAGGCTTTGGTAACTTTCTAACAAAATGTTAATTGCCAGCAATGTAAAGCACAGCAATTTGACAAGTGTAGTTGACAGTCAACGGCTACTTTGATTATTAAGATCTGCCCCCGTACCACGACATGCCTTGTACCAAGCAACAGCGATACTGATAACGATGAACACGCAGCACATGCACTACATTAAAAATGGACAGTATCTAAGAAAATTAATTGTGAAGTTATTTTAATTATTTTTTAATTGATAATACTTGCAAACAATTGCTAAAGCAACGTATTATCGGCAGTTTTAATAAATGCCCGCATGCCGGTAACACACTGTATGTGTAGTTATAGGAGGGCTTAGGTTGAGTCTTCCGTACATGGCGCTTTGCATCAAGGTTTTCAAGACGCTTTTGTTCGAATGTGTTCACCTTTGTGTGAATGTTTCGAGATAGCTAAGTAGGCAAAATCATCATAACCTAATAACACTCCCTACTACTTATATAGCAGAATAGGCGTGTTCAGATTTTAACCAACAGGCTCCTATAGTCTCGTCACTCCTTTGTTACTATGAAGCACGAGAGCAGAGAAGAGAGAACGAGATGGACCTAACGTAACTTCGTTTTATGTTTGAATCAAAAATGGGTTTTCGATTAACCTCAGTCTCACGTGATGTTAAGTGACGACGAGGTCGAAGGTAGAGCACGCTAACCCAAAAAAAAGCCTTATCAGTCCTGCTTTGAAAACACCAATTTCAATTTTCAAACTAGGCCCTGTCGTTGACATTCGAAGCACTCGTAAAGGGCGTAAATAAATTAACCCCTTTGTTAACTTTGACCTTTGTCAAACCCTTAAATGTTCATCAATTCGTGCCTTTGTGCTTTTGTTTTATATCGTTCTTTGTTTGTTGTTTATACTCGTAGCTATTTGGAAACCGTCTAAATCGCTTGATATTCGAGGAAAACTATAGCAACGCATTATTATATAATGTTACGTAAATAAATCGTATTCTTTTTCAATTATCGTGCCATAAAATATCAAGTTTCTTTCGCATAACGTTAGTATCTCGCTCAGTTCTTGATATCAATTAGTGAGATTTTTCTTGCGTAACAAAAACAAACAGCTTGTAGTAATTTTCCTCCCAGCCTTCATATTTATTTCCACTGAACAATTAATTTATTCCTCTGTAAGATAATATGCGCCCCATTTAGAAGAAATCTGTTTTCTTAGGAAATGATGTGTTTATTGGTAAATATTGTTTCATGATCTCATAAGGCGGCCATTTTGAGTCCAGTCACGTCCATTCCATTTTCACGAGTGTAGGTTTAATTTATTACTTATGTAGTATCGTAGCAATAACATAAAGTTATTAGGAAATTAAAATGTAATGATAAATCAGAGTTGCAACAGGCTTTAAAACTTTAGAAGAAAATTCTATAATAAAAAACTAATGAGTATCCAAAATAAGATTTATTTCACCGAATTCATTACTAACATTTTAAATATGTTAATTTATTTCAAGGATGATTGATTATGACGATGGTTGTTCGGAATATTATCTGAAACGACTTCATTGTATACCATGTAAAGATAAAGATGATGATGATGATGATGATGATTGGTCCGACCGATCTCGGTCACGGCGACCGTTCTAAAGGAGACCTTGTTGTCGCTGGTGAGCTCGCATGTGGCTTATGTAGCCAATTTTCTTTACGAAAATTCTTGCGCATTATGGGCATGTGAGCTAACCATTGACAGTATTGTAAAAAAATTGTCGCAGGTAGAGATAAAGATATAATGTTACCCGATATTCTTATAGTTTCTTAGTTTTATTTAGCTAAGTATCAGCCTGCCATACCATTTGCGGGTGGTAGGACCTTGTGCAGGGTCCGTCCGGATCGCTACCACCATCTTATCCATTAACCTACCGCCAAATAGCAGTGTTCGCATTGTTGTGTTCCGGTTTGGGGATAAGACAGCCGGTGAAATGACTAGCATAGAGGCATTCCATCTTAGTCCTCAGGGTTGGCAACGCATTTGCAGTCTCAAGATTGCATTGCATTCTTGTGAATGCGAATGTCTATGGGTCACAGTTTCCACTTACCATCAGGTGGCCTGTGTGCTCGTTTGTCTACTCAATGGCATAAAAAAAAAAAAAAAAAAAAAAAAAAGTGCATTGCATGCGTCGATGACTCAGGGAAGTTAGTTAGATCGATGCTCATTCAATTTCAGACAGTGTACCAAGTTCGTATCAAACGAAAGAAATAAAGGGAAAGAAAAACATTTTTTAGTGAGAAATAACAACAAAGAATAGAGAAATACGCACAAAAAGAATTAGACCATCAAACAGGTTTCTTCAGAAGTACACATACATACATACATACATAAAATCCTGAGCTTTGAATTTATTGACTTCTTGTTTCATGTTTTACTCATTGTTTTGTATAATGCTAGCATAAGTTTTTTTAATTGTATAGGTATTTAAAAAAACCACTGACTGTTGAGTTTCTTGCGGCGTTTCTTCTCAGCAGTGGTCTCTTGCGAAGCGCTGGTAGATTGTTGACGTGTAAAACTGTCCGTGCGGCCTACTTACTGAATAAACATCTTTTGTCTTTTATCTTTTTTTTTAAAGTCACGCCTTCATTCCCATAGTGGGGTAGGCAGAGCTACAGAATTACCTACAACTCTAAAAACTTGTTAATAATTCGGTAACCAACTTTTGCACAATTAGGCTAAGATGTTTACCAGCGTATTAGTGACAGGTTGCAAGCCCATCGCCTAACAGTACTACAAGCCTTTAATCTTTTCAGACACCTTTCTAGTCACCTTTTTAGACATCCACGGGAAGACATGAAGGCCTAGCCAAGGGCCAGCCGGCGTTAGCGTTTTTCCATTCCATCACCGTGAAATGTATGGGATGACAAGGGTGGTACATTCTAACCCGGCAACGACACCGGTCTCCGGAAGTGTGACATTCATCAAATTTAAAAGCTAAAATGGTACGCCATTTTAGCTGTCCAACTTTTCATACAAATTTAGCTCCGGGCTCCGGTTTCTCATCCCCTAAATCAAGTCCGATTTCCACGATTATTGAATATGTTGTAGTTATTATAAAGAATTAGGTCTGAACATACACACTGGTAAACATCTTAGCCTAAAAGTGCAAAATGTGGTTACAGAATTATTAACAAGTTTTTAGAGTTGTTGGTAATTCTGTAGCTCTGCCTACCCCACTCTGGGAATAAAGGCGTGAGTTTATGTATGTATGTATGTATGTAGGTCTGAACTTTTCTGTTTTTGGGCTTTTTTAATTTTTTTCATTCTCAGAATTATTTTCTTGGAAAGGTTAGTACAGACATAGTTTTTCATGATATCCACAACATATTAAAAAATCGGAGTATGTTTAAGGGGAGGAAAACGCTATCGCAATTTTCATGGAATTTTTTAGCTTCACAATCGTCTTAAAGACAAAAAATGCAATAGCTATCACATTCTTATAATCCTTTCAACTGTATGATCATGAATGAAAAATCGGTATTATGGAATCCTGACCCACCATGGAACTGTGTCATAGTGACATCTATTTTGACAACTCTTGCTATGTAATTTGTAACATTATAGTGACACAGTTTTGTGGTGGAGTGCGGTAAAAATGTAGAGTCAAAAGAAATACTAAACATCCCAGTATGATTTTCTTTTTATATTTTCTTCAAAGGAACATTATGAATGGTTACTGTTGTTTGCAAAGAAATTGAAAAGTCGTAAAACATTGTTTATTAAATTTAATCAAACTTCCCGAACGTCCATTCAAGTTGGGACGGAGCAAAAACAAAAAGTCATCCAATTAAAAGTTTAAAAATTACCCGAATTGCGTTGCTATTGCGTAACGCTCTCGCTATCGCAATCGGCTTCAAACGGGAACAATTGTTTTCATTTTGTATGCAGACAAGCATTCGATTTTCAAAATGAAAACGATTGCGATTTCAAGCGCGTTAGGCAAAAAACCCTCTGGTTGCTTGCTATTGTTTAAAACTTCCTTACCTTCCAGTTTATAAGAACTTTAAAATCTGGATATTTCTGTTAAAGTGTGACATGTCCCTTTAAGTAATCTGTTACAAATTTTACTAATAGAACCTTTTTCCTTCAAAAAAACATACATACATAAACTCACGCCTTTATTCCCAGAGTGGGGTAGGCAGAGCTACAAAATTTCCAACTCTAAAAAGTTTTTGATAATTCTGTAACCACATTTTGCACACTTAGGCGAAGATGTTTACCAGTATATTAGTGACAGGTTGCAAGCCCATCGCCTAACAGTACTATACGCCTTTAGTCCCTTAGCCGTCTCTTACGACATCCACGGGAAGATATGGAGTGGCACTATTCTAACCCGGCAACCACACGGGTCCCTCAAAAAAAAAACGTATAAAACTGAGAGATGCAACCTGACTGATACCAAGGAAATTAAATTTGTCCTATGTATAAAAAGTAAACTCTAAAGAACCCGCAGAATACCCTAATTCTTTTATTTCATTTTATACTTAATTGAACTCTGCGCCCTCGCTTCGGCTTAGGAAAACTAACGCTTTCTGTAACACCCTGTACCTAATCCAGAATCAATATTAATTTCAATATAATTAAAAGCCGTCATCTATTGATTAAAACCGTATTAAAATCCGTTGCGTAGTTTGAAAGCTCTAAGCGTAGGTACATACTCGTACTTACAGAGAAAAACACGGCGGGAAGCTACTTTGTTTGATACTATATAAACGTTCGATGTTCAAATGTGCACGACACGATTTAATTCTATGGATTCCACAAGAAGAATTTAATAGTGCATGTATTTAACTGTAATTAAATTTATTACTCTTCGTTAAAGGGCCAAAGTTGCCCTTGACCCCGTTAAGTAAGGTCCCGACGTTAATTTCGCGATCATTAATCCTGGATTGCCGCCGGCCGTGAAACACGCAACTTGCGGGATTTGCGGCCTTTGTTGAGAACACGGAACAAATGACGCGCGATTAAAATTTTAACGTCGAATGCCGTTAGCAGCGGCAAGAAAAGACGTAATTTTTTTTTAAATTTCCCTGGAGAAATTTTCCTGTTTTCGTCGAGTGCAATTTCACGGCAGTCTCTCAAAAAATATATTCGCGTTCTTTAGACAACATTTTTAGCTTTCAAACAGTCACGGAATTTAATTATGTCAGAGCCCGCTTCCCTCAAACCTGAATATTAGATGATATCTAATTAACACGTCCAAGCGCGCTCTCTCCATTGTGATTCCCGCAAGATTGTTCGTCGGATATCTCTTTCTACGTAATAAGATATGTACGTACCTACCTACGTGGATGTGTGTTGGTGATGCCGAGAACCGCAGCGTGGGCGACTTGCCTTTATCCCGAGCCCCGGTCTCCGGGATTATTACATAACTACATGTTGTATTTGTATAGCTCTTTAAGTAGAATGGAAGTTATTCGTACCTAAGTAGCCATTTATGGTTTCTTTTTTGCTGTCGACGAAACAAAGGGTTTGCTGTTTAAGTCCGTACTTTACGCTATAACTGTTTCTACCTATATTTAACTTACAATATTACTTATACGTCTTTTGTTTATACCGACAAGGGCTAATGGAAGTACCTGCGATCGTTTAATCCGCACGTTACTTTACGTAGAAGTATGTGCCCCTGGTGCACCAGCGCCTGGATGAATGTAGTTAATTGTTCAATAACTGTTTTATTAAACTACAACCTTACCTCTGCTTGCTTCGATAGGTCTGTCATTTAGAAAGGATAGATGAAAGAAGATTGACTGATTGACGAAAGAGATATACAGAGCGAAGGGCCGGAAGATAAAAAAGATAAAAAAAAAAAAGACATTTATTCAGTAAGTAGGCCGTTCTGGCACTTTTACACGTCAAGAATCTACCAGCGCTTCGCAAGAGACACTGCTGAGAAGAAACGCCGCAAGAAACTCAGCAGTCAGTCATTTTTTAAACATATTAATTACAATGGTACTACTTAATCTAGCATTATATAAAGCAATAAATATTAAATTCAATATAATATCCAATAACATAAGTAGATCAGCAGGAAAACATGCCAAAAAATCTTACGTGAGAGATAAAGGAAGAAAAAGGAGAAATAAAAAACAAGAAAAAAAACTAAAACCCACCTACTCATAATGTTTATAACTTATAACACGGTGCAAGATGACCACATAAAAGTTTCGATATGTTTTCCTACATCAACGGTGTCCCCTAGACAAGATAAAGCTTTTGCAATTGATCAAATTATTAATGACTATGCTTCGGGTTTAGACCATGCATTTTTGTCTGTTAGATAGTCCTCGACCCTATAATACGCTTTAGACATTAACGACTTTTTCAAGTAATTTTTAAGTGCTGGAAAGGGTAACTTTAAAACTACGTCAGGTAATTTATTATAGAAATGAATGCATTGACCAACAAATGATTTATATACTTTACGAACGCGGAATTTACGAATAGCGATTTTATTTTTATTTCTAGTATTTAAATTATGTACATCAGAATTCTTGGTGAAAGAATCTAAATTCTTAATAACATAAATAATATTTTCATAAATAAATTGAGACGCTACAGTTAAGATATTAATTTCTTTAAAAAGTTCTCTTAAGGAGTCACGGGAATTTAAGTTGTAAATAGAACGAATGGCCCGTTTTTGTAAAACAAATATAGTTTGAATGTCAGCAGCCTTACCCCAAACCAAAATACCGTACGACATGACACTATGGAAATAACTATAATAAACTAAGCGAGCTGTCTCAACATTGGTTAATTGTCTAATTTTCCTAACGGCGTAAGCTGCCGAGCTTAGTTTACCTGCCAGTACCGCTATATGGGGACTCCATTGCAAATTTTTATCTATTGTTATGCCTAGAAAAACTGCCTTATCTACCATTTGCAAACACTCGTCATTTAGAAAAATTCTAGAATCTACCGGTTTAACGTTAGGCAAAGAGAATCTAACACATTTAGTTTTCTTAGCATTTAGTAGCAAATTGTTGGAAGTAAACCAATTAAGTACTTTAACTAGGGTGGCGTTTATCCTACTGTAGTCTACAGTTTGTCTTTCTACCTTGAAAATTAGTGAAGTATCGTCAGCGAAAAGTACAATATCACAAAGTTTATCTACTGTTGGTGGCAAGTCATTTATATACACCAAAAATAAAAAGGGACCAGAAGAGGCTGCCCTATTCGTACTTTTTCGAATCAAATCGGAGAAATACTGTAAAAGGACCGAATCTTAAGTACCAGATACCGACTTAAATGCATGACTCGACGTATAAATGTGTAAGAAGAGGATCGTTGCAGGTGGAAAGAAGTGGTCTGCCTAACCCTCTAGGAAACCGGCGTGATTTAATGTATGCATGTATGTAACTTGGGTCCATATTGACTCACATAAAATTCTTATTCCTATTTTTTGTATTCATAATAATCACTCTTCATACATTTTTTCCTCATACTTTTTTGTTCATACTTTTAAAGTCATAATTATCGCAATTCATAATGCATTTTTTTTAAGAAACTGTTACTTTTTGAGAATTTTTATAAATCTAACCTAACCTAACCTAAACTTATTACACGTAAGATATTTAAGAAATTGTGAAAAGTGTACGGCTTCATTAATATTGGCGTTATGAATTCATTTGATTATGAGTTCCAATGGTTAGTACTAAAAAATTTTTAGAAGAGTATGAAGAGTGATCATTATGATGTGAAATGGTATGAGAAACATTTTCGGACTTCCGATAATAGGACTTAAAAAGTTATGTGAGTAGACACGCACCCATGTAACTTACCCCTTCTTTTTCGTTTCTAGGACTACACTACCAGTGGCCCAATTCAGCCGCGGCGACTTCTCCCTCTGGTCCGTCCTGAAGAACTGCGTGGGCAAGGAGCTATCCAAGATCACGATGCCCGTAGTGTTCAACGAGCCGCTGTCCTTCCTGCAGCGCATGCTGGAGTACCTGGAGTATGCGCATCTGCTGCGCATGGCTTCGGAACAGACGGATCCGGTGGAGCGCATGGAATATATCGCTGGTGAGTCTGAAATCGTCTTTAATAACGATAACAGGAGTAACTGCCACGCGGCAGTGGTTTTTAACGAGCCGCTTTTCTTCAGCTCTTGGAACTGCTCGGAGCAGACGGATTTGGTTGCACCCATGGAATATAGGCATGAGTTTGCCGGCACCTCTTAGGTTTTTTTTATCACATTATGATTAGTGATTGGCTGCTAATCTCATACTAGAAATGAATTGATTGATGATCCTAAGATATGCGTAGGTTAGGGAGTTACTTTGTGTGGAACCTTGAGCCCATTTCTCATGTTTCCTTCACAAGTTTCATATGTGGCAAATTCGTTTAGTTAATGTTAATAAGAATATATGTATAATGTCGCTAATATTGGTAACATTGTTATACCCAAATTACTTATTTATGAATTGGTAGCAGTAAAACAATATAAATCTGCAAAGAAAGATACCTATCCATTGCTTATTCATATTTTTCCAAATTAACATATTGAATTACCCAACAAATTGAATTTCTGTGAAATATACTATTAAAATTGCTCGTACTTAAGCTTGAGCTGTAGGTTTTTAATATAGGTTTATAAATGTTTTCAGCCTTTGCGGTGAGCGCCCTAGCATCGAACTGGGAACGTCTGGGCAAACCCTTCAACCCTCTTCTTGGGGAAACGTACGAACTGGAGCGCCCAGAGTTCAGGGCTGTTTGTGAACAGGTTTGTATCGTATTGTATTTTATGATCTACTTCTCAATAATGTCGGTGTTTTCGGGAAAGCAAGTAGATTTACATTGACTGACGCCTAAATGATTGATTCGAGTAAGTAATTCATGATTTTATCAACCTTTATGTGGTTAAAATAAAACATTGACCTATGTGAGCGATATAAAAATGAGATCAATGAGATCAGCAAGTCTGGGTGCTATGGTGCTATAATTTATCAAACATAATCAGCTTTCCCTTAGTCCTTAGCAAGCCGAAGGGATCATCTATGTTTATTGGCATAAATAAAGCAATCTACCAGGATAACGCCCTATGCTAGTAGGCTCTGGGTCCCATAGATATTTACAGTTTCAAGACGGCAATCTCAAAACTGCTAATGCATGTCATTAATTACACCGATTACAGAAAATGCCTACTTCCATAAAATATCTTTTAAAATCTTCATTACCTTCCAGGTGTCCCATCACCCTCCAGTGTCCGCGTTCCACGCCGACAGCCCGCATTTCGTGTTCCACGGCTCAGTCCATCCCAAGCTGAAGTTCTGCGGCAAGAGCGTCGAGATCCAGCCCAGGGGGCACGTCACCGTTGAACTGCCCAGGTAAGTCCAATATGCTGGCACCATTATTACCAACCAATAGAAAACATACATACATACCTTTACGCCTACCTCCCAATGGGGTAGGCAGAGATTATGGAACGCCAGGTGCACCGATCTAAACACACAATTTTCGCTTCCTCTACATTCATCAATCTCTTCATACACGTACGTCGGTTAGACCAACCGACCGTCGGTACCAATAGAGTAAATTAACAATAGGTACAGTAAAGGGCACCAACATGTATTACACCACAAAGTCGTCAAAATATGTAGATACACAGAATTTGTTAGGTAAATCTTTTTGCTTTATGGCGGTGTCTATATTCACCCTTGATCATAACAGACAAGTTGGACCGGCGACGTGGCTAAGGTTACGGGAATCTGATGACCGGTCTTTGTGGCTATGTCCAGCAGTGGACGTCTTTTAGCCGAAAGCATGACTAGAACATACATAATAGTACGTAACTAAAATAGATCGATTAGCTAACTAGCGCACACGATTTTGTCCGTCAACGCATTTCTGGATTCTTTTTATAATGTTAAAAATCGCAATAGTATTGGAAAAGTTTGCGGGCTCAGTTTTGCAGAAGGCTATAGTCGAAAAGTGGTTCAGAAATAAGAATAAATTTGAAGATAATACATAAACGACAAACGCGTTAAGAATCGCCACGCTTTGGAAACGCTTTTTAGTACCTATGGGAACGCGCCGCACTGGTCTATCGTCGCTATCAGTGCATTTACGACGTCATTATGAACATTCAAACTACTTGTTAATATATACTTATAATTCACCTATTATAATTCAAATTCCAGGTGGGGTGAAGCCTACACCTGGAGCAATGTGAACTGCTGCGTCCACAACGTGATCGTGGGCAAGCTCTGGATTGAGCAGTACGGGCCCATGGAGGTGACGTGCCATGGCGGGGCCGGGCTCAAGGCCAACCTGTCCTTCAAACCTGCTGGATTCAACAACCGGGACCTGCATCGGGTTGACGGGTTCATCACTGACCAGAGGTAAGAGCATAGAATATTATATTACTACAAGAACAGAACCCAACAAACTCAGTGCTCAGTCCCTAGATATTTACTTAAGATGCTTAGAGCTATCGTAAATGATTTTTTAAAGCTGTCGAAGTGTATGGGATTGACCCAAGGGCTTGACGCGACCGTCCGGATCTACAGTCTTCTTTACGTTATCGATATCAATCACGGTCTAGCAAAGCATCTTGTTATTAGAGTCGATGTGCCAAAATATATACGTATATTTGTACTCGACTGTATCTCTACATTAAAAGTTGTATCTTTGGAGTGAAGGCTAACGAGCACACAGGCTACCTGATGATACCTAAGTGGGATGAACTAGGATCTACTCATAGACGTTTGCTTTCTCAAAACTACAATCTAAAGACAGGCTTTTGTTTAACTTAACGCGTTTGAATTTGAGTCACATTTTAAACCAGTTGCAGATCCTGTCCCGTTAAAGAACGAATGACCTATTTTTAGAGTTGTTGGTAATTCTGTAGCTCTGCCGTGAATGAAGGCGTGAGTTTATGTATGTACGTTTGTAACTAATATACGCACCTTCGGTAGGATAAGGGCACAATTGCCCCTATAATCATTATAGTAAATTGTGCCCTTGTTCTACTGAAGGTGCGTATGTGCCAAGTTTCATCCCGATCCGTTCAGTTGCTGAAGCGTGATTGAGTTACAAACATTCCAAGTTTCTCATTTATTTAAGTACATTTATAAAAAAACATCATTGTTGTGTACAACATACTTTTCAGCAAAAAGAAGATCCGTTTCCTCTACGGCAAGTGGACGGAGTTCATAAAGTGCTGCAGCGCGGCCACGCATGAGCAGTGGGCGCGCGAGCGCGGCGAGGAGGCCAGCGCCACTCCCGCGCACACGCCCAAGAAAGTGCTGGCCAAGCTCAACAGCTTCAAAGTGGGGGCACTGCGGTCCATGTCTATACAGGATGTGAGTGCTAAGATTTTAAAGCGAAAATTATATAAACTTTAAAATATATAAAGGTCATATTTTTTTATTCTGGAACGGTAAACTTTCAGGATTGTTATAAAACAACCCTAGGTAACCTCATCATCATCATCATCAGCCGCAATACATCCACAGCTGGTCAAAGGCCTTCCCCAAGGTTTTCCACAACGATCGGTCCTCTGCTGCTGCCATCCAGCTGTTTCCCGTGACCTTTATCAGGTCGTCGGTCCATCTTGTGGAAGGCTAGGTCACCTAATGGGTTCCAAACAATGGCTTTTTAAAAATCATAAAAGTTTACGGTTTTTGCAACATATTTTGATCACTATATATTCTGATCCATTATGTATTCTGAACTTTAAATATAAGATACGATCCCCATCTTGGACTCGTAGAATTTCATTTAGGAAGCTAGACCGTTTTCTTTAACCCAATTCAAACAAAATGAAACAAATCGAGACGAATTTAATTAAGTACATCATGTCATTACGATTGAAAAGTAGTGCTGTATCATTAGTTTTTTCTTCGTGAATTATTTGTACTACCAGTAAAAGCACACCAAATTACAAAAGTATCTCAATCACGCATGCGTGTGACGCCAATGCCACTCGGATTGCGACAGTCAATCAGGTCCACCGCATCTGATTAATGAGCTCCATGCGCTCAAGGCTAGTCACCTATCTTCCGCTATTTTACTTTCATTAAAGGCGTTCGCTCATAAAAAGTGCGTCCAGTTTGTTTGTGTTTGTACACTCGAGTTCACCTGAAGCCTTTTGCTAAAGAGTGCGTCAAAGCATCCCGCCATCTGCATAGTTGTCGTTTTACAGAAAAAATTTGTTCGTGTTAATAGGTAAGTTTGTGTTATTTTTCAGCCGGAAGACGATTCCGATGAAGTGCCCAAGGCAGACGACACGTTCAACATAGACATACCGGGGTCCACCACCCTGTGGGAAGCTAGGGGTCGGCCCACCAACAGCGCTCAGGTAGGCTTATACTGGAAACTATTAGAAAGTATTAGAGCATGCGGGATTTAGTAATCAAGAAATTTGAGAGGTAAGTTGTTAAAATGTTTGAAATAGATTAAAAAGAACGTACCAAACAGAAAATCTTAACCCATTACCGTTTAAATTAAATGACCATTTCATTATAATCAAAGTAAAACATCTCAAATAGAATAACTCTGCGCCCAACCCAATGCAACTTCTAAGATCTTTCCATTTTTTATTAAAAATCTGACCCTACTTACAACACTTTCTAGTACTACCAATTCACCGAATTCGCGATGTCCTTGAACGAGATGGAGCGGGATATGAAAGGGCAGCTCTGCCCCACGGACAGCCGACTGCGGCCTGACGTGAGGCTGCTGGAACAGGGGGAGATCGACGCTGCAGCCGCCGAGAAGACTCGGCTCGAAGAAAAGCAGAGGACGGCCAGGAAGGCGCTAAAGAAGTCGCCAGAAAGCTGGCAACCCAGGTAAGGGATAGAGATCAAACAAAATCTATAGACACGGCAAACCACGCGATGTCCTTGAACGAGACAAATGAAAACGGCTGCAGTCTCGTGTGAGGCCCCTGCAACAGAGAGAGATCAACGCTGCAGCCGCGGAGCAGACTCGGCTCGAAGAGAAGCAGAGGATGGCCAGGAAGGCGCTGAAGATATAGCCAGATAGCTGGCAGCCCAGGTAAGGGATAGAGATCAAACGAATTCTATAGTCATGGTAAACTACGCCATGTTCTTGAACGAGACTAAAAGAGACGGCTGCGGTCTCACGAGAGGCTCCTACAACAGAGAGAGATCAACGCTGCAGAAGAAGGAGACGACTTGACGACGGCAAGGAAGGGGCTCAAAAAGCCGCCATATACCTGGTAACCAAGGTAAAGGATAAAGATCAAATGAAAGCTATCGATATGTTAATTCACGCGATGTCAACAAACAGAACTCTTATTCTTCCAATCCATTACCTACCATTTCATTAAAGTAATAATTAATAGGTGCCTACTAATTTTGTCTTCCAGGTGGTTCAGCCAAGGCACAAACCCTTACACAAAGATGGAGGACTGGCTCTACAACGGCGGCTACTGGGACCGCAACTACCAGCATTTGAAAGACATCGACATCTTCTAAATTATGCACTTCAGTGTTATAACAATTGATATTTAGAGAATAGCTTTGCAACAAGATTTTGGAAAAATCTATGAAAATGGCACGATGACCCAAAAATTGCATTGAAAATAGCGCCATGATTCATAAAAAACTGCACATCGTGGTGGATGCGACTTGAGAATAGTAGTTAAACCCGTCACCTGTCACCTGTCACCTGTCAAACAACTTTCGCCAAGCTGTAACAGGTATAGATTGATTGAGTTACTACGAGTATTCATGTTGAGCTGGAATGTTGATTTAGACTAGGTTAAGTAAAGATTTATAAAATAAGTAGAAAAAGGCTTGCCACACTATGATATGACTTATGAATAGCAAGGATGCTTGTTTCGTCTATCTGAATATATTTTATTGCCAAGTGAATTGTGAAGGACATTGGCAAATTGTATTTTTTTCTTATACATATAATGCTGGAAAGTATAACTCCATAATTATGATAGAAAATAATAATTATATACTCCTAGCTTTCTAAGGATCATTAGAAATAAAAAATCTAATATTGAATAAATTTATAAATATCCATATTAACATCGTTTAATTGTGCATCAACATGACTATTAAGGTATAATTAAGACAAATATAATAAATAACACATTAACAAAGTGAAGTCAATTATAAAATAATTGTTAGATTCATGTGAAAGACATTAACTTAACTATTTTTCTTTGTTACTATGTTTCGACTGTCTTTCTATCTATGTATAGTAGAATGGTTATTACCGTAGGTACTCAGTATGTATATTAATTGTTTTAGTTAAAGATTGAATATTCTTAATATCGTTTAAGTTTCGTTATGTAATAAATATTCACCAGCTTACTTATAAACCTGGAATAAGCTTGGTATAGTTTATGCCATTGTGACATTTGTTATTGTGACATTTGTAATTGTGACATTTGCATCAGACAGAAAGTGACAAAGCATGGTATAAACTATACCAAGCTTATTCCACGTTTAAAAGTAAGGGGTAAATGTGTAAACAACATATTATCACAATACATTATTATGTGCGTTTTTGATATAAGTTCAATAATATTACATTAGTGTAATTTAATAACCACTAATAACTTTTGATTTGTTATGCGTTGTCTTTGATATGCAAATCTCAAAATACGATTAATGGTAAATAATTATTAATAAATTGATTTTCCTAATAGTACGTAATTTGTCAGTTGTAAACAGTTGATTTATTATGTGCTTATTTTATAATTATTGTGTCTGATTTCAACAAACAATTTAAAAAAAACAAAAAACTTTTGGTGAAATTCACTTAATTTATTACTAATAAGTTTAATTAAAAAAAAATAGCTGTAAGCATTTAGTTTTAGAACATGTAAATTTGATCATTTAATCAATACCGATGACATAAAATTGCAAGTAATTAGGAAGTAAAATCGCTCGCCAATAAGTTCTTGTACAAATTACGGCAGCACTTATAATAAAATATTATTAAGTATCTACATAATAAGTACTAGTCAAGTACCTTTAAGAAAGGAAACTTTTGAAAAACACATTATTGCTAAAAAGCTGTAAACTCACTACACGCATTCTACAGTGTGATTTTTGTTTTATAAGTGAGCAAATTGTTAAAAGTTCCAGTCTCCTGTGGACCTCAGACTAGGGTAAAGTCAACAGTAGTCAGCCAGAGACCTGTAGTCGGCCTCTGCCTATACTTTGTTTGAGTGGAAAAAGCATGAAAGATATATTTCCCACTCTTCTCACTCATATAAGGTCGACTACTGGTCCCTGGCTGACCACTGGTGATTTAACCCTATACGAGATGCCTAACGATTTTCAAAAACTGACAAAATATAAGTATGGAATAATTCCGAATGCTTATTTCAATTATTGACATCAGCGCCGCGTCGAGCGCTGTCTTTGAAATAAAAATCTCAAAAAACGAGTAATGGTAAATCATTATAAATATTATATTGATTTTCCTAATAGTACGTTAGTTGTCAGTTGTAAACAGTTGATTTATTATGTGCTTATTTTATAATTATTGTGTCTGATCTCTACAAACAATTGAAAACTTTTACAATTTTAAGTTTTGGTGAAATTCACTTATTTATGAGTAATATTACTAATAAGTTGTAATGTAAAAAAAAAATTAGCTGTAAGCATTTAGTTTTAGAACATGTAAATTTGATCAATTAATCAATACCGATGACATCAAAATGGAAAAAATTAGGAAGTAAAATCGCTCGCCAATAAGTTCTTGTACAAATTACGGCAGCAGCACTTATAATAAAATATTATTAAGTACCTAGATAATAAGTACTAGTCATGTGCCGTGTTTTTAAAAACCACGCAACTTTACCTAAAGTCAGTGAAAATATAAAAAGCAGATGTTTTCCGAGATTTGTCCGAGATTTCCCGACAACTAGACATGACTTTAATCAAAATCGTTAGAATCGTTTATACTTATATACCAGTTTAGCCCACTTTAATTAGGTACCTACCTATAGGTCTTCTAAGGGAAACTTTCAACAACTCATATTTGCTAAAAAGCTATACCTACACTCACTACAGGCATCCTATAGAGTTACTTTTATTTTATACTAGCGACCCGCCCTCGCTTCGCTTCGGTTTATTTGAGTTTTCTATAACACACGTTCATAAAACAAAATTTATTATACATAAAAACCTTCCTCTTGAATTACTCTATCTACTAAAAAAACCGCATCAAAATCCGTTGCGTAGTTTTAAAGATCTAAGCATACATAGGGACAGACAGCGGGAAGCGACTTTGTTTTGTACTAATGTAGTGAAGTGAACAAATTGTTGAATTGAAAGTCCCAGTCTCCTGTGGACCTGAGACTCTATACAAGATGCCTAACGATTTTCAAAAACGGAGAAAATATAAGTACCTATGGATTAATTCCAAATGCTTATTTCAATTAGGCGGACTTGCGCGGACCAGAGTTAGCCCTTAACCCAGAGTTAAGCGTCTACTTTTGTACGTGGTTTGCCGCCTAACCTCGGGTTAAGACGCTAACTCTGGTCCACGCAAGTGGGCGTTATTCACATAACGTCGATATTAATTAACGTTATCGCAATGCGTCTTGTCCAGAGGGGCAATACCAATCGTTTTCATTTTGAAAATTGAAGACTTGTCTGCATACAAAATGAAAACCGTTGTTTCACTTTGAAGCCGACTGCGATTGTGAGTGCGTTAGGCAATAGCCCCTCTGGGCCACTGCTCCGTTGCGTAACTGAGCAATGTCATATCATAATAGGTTTCATCTACAACTAAAACAATGGGCCAAGCTTTGCTACCATTTTTTTTACATTTATAAACGTCATCTGCTTATCGAAACTAACGTGTCCACAGATAGCGGTTCTGAAATTAAATACAGCCTAAATCTTGCTGCAACCTTCCGACTGCATCTTTAGGGTAGCCCTTAGACATCATTACTTATAACATTGTCATGGATGGATGGGATGGGTTAACAGAGTACCTATATTTTAAATTTCAGCCCATTTTTATAACAAACAAGCAACTAAAAAAGTAATTAAAAAAAAAACATGAAATAAATTATTTATTTTAATAACTAATTATAATGTTACAAAGATATTGGATACCTAACTATTATAACTGGGTAGTCCACATTAGGAGATTTAGAGAGATAGGATCCTAATAGGTAAATATTTAAGAGTATTTCATAAACTTTTCCCGGTTTGGGATAGGTTAATAACCCTACTTCTAGCTAGCAAAGAGTTCTCATATAAGTAATTTTGTAAAATCAGTGTGTAGGTAATTATAAGTTGTATTATTGTCTCATAGGCTTCATGTATTTGCCTAAATGTCAAAGCATCTGTGACGGATTTCAGACGTACAATATGGTTATAGTTATTAAGTATATGTGGCGTATAATATAAATTACAGTAGGTACGCAACTATATTAATTTACATACATACAAATACATACATAAACTCACGCCTTTATTCCCAGAGTGGGGTAGGCATATTAATTTATCAATGAAAAGTATATTTTTATGTTTAAAAAGCGTCGGTAAATTAAACATCCTATAATGTAAGTGTTTGTCTAATTCACTACGTACCTACAACAAGTTAGATGAATAACAATCGGTGTTTATAAGTTGAGGTAGCTACAATAAGTACGTAACAGCAGATTTGAAAAGCCTGTATGAACAAATTTTGCTCGTACAAACATGCTTGCGCGTCGGTATGACAATTTTGTTCAAGCATTTTCATTCAGTTGCTCGAGCATAAGCATGAGTGCTCAAGCATGCTTATCAAGTTTGCACCTTACGTGTATCTAATTAAATAGTTTAAATGTTTGAGATTGATCGCACATTACTTAGTAGGAAACAAATCCCGGGTGGATTTCTGGTAGCAAATATTTTATATGAATTAGACCCGGCATAATAACCTGACAATAATAATGATTTTATGATTTTATAGGTTGCTATTAAAACCAACTACTAGTTATCATTTTCATTTAGATGTATATAACATTGCATTAGGGCTTAGGTACCTACATACAACGTCTTTAATCAAGACGATTCAACTAATGATTAAATCCCTATTCAAAATTCGAGATAGGACTGAATTCGGAGTTTTGTTGACATTCTCGCTAGATAATTTATCTACTACTCACTTTAAAGAATGGCACAGGTTTTCTATTTCTATTTCGCACACGTTAAAACGAAAACCTTCTCCGCCTTTTGTTTTTTATCGCTAAAACTATCGAGTTTTAAGGCAATAAACGCGACACTTCGGATGCTCGAAACGTTTAGCCATAAAAAAAATTTCTATTGAAAATTAGGAAATTCACCCGTCGTTATGTTAGCATTCTCTTTCGAATGAAAGAGAATACAAAGTTAAGAAAGACATAACTACTCTAACAATATCGTTACTTACCGACTAATGCTTGCCAAGGGAAATAAAATTGTAATTGCATACAAGTCATACGGCATTATGGCAGGTAGATCAATGCAAGATCGTCCTATGTAATAGAGAAGACCGAACTTTGTTTCGAAAGAATAAGCAGGTCTTAACAAGTTGAATTGATACGACTTCGCCTAAACCTAGGCCCGTCATAGGTACAGTCACGAGATTTAATTTGGTACCCACCTTACGTCCAAAGTCAATCTGACATTCTACAACAAATAGGTTGATTTCCAACAAGTTACAAATGTCTTGACATCTCTAATGACATTGACAACTTCAAGCATAATTTTCTTAAAATGGGTCCCAAAGTAACGCTCGTGACCGTACCTAGAACATAGTTCATGTTGAACGTATTAATATTAAATTAAGACCACAACACACATACACAATATACATATACAACATGATCGCAATAAATGTTTTGATTTGATTTGATTTAGAATAATGTTGGCTGCATAATTTTGGCGATGCATGAGTAGGCATTCGTCTAGAAGTGGAAGTTTTAGAGCTGAAGATAGAAAGCGACATAATCTTATGGTTCGGTCTTCTGAGTCACTAGATACAAATGAATTAAGACATAGATTCTCATAAGATTGGGTTTTGTAGATTGTGTGTAATGTAAATCAATAAGTATAGAATTCTGTAGCAAAATCATTATATGTATCAAGGTTGTTTGTAAGACCAAAGGACGGGTTTATAAGACCAATATGGAGTCGGTTGTTAATGTAGCCAAAAGAGGCTTTAAATAAGTAGGTCGTGTAAATGTTAGGACAGTAACGGTTTAGGACATTCAAAAGTGTATACCTTGAAATAAATAATATTATGGTATTTTGTTGTATTTCATTTACTTCCACTACCAATTTTAATAATACCTAGAAAATACAGTGCTTTTATCTCACGAAAGCGTGTTTGCCATAAGTGTAGTTGTAACACGTATAGACACGCACACTACGGCGTCGCTTGGCAAACACATTTCGCCGAAATAAAGGTAAACCCTGTATTCATACTTAGTAAGACTTGAAAAGCCAATTGGGATTGTTCATATTTTTACAATTATTCCAATTCGAAAACCATTTCGAGGAATAGGGTTTTAAAGCCATTCTGCATTATTAAGTTTTTGAAATATTTTTCTATTTTGGATATTTCGACAAAAGTATATTTAACCTTTGTTTGACTTTCGTTTTCGGCTTGAAGCCCTCCTAGGTGTATCTTACGGGTTAGGGGAAAACAGCTTGAAATTGTATGTTTTAATACACTATTACAATCACTTTTTTTCTTTGGATATCATTCAATTGTAATAATTTATTAGAAAATGCCATCCCAAATTTAAAATAATCATGTCATCCATAAAATCACTCCTAAATAAATAACGACATTAAAACAAAACTATTGGGTCAAATATCAAATTAATGAAATTGGTGTCTTGAAATTTCCTATTCTATCGAATGAAAAAGTAAAAACCGTGAGTTATTTTTTTTGGTCAATCCCAGTTTCTCTTCTAAACTGGGCCAGGCTTAGCCAAATCGTTTTCTAATGGAATTTCTAATCCAAAGGATCATGGGCACTTTTGTATGGAAATTGGGTGTGGCATCAACAGAATTGAATCCTTTACATTTAAAATGTAAATAGTTAAAACATCATTTCTTACTATAGCCGCAAATACCTAGCTTACCGGAGAATAAAAATATGGGCACTTGAAAACAAGATAATAATACAGTCTATAATTATAAACTTTAGCTAAATAAATAACAAAGTAAAGAATTTTCTTAGAATCAGAGCGTTGTTTTGTTGTACAGAATACACAATTTTTAAGATACATTACACAACAATCGACCTCTGTGTAACTCTTTTCAGTTAAGTTACTTAGGTTATGTTGATGATATAGTGTTATAATCAAATACCCTAAACCCAGTTCTATAATTATCCGTCACAATACTATAATTTCCAATGTTTCTATGGACTATATCATCAACATAATCTTGTTTTCAAGTGCCCATATTTTTGTTCTCCGGTGAGCTAGGTATTTGCGGCTATATTAAGAAATTACGTTTTAACTAATTCCTTTTTAATGATGTAGGTTTAAATTTTGTTGGTGCCACACCCAATTTGCCCATGATCCTTTCAAAGACAGGAAATTAAAAAAACAGTGCGTGTTAAAATAAAATTGTTTTTATTATCAGTAAAAATCCCAATCAAAAACGTGTACTTATTCTAAAATCTATGACTATCTTATTACAATATCGACATTCAATGATCACAACTTAAACGCAACAAAAAGAAATCTACCCTGGGCCATATTCTCCTAATCCTTTATATTCAGTGACCAACGTGGTCCATCCTAACTGACGGTCGAAGTTAGTCTCGTTAGACGATGTGTTTTAAAGAGACCTAATTCCGTTTTATGTTTTTTTACTGTGCCTTTACGATCCTTTTAAAATGGGATACATTGCTGCTATAATAATAATAAAGGGTTTCATATAATATAATGGCACTTACGAGAACATATTCACTTTAGGCTCACAGGTCTATAAGACAATATGAGCGTGTGAGAGTGGGTGAGACCGAAAGACAAACCTGAAGGCCGTACCTATTAATGATAAGTTTACACGATGACCATTCTACAGCCCCAAAATGTCACCGCAGTATTTATAAACAGTATTCGCGCCAATTTCTTGCTATGCGCCAGCGCTTGCACGGAATTGAGCACGCGTCTATTTATTGGTGAGATTTTCGCGCCGCAAAATTAATATCGTGTAAACTTACCTGTTTGTGGATAATTTGTAGCTACGATAGGTAGTTAGCTTAGGTACAGTTAGCCTCTCATACGGTTCTACGCGACGATGATTAGTTGCGCAGTAGACGTGCGGCTTGGAGTTGGCCAACTGACAGTGTACCACTAAGGGCTGATTTTTCAATCTCCAGATAACACTGTCTGTCAGGTAAATTGTAGCTCTGTCCTTTTCTTTGTCATAAAAAAGATAAGGACAGAGCTACAAATTACCTGAGAGATTGTGTTATCTGGAGATTGAAAAATCAGCCCATAAAGTACAATTCCGATTTTGGTAACCCCGGTTGGCGATTACAACATACCCACTCTTTAAAGTTCCTACAGACTGCCCGAGAGGGACGCGGCTATCTATTACAATGAGAAATGTATATGACTTGTAAGTCCATTAAATAGCTGCTAGCTCGGTCTGTCGGTCTATGGGTCTCACGGTCGCCAACATCGGAATCGTTATTAAAACTGTGAGCTTTACGTGAATATGGCCTAACTATGCAACAAAATTACTGCACACAGCTTGTTCATAGATTATTATAAATATTTTAACATGATACAGCATATTATATACCTATAACCCAATTTAAACATTTGATCAAGGTTCATAAGTAATATCGCTTTTCTATTTGTACTTTACCATAAGTTATTATCTGTTGAAGACAAACTAGTCACATTTTAAACATATTAAACTACGATAGGTTACACTTAAAACTATAAATATTTTATTTCAAAAGTGTGATATATGTAGTTTGATCGATTTGTATTAAAATTTGATCATCTGTAATTATTATATTAAGGCAAATTTCAGTCTGTCGGTTTATTTTACCACAATTTTACTTAATTAAATATTAAATTAGGCGATATTTGAAATACACAAAGGATATAATAATCTTCTTAAGGAAATAGAGCAAGATGTAACAGAGACAAAAAATAATACGAATATCGTCCCTTATTCGATTTTTTTATTTCTTTGGTAATTATTTTAATTTCTGAATTAGCAGTTTTTCCTGTTACAAAAAATATGTACGAATTCACTTCGTTAAAGTATGTTAATGGTTTACAGAACCACTTAAGTATTAAGACGATATCCATAATATTTTTAAATATTTTCAGACACAGGCCCAAGATACAGTACATGTAGAAAGATAAAATAAAATACAATATATTAAGGCACTGATAAATATTTACAGATTTCTTAAAAATAAAAAGTTATATTACCCCCATTTTTGTTCATTATCCAACGGACCAATTACATTGCTAAGGGCCTACGCTAGCTGACGCGGACGCCCGCCGCGTGCGCACGCTCGCGGGTCCCGCTCCGGACACCCGCCGCGGGCCAGCGAGTCCGCGACGGGCGTCCGCGACGGGCGCACGCCTAACTTAGCGCTACCAGTATAATTTTGGTTCGCAGTGTGTACAGACGTATCCGGTAGATATTGGTGTAGCCGTCCGGTAGATAATGGATTTCTCATATCCCACAATACTGGACGAGTTTGCACTTCTAATATAACGCGCTCCGTGTCGATCATTTTTTGTCTCAACTGTACTATCCGACGCGTGTATCCGCGGCACGCTGCGGCGCTCGACGGAATTCAAGAAACAAGTCCGCTCCGTGTGCCCGCCGCGTGCGCACGGAGCGGACGCCCGCCGCCGCCGCCGCGCGGATTAAAGTCCGTCGCACGCGCCCGCGCCAGTTAGCGGTGTTCATACCATTTCTTATTAGACGGGCGTCCGTTACGGATAATCCGCGTCAGCTAGCGTAGGCCCTAAAGCAGGCTACTAACACTAATTTGACACTAAATTGCTTCATGAATTTGCAGATAGTTTCCATCACATTTCCATCACACTTAAGGACGCAATAGGCTATTTGACAGGTTTTCGAAAACCATCTCAGATTATTTGTTGGTGTTTATTGAGTACTCCAAAAGTGGTAATTTTAAATTCTTTTATGTATTTCGTCTAAAAAAAGGAAATAAAAATTCACTTTTAAAATATGCCGCCAAAACGCTTTCTTGGGCAAGATGGCGTCGCACAGGAATCAGTGACGTCAGTGGTCAATACATAAACAAACTGACATTGGCTAATCATAGCAAAGCCAGAAAAACAAACAAACGTCAACTGTCATATAGAATATACAGACATTATAATCTGTGATATTTACCGACCCTTGACGTCAACATGGATTCGGCGCCGTTTTCGATAAAATGGCTACAGACAAAAAAATATCAAGTTTTATCGTGGTTTTTTGGATAAAAGATCCATTTTTTTTAAGTAAGAATACCTTAAATCGATTTTAAAACTCATAATTTATATGAATATACATAATTATTACGTTTTTTATCACCTTGTCAAATAGCCTATTAAAGGTTAATTCCTGACATTGTCTTGTGTGTCAGTAGTTTGCTTAGGGCTTTAAAATTAGCTCACTATACATTAAAAAACATAAAGTAAACATTTGCAATTTGTAATATAACACAACACACACAACAAAACTTTAAAAGATTTTCTTGAAAAAATGCACATTTTTAAGAAAACTATAAAGATTTTTAACTGCAATGAATTGTCCAGAGACAACTTTCAGAGACACGATAAAAAAATCGAAGTAAGTAAATATAGAAATAAAAAGTTCATATTCACAATCTTGTTCTTTTTCATTCGACTGGTGCATTATTTCATTCAGTGTAAAAAATATATTTAAAAAAGCCATTTACCATACATAAACAATACCTACTGCCGTTCAAAAAGAAGAAGGCAGTGTCACAGTACGAAGTCGATGTGATCTTACTGCCTTTTGGTTTTGAAAGGCAAAGTAGTACTAGATAAGATTCTACGTAAGTAACTAGGAATATCCACATGGTATAGCGTTGGCGTAAGAAAGCATAGAATTGGTATCAGCGTTTTTCAATGTTATATGTTTTATGAATATTGTAGTTTTCTACTTTTGAAATATGCACATTATGCACCTGATATCTAGGGAGAAACACCAGTAAAAAATCACTAATTACATTGTTCCCTCTTATTTTACCCTGATTTTCAAAGTAAACTATTAAAATATTGCATTTCCATCGAGACTCATCAATCATTTTTCTTAAAACATAGACCGTAGACCTAGGAACAATCATACAAGAATATCTTGGTCCTTATTGACCGCTTTACTAAAGACTTTCAGGGGTTTTTTATGGCATGAAGAAGGTAAACAGGCACATGGGCCTGGCAATAAGTGGGATCTCGGACTCTAGAAATTTGTAATCTTAGGACTAAAATGCCAAGATGGCAATCTTAACACTGCAAATTCATTCATTCTGGTCTCATTGTTAAACAAAGTATTGCTTCAGTCATTTTTACCCTGCTCGACCATGAGTTGAGTATCTACCCACTCGAGGATTAAAAACCCTGTTAAAGATAATGGTTAGGTTAGAGAAACACTGTAGTTTTTTTTTTCTTGTATCTCTGTTCCTAGGCATATAAAGTCAACTTTTGTTGGTAAAACCACATTGGTAACTGTATGACTTAATTAATGGTTAACGATTAACTTATTGAGCTTCAAGACCAGAATCCAGGAAGTCCTTGAGATGAAGAGGAACCGGTCTGGGCAGCGGTCGGAGGAACTGTGAAATGAAAGACAAGTTAATTTATCAAACAAACTGGAATGGCAAACAAGTTGGTGGGTACGTGGGTTCAGGGCGTTTTTACTAAAAACATGTACCTACCCCAATTAAGGTTAACTTTGTTAGTTTTGTGACGAAAATTAGCCATACATTGATGGCCGCAATGTACCTATGGTTTATTTTCATCCAGTAAAAACATGTACCAATTAAGGACTAAACTTATGAAACGCTACCTTTGTCGGTTTTGTGATGAAAATCAGCCATTCATTTACGGCCGCAGTGTAATACTTGTTTTCGTCACAAAACTGACTAAGTTAAAGTTCCTTAATTGGGGTACACGTTATTGTGAAAATACCCTCATTCGAAAGCATTATAGTATCTACACAGCCATCGCGTGTAATATACATATGTATAGATAGACCTTATTGTTAGTAGCATAGTGGCGTGTAGATATATTTTACATTGGAATATATTTGATCGCGTGATTTTGATGATTAAAAACCTAAAGGTATCGGCAGAAAGTTATTTTAAAGAAAAAAACAAGATAAAAAATAATAATATTAAAATAAGGATTCTTATAATCGCTTCTTCGAGGTCTATTTCTAATTAAAATAGTGTCAAAAATATTAGAAAGCGTAGTCTTTTAGTTTCATTAAATTCAAGAATTTTAATTCGTATTTCGATGCGATAACTACCTACATACAAACAGCTTCTAATCATTGTCATAAGCATTATTTCACTTACATTATTACTTATGTATTTATAAGATTGATTTATTCTTAGTGCAAAAAAACCAATTACGCGTTCGGTTCTCAATGACATACCAATTATATGCAATTGCAGTAGACAGTAAGAAGGTTGACATACTTGCAATTGCATTGTGTATTAGAATATACATTTTCCCAGGCTCTGATACGCTCGGTAAAACCCTTCTAGTCTAGGTAACTGACGAAAGCGAATGACTGACTGCGGTTATTGAGAAAATACAATTTCTAAGTTAAGCAAAGCATCTAGAATTTGTTTTATTCAATTAAAACTAAGATTTTTAATATTTACATGTAGTCATATTTAAACCCGATTGCGTCGAAAAGAAATACAATAAATAAACGGGAAATGAAGACAAAGCAAAGATTAATGATACTGTTGGCTAGTTATCGGTAAAGTGTCGATGCTCTATTCTGATACTTACTTAGTAAAACCTATTGATAATGAAATAAAATACCAATCCAAACTTAGCTCTAGACTTACTCTATGAGCTGAATTTTATATAGGGACAAAAAACTTACTCGAAAAATATACAAGATTCACGAACGAATATTCGTGCTCCTCACACAAACTTTTACTGTTAATTTAACTCGGGGCCGCATCGTAAAACAATAAGTAAATGGCTCGAATGACAAACTATTCAACCCTTGCAGTTATCCTTATAGTTGTATGTTGATCCGCAGGTTTGCAAAATGTACGAAAAGTGTTAAGTTAACTTTGTTTAAAGCATACGGTCAGTCATTCTACACTTGCAGCCTGTGGTTCAACTATTCTAAAAAAGCCTACAGCGCCCTACGCGTCCAGTACAACAACGCATTCAGGATGCTGTTGGGGCTGCCGCGCTACTGCAGTGCATCAGGGATGTTCGCGGAGGCGCACACAGACGACTTTCACGCAATCATGCGCAAGCGAGTCGCCTCCCTGATGCGGCGTGTGCGCGGCAGCACCAACGGCCTCCTGGTCGCGGTGGCTGAAAGGTTGGATAGCCCGATCCTTGCCTTCTGGGCAGACAGGCACGTGCCTAGGGCCAACGATGACGTGTTTTAGGTGATTAATTATATTTATTTTGTAAATCACAGTACTAATCATATAGTTTTTTAAGTTGGTACTAACATAATATGGATTGCTTATCTGAAATAAATTATTATTATTATTATAGTAAGCGTCATGCAGTATCGGATAATACCATATTTTGGATAGAGAAGAATATCAGAAGTGAATGATAATACTAACCTGGTTAATATAGTACAGGGAGCTAGGGATGGTGATCTCCTGGTAGTTCCTTCGAACTGCGTCCACAATGTTGTCGGCAGCCTCCTGGGGAGTCACGATCTTCATCAGCGAAGGGAAGCGGATCTTGGGGTTTTTGCACAGTCCCGTGTCCACAATGTATGGGCAGATCACTGTCATCTTGATCTGAAAGAGGATGGTCAATTGCATTTATAATGTTGAGGAACATGAGAAATCGTTGATTGTTGTTGTTTTTTTACTTTCTTTGAATCGGCATAGTTTACATCAACATCTGAGTTCATTTTTGTCTAGATTTATGTTGAAATGATTAATAGAATTGATGGACTGACTCTCTGTTACTGCTTATTCTAGTCGATTCTATAAGTTTTGCTTCCAATATTATATTGAATGTAGGTATCTTATTTTCAACACCTTAACATTTATTATGGATAAAAATATAAGAATAAAAAATATTACATTGTTAGGTTAAATAGGCGGAATTTTTGATTATTATTATAAGGCACTGTATAAGTAGGTAATGTGTATTAGTGACGAATTTTTAGATTATTATTTAGCACCAATACTGACTGGTACAAAATGCCTTAGGGCGTTAAGTCCGCCATTTCTACTTTTGATTTACACTGTGCAAAAAACTTGAAATTAATTTCCATAGAGAAGTACTTATAAACATCTTCGTAGTCAGGCTGCACCAGCTTGCATAAAGACCATGATTGGATAATGTGACTTACTCCACTGTAATCCTTCGGATCTTCCCTCATCTCCTCGTGCAGCGCCTCCATCATCCCCCGGACCGCGAACTTGGAGGCGCAGTAGGGCACCAGGTTGCGCAGCCCCAGGATGCCGGCCATCGAGGACATCGCCACGATGTGCCCGTAGTTGCGCTCCATCATGGATGGCAGGAAGTTCTGGAGCATCTGAAGATTTGGAGTTGTTGTGGTCAGTGAAGGTTTTCTTATGCTGATAGATCTGGATCGATGGAACTTAAAGAATTATCGGCAATCGCTAAAGATTTTAAGCATAATAACTTCACATATTATCAACAATATTGCTGTCGCAAAACACCTCCATTTTTAGTTCCCAATATATATTTGGTAATTTACTAAAGGAACGGACGTTTACGTTTATTGTGATCAGTTAAAAGGATTTTCCAATGCATAGATCTAGTAAAACTTGAATATATTGGCTTGTTTAATATTGTTTCTAGAAAAATGAGTAATCATTCAAGTAGGTATTGCTAAAAATGCCAAACAAAACCACGGTATTATATAGCTTTGTCCCTTTGCGAAGCTCTAATACGTCATTCGCTTGAACGAGAATGGGTTATGTAGGTATACAGAACGCGCGGTCACAGGTGTCATTCATTACCTGTCTTACCCCAAACATGCACGGTGAGTTCAAATTATGATCTTTCTTTATATCTTTCTCGGTGTGCTCTGCTTGGCGTGTACTGGCAATGCCAGCAATGATGATCACCATAACTTCTTTTTAGTATCTTACCCAGAAATGCGCCATCACATTGACTTCGAACATGGTCCTGATATCCTTCTCCGTGTGTTGTGCCAGAGCCTTGCACGGCATGACGCCAGCGTTGTTGATCAGCATGGTAACGTTACCAACTTCGCGGCGCACGCGCTCTGCTAGCGCTGCGACCGCTGCTCTGTCTGTGACGTCACATCTGAAAACGTCAAACATGTCGTAATTGAGATCAGCAAAATACACGACACCTTCGTTAATGATGCAACCTCTAGTACTCTCCTCCTCAGGTAGCCCTGTAGCAGAGCAGCTGCAAAGACAATTTGACAATTGCATCCGTTAACGTCCGTTCAATGCACGTTGTCTAGCCAAGTTGCACTAGCGCTCATTAAATTTAATGTCGCCTTAAATCGTTATCAGTATCTTTCTACCTTGGCGAAATCGAATAATTTGATTTTTGTACAATTTGGTGTAAGAAATCCGAACTATTAAGTCTGTTTCAATTGACGACGCGATAGCCTAGTTGGTAGTGACCCTGCCTACGAAGCTAGAGGTCCTGGGTTCAAATCCTGGTAAGGGCAGATATTTGTGTGATGAGCGCAAATATTAGTTCCTGAGTCATGGATGTTTTCTATGTATTTAAGTATATATTTCTCTATATAAATATTTATATCGTTGTCTAGTACCCATAGTACAGTCACAAGATTTAATTTGGTACCCATCCTAGTTCCAAAGTCAATTCGACATTGTACAACAATAAGGTTGAGTTTCCTAAAAGCTAAAAATGACTGGACATCTCTAATGACATTGACAACTTGAAGCATATTTTTCTTGAAATGGGTCCCAAATTAACGCTCGTGACCGTACAAGCCTAGAGCTTAGTTTGGGACTAAGTCAATTGGTGTGACATAGTCCCCTGATATTATTATTTATTATTTTATATTGAATTTGGCCAAGATATACGCAAATTAGTTAAACAAACTAGTGCATAAATAACTAAAACAACCTCACATCACCTTCAAAAGTATGTGATTAATGATTAATATGATTATGGAGTGATAATGGTAAATTGGTTTGTTTAATTTTGATTACTTATTTGCTCAATTCAATTGACACTGACTACTTATATGTTATGTAGAGGTAAAAGGATACTTGATTTTTTTTGGTAACCTTGGAGGCCAGAACGAGATGTTCTAATTTTAACACGTCGCACGGTGCTAAGGCTTAATTACCTACACGAATTTTATTACGTAATTAGTTAACAACCTACAATCCAAACCAAACACAGCATGACACCATTCATTTAAAGCCATTATGTACCTTACCTTATCAAGCACTTAATGTATAGTGAAGTAAGTCAACTAAAATATTGATCGACAAAAGACTTCCTCGTTTGACGTGTGAAGTATTTGCAAATGTAATCGATATTTGCTTTGCGGTTATCGAGTTATATCAAATTTATCATTAGCGTATTTGGTTATTTGGTTTCTACGCTGATCTAGTAAGTATTTACTATAGCATATTACGTAAATCGATCATTTGGATTGATCTTTAAGAGAAGGAGAAAAGTGGAAGGTATTAAATAGAATAAAGAAACTCAAATAGTTGAAGCCTGACCAATAACAACACGAACATAAATATGAGGTGAGGCCATATTGCGGATTATCTTAGTGGGATCGTTATAATCTGCTTTTCTGTCGATATTGGCAGAGTGCAAAGCGGGTGGAGGGGGTAGCCTAAACGATCACAGCGCTCGCTACGGCTAAAAGTGTCATTTTTGTCGCTGACTTGAGCTGTCAAATCCATTTTGCAGTAAACAGTTTCTAATCGTTTTTGAGATAAAAATATGGTCCTGGTAAGATGTGTTGTTGTGAATTGTAATAACACCGAGAAGAATAGCGACTGTAAATTTTACCAATTTCCAAGACCATGGTGTAAACGAGACCAAAGAAATAAGTGGATATTTGCCGTACACAAAACCCCGTTTTAGTCACGAGTAGGCTCATTTCTCAATGAAAACAACAATTTTAATATTATTGGCAATAATGTTACTGACTACCATAATTGTCCAAAATTGTGTAGGTAATATAGTAAAATAACACAAGATTTCATTAATATTGTCCGACAATATTGTCCTTAATGGCCGCCTGTCACGTGGCGCTGTCGTCGCGCTCGGTCCCAATATTGTAAATTGTAAATCATCAAAATAACAGGCATATTTATTATCACTAGTAATTTTTGGTGAGTGTAGTAGATCCGTCAAAACAAGTTTTTCATCAGTGTTAGGTAGTAGTACAGTCAGCAACAAAGTGTGTGTGTTTAATTCTTATTTTATTTCCGCAGTGTCCGCTATCTGTTAGATGCATACAACGCAAGCCGACCAATTTGCACGATTAATCCAACAGGGACACTAAATAACGAAAAACTATTTGTGACATTATTGCGGACAAAAGAAGCTTTGGGATAAATTCCTTTTTAGGGTTCCGTAGTCAAAATGGCAAATACGGAACCCTTATAGTTTCGTCATGTCCATCCGTCCGCCCGTACGTCATAGGCATATTACTCGGTAACTACAACAGGTACTTACATTGACGACATTTGGAGTATATTTAAATAGGTGTCTCGTAGATCGTAGAAGCTGCTACTTAAATATTACAAACTGTTACATAAATACTTTCCATGAATAATTTTAAATTTTAACATGGTCGTTTTTGAGTTATTACCGAAAAACTGCGCTTCTCAACAAAAGGACGTAAGTATCATGCATGAAGATACGCTATTTAGCTGGTACGCTTTTTGTGATAGTTTTAGAGCGCAAATCTTAAATGAAAGCGCATATAACGAATTTAAAAGGGAAACTATTACAACTAAGTAGATTTAATTCGTTCCTGAGATACAGGCGACTAAAGTGTTTATACCTACTAAAAGTCATCTAAAACAGCACCA
Organism: Acleris laterana; assembly: GCA_963966035.1. Classification (NCBI taxonomy): domain Eukaryota; kingdom Metazoa; phylum Arthropoda; class Insecta; order Lepidoptera; family Tortricidae; genus Acleris; species Acleris laterana. The sequence goes on from OZ014440.1 coordinate 3,422,699, forward strand.
AATAACTTTAAATAGAAAATTTGTTCATACATGTGGTGTTTTGAGATAGTTTTTTGAGTTTGTCGTAACGGCTTCGGAACCCTACACTGAGCATGGTCAAACCTGCTCTGGCCCGGGTTTTTTGCATAGCGTCACTGTTGATTTAAACGTGCGGTTGCCACTTACTCGTATCTATGCGCCTTCCCGTTGTTAGCCTTGATGCTGTCCACCGTCTCCTGGTTTCCGGTGGGGTTGATGTCCACGCACACCACCACCCCGCCGAGCTTGGCGAATCGCAGCGCCACCTCGCGGCCCATGCCATGACCAGCGCCAGTGAGCTGGAAACAAAACATTCGTCAGAATTCGTTCTGGAAACTACTACGCCAACTCGAACCAGTACATCATCCTTTTAGCGGTGTACTGCCTTTTTGCCGAATTATGTTTCGTCAAATTTCATTTAGCAATCAACTTATCGCCGAAGTTTTATTTGGCAAACCCAACCCGGCATGATTTTACTTAGTATTTTTTTTATTTCGCTACATTTTTATATTGCAAAATTTTATTACGTCAAATTTTATGTGGTAAATAATTGTGTAGCAAATGATTTGCTAAGGCAAATAACATATTGTAACATATTGTAATATTGTTACTTGTTTATTGAAAGTTATATCAGCTGCGTATTTGTTTGCGTAACCTAAGCTAGAACTTGTCTGAAACAAATATAAATTGGATTAAAAATGAAACTGCTCCCAGAGATAGGTAGGTTAGGGTTTTTTTTTTTTAATGACCCCTAAAACGAAACTGCTCCCAGAGATAGGTAGGTTATGGTTATTTTTTTTATGACCCTAAAAACTAAACTGCTCCTAGATCAATACATTTGACGAAAACACTGCCGTCCATTATCTAAAAGGCGGCTAAATACAAGAGGGTCATTTTGAGTTATGGCCAAAAAACATGGGAAACCATGTCTCTGAAAACTGGTAAGCGATATCCCTGTAATTTTTTTTGTATACTAATATTCGAGACTTGCTCTATTTTATACATATAAATTTGATATGGTTTTCCTTGTTTTTATAGCTGAAATCTTCGATTTTCCTTTTTAGCTATGATACCGTAGAATTTTATGAATTACGTTACATAGCTTAATGGCGGTTAAAGTATGTTTAGCCGCCTTATAGTTCAGTAATTTAGGTTATCCACCATAGATTGTACAAATACAAAAAAGTTATATGAAAAACATAACTAAAAGGCGGTTACATGATATAACCGCTTTTTAGCTATGTATGCCTAGTTAATCCTGTGAAAACAGACATGACTATAAGACGGCCCTACGACGTTAACGGCCTTCTAGTTTAAAATGAGTGCATATGGCAGAATCTAATATACGTTTTGTATCATCAATGCTAGAGAAAAAGGCAGTTAATTGAAGAACAAATAAAAATAACTGCTTTTTTGTTATGGATTGCAATCGAAGTATGTTACTACATCCAATGACTTCGGGTAGTTGCTAAAAACACAGCGAAATTAAACTTATTAAAAACACCATTTACTATGTTGAAATCAAATTCATTCATACAAAATATAAAACTCTTTATAATAAAGGAACAAATTGCAAAGGTACACTGATAAAATCACAGTTTAAACGCGTAACTTTCTATTGCTTAGCTACTAAATAATACCTTTCTTTAAACTTATAAAAACAAAAAGAGATCAATTGCTCATTCTTAAAATAGAAGGCTGTCATCAGTAAAAACACTTGGAACTTTAACAAGTAGAATATCAAACTTAATCTCAAAATAAAACCGAAACCTTCTGTGGTTAACAGATATCCAATAACTAATAAATAAAAAGAGGGGTGTTCGTTTATAACGTGTATCTCTATGTCTATGTATTTGAGTGTTTGTTTGTGGCATCGTAGCTCCCAAACAGATGAACCGATTTAAATGCGTTTTTTTTTGAAAGCTGGTTTTTTAAGCTTGGTTTTATGAAAACCGCCAAAAAACCTGCTTTCAAATAAAAAAAAACCGCATCCGAATCGGTTCACCCCTTTACGAGCTACAGTGCCGCAGACAGACACACACACACTCACAGACTTACACGTCACACTTATAACACCCCTCATTTTTGCGTCAGGGTTTAAAAAAACGTCTTTTTGACACGCTTTATTTTTACCAACTGTACTTGTATCACTTATAACAGACTCGAGATTTAAATTAAAAGAGTCAAACGAGTCTAAATTTGATGAACCTACCATTAGGCATTGAAGAGTTCCTACGTATAACCACCTCCAGTATTCCTCATAATACCAACTCGATGATACCATAATATTGTTTTGTCATCGGAATAACCTGTATGCAACATGTCAAATCAATCCGCCAATTAGAAGTAAGTAGGTAAAAATCGACTTCGCAGACAAAATTGAAATGCCGAATACAGCTGCGCGGAGGGCAACCTTCAATTGCTGCAGCAACCTCTTTCTCCTTCAGTGTTAGGAAAATGCTGCATTGATGCTCTTTGAGATGAGCATTGATTTTTTGAGAAGGTAGATCGTGCTGCCACTGATAAGAACAATGATGAGGGCTTGCAGCACTGCATTATCGCATAGTCATACACCTCCCCTGTTTCGAGGAACAAACGAAATTTGGGAGTCTTATCGTAAAATAGAAAACCGTTTTTTTGGGTTTTGTTTTCAATACCGTTGCCAGGTTTTTTGCATAGCAGCATCGCCATTTCGTGTACTCCCATTAACGACGCGTCTAAATATATCCTATATTTATATCTATCCTATATATTGGGGTTTTTTTTCGTACGGAATTTAACTTTCAAGATCTTTTTTAATTTCAATAATACACTATGTTACACAGGTTATAGATACAAATAATATGGTTAAATTTCTAACTTAATGTTTAAAATTTAAGTGTGAACTCAACTCTTTTCATGTGCTGCGAGTTCAAGTGTTTAAATTACGCAGAGTTTTATGAAGCCAAATATTTTTAAGTAATTAAGATAATATGTATAATCTAACTTAGAAGTGTTCAATATTTCTGACAGAATTTTGTTTGGTTTGTATTTGACGTTACAAAATAATCCACAAAATTAAATGTATGAAAACCACAGTTTTCATAAAATTATCCATAAAAAACGCCAATTTCATAGGTAAGGACCTAATATATCTCATCCGGTAGTCTGATCAAATACAGCTGCGCAAAGGCTGACCTTCAATCGCTGCAGCAACCTCTTTCTCCAGTGTTTGGAAAATGCAGCAGTGGTTTTCCTGACACAGAAATTGATGCTCTTTCTGATGAGCATTGGTTTTACGAGGAGGTCGATCGGACTAGATTTCTAAGTACGAGGCGTCTTTGTCATGCTGCTGGCACTGATAAGGCCAATTATGAGGGCTTACAGCATTGCATTATCGTATATAGTCCTACACCTTCCCTGTTTCGAGGAACAAACGAAATTTGGGAGTCTTATCATACCAAAAACCCGATTTTAAAAATTTCTTTGAATTTATTTTAATATCGCGTCCAGCGTTTTGTTTGGTTTGATTCAGGAGTGCCAAAGTTCATATAAAATTGCAAGTTTGATTATTGGAACTCCGAAATTGTATCTCATAGAATTTTACAACCTAATGATTACTCTTCATACTCTTCATATTTTTTTTAGTAGAAATTATCGGAACTCATAATCATCTGAACTTATAACGCCAATATTCATGGAACCGTACACTTTTCACAATTTCTTAAATATCTTACGTGTAGATAAAATTTAAGTAAGGTTGGTTAGATTTATAAAAATCTAAAATGTAACAGTTTTTTGAAAAACTGCTTTATGAGTTGCGATAATCATGACTTAAAAAAGTATGAACAAAAAAGTATGAGCAAATTTTTTCGGAGTTATGACGAGTACGAGTATAGTCACAAATCGTTATTTGTAAAAAAAATCGAAAGATCATTTTTATATATGAGCCAATATGGACCCTCCATTTCGTGTTCTCCCATTAACGACGCGTCTAAATATATAATAATATATCTCATCCGGTAGTCTTATCGGACTAGGTTTAGTTTCATGGGCTCCCCTACCTATAGAGCGAGTGGGGGACCAAGGTACAGTAACGAAAGTTTACTTGATAGTACGTACTAGCTAGACCTAACTGCCTATTGAGAAATTTTAACTTTACGTAGACGTTTTTCTTGGAGGTAGCGGCATGGTGAAATTGGCGGAAATCGACGCCCGCGCCGCTTGCGAAGCGACCAGAGGGCCCAGACAAGATGCATTGCGCTAACTATCGTTTCTATTTGTTTAGTTTTTAAACCAATCGCGTCACTGGCACCTCACGTGACTTTTCGTATCACGTCATCTACCAGTGACGCAATCGGTTTAAAAACTAAACGAAGAGAAACGCTAGCTAGCGTAGTGCATCTTGTCTGGGCCCTCAGCTCTTTAGATAAGCACTCCGGCGACTGATTTCGGCCGACGCCGTCAGCCCGACAGGCGAGACAGGGGATAGGGCGACTGCTGCGCGGGGAATGAGTTGCCGCCTTTTAGTTAGGCAATGTCGTATAGCCGCCATTTAATGAAGGAAGAATTGATTTTTATTACTTTGGTTTCTAGATTATAAGACTGTGACGGCCTTTAAGGTATGTATATGGATAAAAAATAATAAAGTGTACATACAAAAAGGCGGCTATTGTATTTTAACCGCTTATTTCTTATGTAAACACGGATAGACCGCTTTTTAATCTAGGACCTCTTTTGCAGTTGAATATTACGTTCTTAAGCTATAAGATGGCTAAAGTCCAATAGCCGCTTTTAAGTTGTGGAAAATAAAATAGCTGCTTTTAAGTCTTGTACCGTAACACGTGTTACGTTTAAAAATTGGCAGTTATCGACTTTTAATCGCCTTTAAGATAGGTAAGTGTTAAATAACCGCCTTTTTGGTAGTAATATCCCAAAAAATCTGAATTTAGCCGCTTTTCTGAAGGCTGTATCTCGGTTGTTTTTAAAGATATTGAAACCAAACCTAAATAGATCGATAGCTAATAAGTAGCTAAATCGCCCTGTATATATAACTCAAAAAGGTCGTAAGATCCTTTAGCCGCCTTTTAGTTAATGGACGGCAGAACATAATTGTCATCTTAAAAAAAACCCAGGTAGTAATTTGTCTAACAATAATTTATCAAATCAAAATGATAAAAAAATTGATAAATTGGGAAATGATATCAGTGCGAAACGTTGAGTTGGGAAATAAAAATTTGACCAAATAAAAATATGGGATACGTAGTTTGGCGAGTTAAGAATTTGCTAAATAATTTTCGGCGAAACATTAGTAAACCCCTTTTAGCTGATAGGCGTCCATTGCTGGACCAGATCTCCCAAAGTTTAGTTACAAGGAAGGGTCCTGCGCCCGATTTCCCTCGTTGTCAGAATATTGGTGGATTCTATGTTTTTTATTTAATTGTAACTTAGGTAAGCTTCAATTTCATCTTGTTTTTCGTCGTAGATTAAGATTACGTAAGACGTAGTCTTATTTTGATTGTGTTAAGTTGTGGCAGCTTTACCGGTCGTTTAAACGTCGTCGGTTCACCTTGTTGGAGGTCAACCCATGATGCGTCTTCCGGCTCGTAAAGCTCGTAGATGACCGATGAGGTAAAAAAGTACTCTTAAATGAAGAAATAATCGGTCTTTGATGAAGATTGAAGTGCTGGATAATGCACATTCTACGTTGACTAGTCGACATACACCGATGTTTCTTCACACAAAACCATTTAAAATCACTCGATACCTACTACGATGTATCTACATACAGTCGGTTTTATAAGCACGCTTTTGTGAATTCTCGCTTTAACGCCTTTAACAGATTATCCCAGCAGTTCAAGCATGACGTCAAAGTGACGAAGCACTAAAGTGTGTAGCGGTTCCAATGGAATACCAGTGCTGGCTTTACGGCTAGCGAATGCTGAGTTGGGACCGTTTCGCAACTGTTTCTCTGTGTCTTATTTTTTGTATCTATGTACCTAATGTGGTTTTGTATTGTTGCGAATAAATGTCTCTTTATCTTTTATCTTTATCTTTATCTTTATAAGAATTACCATAGTTAAGGTAAATTTACAGTAACACTTTTTTCTTTCACTAGAGCTAAGGGTTATTAAAGACCAACGGTACGGCTTGTACGGGATTGTGGTACTCTTTTCTAGATGCAAAAATCTACCTACTTAACAAAGAGGGTTCTTTTACTCGTCGGTAAAATTAAGTTAATCTACTAACAGTACCAACGTTTCGGATAAGACCATCATTGCAGAGACGAAGCGCCGCAAGAAACTCTAGCTAACAACTGCATCGGCAGGGATTTTTTTCTAAGTGGGACTTTGAATCTACCACCAAGGCAATAAAGTTTAATAATGTTTGTTCGATAATGCCATTTTCAGTTTATAAAAATAGAAAATCAACCTTGTTTTTATAACAACACAGTTCCAATTAAATTACCTTGATTATGTACGTCCTATGCTATGCGAGGACACCAAAGAACTGTTTTTTTTTTTTACTCCATGGTGAAGGCAAATGAGCGCACAGGCTACCAAGTAAGTGGGATTAATGACCCATAAATATCTCAAGAGTACAATCTTAAGACTGCAATCCCAAGACCGCACATTGCCAACCTAAGCCAGTGGCCACGCTTAGACAGAATGACTCTTGTGAAATAAGAGTCATTGGTTGTCTTATCCCCACACTGGAACACAACAATGCTAACAAAGGTTAAAGGATAAGACGGATTGACCCTGCACAAGGTCCGACCACTAAAACCAGTTGTAATATAGCTTCCGCAGACGACTGTACCATCACACAGGTGTAAGACCGTCATCAGTCCGAGGTCAATAAACAATGAATGGCGTGCATAAATTTGCATGATACTTCATGTTCATGATCCGTCATACTCGTATATTATGTAGGTATGTGTGACGAGTATTTTTAGTGCCAACAACTGAAGGTCTAATATATCTAAAAAATATATTTACATGATATTTTGGAGACGCAAATATTTTAGCCAAGATAAAACGTTACGCCAACACAGAATATGCGGCAAAAAGGTGGAAACAGATACAGTCAGCATCAAATGTAGCAAGCAGAATAACATGTAGATGCCGAGACACGACGTATTCTCTTGACAATAGAGTCGAGTGCAGATCATTTTGATCTGTTTCGTTGCGTAGCTACTTTTGCTGCTGACTGTACTGTGTGAATGTGATGCCCTTCCATAACAATGAAATTTATTGGCAATTGTTAACCAAAACAAAGAGATTTCTGGAGGGAGGGCCACTGTACTACACCATGGGCGTTCTGGAAGGGGCGGACGTGGTCGTGGACTATGTTATAAAAAGAGGTAGGTAGGTAGGTAGGTATACAAAAGATAATTCATATATATTATAGACTAGCGACCCGCCCTCGCTTCACTTCGGTTTATGTTAGTATGATATATAGCCTATATCCTTCCTCGATAAATGGGCTATCTAACACTAAATAGTTTCTGTGATTAGCGCGTTCAAGCAAACACACAAACTCTTCAGCTTTATAATATTATTTAGTATAGATTCCTTGAGTATCCTAGGGGTGCACTAAGAAGCGATTTTTGAAAATTCATCCCCTAAGGAGTTAACCACTTACCATCAGGTGGCCTGTGTGCTCGTTTGTCTACTCAATGCCATAAAAAAAAAAACTCCACGAGTAGAAAGTCACAGGTGTTGTCTAGTAATGCAGAAAGTTCTTGAAATATTTCTGATTTAGTTTAAGTAACAGGATCTACTTACAAAAGTTAGTCCTTGCTATCACTAACACTAAAATATGCGAAAGCGTGTTTGTTTCTTCCATTTTCAATGTTTAACGTCTCTTTTGAGCACCTTAATTTTCCCACCGAGATAATTATTAACTAGTGAGTAAACAACGGATACTTTTTATAATAAGACGGGACGTAAAATGACGTCTTCGCAGACGGAGTCGCGGGCAAAAGCTAGTACTGCATGTTGCTTAATTGCTTTGTCCTTGCGAATTCTACACGTGTATATGATTAAGTTGATTGTGAGATGACTGGGTGCATACAAGTACATAGATGACATGACAATTTGCAACTTACATTCAAGGCTTTATTAATATAACAAATTGGCATTGTTCATATTTTTACAATTACTCCAATTCGAAAACCATTTCGAGGAATAGGATTTTAAAGCCGTTCTGCATCATTAAGTTCTTGAAATATTAATTTATTTTGGATATTTCGGCAAAAGTATATTTAACCTTTGTTTGACTTTTGTTTTCGGCTTGAAGCCCTCCTAGGTGTATTTTACGGGTTAGGCGAAAACAGCTTGAAATAGTATGTTTTAATATACTATTACAATCAAGTTTTTTCATTAGATATCATTTAATTGTTGTAATTTATTAGAAAATGCCATCTCAAATTTAAAATAATCATGTCATCCATAAAATTTCTGCTAAATAAATAAAGATATTAAAACAAAACTATTGTGTCAAATACAAAAGTAATGAAATTGGTGTCTTAAAATTTCCTATTCTTTCGAATTATAATAATAATAATAATATACAGAAGGCAGTACTTCTAGACACGGCACGTATTGTGAGGAGGTTCCTCTCTCTGCAGCCCTAACCACCGGTAGCTTGAGCCCTGCCCCGCTGCCGGCGGCATTCGTAGGTTAGGTTTTTTATAATGTTTATTTTTTATATTAGTATTGTTATTTTACTTTTATAATTGAATATTTATTGTAAAAAACCTAATTTACAGAAAATTAAATAAATACTTAAAATAATAATAATAATATCAGGGGGGGGGGGGTTAGAAAGTAAAAACCGTAAGTTATTTATTATGGTCAATCCCAATTGTGACAGGGTGAGCCGCGCCTGGATATTAACCAGGACTCTCAACAGACTTTGAGGAACGTAATAGAATTATTATAAGGACTATATTTGCTGATCCTCCGCGTATGATCCTCGTTGTCTTTCCTTTGTCTAATATGGATACTGTTTTTTATTAGATAGTAACTTAATTAGAATGTGTAACTATTTGGCTTAGTTGATGTGCATACTTGGAACCTTGTCATTGTCACTGCCATTGTTATTGTCATACACTAGTTATTTGATGTTCAGTTTGAAGTTTATTATGATAGTGCACTACGCATGTCGAGGTTACCCATGTCGAAAAACTATATAATGTATCCATTTATCAGCATAGGACCATTGTATTTAGGGCATCCTCCCGGGAAATCCCGGTTCTGTAAATCCCGGGAAATCCCGGGAATTTCATAGTGGCTAAAGAACCGGTACTTAAGATTACTTCCCGGTTCTCCCGGTTCTTTCCATGAACATCAAAAAAATATCGTGGCGCGTATCACAAATATCAAAATCAGGTTCAGGTGTGACCTGAGCGGCGACGCCGGCCCGGCACGAGCAAGCTGCAACATCGCATCAACATCCATCATATTTTGTGGCATATTTGCAATAATTGATCTCTAGATTTGTAAAAAAAAAATATCCAAGGAAGAACATACAACCTGTCTAGTAAGTGTTTTACTTAATTAAGTAAAGAAAACATGCATGTTTTTATTGCATATTTATAAAGAATCAAGTTTCATAAAGCTTTTTACTTAATCGTTTTATTTCCCAAATGTTAATGATTGGTAGTGATTTGAGGTAAAAAAAAAGAACCGGGAGAACCGGGAGTCCCGGTACCGTCCCCGCCTAGAACCGGGAAATGGAATTCTCGGAACCGGGTCCCGTACGGCATACCCTAATTGTATTCCACACTGTTGGTAATCCATAGTATTTAATTTAAATAATTAATTCTAGATCAGGCGCGTGACGAAATTAGTAGGTCGTCAATTTTGTACTAAGTCATTGTTGTGCAGACTAGTACTAGACTAAATAGTATGGCGACCAGTGGGTAGAAAAGATGCACTGTGCGAACATTATCGGCGTTTCGTTAACGCTATATACTCAATTCCACACATTTTGACAGTTTTCGACAATCGTTTGTTTGGTAAACATCTTCGCCTAAGTGTGCAAAATGTGGTTACAGAATTATCAAAAAGTTTTTAGAGTTGGAAATTCTGTAGCTCTGCCTACCCCACTCTGGGAATAAAGGCGTGAGTTTATGTATGTATGTATGTTTACGTCAGCGACGTAATCGTTCGACGTTCTCTTAAAGGACTGGCTTTTCAATTACATAACGATTTTTTTAAATTACTAATGTCATATTATTAAACATTTACTTAATTATGAATTTGACATAAACTTCAAATAAGTAAAAATATGGAAATATGACAAATAGCATGTATAAAGAAAATCTATATACTTACCTACACTTCTGTTTTGGTCAGTCGTGATAAAAGTAGCAAACTAAACAGAAGCAAGGCATATTTCAATTAAAACTCCATACTAGCCGTTTGGACATTTCGTTAGACGAAACCGATTTGATAATTCAGTTATATTATATAGCTTCTTATTAGAATGAATATGTATGTCTACAATAAAATGATGGACAGGTTTCCGCAAAAGAATATTATAACACCTTAATCAAGTGGCCTTCACCTCCGATTTGAAGGTGACGTATGAACGCCGTTGCCAAGTCACGATAGCCATGCTTTGGGTACATGCATCATTAGGTGCTTTAGTCTTTGATCCCATAATGTATACACATTAAGTATGTCTATTTATTGTGGTCTAATGGTAATGATCTTTTACAAAGTTGTTTATTTGTCCCCTTAACGAATTTAAAGCGGTCTAAGAACATAGTGCTCTATAAGACTGTACCAGTCTTATAGAATAGGGAAATTGTTTCTGTCTCACGCACCTATGGTAGGTCTTAACTTAACCGCTTCAGATTACGAACTCATAAACAATAGGTACATTACAAATTACTAGTAATAGGATATCATTCGTGTAGAGCTTGTGTCTTCCATAGTATCATGTATTTTATGGCTAATAGTATACATAATATTATGATATATTTTGTTGAAAAAATGTTATTTCTTACAAATTAATTCGACACGCAATGTATCGGTAACAAGTTAAAATTGATATCACTAAATAAGGTAAACATTAAAATTTAAATGTAACGAAGTCTTTTTCTCGGAAGTGTCAATAAAACTTTACATTACATTGCTGCTCGGGAAGTATAATTATCAACCTAGAGGTAATTGATATGTTTTTATAATGTATATTCGTATAGAAGACACACACCGTAAGTATAATGCTGGAACTAGTTATTGACCCACATAACGTCTATAGTCTATGTCAATTGAAATTGCCAAATATGTAAACAAATTAGTACCTACTGTTTGACACATAACCTCAAATATTCATCTATAGTAGCCCTCAACCAAAGTGACGACCGGGGCCATAAAACCCTTGAGCTCGCGTTATCAGTTATCCATTGTGTTGCGCCCGGACTTTTATGGCCTCAGTCGTCACTTCGGTTGAGGGCTACTATAGTTATCTAAAACTTTAGGTAAAAATAAATATCGAGTTTATAAATCATTGCTAAGATATCACAAGGTCTTCAAAAGCACGTGATTATCGAGTAATAATGGTAAATTGGTTCGTTTGATTGTGATTACATCTTTGCCGATTTCATTTGGCGCAGACTCTACCTGTTAATGCCTTTGCCTTTCCCTGTACTATAAAGGATATATATACAGTGTGTTACCAGCACCCTGGCTTTTTTTAAAGTAGGTTAAAATAACGTGTATCTGTAACGTAACTATGACATTAATTTAATTAATAAACACATTTTCAGGCTTGGTTAACTTTCTAACAAAATTTAAATTGCCAGCAATGTAAAGCACGGCAATTTGATAAGTGTAAATGACAGTCGACGGATACTTTGATTATTATGATTTGCCCCCGTACTACGACATGCCTCGTACTAAGCAACACGGATACTGATAACGATGAACGCGCAGCACATGCAGTACATTAAAAATGGACAGTATCTAAGAAAATTAATTGTAAAGTTATTCTAATTATTTTTTATTTGATAACACTTGCAAACAACTGCTAAAGCAATATTACTATCGGCAGTTTGAATAAATGCCCGCATGCCGGTAACACACTGTATTTTTCAATACTAACCAGTATAACCTCCCCCTCAACACTCTTGGGCTCTGGCGGTACCACTAGCTGGTACATGGCGTACCACCAGGACATCGTCATCTTGATCAGGAGCAGGAACACCTCCAGGGTCGTCACCACGGCATCATATATCTTCACTGCTATGCCTTGCTCGTCAGTCCTGGAGAAAAATGATAATTTAAGTATAGGTACTCAGACTTTTTTAAAAATTACGGAAAAATGTGGCCATTTTTGGCCGTTAAGTTGATTGCCCGAAGGTTAAACGTTATCAAACTATGTCACATCTATGCATTTGATCATGTGATGATCTTCAGCAAAGTGTTGTGCATAAGTCTACGAAGGTTTCTGAGTTGGTACGACGTAGCAACGCGCGCAGGGTACAGCTAGTATGCTATAAATTGTACAATATTGAACTCTTGGATTTTAAGACATTATTTTAGTTTATTAGAAAACAAAACAATAGCTATGAGGGCGCTACTGTACATCCGGCTTATGCTCGATGCAGTCTGTATTCCTCCATACCTACAGAATACCTGACTTAGAGGCACACAGAGCAAACTTATTTTTCGTAAAAACTATCTGACATTTGTTTTGATGTTATATTTATATGAACCTCATCTAAAAAACATAATGGTTCAAGAAATTCCAACAGGGAGACACTTTTTTGAACAATGGATTATGTTACTCTTAAAACTAATTTACATAGGTCCCTTTACATAGACGACGTCACATATAAACTAAACGTAAAGAGATACCCAATAGTCCAACACATGCATGGTTAATTTGAAAAACTTGTTTACGTTCTTTCTAGTAAGACAAGTAGTACTGGTTTGCTATAAAGTATCAACGTCGATATATTCAAAAGTGAGGCCATAGCCAAGATGCACTGCGCGCTAACTAGCGTATCTATTCGTTTCGTTTTGTAACCAATCGCGTCACTGGTAGATCACTTGACTTTTCGAATCACGTGATCTACCAGTGACGCGATTGGTTTAAAAACGAAACGAATAGAAACGCCTAGCTAGCGTAGTGCATCTTGGCAAGGGAGAACGCTACACATACAGTCGTAAAATAATAAATTGATCTAGATTACGATCTTATGGATCAATCTATCGTTATTTTGCGCATATTTTTAACCAGAAACATACAAAATAAAAGAAAACGTATCCCAATGCTCTCAAATTCGAAATGAAATGAAATGAAATGAAATGAAATGTTTATTCGCAAGAATACTTAAATCTAGTTACAGGATGTTATTGTATACAAAGTATCGTATTCTGCCGTGATTTAACGACATGCAAATATTAATTTAAATTGAAATCTGTTAATAGCCTTAACAAATAAGCATGCACTATCATTATGTCATTGTCTATTAGTGTAGTCTTTGACACTATAAAAACATTGCTCAAGAAGCCATTTCGAAATTCCGCGTCTAAAACTCACGCCAAGCAATAATCTAGACACGCGGCAGCGTGTCCAGCCAAGTTCAAGAAAAAGGAACTGGCGAGCGCAGCCGTGTGTTATTTACACGAACCGTTTGGAGCCACTTTTGACCCCTCAATAACTCCAAATCTACTTAACATAAAAACATGAAATTTGGTATATGTTTAATCTCACTTCACTTCACATTCAACACGTATATGTTCCTGATACACAAGGAAATGCTTATAAGAACTCAGGTTGTATGTCTTACAATGTACAGGGAAGATGTTGATGTGATTAAAAACAAATAGGAAGCTGATGTTCCCTTGAATTCTTGCATGAGCCAGGGCGTGCGTCACCGTCAAACTGCGGTTGAAAACCGATGAATCATGGTCATAAGTCACAATGGCGATTTTTTTGGTTACTTTAGTGATAACTTACTTGTAGGATAAATGTTATTTTACTGGTGGGCAAACTCATTTATTCAATTATGCATTCTTATCATAATTATATCAGCGACATGACACATCATTAGCTTCCATATCTGGGCACAGTCCTTACCAAGGATCACCAATATGTTTGGTCATTTGAATTATGTAACAAGTCAACGTCTATACCCTTAATTTGGCAAAAATAAAAAGTCATGCTAGACCAAGTAACGTTACTTTAAAATTTCAGTTCTTAACTTGAAATCTGTTTTAGTTTTTTTTACCGAGCCTATATTTCACTTTGTCTTATTACCGTGTTTTTGACATTAAGATAGATCTTTTTCTACTGATAGTAATGGTGGAAATCTTTAAAAATACGATTGCAACAGGGGTAAATACGCTGTGAAATAGACGCCCTGCTAGCTACATAAGTCAGAAATAATATAGGTTACTTTTTGAGCTAGCGAAGAAGTTAACAAAGTATCATCGATAAATCAATTTTCTAAATTCATTGTTATAGAAGTTGATAAGTAATTTTACCTTTAAAAAGTAGTAGATACCTACCTATTTATATTTCTGCACCGTAAAAACCCAATGATAGGAGTGTTACATAACATATTTACCATACCGCCGAATCTTCAATATATTTGTGGTGCTATAGTGGCTCACGAAGTGTCAAACTAAACAGACAAACTAACGTCATTTTTAACTATACCTTATAGTTTGAGCACGCGTTTCCTTGTACAATATTTGGTCCAGAGCTAGAGGTCAAGTGTATGTAAATAAACGTCAGCTCTTGCTATGTTATTCTTTAAATAGAGGATGCCCGCGATTTCGTACAAGTAGAAAAAGTTTCCTGCTACCTCTATTTCTTCCTGTAGGAGGAAAATTTTCGTTTGTTTTTTATTTGTGCACCCAAAAAAGGTTTCCAAGCAATATTCCTTCGAAATGTCAAGTACCCCTCGTTCAGCTGCTTAGGCTGTGCGTTGTCATTGAGTTACAGTGGCGTTGTATAGGCTGGATGAGCGGGCAAAATGCAGCGCATTTTTTATCATCTTGCCCTTATCTCAATCATTTCACACGTGCATCACGTTTCCTTCTTCCATACATCCCTATCAGCAGTTATCTCAGTATTCACTCCTTTATTTTTCGTATCGTTCTTCACACATTTCATTTTAATAAGGTTCTACGGTGGCTTCCCGATTTAAATCCATGTTAGAACAGTCACCAGCAGTCGTA
This sequence comes from Acleris laterana, assembly GCA_963966035.1. Classification (NCBI taxonomy): domain Eukaryota; kingdom Metazoa; phylum Arthropoda; class Insecta; order Lepidoptera; family Tortricidae; genus Acleris; species Acleris laterana. The sequence continues at coordinate 3,437,902 of OZ014440.1, forward strand.
CATATTATAATATTATCTAATGTAGCGTTCAAAAGTATCTGACACGCTCTTGTTCCTATAGAGTAAAGGCGCGTCAGATAATTATAATACAAGTGTTAGATTTTACAATTGCTGGCAACGTACCATCGTTGCCACACCCAACACGACAAAAACATTTACAGTTTACTTAACATGACCTTTTGACTAACAATAAGGATGTTGCAGAACATTCCTAGAACTTTGGAAATCTCAAGAAATTAACCCTCGGAAACCATTGACAATGTTTTGATTCCATACAAATACTAAGAATATTCTTAGAAGTTACCGAGAGTGTTCTTTTAAGAAAGTTGGTACAATACATGCTGTAATTTTGACAGAACGATGCGTCACTTACACGACGTATCTTCTGCCCTTGACAGGAGACGGCTCTAATTACGTGGCCATCTTGAATTTGTTCATGACCCTGCTCGACAAAATCGTTACGTCACTCAATTGTTGTTGTTACGTAAACGAATCGGAGGGGTCACGCGGGTCCAATGTGTCTCATCAGTCGTCAAGTAAAGTATCAATAAAGTGCTATTCATAGCACATAGTGTAAAAAGGTAAGATGTCACTCCTGACACCGTAATCGCACTGCAATTTATAGCCTATATCTTGGGGAGATACTATCATACTAACTTTATATATCGCAACTTTGGTGTAGGACAAGGGCACAAATGAACTTTTTGTCATAATGTATTATTGTGCCTTTGTTCTACCGAACGTGCTATATTATGAGACGATCCCTAAAAAGTACTCGTTTACTTATGATAAAAACTCTTTTCCCGACAATGAATTTTTAGTCATGTTTTCCTCTTGCGATTTTTAAACCAAACACCCTGTAGAAGGCAAATAAATTTAAGTATATATTATGTATTCAAATAACAAAATTATTTAATGCAGTCACCTCGTCCGTCTGGCTGTAGGGCATTTTTTTTTTATGGCATAGAGAAGACAAACGAGCACACAGGCCAACTGATGCTAAGTGGAAACTGTGACCCATAGACATTCGCAATCACAAGACTGCAATGCAATCCTAAGACTGCAAATGCGTTGCCAACCCTGAGGCTAAGATGGAATGCCTCTATGCTAGTCATTTCACCGGCTGTCTTATCCCCAAACCGGAACACAACAATGCGAACACTGCTGTTTGGCGGTAGGTTAATAGATAAGATGGTGGTAGCGATCCGGACGGACCCTGCACAAGGTCCTACCACCCGCAAATAATAAAATAATTGTCTTAGACTAGTACATAAAGAAGGATTTTACGAGCATGAGAAATGAAAAAAATACTTGTAATTAAATTAGCAGCATGAGCCTTAAAAGAGGGGTTTGGTGTAGGGAGGATGAAGATGTGAGTAAAACATTGGTTTTGTGTTACCAATTTGCAGTTACCCGGTATAATAAACATACAATTTAAATTTTGACAGTGCACACGTAACGTACGTACGCACAAATTAATCCCACGTGCGTAGCTAGACCACTGTCACTAGTGTCAACGCCACATTGGAATTCCGGCTGTAATAAGTCAGGTTTTTTATGTGCACACCACACTGTTTAAGAGGCGAACTTTTAAAAATTGGTTTTAGTACGATTTATAACCTGTCCCTCATACGAGTACTTAGAGCCGTTAAAGCTATATGTACCTACAACTATGTAACAAGTGTATAAGCTTACAACTAGTACCAGGGCCCAGGGTAGTCGATTCTGTAAACAACGCCGGTCGTGCGGACTGTCGAGTGAAACCAAGCGGCGAGATTAAGTAGTCCCGTCATGCGTCATGCGACGTGCGCCGCTACGACGCGGCCGCCACTCGCCTTTCGAGACTCTTTCGCGGTCGGACGACTTTAATAGTTATTTAATTAGTCTTATCTCTAACCTAACCGGGTTAAATATACACTTTTATTTACATTAAGGTTCCAGTACTTCCAGTAACCCTAACACTACAGTTTACTATTAACTATAATGTGCTTTTTCGATGGCTTAACGTACTGGCTACCTATTATATCCTGACAACGCAGTGAATACTTTTTATCCAGATAAAATCACTGTAACTACCCGTGTGGATGACCAAATTACTCATTCTAGGCAGACGAAGTCTAAAAACTAACTTACTCTGTAATATGTTTTTTTTTATTATCTTAACAATTTTAAACTGCTCTCAAAAAAGCTGTCTTCAAAAATCCACAAAAAATAATAAACTAAAACCGCATACGAATTATAATAAAACCTTATTTTAACTGTCATGCGTATTACTTTTTTCAATGGCATGATATAATGGTACGACGGTATTTTATTATACCCTGAGCGTGAAGGTCACTATTAATAGTGCTATGAAATAATGATTGCCTGCAGCTTGCATAAACGGCGTAGATGATAATAACTAATCGGCTAATATCAATGTTATTATGTTCCCGTATTATGAACCATCAGAACCTGTCAAGTTCTATGCAGCAAAAGGGAACGAAACATTATGAGTCTTATAGGTATATTTCATTAACTGGAACTAGGCTTCTAAAAGCTCCTGCTTTATAGTAAGCCATATCGCTATCGTATTGTTAACGTTAATCACACATGAAAAAATCCAGTAGTAAAAACATGTTTACATTAAAAATTTATTACAACGCAGTCTACCGCCGGGTAGATGAAACGTGTCCTTTTAACACTGGTTTTGCTATAGAACACTAGATGGCGTTAATGATGTTCAGAATCAATGTTCTCGTACTAAAACGAAAACTTCGCTCCCGTATAACGTTGTTATTAAAGTTTTTTTGGCAAAGCCAAGTAGCAAACAAAATAAATCATACCCTTCCTGGCTAACGAAGCAGACATTTGTATGATGAGCGCGAATATTGTTCTTGAGTCTTGGATATTTTCTATGTAATTAATTATACACACCTTCACACCAGTAATCCAAAAGTGGGGTAGGCAGAGCTATAGAATAACCTACAACTTTTAAAACATGCTGATAAATGATAATCCTTTAGGTACATTTTGCACAATAATTTTGATTTTCTATTTATTTCTCTATATAAGTATGTCTCTTAGCTTAGTTGCCATTGTCGCTTGATATTTAATATTTCTTTTTCATTAATTTTCTATAACGTTTGCGCCGCGCCAGTTTCACCCCGATTTTTCCCCCTGATATTTATTATACAACGCCGCGGACATTTTATCTATGCCTCGCCGACGTAAAATTGGCGAGAAAGGTAATTTTTTATCGCGGTTATTTAAAACAAACTTCTTTAAGCAAATAAAGTAAAAAGTACAAAAATACCATTTACAGTTTCTGTTTATTTAAGAGTGCCGTGACATGTATGAAATAAGTTAGTACCTACCTACATTTAAAATAGAATGTATTGCATTGTATAGAACTAGTTGATAAACGAGCACATAGATGGCGTAACATGTGCGAGTCTAGTGACAAGTCGACACTTTCCCAAATTGGCTACTCTAGTTAATTTGTTATTTTTCTTAATTCGCTACTTTCTCAAATTCGACACTTTTGTTCATTTGCTACTTTTCTAAATTCACATGTGCGACGGAGCCAAGAAGCTAAAAAAATTAATGATGACTGATGAGTAATGATAAAGGTATAGAACCTTATTACTTTAACATAATGTCTAAAACAGCAGATTACATTGTTAACCAACTAACTAAAAACAGAAGCTGCTACTGAAATCCAATGCAAAATGTACGAAATTTATTAGTTGATAGTTTTAATAATTTAGTGACATAATAACCTAATAGATGGCGCTACATGTACATTACAAACGTTTGCTCCACCTAAATGGCATAAGTTAAATAGCACTCCTTTCTACGTTTCTACCATGTGATAAGAAATTCCGAATATCGAAAACAAACATATCAAGTACTCAATACCCAAATAAAATTTAACCAATATTTGAATTAAGTTAAAAGCTATAATCGTTTAATCATCGAAAGTGAGAAATAGAATGGCACAGACCCCTCGGTGCTTCAGTCCGACCTTTGACTTGACCAGTTTTTATCACTACTAAGATATACATAGGTATAAAGCAATGTAAAAATATTGTGTTCCCCGATTAAACCATATTGAGTGCCAGCGACAAGTTTTGCGTTTTCAAAATGAGCCAAATCGCTAGTAGGTGGCAGTGAATAAACTTATTCATTACGTCATCAGTATAATCGTCCGCTAGGACTGTAATGGAAAAGTCCGTCCTCTATCAACTAGGTAGGTACATTACTACCGGCATTCGCTTATCGCTGTCAACTATCTGTGTAGTCGCTATTTATATGAAATATGGTCATAATAGGGCATTTTATGGCGTACAGAATGGACTAGAACGTAATTATTTTCTTTCCGGCTATTGCCCTTATAATTTGTTAGTTACAAAGAACTTGTAACAGGTAGTCAACGCAAACAATAGGACGAATTAGAAAATATCTAGGTGTATGGTTGGGTCTATATCGAATGGCATACCATTATTAGTCCTATCGTTGTGTCGCATAACGTCTTTTGTCCTAATAACGTGTGGCATACACTTTGTTCCGCATATTTTTGACTGTCCGAAATTGTTGCTCCTATTATCATTTGTCCTAAATATTATTTGTCCTATCGTTTGATGTGGCTAAGATTCAACTGTCGAATGATTGATGTGCATAATTGTAATATTCCTAATATTAAATGTGCTAAAATTGTTTTGACTACACCTATTTCTGAATAAATTTAAAAAAAGTTTTGTTTACAAACATAACCTTGTCAAACTTGTTGGTTCTGGCGTTTCGCTCGCCCGTTAGGGTCACAGTTCTACCTAACACTCCTCCTCGCTTCGCTCGTCGTCGTACCTAACCTAACCGAAATCTGACCTGCCTGAAGGTAGAATACGTACTTAACGATTCTGACTTCACGCCTACCATAGTTTAGTTTAGGTGCTGTAATTGTAGCCAGTTTAATAATAGGCAAAATAATTATTAGGACAATTCATGTTAGAAATATTATTCTTTAGGTAATTAGACTTTAGAGTTATCAATATTAGGACAAACTTGCTTTAGGACGTTAAATGAGTATGCGCAAAAAATATTAGGACAAACGAGTAGTATGCCATTCAACAGTATGCCAAACATTCTCGGCCAAACCTTTTTAGGACAAAAAACGTTATGCGATACGATAGGCGCCCGTATGGTTAGTTAATTTGAAGTATTAATGTATTTTATGACTGAAAAAAAAAACTGCTGGAGTTTCTTGCGGCACTTCTCCGCAATGAAGTCTTGGTCTTGTCCGGAGCGCTAATAGATCACTCCATATAACTGAAGTGTAAAATAGCACTCATGTGGCCAATTTATCGAATAAATATTTTGAATTTTGAATCATTTCATTTTGTTTTTTTTTTTTTATGGCATATAGGAGACAAACTAGCACACATGCCACCTGATGGTAAGTTGAAACTGTGACCCATAGACATTCGCATTCACAAGACTGCAATGCAATCCTAAGACTGCAAATGCGTTGCCAACCCTGAGGACCAAGATGGAATGCCTCTATTATGCTAGTCATTTCACCGGTTGTCTTATCCCCAAACCGGAACACAACAATGCGAACACTGCTGTTTGGCGGTAGGTTAATGGATAAGATGGTGGTAGCAATCCGGACGGACCCTGCACAAGGTCCTACCACCCGCAAAACCCCCGCGTTTTTTTATGGCTTGGCATGCATGGTAATCATTGCTAACTCGGTTCATGATTTAAAAGGATTTACGGTGCACGAGCGCGTGTCGGGCGCGGGTACTAATAAGAAACGCCCCGCGCCCGCTTTTGGTGTGTTAAGCCGCAAACGCACTGTGAGTCGGACTCGCGCACCGATTTTACCGTTTGTGCGATACAAGAAAAATAAAAATATGTTGAAAAAAAACCGCTACTTTTATGGAGACCCCTTTATTATATAACTTTTATTTTTTATTTGATATTTGTTAGTAAATCCGGTGTATCCATAATCTGAATCAACCCGTTATCTATTACGGTTCTAAAGATACAGCTATTTAAAGTTAGAACGGACGGACGGACGGACGGACGGCAGAGGCATATTATTAGGGTCCCCTTCAGATACGGAACCCTAAAAAGCATTATAGAAGCGTGGCGTATTACACAGTTCTAGTACGGGAACGCAACACCGCCCCGCCTCCGCTATCAGTGCGTTGGCGACTTTACGCTCTGGTAGTTAACATGCTTGATTATTTACATTAATTCGTAATTAATGTCCGGTTAAGTTCCGGTGTAGCATCGCCTGCGCTACGGTCCGGAACAGTTGCCACACGAGGTCAATGCCACTATAGCTATGCGGGGATTGCAGGAACCTGTTCGTTTGGGCAACTCTTGCGCAAGTATTGCTTGATCTTAGCATTGACATACTTGTGTGTTGCATTATTTTTGTATTTAACTAGCTGGTGGGATACGGAGTTATCGAGAAAAAAGTTGCGGCGTGAGGTGGATAAACAAACGACATAGTATTTGGGTCTTTCTAGATGCAGGAGTTTAGATTTTGTGAAGTCATAGTCTAACCCAAAATTACCTATCTAGTTAATATTTTAGATAACCTAAAAATAACAAGGCCTCAGAAGAAAGAATTAGGCAATGATTCTTTATCTGTCGATGAAGTGAAATTCAGTGAAATTATACATTCGATCAAAAAAATATCGGGAAAGACATCATTTCAAAGACATGTAGGTATCTTGTCATCGAACTTGATTTCATCGAAAGCTAATATCTGCTGAAACCAAATAGTGGTAGGTTATCTTAAGCATGGGTTACCTACTGGGACATGGGTCCTGCACGTGTCACCTATCGATGAAATCAGAATTCGGTGAAGTAAGTAAAACATTCTATGAAATGAGTATCGGTGAAGTAAGTAAAACATTCTAGGAAAACCGTCGTTAAAACAAGGGGACACCCATATTTTATCGGATAGGTCTGTATTTTTACCCGACTGCGGCAAAGCCCAAAAGGAGGGTTATGTGTTTGTCCTGTATGTATGTCCAACTCTATGTTTCCTCGTAACTACTAAACGGCTAAACCTTTTTTATTAAATTATACGTGGTTAGATTCGTCTTTACCACTAGATTAACCAATAGACTGTATTAAAATTATTTATAAAAAATATATACATGTCATGATAAGTAACATTAGGTACTTTGACGACATTATCCAAACAGCAGTTGAGTTTTTTTACAGTTTGCTTTTTGTTATAAATCATGCTTTCTTAGTAAACTCGTCTATGGGTGCAAAAGCTAACCTAGAAAACAAACCATAATCGGATAATTGATTTTCACTACATAATCTGCTGTTTGCCGAATGCCCGCTCTATCTTCGGATAGAACTCTGAGGCTTGAAAAATTGCTTAACGCTAACTCAAACGATTTTCGAAAACTTTCAAAAGGTATGGAATTGAAAGAAAGAAAGAACGAAAGAAAGAAAAGAAAATCATTTATTCGTGACATGCATAACAAAGAACAGATTAACAAATACAAGAAGAAAGTAGCCACGAAATGATCCCAACTCAGCGTAATGCTGGCATTAAAGTCAGCACTGGTCTTCCGTTGGAACCATCAGGTGAAACCACGGAAGGTTACACACACATAATTAAATGAACACAAAGCGAGAAGAAAAATAAAAAATAAAATCAAAGCTCTGAGTTTCGCAAAAACATGCCCGTCCTTAGATGGCTGAAAGAGCAACAGTCCCTTAGCCTTACTTGAATGACATGACATGGAGCAAGCAAAGAAAACCGACATTCACATGACCTATCCTATCTATGGCAGCGCCCATCTATGGTGGTTGATAATACTGCATGCCGCGCGCAATAACAGAAACTATTATCTTAGCAATTTCGTTTCCTAGAAGAATTGAAAGTGCAAAATGTTTAAAACAGGGAACATGAAATTAAATACAAACAAATTGTGGCGAGCTGAGGTGCAACTAATGCGGAACACGACCGTTTTCGTCGGGGAAAAATAAAATTAAAACTAAAGTAAACCTGCTTCTACTTGACGTTTGCGACCGTCTGACAGCTTACGTCAATCCTATACATTTTAGATAACGATAACTAACGCCGAATTCATCTTGTCTGGTCTCTGGTTACTTGAGGTTAAAATTTGACACATTTGGTAAGGAAAAGTAAATCTATCCATATTACTATGTCTTCTGATCCTTCATTCTGTGTTAAGTAAGTAAATGGTGTACAAAAGATGTTCTAACAATTACGCAATAAGGTTCTAGCGCTTCATGTGGAATATTGCCAATAACTACCTACACGTTCTACTTGATACTGGATAACCAGGAAATATAAAACAGAAGCGAATAATCTGTTAGGTGATTTTCTTAAACTATTTCTATACAGTTTTTTATAAAAGTACAAAAAAAAACCTGTAGTTGCCGGGTTAGAATAGCGCCACTCCATGTCTTCCCGGAATAAGGGAATAAAGACTAGGCGATTTGCTTGCAATCTGTCACTAATACACTGGCAAACATCTTAGCCTAATTGTGCAAAATGTGGTTACAAAATTATCAACAAGTCTTTAGGGTTGTTGGTAATTCTGTAGCTCTGTCTACCCCACTCTGGGAATGAAGGCGTGAGTTTATGTATGTGTATGTCTGTCTGGTTAGTGCATTCACTTACATAGAAAATTTTTGCACCTAAAACCAGGTAGAGCGAGCTGTAACTATAACTGTTGCACGTAACATCGTGATGTGTACGCGGCTCGCGAGCCCGTTCCCCACTAGAAGCTTGTTACTGCAACTGCTACGATTACTGTTGCAGCTAGCTGGTGACTGAATACCCGGTTTCAAGGGTGACTGATAAAAGTGATAAGTTCAAGTATTTATTTATATATTGAATAAATAAATAGAATCAATTTGTAAACATTTACAGACAACATAAAGTTTCTTAATTAAGTATAATAACTTGCATAATTAAATTGACAGCTCTTACTCGAACAACGAATCGCTCCGACGTTTTCTAGTATACACAAACGACCGGTTAAACCACATGGTTAGAGTTATTAAAGTCCTTTTCAAATGCGCCGCTTTAAATAAATCAACCTCCTTTAATCACTCCAGAAATTACTGAGTTTCCAGTAAAAAAAGAGTTGTCACATATAAAAACTTTTTTTAATTTCCAACATTTGATGTCGTCACGTATAATTATTAGACGAAAAATTTCCCACTTAATCGCTTCTAAGTCCACTGCCACTTTCCAATTCACGGAGGAAATGATGGCTGTACCAGCCCAGTAGTAGTAACGAAACAATTACAAAATTGCGCACTAGCCCTTTTGTGAGCGGAACCGTTCGCGCAAGCGCGGGCACTTTCACTAATAGTTGCGCGGGCGCCGGTGCACGCTGCAGCCGTTATGCAATTAGCGGAAACGTTCAATGCATCTGAGCTGGAGTAGGGCTGTCAAGGGTTACTTTATCCCCGCCTTTTTCTATTCCGCAAAAGGAAATTAAAGAGCTGTCGACACCCTTGGGTGGATAACACCACTTTCCGGCTTCTGGTTTGTCCCCCTGTGTGGTCAAATTGTGTTTGATGAACTTTGATGTATAGTCACGGTAAGAAAAGGTTTGTCGGTATTCGACTCTATTTATTTATTATTAATTTAAACTTTATTGAAAAAAACAAATTACAAATGGCGAACTTAATGCCTAATGGCATTCTCTACCAGTCAACCATATAATCACACAAAAACAAAGAAAAGTGGTGCACAGAAAAAGAAAGACAGAATACAAAGCAAAGAACATAATTTACAAAATAATAATACTTCACGCAATAAGTACTTCAGTTGCAGTTGCAGTTGCAGTTACTATGTATTTCAGGTCCAAAAGTGACGAACCTTTTCTTACCGTGACTATAAATAAAAGTTCATCAAACAACATACAAAGCTGGATATCATATCTTGTCCGTTCGTATCCCATTGACGTCAAACTAACAATACGCACCAAAGTGCCAAAGGAAAAAATTAAAGCCACAGAAAAAAAACCGGACAAAACTGAGTTCGACTCTCTCACCGAGGGTTTCGTACAAATTTGTAGGTACTTTGTTTTCATTCTTCATCATAAATCGAAAACTATACATCATAAAAATGATTTAAAATAGGTTAAAGCTAGTGAAAATTAAGCCCTTGCATACCATACCCCACATGACACAATTAACGCAATTCAAAATTTGGACCGCAGTTTCTTGCATTAAGACCGTGTTTTTTTGGTGATTATTCAGTTGTAATAGACGGTATTAATTGCCTCATAGGTCTAGGTCAACAGAATATAAATTTTGATTCCCTTGACAGTGTCGAAATATACTTTTTTTACGGCATAAACGGCCGTATCTTTTTTTACGTTAACTTACAAGTTTGTTTTTTTTAGTGAGTGCGTGGATGGTTTTAATTTCTCCTCGATAGTTGTCAGACAGACGGACAGACGGACGGACAAAAAAGTGATCCCATAACGTTTCCGTTTTTTCCTTTTAAGGTATGGAACCCTGAAAACGATTGAAACAAAACACTCGTAACATAAAAGTTTGTCCAAATTTGACAAGCATGGCGGTTTTTTTACGTTTCTATTTACATAATTTAAATATATTACCGCGTTCTATAGTGACGCAAACGTTATAGTCGTATCTGACCTAAACATCGACTAGTTTTGACTTTTAAACCTTCCTGACGACTGTACGTGTATAAACCTACGAGTTAGTAATATGAATATGTAATACGTTAGATACATGTAAGTTTAGTTACATGGCCTTGTTTTATTTAACTGCCAATAGTGTTATTTTATGCTATTCCAATACGTAGGTATCCTAGGTATACCTATATTAAGAATACTTGATTCCAATGTAAATCTATTTCATTGTTTACATATAAATATTTATTAGCAAATCGGCTTCTTTATAAACACTGTAAACTCCGATTTTAAAATTCATGCCCCTTATTCATAAACCCACGATAAACCAATTTTAGTAAAATAATGCTTTGTCACTTACTGTCAAATTCAAATAAATCATAAAGAAAGATAAGGATAAAGTAAGTATATTTTATGCATACTTTAGTTATTCAACGTAGAATAAGAGGGTTAATCTTTTCTATTTCAAATAGATAGGTACAAACATTCATCAACTACATCCTTTATTTTCTATTTTTTAAATACCTAACCTTGTTTTCAGCGACGCAAAGAAATTAAATTAATTCCTAGAAATTGGTAGCAAGTTAGAAGTTTTTTACGTAGTTTTGTAGGTATTTACCCTCTACAAGTTTGATTATCGATGTCTAGTACCGACAATACAAACTACAAACCAAGAGCATAGTTTGAGAGTAGGCAAAAGTTTGTCAGATTGTCCTCTGGGCCGAAATTCTATGTCATCTTTGACCTGGCGGGTTATTATGACATGGCTATGCAATTCATTATACGGCGAGCGTAAAGGACAGAGCTATAGCAGTTATATAGCTCTGCCCTTTTCTCTCACCGTAAACTGAACTGCATAGTTATGTCATAATAACCCCCCTGTTGTCGTATTATTAACGTTTTGATTACTTATTTACTATTTACTTATTTACTTGACAGTAATGGCAGCCGAGTTAAAAACAAATGAATGAATGAATTAATGACTGAATGGATGAATGAATGAATGAATGAATTAATGATATTTATTTTCCGAAGTAAGTCACACTGCACATTGCATGTTATGTCAAAAGTACAAGAAATTACATTGGAATCATCAACAATATAATACATAATTTTTTAAATACTAATAATCAAAAAATAATTGAAATAATAATCAAATAATCAAAATTAATAATTAATTAATTTTATATAATCAAAATAGAAATAAGAAGTCAGGATAACAATAACAATACAGAACTAAGGAGTGCCCGATTAGAATAGTGCCACTCCAAGTCTTCCCGTGGATGTCGTAAAAGCCGACTAAGGTAATAAAGGCGTGTAGTACTGTTAGGCGATGGGCTTGCAACCTGTCACTAATACACTGGCAAACATCTTCGCCTAAGTGTGCAAAATGTGGTTACAGAATTATCAAAAAAAATTTAGAGCTGTCGGATATTCTGTAGCTCTGCCTACCCCACTCTGGGAATAAAGGCGTGAGTTTATGTATGTATGTATGTAACTAAGGAGTTATCACCGTTACAATACCATAACACGTCAAAGACGATATGGTTTTTACCGCCTAGAATAGAGGCACTAAGGCCCTAGACAAGATGCTTAACGCTAACGTAAACTATTTTCGAAAAGTGTCGAAGTGTATGAAATTGACATAAGTCCTTGACACGACCATTCGGCAGCTTAAAGTCTGTTAATTCTTACTTGTCTTCGTAAACAACTTTCTAACCTCAAAATTAACCTTTTTTTAGCTACAACAGCTCTTTTGTGGTAAATAAAGTAAACTGAGTAAACATTTTCCACATCACTTGGCCAATGCATTATCTATAATTGCTTTGTTTTAATTAGCCGTTTAAGCTAAACAAGCTTAATTTTGAGGTTAGAAAGTTGTTTACTATATAACACAAGTAAGAATGAACAGGGGTCCTAATATGGCTGCATTTATCGTGTAATAAGGTTTGAATAAGGGGTCCATCACCTTCTGACACGTGAATAAGTACGAGAGTGACCGACGGACGCTTTATCCACATTTGACACGCGATATAGACGCAGTCATACTAGGCCCACTGACCTTACACCAATCCTTACTCTTTACAACAGTAAATTTTTGATCGATAACGGTAACGACCTCGCAATGCATCTGGTCAAGGACCACAGTTCCTTTTAACTTTCTTAAACTCCCCGGCCGTTAAGAAGTCAAATCTGACACCTGTCATTTCAGTACAAATTATAACCTCAAACCCAAGAATAGGTTATAAATTATACTGCGATGACAGCTGTCAGGATTGACTTCTGAATGGCCGGGCACTATATAGTCAGACGGTCATCAACAAAGTTGCCCTTGGGCCCGTGCGACCTTGGGCCGAAGTCATTGTCATCGCTGCAGCGGTTCGGTCACGTATAAAGGTTAACGCCGGCCGCGACGCGTGCGCAATGACTGGTATAGCCTTTCTTGCACTGCTTGCAAACGACTCATTATCGATTACGATTGTTCTGTTAACGCTAGAGATAGACATTTAACTCAGTACCATGAGTTACAATTACCGTACTCTGAATGTCCCTAACAGTATTCTTATACAGTGCGAGGGACAGAGCATCCGACTCACTAGCGAGTACGGTAATTTTTGTAACTCATGTTAAGGGTACTAGTTAAATAGTAGCAACCTTAACACAAATTACTGCTATTTTTCTATTCTATCTATCCATATCCCAACTAATCTTTACATATTCAAACTATGTAACGGAATTTAATACGGTTTTCACCATCAGTTAAATGTATTGTTATTATGTACTAGCGACCCGCCCTCGCTTCGCTTCGGTTTATGTGAGTATGATATACATAGCCTTCCTCGATATAATGGACTATCTAACACTGAAATAATTTTTCAAATAGGACTAGTAGTTCCTGAGATTAGCGCATTCAAGCAAACAAATTCTTCAGCTTTATAATATTAGTATAGAAAATAAATGCTGGTTTATGTACGAGTGTTACAGTAAAGTCACACAAACCGAAGCGAAGCGAAGCGAAGCGAAGCGAAGCGAGGGCGGGTCGGGTATTATTTATAAATGTGAAAGTAACTGTCAGTCTGTTTGTTACGCTTTTACGGCTAAACCGCTGAACCACTTTCGATGAAATTTGATGTAGAGATAGCTTGAAATCAAGAAAGAAGAAAAAGTGCAAGTAAAAGAGACTTTGTTTCCTATCAATTAAATTGTAATTTGCATCATTTGCAAACATTTTCGCGTGTGACTGGCATATTTTGTATTCGACTTTAGGCGTTCAAAGGGTTCAATCCAATTTCGATATTTTTTTTCAAATTTCCATTTCTCTTTGTACTCTTTTTTGAAATGGGCCGTGAGATTAGGAATGGAAATTAAAAATCGCCATTTAACAAAACGTTACAAAACACTGTACAGTACAGTGTCATTTGTAGAACAAATTACCAAACATTCTTGAGTCTGTCGGTGGTGTTATCTAGAAGATGAGATGGAGTCCAAAGGATACACCTTTGACCTCTTATCTGGTTCAGATGGTCTGTGTAAAAAAGTACTTGTAGATACCCCGTAAGATCTTTAGCACAATAACCGTTGTACGCAGAATATGAGCGTTTCCCTACAGTGTTTTTCATTCCCAGAGTGGTGTAGGCTGAGCTACATAATCAATAACAACTCTAAAAACTTGTTGTTAATTATGTAACCACATTTTGCATATTATCAACTAAAATATTATTTTCAAGACTACTTGTCAATTTTGTCTACTTTTAGTTCGCCTTTGTACATATTTTTACATTAATTGTATTGTTATGGTTTTTCTTTTGTACAATAAAGTGTTTACATACTCGTACATACATAATACGATTGAAAAAATGACCTTCTGCTGGAGTTTCTTGCGGCGCTTCTTCTCCGCAATGATGGTCTCGTCCGAAGCGCTGGTAGACTCACCCTATATTACCGACGTGTAAAAGAGCCCTCATGTGGCCTATTTACTGAATAAATATTTTGAATTTTTGAATTTTTGACATACATACATAATATATCCTCGTGAGGCCCAACATCCTAAATTTAGGACATTTGTCAAAGTGACTTTTGACTTTAGTTGACTGACACAAGATTCTTTTTCAAAGTAACAAAATTTGACGTGGGCTTTACGAGGATATAACTAAGCCAAATTACAGCTTACCAAGACTCTCTGAGTTGGATCGTAGACAGACTGTCATAGCGAAACTAAGGGTTCCTAGATTGACTTCGGAACCCTAAAACCTTATAGGAGAATCTGGGGAACAAACTCTGTGCCTTGCGATCATGAGCCTCAAGCCATTACTACTCCCTCCTACTTCTTATGAAGTGGAATCCCACTCACATGACTTGACATGATGTTTTTTGATTTAATTGCGTGAGTAATATGCAATAAGTAGGTACTTTGGTAACGATATCAGAATTGTACTAGCACCTGACAGTAGGTATTATGTATTTGTCAGACGTGTTTCGTACTGATTTGGTTTTAAAAATGGTGATTATTTAGTTACAATTATCGACGCTCTCTGTGTTTTTGTAAACAGCAAACATAATAGGGGCAGTTGCTGTACCTACCTATGAACGGCTTTACCTTTGGACACCCGTCAATTTGATTAAAATAACAAGTCTTATAGGTTGATACGGAAACACGATTTACGGTAGAATTAATAATGTGGGTGTACACAGGTGTAAAGCTGTCTATAAGTACAGCAACTGCCCCTTTAGCCTTGTTAGTAATTATGTCAATTAAAGCGGTTCAAGTTATTATTAATAGGCACAATTATTAAGAGGATTGTAAAGCGACGCTTAAATCGCTTAGCTGCAAGAAATTTCCATACAAATTTATCTCAGGGTGATAACGTTTTTCACTCCCTAAATCACGTCGGACTTCCACGATTTATAAATATGTTGAGGTTATTATGAAAAACTAGGTTTCAATGTTTCCATTTTTTTTCTATTATGTATTCGATCTTTCGAATAAACTTTTCTTTTTTTCGTAAATCTTATAAGTCTGACTAGGTTTAAAAGTAAAAAAACGTTATAGCATAATGTATGGATTTTATATCGTTTCATAATTCTCTTATTAAAGCTTTCTGTTATTTATACACACCAACGTGCCTGCTCTGTGGTATCGCCACAGATTAAATAGTGGTATCGATGTCTGACCACTCGCGTCAAGGTTATCGAGAGTAAAGGTTGATAACTTATTTGTTTACGAAATATGTTGATGTGGTTATTAATCAAATAACTCAGCGAGCCGGTCACAAAAATATTATTAGACGAGTGTAAAGAGAGTTTGTGGCTTGATTTAGAATGTGTTTTACGGATAGTTTTCCATTTATTTAAGGGTTTACTAATTACAAAGTATGTTTCAGTCTTTGTTACATAATAAATACATCGTACATTATAAAATCTTTACTAGATAACATAATATACCTACGTGTGCCTACTAAAATATTAATTTATGTTAATATAGAACGTGGTGTGCATACATTTTATCAGTACCGTAACTAATATTTAGTTAAAATTACTATTAGGTTATGTCGTTAAAAATATTATTATGTTTCTTTTGAATCTTTCGTAATAATAATCGGCACATTATTTGTGATGATATATCATAAAACCGGGCAAGAGCATGTCGAACCATGCTCAGTGTAGGGTTCAGAAGACGTTACGACAAACACAAAAAACTATCTCAAAACACCACATTTATGAACTAATTTTCTACTTAAAGTTATTTGGTGCTGTTTTAGATAATTTTTAGTAGGTATAAACACTTTAGTCGCCTGTATCTCAGAAACTAATTAAGTCTACTTAGTTGTAAGAGTTTCCCTTTTAAATTCGTTATAGGTATGCGATTTCATTTAAGATTTGCGTTTTAAAGCTAAATATTTCATAAACGGATCACTTAATCGAAAAATAGTTTGTATAAACCAGCAATATTTTTGAAATACCTATCCAACGACACCCCCCAATATGGAGTAGCGAGAAAAAAAAATACATCCCAACGTTACGTGTAGGGGAGGTACCGTAAATTTTTATTTAATGATTTTATTTTACCACTTTATTGGTGTGACTAATATGTATATTCATGCCAAATTACTGCTTTCTAGTACTAAGAGCTAGGCTGTGGATGGACGGACGGACATGGCGAAAGTATAAGAGTACGTAGTTTGACTACGAAACCCTAAAAAAAAAGGTTTAAACTGAATGTTGCAATGTCGTCGTCTATATGTAGGGATGTTGTTAACCATGTATTAGGTAGGTAATTATATGACATGTTTAAATCCATCATTTGTACTTTTTCTTAAATAAAGTAGGTACCTAGGTACCCAGTGACACTATCAACGTTAAGAGGAATCTAGTTACAACTGATTTTTATTAAGTACTAGCGACCCGCCCTCGCTTCGCTTCGGTTTAAGTGAGTTTTCTGTAGCACCCGTACATAAAATAGAATTGATTACATAAAAATATGATACATAAAAACCTTCCTCTTAAATTACTCTATCTATTTTAAAGAAAACCGCATCAAAATCCGTTGCGTGGTTTGAAAGATCTAAGCATACATAGGGACAGACAGTGAAGTAAGTAAGGGCACTTTTGCACGTCAAAACCAACTTCCAAGAGTAAAAGGGCTGCTGGGTAGTGATTCTCTGAACAACGACGATCGGACGGACGGACGAGTGAATGTCCAAGCGGCGAGTTTAAGTAGTCCCGTCAGTGCGAACAAAACACATATTAGCGCGTGTATTTTCAATTCAGCAGCATGGTTTCTACCAATGGATCGAACGTATAAGGCTACTTAATTGAAAATGCGCGCGCTAAAATGTGTTTTGTTCGCTCTGACGGGACCACCTAAACTCGCCGCTGCGATTTCACTCGTCCGTCCGCCCGTCCGTTGTTTTTGAGAGAATTACACCCCTGAGGAACAATACTGCTTCTGCCATATTATCGTATTTATTATCAACGTTACAATAGCTCTTACTTACTAGGCAGTAATACAGGCCGAGTTTAAAACAATACGATAACATGTCAAAAGCGAGAGTAGAATAGAGCCCATGGTCAAAACTTAACCCTCCTACTTCGCTAGTCGGTTAAAAAGGATCTATTCTTAAATCATTTTAACGATGCGGTCATCGCGGGGTCATTGTAGACACAACAACAATTCAGAATTGGAGTGACGCAAACTCGTAAAGTCCAACGGGTTTGAACTACTCGTTCGACTAGTTTTATTATTAGTGTGAGTTGGGTACCTACGTAAAATTTAATCGAAAAAAAAAGGTATATTATGCAATAAAGGACGGATTTAAAGCGAGGGCCATAGATGACTCACGAACAAGTGAAGGATACTAACGACTGAATCACGAGCGTAGCGAGTGATTCAAGGGTTAGAACCCTGAGCGACGCGAGTGATTCATGGCCCTCGACATAAATCCGTTTCATTCAAGAGTTGCATATTATACTTTATACCATGACTACCAGAAAAAGAAAGATTAAGAATGGCGCCAATTTACCTACTAACGACAGCAAATAATACAAAACTTTTTTTAAATCCTTGTCGTTAATTTCGACCAATCAAATCTCGAGGAGTTATTTGCACAAGGAGTTTGTATGTCGAGTATTCTTTGCACAGGAGTTTGCATCGCGTCTTTTTTGCGCAAGGAGATTGTGTAGCATTGAGATGGATGTCGAATATTCGACATCTCTTTATTCATTGTTTTCAGTGAGCTTATGTATAGGGGGAATAGTAAAAAATACATTTACCTATTCACTACACACACAAGACACACAGAAAAAAGTAAAACAGAAAACAGCAATAAACAAGTAATTAGTGTGTCTTCGCGGCAGTGAATCGGACACAGCTTTCAACGATACATGAGTTGCCGCCAAACTGTCGTATTTAGTGTTACTTTAGCAGTACAGTCACGAGCGTTATTCTGGGACCCATTTCAAGAAAAATTGCGTGATGTCGTCAATGTCATTAGAACTGTCAAGTCGTTTGTAACTGTTAGGAAACTCAACCTAATTGTTGAAGACTGTCAGATTGACTTTGCACCTAAGGTGGGTACCAAATCTCGTGACTTAACATAAGCATCCGGTCAACCCAATCAATCAGTCAATTTGTCGATTATCAAAAATCGCTAACTTAGGACTAGGCCCTGGCTCTAGTAAAAACGGATCTGTCGACTAAGCTCGTAATAAAAATGGGGTAAATTATATGCAAAGTATACTACACTTATATACTTCTTCACTTGCACCACAGATGATTAACACACTTTTTCACTTCTTTTTTTTTATGGCATAGAAAAGACAAACGAGCACACAGGCCGCCTGATGGTAAGTGGAAACGGTGACCCATAGACATACGCATTCACAAGACTGTAATGCAATCCTAAGACAGCAAATGCGTTGCCAACCCTGAGGACTAAGATGGAATGCCTCTATGCTAGTCATTTCACCCGGCTGTCTTATCCCCAAACTGGAACACAACAATGCGAACACTGCTGTTTGGCGGTAGGTTAATGGATAGTTAGAATGAGAACTTACCATGGTGCTTTAGCGGCCAAATTCTGCACTGGGCCGTTCTTGTTCTCGGTAGCAGATGACATGATGTAATCTGTAAATACAAGATAAGGTAAGATAACTATTGTCAAACTGTGTACAGTCGACGCCATAAATATGTTTACACTTTAGTACCTTGTCTATTTAACGTCATGTTTAAACTGCCGTTTGAAATTGTCATAGCGGGTAAAGTGACGAGGTACTAAAGTGTAAACATATCTTTGACGTCGACTGTACATCAAAACAGTTTCCCTATTTCAGGCACAATAGTATCTAAATTCTAAAAACATTTGGTATTTAGCTCCTTAAGTTCCTTTTTGATCAGATATATATCATGGGACATTTAAATAAAAGTGGGAATATTATGTTAGCATTTTAATTTATTTTTATGTATTTCGTATGTGTATTTGGTCTTAAATAAATATTTTGTTTATTTATTCGACATATATGTAATTTCTTAATTTAAAGTTTCATCAAATTTAGCACCAACCTCTGCTTGTTTCTGTTTGGCCCAATGGTTAACTGGTAGAGAATGCCCCAAGCCATTAAGTCCGCCATTTGTACTTAATTTGTGTTTACTTACGCCTATAATCCCAAGTGGGGTAGGCGGAGCTTCGGAATCACCAACAACTCTAAAAACTTGTTGATAATTCTGTTACCACATTTTGAGCAAGGCAATTAAAAAAAAACCTGATACTAATTTAAATAATAAAACCTAACATGTCAAACTCAATACGTTTTCATCTAGTACAATAAGGGCGCTGACTGAAGTCATTAATCGAGTTTTAATGGGTTTTTCTAACAACTTTTCGTGACCACGTTTATTGTAACTATCTATTAAAGTTAAAATTTCCAAGAAAAAGGAAAGATATTACGTGATAACATTCCGTTTAGTCATTGTGTTGTGTGGAATACGTGTTGGTTGAATTCAGTATCCCTTTTATTGGATTACTAACTATTCCCATGCCCACTACGTTGGGCAAAAAACTTTTTTTGGGTTAATATACAGTGTGTTACCAGCACCCTGCGGGCCGATTATGGTGACACTTATCCACGCGATAAAACGTTTTTATCTCAAGATCATCGACATTATATCACTGTCGACGTAAGCTAATATGGTGGCATCGGTTACATTGCATTATCCACTTTTGACAACGATATGACGACAAACGTCATATTTTATCGACTTTGCTTAATATGGGTGGCCACTTTGGATCGACTTTTGACATCTCAATTCGATAAGTTTATACAAGTGCCGGGTTGGTGACGACAAGACATTTCATTTTGAAAAATACTCAAATTCATGTAAAATTTAAGCGTAAGTATTGGTTTTATAATATTTCTACTTATTAAAAACGGTTTAGTTACTTACAATAAAGGCGTTTTACATTATAATTGGTATACCTAAGCTGTATTTTGTTGTAGAATGTCTAGATACTACTACTACAGTCTCACGCTGCAAACGGAGGAGGAAAGACGAAAACTACAGCACATGACGATTCGAGACGCGTCGAATCCTTTCGAGCTTCCGGAGGAAGAGTTCCGGCACGTCTACAGAGTCTGTAAGGAGATGGCTCTCCATTTATGTGCCGAACTCGACGTCGACCTCCAGCTGCACAATAATGACGGTTTACCCGTCTATATTAAGGTAATATTTATTGTTTATCATACATATTATACCTGCCGAAATGCATAATGTTACTTTAGGCACAAGGTACGTGTGAAGAGCCAGAAAATTATTGTTAAAGCAATTCGTACAAACGTACCCTTTCACAGGTTCTAACATCGTTGCATTTTCTGGCGAATGGTAATTACCAACGCGGAACAGGGCAGGACCACGGTTTGTGCATTGCACAATGCACTGTGAGCAATTATCTGGCTCAGTTTACGGACGCTGTAATCAGAAGGTAGGCATGAAAGTTGAAATAATATATAACATTATCATTTTCTAACTTGTTAATGACCCAATGGACCTATAGTTGTGAAGTGAAGTTTATTTACTTACTAACATTTTCATATGTGCTACTTGCTTTAATTTTTTGAATTAAAAAGTCCATCAGTTATAAGTCTTCCTCCGGGATATAACTATCTCTGTACCTATAAATTTTTTATAGGTAGGTACATATTAAGGCTTTGAACAGTATAGACCAAACAACAAAACAAACAAGCACACTTACACAATTATAATATTTGATTTAACCAGTGCTGCAGTGTTATTAACACACCATCCCGTGGGAAAAGTGCTTTTAATTTATTTTATATTTTGTAACTTTTTAGTGTAATAGTACTAACTTTCGTATATTTGGGTTATCTTTTATTTAGTTTTCAGGGTTGGTTCCAGTTTGCAAAATCTTTGTGGGTTGGTTCCCGTTTGCAAAACTACGTCCAATTTGCACATTGGGGAGTATTTTCTTCTGGTTAAGTAATATTTAATTAAATAAATATCTTCCAAAGTCAGAGCGACCAGAGTTCACACTATATACTTGTAATATAAGTGGGATGATGACATTGATGACTCCCTATACAGTAGCCAGCTATCAATATGGATTGAATAAATGTTTTAAAAAACAAAGAAACCGCCCTCAAAAACATGTGAAACGATTTTTTGTTTTTTAAAACATTTATTTTATACTTTTTATTGATCATAATTCATAATAAGCTGTTATGCAAATTCTAGACTTGTCACTAAATATTCTAAAATCACTGTATGTATGCCTATAATATTTGAAGAGTTCCCTCAATACCTCACGGATCGCCTGATCAGATTTATATTTGGTGACAGTGGGGCTACCTCGTAAGAATACTGTGCAAACCAAAAAATATTTTTTTTAATCGGAGGACTATTAGACTATTTCCGTGGCTGGCGTGAAGACGTTGATATCTCGACATGTACGTTTTTTTTTTTATTTCTTTAAACGCTTCGTTATTTTTTTTTCTATATTGGTAATTTTTTTCATATTTTTATCTTAATTACTTTTTGACTTATGGCCATTGTTCATACATTGATAACTATACTTTTGGCAAGTTATTGTGGATAAAAAGACATATTACACATCACATTGTGTGCATAGATTTATAAATAATTTTATCAATTTACTCTCGATTACAGTAATAACGTACTTTTTTTAACATAAAGACATATCAATCAAACAAATCAAATATATCGAGTTATCAACTAACGCACAGTAACTAAAACGAAGTGCGTAATGTGACATCTCAACTTGTACAACTTTCCATCGAGTTATCAAATTTCGTACAGTAACCAAAACTAAGTGCATAATGTGATATCTCAACTTATATTACTGCCCATCGATTTGTCTCGTCTCACATCTCAATGTGTACGACTATCCACCGAGTTATCAATTTAGGTACAGGTAATATATCTAAGTGCGTTATATGACATCTCAATTTGTACTACTGGCCACCAAGTTATCAACTTACGTAGAGTAAATCAAACAAGTGCATCATGTGATATCTCAACATGGAAACTTACGTCAAAGAATTATGAACCAACACAATAATACGATATCTCAACTTATGTTTTAAAAATATTCTAATTCTCCAGAATATCTTAAGATATTAACAGACAAATAATTAAAATCAGTACCTGAAACCTTGACGTGTATAGTTATCAATGTTTTTAATCAAGGGAACAAACCAGTATACTTGTATATTTTCAGATAATAATGTAATATCTGGGAAACAAAGAAAGAATATGTACAGTTGTCAATATTACTAATTCCAATAAAAGTGTTGTCTCTGTTTATTATCATAATATTAAAATAATTTCACTAATTTATTAACAATTTAATCACTAATTTATCTTAACATTTAAAGGTGCGCTCAGCATTGTGTTGCGACACTAAACTTGTTAGTGCTGCAACGCTGGTATTCTGTGAAAACCAGATTATGTGCGACAGCAACCGATATGTAACGCCTGTTGTTTTCAAGAACCCCCGCACTAAATGACATCATCCGCCGGTCTCCTGCCTCAATAAACGTGCCGGCCCTTTTAGACCCGACCGGCATTTGTAGATATGATGGCAAAATACCTGACAAAATTTCCTTGGTTCCGTGCAGAATATGGGACGGGTGCTAGTGTGAGATGCAACCTGAGTAGACATGCTAGCCCAGTCACACATCTCCACCGGACCTCTAATAGGGCTGGTGCGGCAGCTGAACTAGCTGAAAACTTAAAGGTTGGCCAATGTAGTGGTCTTGGCCAGTTGGTGGACTAGTAGAGAATGCCTTAAATATAAATAAGATATGTTCATTTCATTCGGCGTTGAGAAGGTGGCAGTTTCCTCGTTCAACGCATTAGTTTAACCATCCAGCGAGTAAATGCTGCCAGTATCTTTGAGGCCTTTCCTAGATATAAAAGATTTAAAATAGAATGAAGTTGTTAAAATGTAAGTTATAAATTGTACCTAAATACTTTTTTATATTGTCATTAAAATAGATCGGCTTTTTATTAAATTGAATAGTGTTGAAGCTGGACTAAGCTTTCCCATAGGTCCTGTAGGAATTATCGAGCATATGCAAAACAAGCACGAAGTGGTCTTGAAACTTACATAAATCTAACTTCTCGGTTTTATAGGAGTTCACCTGATTAGTGCTTCTGATTTAAATAGGTGATTTAACTTCTACTTTAAAGCGATCGTAGCTCGCTTCTAGGATTTTAGAAAGTTTTGGGGTTTAATTAAATGTATATTGATGATGTTGAAACGTACTTGTATTACT
The DNA here is from genome assembly GCA_963966035.1 of Acleris laterana. Classification (NCBI taxonomy): domain Eukaryota; kingdom Metazoa; phylum Arthropoda; class Insecta; order Lepidoptera; family Tortricidae; genus Acleris; species Acleris laterana. The sequence continues at coordinate 3,461,874 of OZ014440.1, forward strand.
TGACAAATTACGTATTTGTTACAAATTAACAGAAGGACTAAGAATTTGGGTTACGAGACACTCTTTACGACTTTATTTGTTTTTTGTTTGTTGGTGTATTTATTATTATTTTGAATAAGTTAACCGTAAGTGTAACACGCATATTGATAGTGGTTTTCCTATCGCTCGTTTTCTAATACTAAATTATAAAATGTACTGTCCCACCTCAGCAGTTACCTTTGTTTAGTGCAAAGCTAGATCTAAAGTTCTATTCGAATGTTGTATTTCGCTTTGGGTCGTCTGTATATGTGTGTCTATCCCTACATCCAAGTTTAATAAGAGTAATACCAGGCACTGGATATTATACATAAATGGACGTGTAGTAGGCGGGCACTTAATATTATTTTCATCACACTTGCTCGTAAATAGTGTCCTAACATGCTAGAAAAATCGACCGTAATTATCCAAAATAATACCCGGGGGCCTTTTTTTACCATTACGCCCTATCGTGCGTAATAGCATTTTTTTTAAAATATTATACGTGGACTAAAACTATCACAATACGTCAGGACCCCAATTCTTGCAATATTTGCAAATAAAAACAATAAACTGTGCCTCAGCTGACCCGGATATTGACGAGATAAACCCAGATTTGGAGGATGTAGAAGAGTAAAATTCCTGGAATGACTCCAAAAATTTAATTATATGATGATTTCAGTTTCTTTAATTAAAAAAATATTAAAAAAACAGCTGTTTTATTTCTAATTTTTTTCTTACTAATACTGTGAATTTGTTGATAACTCGTCGCTCTCGTCGGTGAACCAGTTGATATGTCTATTATTATTAAAACTAGACATAATTCTTTAAATCACTCATTTTCACTTGAAAGATAATAAAAAGTTGTATTTAACAAAACTTTTGTGAAGTATAATAACATGAAATGGATTTTTCACGATTTTTTTTCTTTCTCGAAACGTCAATTTTCCCCTCTTTGTATGGTGAATACGTTGATAACTCGATGAGACGTAAGTTGATAAGTCTAATATTAATCAAACTAAGAGGAATCTCACAAAAATCTTCTAATCATTCAAAAGTATGCAGAAAATGATGGATAAATCAAGTTTTACATCAAAGTTACAATCAAACAGCGATTTACCAGAAAATGTCAAACCTTAAAATTGGCGCCCTGTAAAATTGCCGTTTTAGACATATCAACGTATTCACGCCAGGCACGGATTTAATAATGTGGGAACCTATGATATAGGTGCTAATATTGAAATTAAAAGATCTTATCGTAATTGGGTTTTTAATAATTGAAATAAAAGCCCACTTATTAATAATCATTTAATATAATAAAAAAAAAAAGAAATAAAAAAGATTCATGGCTCCTCCTCTGCTATAATTTGCGTGTCCTCCAGCCTGAAAAGAAAAAGGATATCATTTTATATTTTCATATTTCTTATTTACATATTATTTTTCAGAACACTTGATATGGAGCTGGCTGCCACAAACAGCAATGAAATCCTCACCACCCAGCAGCTACCGGCAAATGGGCTTTTACTAAGAGTGGCCCAAGAAAAAAGGGCCACCATAGTAAATAATTATTTTGCTTACTATTGTGTTTTATTCCATTCCCATACAAACAGTTAAAGTAGAAAACTACATTTTAACAGTATAAAAAATAGGATCAAGCTATCTGTACCAAACTCAATCTTGAATTAAGATTAAGATTTGGTTCAGCAGTTTAGCAGCTAGAACATAAAAGACAGACTGAGTTACCTTGCATCTACATATTAGTGTGGATTATAAATGATCTACCATATTATATTTGAGTATGGATAAAATTAAAACTTACTGGTTTCCCCTTAAAAATCTTATTTTGCTCCCTCAGAATGTCATTGTGTTCTGACTAGAGCTGATTTAGTTTTACGAGTTCTTCTATTATATTCTGTAACATAAAATACAATTGCATTACTTTTATATAAAAAAAAGTCATTATGAAACAAAGGGCATTAGGAAAGTTTGTATGGACAATATGGTCATATTTCTTCCCAGCGGACATGGATAATTTTCTTAAAATAGTTTAGAGGACCTCTACCTACATATAAATATATGACATTAAATGTCTTTGATAATATTCGAGCCAAAATATTAAAAAGATATGAATTTCAAGTTTTCATTACTAAAAGACAGTATTAATAGATAGAATATATAGAATTTTGAATAGATCATTCTGTCATAATAATACCTTCATAACTTTTAGGTATGCCCACCCACCTAAAAAAATATATGACTTATAAATGGAAACAGCAACACTTTTACCCCAAACCCCTTTAAGAAAAATACATACATACATAAACTCAGAATTGGTGCAAGTTCTTTGTGTATAATGTAATGTGGTAAATAAGGCGAAGTAGGCTAAAACTTAAATGTTACCCGAAAAATATGACTGTACAGTGAAATAAACAAAATACATACGATTTTCCATGATGCGACGGATTTGTCCGGGCCAAACTCTCACAAGATAGAAGCCAGATTTTGCCACTCGGACTCGTGTTTTTGAGATCCGAGTGGCCCACTGAACTCCCCGTTTGCGAATAAGGGGTGGCTGGCCATATATTCTATAATTTATCTCTTTTGTACTGCTGTACAGCGACTGTAACACAACATGATTGTTTTAATCATTAACAATAAATAAAGAAATTGACAATGCACTTAAACTCATATTAGTTCACAATGTTAAACTTACACTTTTGTTGTTTGGCTCATTTTCGGTTTCTTCAAGAAAAAATTCGGACCGAACTAAAATTCGTATAATGTTATTATATTATACAAACTTTAAACTTTCGTAGGTACTAAACTACTAACCATAAACTAATAACCATAGAATATAGAACTACCGAATCGAGATGTCAACATAACCCACATATTTTTAATAGTATGGCGTCCGGCTTCTTTCGATGACTAATTTATAACTTCCCATTTTAGAAGCATTATATAAAGTCCGCCATTCAACATCCAACATGTGCAAAAATGTATTGATTTTGTGACACTAGCAACTTTTTTGCAAATTGGTAGTAATCTCATGTGATTCTTGTCACACTGGGCTTAAACACAATAGTCGTCGCTATATCGGCGCAATAACTTTATCGACATTGTCAACCATATTAGGGATTTAGATAAAATAGACGACTTTGTTAAAATTTTATACATATCGACACGATAAAAAGGTGCCACGCATAATTGGCCCGCTGGCTTTTTTTAAAGTTGGTTAAAATAACGTATATTTGTAACGTAACTATGACATTAATTTAATTAATAAACATTCACACTTTGTTAACTTTCTAACAAAATTTTAATTGCCAGCAATGTAAAGCACAGCAATTTGACAAGTGTAAATGACAGTCGATTGATAGTTTGATTTTTATGATTTACCCTCGTACCACGACATGCCTTGTGCTAAGCAACAGCGATACTGATAACGATGAACACGCAGCACATGTCATGCACTACATTAAAAATGGACAGTATCTAAGACAATTAATTGTAAAGTTATTTTAATTGATTTTTAATTGATAATACGATCAAACTATTGCTAAAGAAAGATATTATCGCCAGTTTTAGTAAACACCCGCATGCCGGTAACACACTGTATAGCCTATGACACTCACCAATAACGTAGCTTTTTATTGGTAAAAGAATTTTCAAAATCAGTTTAGGAGATCACGCTTGTTTCCTAGACGGGTAGGCAGAGATCGCTTCTTTCCACTTTCTACGATCTTGACAAATTTCTTTTGCTTCTTCCACATTCATACATCGAGTCATGCACCCAGGTCGGTTTCGGGTACTTAAGATTCGGCCCTTGTATAGTAATAATAATGTAATATAATTTAAATAAAATAATCCACAATAATCCAAAATAATTTTAGTTTGTAATCTATAATATAATTTAAATAAAGTGTTTCCAATTAACAACGTAATTCACTGGGTCTGTATTCCACATTGTCTCTACTCCTGTGGGCCTAGTATGGCGGCGTTAATATCGCGTGTCAAATATGGATAAAGCATCCGTACTTATTAACGTGTCAGAAGAGGTTAACAGACATAACCATTGATTGGTAGGTATTTATTATGTTTCCAGCCCCCAATTGCTTCAGTAATAGCGTTACAAATATTAATTTAAAATATCTAAACATTTTCTGACCAAACATTTTGGTCCCTGATTTTTTTATCGAATCCGTTGTTCCGTTTTTATTCGAGACAACATTATAGTCATGTTTTTTCAAACCATAATTTATGATTAGGCATTGTATTAATAACAGTTTCCTTTTTAATCTGATACATTATGTATAATTATGAATCAGTATAGTGAATGAGTTGTCATGTTATGTTTTGTTTTTAGATCCTTACATGAAAATGCCAACGTGCAACAACCCGCGCGGCACGCAAAAAAAAACAAGACAACCGAACAATAGCTAAGTCAATTTAAAAATTGTCTTCTTAAACCTTGACAATGGCGAAGTCATTGATACAAAAATTGATTTGCGTAGACTAGAAAACGATAACCAGGGTCTGATCAAAATTCAAAAATTCGAAATTCGCAATTTTTATACAGTAAACTAGCCTGTGGCCCTAGTAAAAACGGACAAAAGTAGTCAGCTCGTTATAAAAAGTAACCTATAGGTACATCATGTATGGGAGGGGCCAACTGGGAAAAGAACAGTAGGAAGAATGAAAAGAAGGTGGACAGACAATTTATTCGAAATAGCAAGAAATTACTGGCAAAAGAGTGGCAAAGATAAAGACGAAAAAACAGACGAAAAAACATCCAACAAAAGAACTTACCCGTACTAACATCAAGATAAGTAAGTGAATTACTAACAAATAACTGATATGGAAAAAATCCATATCATGTAAATTATAAATATGGAAAAAAAATAAGTTTTTTTTTCATATTTTTTTTACATCACGTAAAGACGCACGAAAACGTCAGACGAGTAAACAAGTACAATAAGATGATAATTTAAAAAAAGGGGGCGGAGAAGGACTTACCTATATCAATTTAAAAAAAAGAAGGCGTGCCATAATCATTGAGTTAAAGAGAAGAAATAGGAATTAATCGAAATTACTTTACCGACAAGAGCTTACCTAGCTCTTAAGTAAGTAAATAACGATGATGGATGACAGACTACATTAAACATAATATACCGTATTCAAGACTTGTATCCTATTTCACTTGGGCCACAGTATAATTTAACATTGAAAACACAATATAGAACTTGCAATAGACATAATATTATTCTTACACTCTCGCCGACAAAGCTTAACTTGTTTTCCGAGAAGCGATATGTATGTTTTAGGCATATTATAATGTAAATTACACAGAATACTAATAAAATGTAAATTTAAGCAAGGTTTTTAAGCGACTAAATATTTGAGGGTAGGAGGGAACTTCACGACACTAACGACATGACAATGGTAGCGGTTTCTAACTGGTAACATTATACGTTTTTTGCTCATTTGAATTTTAATATTATCACTGCTAGATCAAAACAGTAGGTATCTACTCAAAAAAGTTGCTAATTTCGTTTCACATTCATATTGGAAGTTGCATTAAAGTTGATTTTATCTACTCTCATATCGTAAAGTTCGAATTATAAACTTCAAAACGAATTTATATTGGCATACTTTATAAACACAATACCGAAATGAAAAAAAAAACACTTTATAACATTATTTCGCTAACAAAATAATGCTACGAAGTATTTTTTTTACCATTACGATACAAGTTAATCCAAAAGGTTAATGTCACCAACGAGGTTTCATATCAATTATTTTTTTATAATGGAACGCACATGCAGTTCGCGTCATTTTTACAACATTACGAAAAGTTTTAATTCGTATTTTTACTTGTCTGTTTTAACGCATGCGCGGTGATGTGCTAGGTTTTGGCGCCATTAATTGAATTCGTTTTGTTATAATGTATGAGAGTAGATAAAGTAGTGTTTGAAACTGCACATAACTAGGTATTAAAACACTCGTGTCCTAATACCCCTCATTATGCAACAATTTCATAATCTACTATTAAAATACAGTTGTATTTTGAGTTACTACTTTTTTCGTCTAGGAGTTCGTATACAAATTAAATTTTAGCCATACAGGTATTTTGAGAGGAAAAAAATTAAGTATTCGGTCATAATTCACAAATGTCATAAACCTCACAGCCTGATACTTATACCCTATATTTCTTATTGTTCCATATTTAATGGAGATAATATGGCTAACGAGTGCAAAGGCCATCTAATAATAAGTGGAATCTGTGACCCATAGTTTGCAATCTCAAGACTACATTCCTAAAACGGCAATCTTAGGCCCGTATTAATAAACTCATCTTGGGTGAGAGGCTCGTCACAAGATACGTCAAAGTAAACGTCAAACCATAGAACACTGTTTTGACACATCTCGAGACGAGCATTAGAGTTGAGATTAGTTTATTAATACGGGCCTTAGAACCTCAAATACGTTGCCAACCCTGAAGGCTAAGATGGAATGCCTCTATGCTAATTATTTTACCGGTTGTCTTATCTCCACACCGTAAAACAACAATGCGAACACTACCGATAGGCGGTAGGTTAAAAGATAAGTGGTGGGTGCGATCCGGACGGACCCTGCACAAGTACCATCACTATAAACACAAGTAAACAAAATAATTCTTAGTTTTATTTGGCACACAGATAAACAGACAACCGTAAAATACTATATATAACATTATTATCATAAGTAACATTTATAACTATCTGAATGAGAGCACGTTAGTTGCCATTTACAAAAAAAGCGGGTCGATACTAATGCGCGGGAAAATTAGTTCCCGCCCTCAATGACATTTCCACGACGCGTAAATGTCATAGTTGGAAGCCGTTTAAACTATTACGGGAATCAATACTTACCTCTTTGTAGTCTATGAATCAATAGTTATTTATAAGGTACTTATACTTTACGGAATGACTGAGAACTGGCGATTAAAATTAATTTAGGTACGCTTTTGTAATTATTACCTAGGTTTTCTGAGTTATTTGCAAGTAATGGTATCAACATCGTTTTAGACCTAAACTAACTACTATTAAATAAATAGATGTTGTGTTAGTTAATAGGGAACATTGTAAGCCCTTTTAAGCTGTAAAATTGCTAAAAAATATGAAGATTATCCAAGTGCTTTTTACCAAAAAAAAACTTAATTTTATTCCATCCAAATTTATGTTTGAGTTAGCTTGTGTTTTTGTATTAAATTGTTCATTCAATAATCCGAACATCACTTGTCAATAAGCCATCACTCTCATTTGAATAACCATAAACATTTCCAACCAGCAAAATAATAACTAACATCCGGATACTTACGCACAAAGCAAGCCCAATTTAAATTTAGAACACAGATAACTTTTTAATTTCCCGTCGCGCGTTTTATTTTTAATCGCGAACGCGGCCGCCGCTAGTCCGGTTGCGAGAACGACTGAACGGCGTGCGTTTAGTTTGCGATGCGTTAAATTAGGTCGAGCTCAGACTTATCGCCAATTGAGGCAGATACCTGTTTACCATACTTGTAGTTTCATTAACGGCCATTATGTAGATAATAATGAATCTTACATTGGTTTTGTTGCCATTTGCATTCAGAAATAAGACATAATGGAGGTGAACATTAGGTATTTAAGTTAGTATAAGTAGGTACATGCTTTATTGAGGATAAATGTAAATATTACTCCTATTAAATAATACTGGTTAAAGTGCAATTTAATCCCTATTATGTATGATTGTGAATGTGTGTGTTGTTTGTTTGTTCAACCAATTAACGTGACTTTAAGTAGAGGGTTAATTGGCTTGTTGAAGACGGACCATAGTGTAGATACTTTTAATCCGAATTATCTCACAGTTCCCTGGAAAATAAAGAAATTAAACCTCTTTTACGCAGACTGAGTCACGGACCTCACATTGATAATTAAGCTTAACTTAAATACTTAAGAATCTGTAATACAAACATTCTTACAATTTTCATAATAACCGGGCACTTCTATAAATGCCCAATATGAGTGGGCAATTTGACAATCGATTTATGGGGTTTTATTACCTCTATGGTTAAGAAGATATCCATGGTTAAAGCAATATGTCGACAGGTCCCTGCTACGTGGGGACCCATCGACATATTGGCCTTTTGTTACGTAGCATTACAATAATGACCAGACAATATGATAAATAATGAAGTTTAGATAGTAATGAATAACTTTGCACGATAGAGCTAGACATTATTAAATAATGCCCGGGCATTATCCACAATGCCCGCATTAATCACTCCATTACATATACGAGGGTGGTATGATAAGTAATGAACCTTGAAGCTATGCGGTTTGGCTGAATATTAAAAATGTCTTTGCCTACATCCGCCATCTTGGACGCGGGAAAATTGACAGTTTCAAATGATTCCGTCAATTACTTCATGACTTATAGTTTTTTAAACAGAACGAGTGGCATTGTTTGTGTAAAATGGAAAAAGAACAATATCGATCAGTGATTCGCTTTCTGTTTTTGAAGGGGAAAACGCGTGATGAAATTAAAACTGAGTTAGATACCGTATATGGCGATGCTTCACCTTCTATTGCCACAGTAAAACGGTGGTATAACGAGTTCAGAAATGGAAGAATATCTGTGTTTGATGAGGCCCGCCCAGGACGTCCAAATGAGGTTACCACGGAGGAAAACATCAACAAAGTCCGTGATATGTTGATGAACGATCGTAGACTGAAGTTGAGGGAGGTAGCTGAGGTATGTGGCTTGTCACTGGAGCGTGTACAAAATATCGTTCATAAACATTTGGGAATGAGGAAGTTATCGGCCCGATGGGTACCGCGTTTGCTAACAGAAGAAAATAAGCAGAATCGTGTAGCCACTTCCAAAGAGTGTTTGGCACTATTAAAACATAATCCGAAAGACTTTTTTATGCGTTATGTTACCGTGGACGAAACGTGGATCCACCACTATACTCCCGAAACAAAACAACAGTCCAAGCAGTGGACCTGCCCCGGCGAAAATGCTCCAAAAAAAGAAAAAACGGTTCCGTCGGCCGGGAAGGTTATGGCGACCGTTTTTTGGGATTCCCAAGGAGTTATCCACATTGACTATTTAGCGAAGGGAAGAACGATCACGGGGCAATATTACTCTGATTTATTGTCTCGATTTGATGAAGAATTAAAGAAAAAACGGCCCCGTTTAGCCCGCAAAAAAGTGTTATTTCACCAGGATAATGCTCCGGCCCATTCATCTCACATCGTCAAGGCCAAACTGGATCAATTGGGCTACAAAATACTGCCGCACGCTCCTTATTCGCCAGATTTAGCCCCGTGCGATTTCTTCTTGTTCCCAAACATGAAATCTTGGCTGGGAGGCAAACGCTTCATGTCAAATGAAGAGGTCATAGAGGCCACAGAGGAGTATTTTGCAGAGTTTCCGAAGACATATTTTTTGGAGGGCTTAAAGAAGTTGGAGACGCGTTGGGATAAGTGCATACTTTTGAAAGGGGACTACGTAGAAAAATAAAAACAAAAAATAAAAAAAAATATTTTTTTTCTTGGGTAGGCTCACTACTTATCATACCACCCTCGTACATAATGGTTCCCTCGACTGTACCCAAGTAACAACAGACTTTGGTTGCAGGTTTCGTCAACTTTCGTCCTGAAAACAGATTGGCTAAATTCGATAAGTAGGTAACCTAAGTTTTCCTCCCCAAAAACAAATGTGGTAAATTCCAATCATACCTTCCAAATATATGCAGAGCAAATCGATAAAATTTCCAAATGAATAACAAACTAGCGACCCGCCCTCGTTACGCTTCGGTTATTGTGTATTGTACATAAAACAGAATTTATTATACATAAAAACCTTCCTCTTGAATCACTCTGTCTATTAAAAAAAACCGCATCAAAATCCGTTGCGTAGTTTTAAAGATCTAAGCATACATAGGGACAGACAGACAGCGGGAAGCGACTTTGTTTTATACGATGTAGTAATGAAGCAAAATACAACACAAAATATACGGGTGTATGTCGAGTGGCATAATCATTCTATCTTCTAATGCATTGTTTAGTCGACAATCGTTTGATCGAAACAGTTTTTACAATAGAAACGGTTTTATTTTAATATTTTTAATTATTATAAATAACTAACATAACCTTACTTTAATCAATCTTAACAATAGAATATGTTAATCTAATTCTGTACTTTCAGCCTAAGAGGATGTTAGGCGAAAAGATTTTAGACTAAACAATACATTAGTAAACACAATTTTAGGCGTATTAAAGGGATACCAAAACATACAGAAATACAAAAACTAAATAACTTTCAATAACATACAGCCAGCTATGAAGCAATATGAAAACTACTTCGAAACTCGCTCTTGTCTTTGCAATACCATAAATCTTTTACTTACTTTTTGTTAAGGCCATTCACTTCTAAAGCATCAGTGTATCCGGTTGCAGATAGGTAATGATACGTTGGCAGTCATCAAAATCGTATCATAATTCTGAAGATTCCATTGAATATTTAGAACGGTTCAATTAGTGACATATCTTGGCATGCATGCTCCAATATAAATGTAGAAAATAATTACCTACTGGATCTTAAAACTTTTGCATTTCTGCTGATGATGATAACGTGAAAGAAAATATAAGTAAAGTAATGAATCTATATTTTATTTTGTTTGTGTTTCTGTATATTCTTGCAGGCCAATTTCGAACTAGTTCTCGTAATTGACTGAAGCAGGAGATGATATCTTGACTATAAGTTGACGACGACGCTAGCCTAGTGGGTAGTGACCCTGCCTACGAAGCTAGTGGTCCTGGGTTTGATTCCCGGTAAGGGCAGATATTTGTGTGATGAGTGCGAATATTTGTTCCTGAGTCATGGATGTTTTCCATGTATTTAAGTATATATTTCTCTATATAAGTATTTATATCGTTGTCTAGTACCCATAGTACAAGCCTAGAGCTTAGTTTGGGACTAGTTCAATTGGTGTGAGATTGTCCCCTTATATTTATTTATTATTTAATTTAGAATTCATCGGGATTTTGGAAAACCGTCTAACTAGGAAATTCAACAACATGCAAAATACTTTTCTTTTTCTTATCGCCCTTTACTTGTTTTGGCAGTTTCGTCTTAAATTGCACTATCCCCGACGACATGTAAGCTCAATTACATTGCAATATTATAGTGTCTTAGAGCTGATAATGGAATCGGAAGGTTTTCTAACGGCATTGAGATGGCAAACGGGCCGTGTTTTAAATTTGCAATCTTAAGATAACAATGTAAAGACTGTGAATGCGGTGCCAACCTTTGCATCGGAACAACAATGCGATCACTGCAGTTAGGCGGCAGGTTAAAGGGGAAGAGGCAACAGGTCCTCCGCTAGGAAAATGTTTAACTTGCAATGTATGTATGTATGTAAGGGTCAAATCTTGCAAGTTAAAGGGGTTTGGGTAAAAGTCTTTCGTAAAAGTCATACATTTTCAAGGTGAGCGGCCATTAGTAAAAGTGGTAAATTATGATAGAATTGTTCAAAATAAACATATTTTGTTATGTAATGTAAGGCTCTTAAGTGCATCGGAGCCGAGCTATTTAAATAAACATACCTAGGCGTACTTTTAGTATCAAAACTGAATAATAATAATAATATATATATATAAATTAGTGTAGAATTCTTATGTAAACACTGAACTTTCGACATGTAAAACTCTGTTTTATCAAGGAATAAATAAATAAATAAATAAATAAATAAATAAATACTTAAATCTTTAATATCTCCGCTCCGATATTATTTAACGCCATAAATGATATATATCTATGTGTGTTTCGTGGTCCTCTAAATAACTATGTAAAAATCATCCGCGGCCGCTGAAGGAAAAAATGACAATATTCTTCAAACGAATTTACCCAATGCCCTTTGACCCACTTCCCGGTCTCCGATGAAGCTGAATATTTGCATACGCCTTTAGTTCTGATGACAATACAATAATATAGTACCATCGAGCTGCTCTAATGATGGAGTGGAGACTCAGAATGGCCATCGGAACACCTAAATTACACATGATAAACTCGTCGTGTTAGGGTATGTTAAAATTGTCTTGACAAGTAGATGACGACAGTGCAAAAAAAAGTACAGTCGGCAAAAATGAAATTTTTGACAGAAACTTATTTTTACTAAGTTTTTATCAAATGTACCAATCGAACATTCTCGAATCCTGTAGAATCTGCGCGGCCTCGCGTCGATATTATCAAAAATTGCACAGCGAGTTACTTCACCATGTCGCAACCCTTGCGCATGCGATCATTGGGTGTCGTCGCCATTATGACGTCGGCAATAAGGTGTTACAATGGGACCGGGTGAATATTCCGGCGTTCCAACCGCCGTCATTATTCTCTTCAACGCATTGACGAAAATAATGATAGCTACCAGCAACTTTTGATGTCTAAATCAGCGGACCCGGTGGTAGTATCCATTCCATTTAAAATAACAAGGAAGTTATTAAGTTTATATTGAATAATATGCGAAAATAATAATGACGGCGGTTGAAACGCCAAATATTCACCCGACCGCGAAGTCCAGATTAACTTGCTACTTGGATTGGTAGATAAAAGATAAAAAAGATAAAAGATGTTTATTCAGTAAGTAGGCCGCACGGGCACTTTTACACGTCAAAAATCTACCAGCGCTTCGCAAGAGACCACTGCTGAGAAGAAGCGCCGCAAGAAACTCAACAGTGAAACGCAACGCGACATGAACAACGGCTCTCTGTCGTTTGCCCGAAAGTCATTTGCCATAATTCTATCACTTGCCATAATATTCATTCGCCATAAAGGCATTTTTTCTGAAATCGTGAACTATTCAGAATTGTTATAAAACAAACCTAACCTAACCTATTGGGCTCTATACGATGGCATGTAAAAAATACCTGAAAGGTTTACAGTTTCAGAAAAAATGCCTTTATGGCAAATTAACATTATGGCAAGTGACACAATTATGGCAAATGAAATTCGGGTAAACGAAGTGATCCGGACATGAACATGGTATGCTGGTCCAAGCGCTGAGTAAAAATAAATCAGTGTATTTTAAACTCGAGGTGTTGAAAATTTGAGTGCTCAGGGTCTTGTCAGAGTAGATCATCTTCATACAATGGTGCTTGGCGAAGCTTTATAATTTATATGTGTGCGCGCCTTAAGCGTACGCGCCACTAACAAATGCTAGAGACTGTCGGAGACAGCGCCATCTTGCTGCGTTCGACTGCATTACCAAAGGAACGAGTTTGGATAACCTACGTGCTCGAACGTGCGTAGGTAATAGCGCGTAAAGGGCCGGAGGTGAACTACTTTTCTTAATTTACTTTATTATTAAGTTCTCCAGTGAGTCGCCCTTTTACAGTGTCTGATGATGACGGGTTACGACTATTGGTGGCCTATCGTGCGTATGGTTCTCGAATCCATAAATTCGCCATATCCTAATCTTCATGCTCCATCTTTTTCTTCCATTTCAGTAGCGTATGGGACGGTCTTTCATCATCATCATCATCATTTTAGCCCATAGCAGTCCACGATGCGATAACCTAGTTGGTAGTGATCCTGCCTACGAAGCTAGAGGTCCTGGGTTCAAATCCCAGTAAGGGCAGATATTTGTGTGATGAGCGCAAATATTTTGTTCCTGAGTCATGGATGTTTTCCATGTATTTAAGTATAAGTATATTTCTTTTTATAAGTATTTATATCGTTGTCTAGTACCCATAGTACAAGCCTAGAGCTTAGTTTGGGACTAGGTTGTGTCATAGTCCCCTGATATTTATTATTATTATTTTTATTTATTTACTGCTGGACATAGGGCTCCACCAAGGCGCACCATCAAACTCTTTTATTACATTTTAATAAGCATTGAAACCGTTCTTATCCGACCTATGGGACCCTACTTAAAAAAAAACGGTCAAGTGCTAGACAGGTTCGTGAACCGTTTTGATTTCGACCTTGACCATTTTTTGTAAGTAAGTATTTGTTGTTTTTCTTCAGGCTTTGACTTTTGACGCTATGTTTGACAGCAAAAATAGCAATAGGTTTTAGTTTTAGTATTTGTATTTGTTAACCCCCGATGTAAAAAAGAGGGGTGTTATAAGTTTGACGTGTAAGTCTGTGTGTGTGTGTCTGTCTGTTGCACCGTAGCTCTTAAACGGATGATTCGATCTGGATGCGTTTTTTTTTATTTGAAAGCGGGTTCTTAGACATGTTTAATCAAAATCGGTTTTGGTCGGTTTCTGGAAAATAATTTTCACGGATCACGTGTAACTTCCAACCTTGACACTGGCAGAATTGTCCCACCGGACAGTACCCATTTAACAAAGAATTGAACTTGAACTTGATAACAATAGGTACCTTAAAAAAACGTTTCTCGTACCCTTTTATTATTTCATATTCCTTAAAAATAAAAATGAAAATCCGCCGTATTGACAAATACTGAGAAAAATATCCACTCGCTATATCTATTACGGTTATCAAGATATACAGCTCTTTAAAGTTAGGACGGACAGGCAGACAGTGTAAACAAATTATTAGACCTCCGGTAACGGAACCCTAAAACAGTCGTTTAACTTCGAACTCAGATAATAATATGTCCTTGAAATTTAAAACATAATTTGTTTGAAAAAATATGCATATGTATGTAAACTCTTATTAAACATAACCAGTTACAAGACACGTTTGCATCAATATAAATAATGTAGGCACACTTATCCCAAATTTCGTTGTCCTTTGTCCGGGAATCGATCCCAGTAGGCTCACTACCAACATCATAGCAAAACAAACCACAGATAACATAATATGCATCTTGCATCTTTCAAGCAATCGATCATCCATCGACCTTCGTCCGCGTCCAATCGCCCAAACGGGTCTGCAAGATTGCGCTTTCTAGACCAAGGTCGGGTTGTTTGTATACACACTCACCGGCCTGTTCGTGAGTTGACCAATTTACTACGGCTTTATGTGGACGAGGTTTCTGCGACGTAAAGCTAGGCAAATAACTATTGAATTACAGGCATTTTTTTTAATATTGACAATGTTTGCTACGCCTACTTTGGACTAGAAGTCGGATTTACGGAATTTAATTTAATTTTTGGCGTTTAAGTTCTTATCCACTATCAGAATTTTCTTCCCTGGTCTTACTGAAAACCAGCGTGAATAGAATGTATCAAAGACATTCAGAGGCAGAGCTGAGCGCAGACCAAAAAGTGAATTGTATTTAGATTAAGACATTTTTATGCTTGTAAACTGTTTTTTTTTATGTACCAAATAAATAATTTCCCTCCACTCTTCAGTGGTATATTTCCGCAGTAAATAATGACCGAAATAATAAAAACAATAGTGAAAAACCTTATAGAGGTTAGACACTTGTTTTTTTTTTATAAACTCCTTTTAATTAAGTTCCTGGTCTCAATTCCTAGCGAGTTTTAATCCTACGCATCACACACGCGCAATAGGTAACAAGCGCGTACGCACGTGTCGGTTCGTCAATTAGTTCCGTGCGAAGAGTTTAGCATATAGGCGAACGTGATGTGGAATCCTTGTTCTACATGATTACTGAACAAATATTGAACAAACTCCCGTGTGGTTGCCACTCCATGTCTTCCCGTGGATGTCGTAAGGGAATATAGGTTTGTAGTACTGTTAGGCGATGGGCTTGCTACCCGTCACTAATACTCTGGTAAACATTTAGTGCATGTTTGTGGAAAATGTGGTTACTGAATTATGAACAAGTTTTAAAAGTTTTAGGTAATTCTATAGCTCTGCGTTTACACTCTGGGATTACAGGCGTGAAGGTATGTATGTATGTATTGAACAAACTTTCTTCTACAGCTCTCTATCCATTGGAGCTCAAGTTATCTTACATACTAAGTTTAAACTAGTTTAATGCATAGAAAACAAAATTAAATAACATTAAGAAATACATATCTAATGAAAATAACAAAACTAAAACTTAAAAAAATACTCACACTAAAAAATAAAAATAAATTTTACTTAAGTAATCAAAAAAAAATGCAGTTTAGCTGGTTAGACACCCTGAACTGATGACTGATAAAAAAGAAATATCTTATTTCCTGCGTGTTCTATTGGTTTCACTGTTACCAAGGCCCGTATTAATAAACTCATCTTGACTGAGATGCGCGTCACAAGATACGTCAAAATAAACGTCAAGCCATAGAAAGCTGTCATTTTTGACACGTCTCGAGACGAGCATTAAAGTTGAGATTAGTTTATTAATACGGCCCTAAGATCAAGGGATCAGTTATTTGGTTCCTCGTAACCAACAATCAGGCAGACAAACTCACTATGCGCTGTGACATATAATAGAATCTAAGGAATCAGGAAAAGTGCCATAAACATGACATACCATACTCTAAATAACCTACCAACGTGGCTCTGAAATCTACTCTCCCGACCAAAGTAAAAAGGTATTAAGCGTATAAGGACTTTAAACGCTTATACTACCTTTTTAGGGTTCCAAACAAAATGTTAAAAACGGAACCCTTATAGGATCACTCGTGAGTCTGTCTGTCTGTTCGACCGTCTGTCACAGACAATCTGCTCTGAATCTACTCGACCGAATCAGGTGAAATTTTATAGGATGGTGTAATCCTATAACCCAAACACAGTGCAAATATATTTTTTTCTAAAATAACAGTCATTTTCGGGGGACAAAGTAGGAAGTTAAAAAAAGGTTTTGCAAACCTTACTGTACCATTATATCGAATGAAAGGGCTTGTTATGAGGATCACAAATCACACACAGACATATATGTATACAGGGTGGAAAGATAAGTCGGGCCCTGGAGGGAAACTACCTTAAATCCTTAAGTTGGCTCATTTTACTTAAAGGAGACATTCCTTTATTTTTAAAAAGAAACAAAACTGCATTCAAAGATTTTCTTAAATTTTCTTGCCTCAACCGGGAATCAAACTAGCTAAAAATGAGAAAAATTAAAAGTAGCTATTTTATTCTTCTAATCGATAGGATTATTGTTCGGGATTAACCTTTGGTATGCCGCGACTGGCGTAGTGACGTTATTGCTGTGTGCCGCGAAATATCAACGGTTACGTAGTACTGCAACTCAAGTTTTTGATATCAAATATCTACAAAACTACAAAATGTACGTCTTATCAGATTTTTGTATTTAGAAGGTAATGTATTAAAGTTTTTATTATTGTTTAATTTAGTAATACATCATCAGTAGTATATTTACTGGAACTCATAATCTCCAATGATTCAAAACGTGGATCCGCGTTCCCGATATTTTGAACACATTCATAAGAGTATAGCAACGAAAATGAATGGTTTGTTTTGATTGGAAGATAACTTCACTCAATAAAAAATGTTCAAGCCAATTTCGACTTAATTGGTCTGTAAAAAGTGTAGAATAACGAAAAAAATCGCGTGGGGTCGTTTGAACGCTGATCCGCGTTCCGGCAGATAACGGGATTCCGTAGATCCACGTTCTGGCATACCAAAGGTTAAATGTCTCTAAGTAACACTTAGTATTAGAAATAAAAAAACGTGAAATTTAACATATATCATATCGAGTGTTTACTTTTTACATTTTTACCTGGTTCGATTCCCGTGAGAGACAAGATTATTTAAGAAAATCTTTGAATGCAGTTTTGTTTCTTTTTAAAAATAAAGGAATGTCTCCTTTAAGTAAAATGAGCCTACTTAAGGATTTAAGGTAGTTTCCCTCCAGGGCCCGACTTATCTTTCCACCCTGTATTGTAATTTAGAGCATTCTATCCTCGCACAAACCCTTAGGGTTCGGCTCCACTGAGGCGGAGATGAGCGGAGCGGAGCGGAGCTGTGCCAATATTAACCAATAGAAGGCGCATGCGGTCACGTCGAGCGCGCCTTGCGTACGTTAGTTTAGATTCTATTGGTTAATATTGGCACAGCTCCGCTCATCTCCGCCTCAGTGGAGCCGCAGCCATAAGTGGTTAATGAGGTGTTTTTAAAATGTAAAATTTGTACTTGGTTATTGAAGCACGATAAATAAAAAATAAAAAAATGGTATTATTGTAAAATAAATAGTTTCGATTGATTTCATGAAAGAAAACAAATTTAACCATTCCCCCTGAGCTCCGAAACTACTGAGCCTAAAATTTTGAAAAATTGCTTGTAGATTACAGGAAAACCAAACAGACAAAAAAAAATTATGTACGCACTTGGCCGGTTTTTTCATTTAAACAGCAGTATTCACAGTTTGCTTTGTATACGTGCTCCAGATAGCTATAATATAATACAAACCTGTATGACCAGCCTGCGCGGTTCACCTTGCGCAGGCGCCGACCATCTTACAACACTGACTCAGACGCTGGCCTATAATCTGGGGATATTCCGAGACAAACCTCGCAATTTAACTTTATCTCACTCTATCTTTTGCGGAGTAAGAACGGTGTGCATGAGATAAGTAAATATGATACAAAGGACATCATCCATTTTGGTCCAAAAGTGAAAGCGCCGGCCAAAAAAAAAATGGTTTATCTGATACAATTTACCCGTCTAAGCATTTCTTACTATGGCACCAAACCACCGTATCTTACCAAAATATGTTCAAATGTAAAGTATGGTAGAATAATTCATTAGTTTTTGTTAGTTCAATTGACCGAAATATTTAATTTTCTAACTAGAATAAAACTATGGATATTGGTACTACAGCTTTGGTGCCATAATAACAAATGCTCAGGCGAACAAGATCTAACAGATTATAGCTTCTTTTTTTTTGGCCGGCACTTTTATGTTTGGACCAAAAATTTATGAAACCCGGATGATGTCCTTTGGTTTCTATGTTGTGGCAAAACTTGACACTTATATCGATGCAAATGAATGTCTGTAGGTTTTGTAAAAACCGGCCAAGTGCTAGTTGGACTCGCGAACCGAGGGTTCTGCACCGCCGCAAAGGAGGCGTTAGTATATTATATTTCGATTTGAATTCGATTTCGAATTGTATCAGTGCAAGCCCTAGGTACACTCGACCATTTTTATACTAAGTACGTCAACTGGGGTTACTTTGATTTACGGGGTAACATTGCCCACCCCAAAAACTAGTTTTAATATTCAATTATTCTATTAAATGTTTCATCAGGAGCAAGCTACTTAAGTATACAGTTATACAATTATTTAAATAATTTAAGAAGATTACCACTAAAATTGTTGTCGTTTTAAGGGTGAGCAATGTTACCCCGTAAATCAAAGTAACCCCAGTTAACCGGTATTTGTTTTTCTTTGTTTGTACTATATTAGGTATTGTACTGGGAAAAAACATATTGCTTTTGACTTGTTATGGTATTGTTTCTAACTCGACCGCTACTGTCAGGTAAATAAGAGTTATCATAACCTTGCCAATACGATAACATGTCAAGAGCTATAAGATTTTACTATAGAATAGAGTCCGAGGTAGTTTGATTAATTAACATCTCTGTTGTTCCATTATGCATCTAGCTAATGCTAGTACCATACGAGTACGCTGAAGTTTAGCAGTTTAGTCAGAGTGATATACAGGTGTCGGGCGGGTCACTAGTAATCCAATTAAAAAAATTAATAAGGTTACATACATAGGGGGGTTTTTGGTAGCCCTGGGTGTGACCTTTTTTTTTCATTTGGACCACTAGTGAGCCGACACCTTATATACCTAATATACACTGTTGTACCTTATTTGAAAGAAAGAAAGAAAGAAAATATATTTTTTCACAACAAAAGCACAAAACAGGTAAAATAATAAAATTATACCTACAGAGATGGATTATTATTAGGAATGAGGTACTAAAGTGCATATCTTTGTACTTAACCGTTCACATAATTTTGGCAATAGAATTTGTATTAGAAACACCAATGTCGTTTGAGTCGTAACTATTCAATTATTACTTATAATTTAACACTCTTATGCACAAATCAAACAATATAAATAAGGACGACATCTGTCTGTGTCTAAAAACTTCATCATTCTGCCCTCGTCCCACACTAGGTGGGGTCGGCACATGTTTTCTTCTTCCATTCTAAACGATGAAATTCGGCCCCATGAGCAGTTTATAGTGCGCTCAATAAACTTACTATTCCACCTAGTTAGTTACTTAGACGCCTCGACGTTTCGATTACCAATTTAAACCTACGTCATCCTTGACCAAGCTTGGCAGCTTCGTCGAAAAAATTCAATACCACCAAATAGTTGCCTAGCAACGATCACAAAGCCCATACGCGGCAGTCGATCAACGCCTTCTAAAACATAAATCATAGGCCACCATTATCTACGTGTGTGTGTACCCGGGTGACTTGCGTGCATAAATAAAAGTAAGTATACCGTTCCTTTCTTATCCATTTAGATTTAAACTGTACATGTATACGTATCAAATGGCGCTGTGTGCGTCAGCTGACAGGGAATCGATATGTGTGCGCGTTAGGATAGGGATAGAATCGATCTTTGTTCAATTGTTTTGGTGATTCAATTTACAGTGTAAAGAATCGTTTATTTCAAGTTTTTCCGTTGAGGATGATTCGGTTGAGGTATATTCCGACTAGTTCCATTATAGTTATATTGATGAAACTAGTTGGAGTTTTTTTTCCTTGTAGTTACATTTAACGAAGAGGGTTTCCATAAGGAACTACCTGCACTTTTTTTCCATGTAGTTACATTATAATAATTGCAAAGTGGCCGGTTACTGAAGGTAGCCAGTGACAGACGATTTACCCTACTAAAGCAGTTCATTTTCGGCTGAGAGAAAGGGACAGAGCCACAGCAATACTGCTCTGTCCCTGTATAAAACGAAAGATATGCTGATATTTGTTCGATTAAACTAGAATACCTACCTACCTAGATTCAGATTTATTATCCGGACTACTGTCAAAGTATCTTTACGAACGGCGTTGTATATAAAATTGGTGGCTAGTAACTAAATGCTTTCTCAAGTGGCCAGTTATTGACGATTTACCCTGGTGTTATGGTAACCCCCCAGCTCTGAAAGTAGATAGGAAATCATTATATTGAGAGTTTTTACATATTTAATAGGTATACAGATAACGTTCTGAGTAAAATTCAAAAACGAATGTAGAAACTAATTCTATTTTAAAAGCTTTTATTTAACTTGCAATGTATGTATGTATGTAACGGTCAAATCTTGCAAGTTGAATTTGACCCACTTCCCGGTTTCCGACGAAGCTGAAAATTTGCATACGCCTTGAGTTCTGATGACAATACAATAATCTAATACCATCCAGCTGGTCTGATGATGGAGACTCAGGGTGGACATACTTATAGGAACTCCTAAGTTATCTACACATGATAAACCCGTCGTGTTAGGGTTTGTTAAAATCGTCTTGACAAGTAGATGAAGACTGTGCAAAAAATGTACAGTTGGCAATAAAACCTTGTCCCAAAATGAAATTTTTGACAGAAACTTATTTTATTAAGCTCAGCAAGGAGTCCATATAGGCCCGTTACTAGCCTCGTTCTCTCATAAGTGCGCCGTATGTGGAACGTAAAGCTGAAGCATAGTCCACAGATTAAAAACAGTATGCAAACCCGGAACCGTTTTGCAACAACTGTCCACCTTTGTTAACTTTTTTTTCTTTGTTTGTGCGTGTTGTTGTGAATAATATTTTGTTTCTTTCTTTCTTTATAAGTAATGTAAATCATCATCATGTCCTCCATACCGTCTCCGGTAACGGCGAAACCTGCAATTGGTCTAGTCCGGGTGATGTGCTCTAATGTGGCTGGCAAAACCGAATATCACTTTAAAAGCGCGGTTACAAGGTAGGCAGAAGAGTTGGCCAGCCGAGTTATATGTGTAGTTATAGGAGGGCTTAGGTTGAGTCTTCCGTACATGGCGCTTTGCATCAAGGTCTTCAAGACGCTTTTGTTCGAACGTGTTCACCTTTGTGTGAATTTTTCGACGCCAATCCGGTCTGTGACTTTGAAAACTCCTCCCAACTATCACAATTTATGGGATACGTAACAAACTGTAAAAACAATTACCCTTTGAGTAGTCAACTTAACGGGAAAAGGTGGCCACTTTTTTCCGATAAGTTAATAACTCGAAGGTGAATTGTTATTAAACTGTATGATATACCCTATAAGTTGTGTTTTCATTTGTAGTACAAAACCATCTGGTCCAATTTCAAGAATAGTAGATTGTATAACTAGGGTCAAAAATAAGCCATAGTAGCCCGAGATGGCGAGGGGTACCTAATATGGCTTTACACACTCGGGTCTAAAAGCCATATTAGGTACCCCTCGCACAATTTTCCCTCGCTTTGCTCGGGAAAATAACCAAAGATGTGTTTACTTTTGTATAATTCTTTTATTTTCTCACAATCGAAGTGAAAAGTAGAGTTATACACTCTAAAGAAAATAAAATAATTATACAAAAGTAAACACACCTTCACTGTTAGAATCAACTTGCTTTTCATTTTTCCATTGTGTAAAATGATTGTATGCCCTTAAATAGTTTTCACGAGATTTCACGGGCAAATTATTTTCAATCAGTTTTTTGGCCCTTTTCTCCATTATTGTATTCGGCGTAAGTTGCAATTCATTTTCATTTGACGACATCTTAAAATTAACAATGATTATCCACCCACAATGTATTCCGCGGAAAAATATTGTTTTAATTTGGCGGCGTGTTTTTTTTTAAACTACTTTCACACAGATACAAAATATAGACTAAACGGCGCTGACCGAGTGAGTATTTAGCGCTTTAAAGCGTAGCTCAAACGATTTATGATATTTTAGCAATTGTAAAATAGGTACTAAAAAACACCTAATATTTTGAGAAATGAATTCTGTTACCTGATTGGTCGATTTTAATATAGCTTTATTATGGTTGGTTGATATCAAATACATTTTTTTTTTAAAAGATTTGAATTAGTTAACGAGTGTACGTACCAAAAAGAACCTAACGTTCCGACTGACAGTCGATGTGTATTGTGATTGGTGGATTTAATTTGGTGAAGTATTTTGATTGGTCAAATTAAGATGTTTTGTAAATGTAAATCATTCTATTTTCAATTTCATATTTTCCCTAGTGAAAATATATACATATATTATATTTTCCCTCGGTTGTACATGTATCACTTGAGTCTCGCTTGATAAGTCTAATTTGACAAACTTTTTGAGCATGAGAAGTGAAAAATACTTTAGTTTATTAGAAAACACAATAAAAGTAATGAGGGCGCCACTGTACATCCAGCGTTCGCTCGGCGTAGTCATAAGTTTTTCACCTGTATGTACTTGTTTATTGATAATTTCAAAATACACGTCAGATTTAGATCACATCTTATGTATATAAATGAGTTTATAAAATATACACATTAACGTTACGTTACGTCCTAACGATAATAATGCAATTTTCAAACTGGTTATTTCTTACTTCTGTGCGTGAACTTAAAGTACTAACAAGAAATCGCGTGCAATTCAGGCCCCATTCGCATTCCGATGCAAAACCCCACATGCATGGCCGATACCATCTCCCATAATGGGCCGATCCGGGGAACTATTTTGCCCTCATAAGCCTAAACGCAATATCTCAAACTCAATAGCCAAAGCAGATACAAACCTCTCACGTTAGTAATAAGGTTGAACTTGCTACAGGAGTTTTGACAGATATCGCCATTTGTCTTTGCGGGGCAGTATTGCCAACTTATACGGGGCAGTAAAATGGAAACTTTTATTCCGTTATTTTGAAAATAAAATAGTTATTTATAACGTTTGTGTTTTGTTGTTTGTCTTTGACTTTTCTCGCTATCGCTATACCCTTGGACACTATATTTTTTTTGCAAGTTAGTAATGAAATCTTTCCTCCTTATAATATTTTATTTAATAAAGACGTATTTCTTGACGAATTTAGACGAAAGTGACAAAAAACAATGAAATGGTATTTTTGAATTGCGACCGATAGAAAATATGAACGCGAGTGGTCCGTGTCATTCGTTTTGAATTCTATCAATAGAAAGTATCATTTGACATTTGACATCTGTCAAACTTGTTAAAACTAAAACATAAAACAAACCTAGCAACGCCATAAACATCCACCATGGACTTGTACCTAAACTGGACTGAGTACTAACTTTTTCTAGTCAATCAAAATTGAACCGTATTACGAAGTAAGACAGTTACAATTTATGTGATGATATAGGTTGAGGACGAGCGAGAGCAACCAACCCGAGGACGGTGTCCCCCTCACTCAAGTTGCCAATGTAAAAAAGGTATATATATATATAATTATATATATTTGATGTAGTACTTGGTCACCCTAGTTAAAACGAGATGCAATTCTCTAGTATGGTTTCTCTGTCGGTCAGACTTTTTTATCCCAGTACTCAGTCCAGTTTAGGTACAAGTCCATGACATCCACAGACGAGAATGCGTTTAATTTTCCCTAAACTTATAAACAGTTAAGAATTTATGAAACAAGCGTAAAAAAATGTCATTCGCAATTAAATAATAAATCACTTGATATAATTTCAACTTTTGTTAGCTTTACACATTTATTCGCATTTAAAATATGAATTACAAAAAACCGGTAAAACATAGACTTTCTGCGTATAATGAAACACGTTCCAACGAGACAATACTATTTAGTCAATCCCTCAGTTTCGAGTGAGAATCTCAAAATATGATATTACGGACTATTCGAAAATAAAGCGTGAAAGATTGTCGCATTCGCATATTTAGTACCGCTCGGTTTTGAGATTGAGCGCTCGAAATTCAAAAATCGGTCCCCAGTTTCATCTCGGACGCCTATTAAAAATAAACGGCAATAACGGTAATATGTACATTTATTGTATTTATTAATTGGGATAGATTGAAAATATATCGTACGGTTTTTACGTTCTAATTCGAAAGCATGGGTAATTTTAAGAGACCAATTTCATTAATTTTGTATTTGACCTAATAATTTTTAACACGTTTATTTATTTAGAAGACATTTTATGGATGACATAATTATTTCAAATTTGGGATGTCATTTTCTAATAACTTACAACAATTAAATGACATCTAATGATTTCAAGCGGTTTCCGCCTAGCCCGTAAAATACACCTAGGAGGTTCAAGCCGAAAACGAAAGTCAAACAAAGGGTTAATATACTTTTGTCGAAATTTCCAAAATAAATAAGAACCGAAATATTTCAAAAACTTAATAATGCAGAACGGCTTTAAAACACCATTCCTCGAAATGATTTTCGAACTAGAGTAATTGTAAAAATATGAACAATCCCAAATGTAAGAAGAAAATGCTTGTAGTGCCATCGCCCAAGGACCACGGGGCCTTGTCATGATGCATGAAGCTATAGTCTGTGTCAATTTAAATAGCCAAAGATGTAAACAAATTAGTACTGTTTGACACATATCCTCAAACATTCATCAAGCGTGTTTGTATTTTAGGGCGTTTTCACTAGAACGTCTACCCTTTGTCAGTTTTGTGACGAAAATTAGCGATACATTGCGGCCGTCAATGTATCGCTAATTTTCGTCACAAACCTGTCAAAGTTAAAGTTATTTAATTTCAGCCCTTAATTGGGGTACATGTTTTAGTGAAAACACCCTAAATATCGTATAATTAATAGTTCTTTAATGTTAAACTTAATTTGAAAGTAAATATCCAGTATATAAGTCTACCATATATAACGCAAACCTCACTTGATCTTTAAAAGCACGTGATTATCGAGTATAATAATAAATTGATGCGTTTGGTTGTGTTTACATTTTGCCAATTTCAATTGGCACTGACTATACACGGAACCGTGAAAACTATATGTATACTAAGTACGATATCGGCAAATTAGTTCTCTAGCGTGTTTTTCATAAGCAAGCCAACGTAAAATTTCCTTCATTCTTTAACTAGATAATTTCCAAGCTGAAGGTGCCAGTAGGTACCTAGAGTACCTACGGAACTACAGAGCCAGGAGCTACCCGTACCTCGCACCGCCTTATCATACCTTCCTTAATTAGCAAGTTACTAATCTCTTCGACGTGGCTTCATTATACGAAGTTCGGAATTCTCCGGTAATTTGTATAGTTTTAGTTTGACGCTATTGCATGGGTAAGGTTGGCCTAGATTTGGTGCAATTTAAGTTGGAAACGCATTGAATTATCGTGTGCAAGTTTAGAAAACACTCAAAGCTGTAATTTTATTGTAACAATTTTTGCATGATATAAACTTTTAACATTATGAACTTACCTACTACTTGTAATACAGTGCAATCACAGTAAAAGCTAATAATATTATATTGCAAGTGCGAAAGTAGATATTTATCGTAAGATTGTTAATACTTTAGATACCCTAAAACAGCTGGACGAATTTGGTTGAAACTTGATTTTGGTTGAACCCGCCCTCGCTTTGTTTCGGTTTATGTGAGTTTTCTATAACACCCGTACATAAACCAGTATTTATCTATATATAATATACAAATGATTTTTTGTCCGTACTTCTTATATAGAATCGTATACGAAGCATTTGATCATGTGATGATCTTCAGCAAAGTGTTGTGCATGAGTCTACGAAGGTGTCTGAGTTGGTACGACGTAGCAACGCGCGCAGGGTACCTACAGCTAGTTTCTACATAAAAACCTTCCACTTGAATCACTATTTCTGACCAGAGGGGCTATTGCCTAACGCACTCGCAATCTCAATTGGTTTCAAAGCGGAACAATTGTTTTCATTTTGTATGCAGACAAGCGTTCGATTTTCAAAATGAAAACAATTGCGATTGCGAGTGCGTTAACGGTGCCTAAATTACGGTCCGTCAAAACTGACGCTATGTAATTAATATGATCCATTATTTAGCTAACACAACGTCACCGTATTTTACGCTTCGTTGTGGCCGACTCTTTAACGTCAAATTATAAAAAAACTCTCATAGAAACGTCTCAAGTTTGACTCGAATATCTTATTTAAGATCAGTTTGTTAATAAAGCCCTGAGATATATTTACCTATGTATTTATCCGATCAGAAAATGGCGGAAAACAAGCAGCTAAGCATGGCGGCTAGCTGCATTGCCCTCCGCGGCGTGCGTATCTTCCTCAACGCTAGCAAGAACGCCGCGGCGCGCAAGGAGTCCCCGCCCGTGGTCCGCCGGAGGCCCAAGCCTGTTGTACCAGGGGCCAAGCCTCCGCAGAAGGTGTTCGACGCACTGGTGAAGAGTACCAAGTTTACCAAGTAAGTTTAAAACTGAGTTGAATTGTAGGTCTAACTTGGCTTAATAGTTGGCTTGTGATTTTACAACAGCCTAGACTTCATTTAAAAACACAGTTTTAGAATTTATAGCCTGTTAAATGGTAGCAAGCTACGCTAGCGCAGAAGCTCGTAGCAGTCATATTTAAGGCAGATAGTCTCAAAGGGTGCTCCGCTGAGCCTAGGGGTCTGCTTCCCCTTCTTCAGCTAATCTCTTCAAGACTCCTTGGCGAGTCCATACAATCAACATTTACAGTAATGATACGTCCACTATCTGTTTTTTTGATTTTCAATTAAGAACCTCTAGAAGAAATCCAGCTTAAAATATTTCTTAGCAAAAAAAACACTCCTGCTGATCTAAATAAATCGTCACGCATAATTTTCACTTTTCACGATGTTCTTATGTTTATCAAAATAATTATGTCACATTATTAAAAACCAATTTCACTAGTCATACAACTTTCAAAGCACGTATCACTATACTTTAACACATTTGCTGCCCTGTAGCGCTACGCTCGTAACCTAACCCACTTATCCGCTTTGAAGCGAAAACTGCCTACGAACAGAAAACTCGCCTAGCCGCCTGGCATTGAAAGTGTTAACGGTTTCCGCTAACTCCCGCACTGATTATTAACACCGTCAACTATCCTACATATGTAGTACATCTGCCCTCCTACGGAAAAAACGCGCACTACTATATAAATTGTATTGCACTTCCAACCTTATTATAACTTTTAAGAGTTTAATATGCTTCAATGAATTAATTCCACTTATGCCTTTTCTCCCTAGGACGGCAGTACTCGTAGCACTATTTGCATTCCCAATCGGCTACCAACCTCGTAGCACTTTTCTCGTAGCGTAACCTCTGCCACAGGTTATGTACACTTTAGTACGCACGCTTGAGCGAGACGGGACGCTCGCGCCGCGGCCGCACGCGCGATGCCGCACAAGAAACTAAAGGATAAAGCGCTTGAAATACTACTGAAAACTACCAATTTTAACAAGTAAGTGAAAAAAGATAGTTATGTTGGGAAGATTTTTTTCTAATGTTAAAGTTATCTTAACTTTGGAAGGTTGTAAGTTTTGAAAATAAGCTTGTTATAAAGCGCTTTAAGGGCTTTGTAAGATTTAGAAAAAAGTTTGGGTTCAGAAGTGATGTCATATTGTAAGCATTGTAGAATTGTAGCGCTTTTAGCGTGATCCATATCCATGTTAAGTAGGTACTCGTATATACACATGGGAAACTTTTAAATGTGAAAGTAGTTATTAAATATTTTGCGATTATTTTGCCCTATTAAAAAATAAAATGTGATGGGGGAATGTTTAATTTTATTACGATTGAAAACTCAATCAATATAATACTTTTCTATGCCTCATGAAAATGAAAACTGCAAATTGCTATGATAAACAAGTTTAAAAGTTCATGATATTTTACATAAATTAATGAAAGACGGTTTTATTGGTATTATTATATATTCTATCCAGTAAATACATGAATTCAAAGAGCTTTTACGAATGGTGTATTGGCGCCAAAACGGTACGGAAACAAAGTAACTGTTGTAAGTGATAAAGCATTGCGTCCGCATCGTACAAGCCATTATGTTTGATTGATTGACGCGATGACTTGTTATAGAGTTGTGCCGTTTTCACACAAAATGTAGACATTTAATTTACGTGCAAAATTCTTGAACTTTGTTGGATGAAAAATTACTTTTATGTTGATGATTTAATGCTTATCTTATGTTGAAGTTGTAGACGTATTTGCAAACTTTATGATGTGATGTGATTAATTTTATCATAATGAGGATATTCCACGCACCTAAACTATTGGACCGATTGCAATACAGATATAACTCGTTTTATAAACAGCCAAAAAAACTTAATAGAAAATTCATAGACTTATTCATGTTGATTGCGATGGAAAGATGCATAATTTTAACTTCGAGCTTTATCATATCAAAGATATCAGTCATAGGCTAAAAATCAGCACTGTAGGTGTCTGACACATCAGCATAATGCTGAGCCAGTGTCCGATTCATTACCGCGAGGACACCCACTCCGTGCTGTTGCTGACACATTGATTATTTTCTTTAATTAATGTCTAGCTGTGTTTCCTGTGACTTAATAACTTTCTTTCATAGAAGTATAAACGCGTCATATTTACTTATTACCAGGTTTTTTTTCATTACATTAATGGCTTTCCTCCTCGTTTAACCAGGAACTCGTTAAAGAAGTTCATGGATATCACACGCGAGGACAATTCGCTGCTTAAATACAAAAGCACCACAAATCAAAAACCAATATATTTTGAACTAGCATTCCGAATTTAAATGTAACACAAAAACATTTTTATTTGTGTCGCTTTCGATTTAATCGACGAATCGTTCAGTTAAAAAGTATTTACTCTGCTGAACTAAACAGAAGAACGTGGTGCTCCATGGTGCTTCTGTCAAATCTACCAGCCATTTAGCTCCTAACCTTTCACACGCCAGGTACGAGCTGGAGGCGCTGTTCTCGATGTACCGGACCCTCGTGACGGCTGCGCAGTCCGCCGCGCCGGCCACCGGCATCGGCCAACCGGCCCCGAAGACTGACGTGAGTGCTGAAGGCTATATCATAGGCTCTGTTCTCAATTCTTTAAGCCTTTAAGTTTAAAGCAGATCTGTAAGAGGACAGAGGATCTCTTGGATGTGAATGAGTGGAGATTCCAGAAGAGACACGTGGTTATGATAGTGGTGATGGACTCCATTTTCCGCACTTAGCCCGTGTATGTCGGGCCATTGTACGTACGGGGTAGCAGCTCGTA
Source organism: Acleris laterana (assembly GCA_963966035.1). Lineage (NCBI taxonomy): Eukaryota > Metazoa > Arthropoda > Insecta > Lepidoptera > Tortricidae > Acleris > Acleris laterana. The sequence continues at coordinate 3,491,934 of OZ014440.1, forward strand.
GTCTAGCCAGCCTAACTCCGACCAGAAGCGCAAGATCCTCCCGGTATCTCCACAGGCTTCAGTGACCTTGGTGTCATGAGGATTTCAGTCCGTTGGGCGGCTACACCTACGCATTCCAGAAGAGCAATGTCCAGTAATGTTTCCTACAATTATTCGCAGGGCATGTTTCTCTAGCCCTAGACGCCCTACAGTGATCAGATTTGCGATGTACTAAATAAGGGCCAAATCAAACACGAAACCGACGCAAGTGCATGAAGAGGTTGATTACATTCATCAACCTCGACGAAGCGAAAGTTGTATGTTTAGACCGGTGCACCTAGCGTTCTATAGTCTCTGCATATGTATATATGTATGTATGTATGTAGTTTCTCTTGTCAGGTTTAAACAGTTCATTATATCAACAGTAAGGATGATATCAAAACGCTTTATCGTGCATACACATCCGTCACTTTCGCTCCAGCATTGGTATCAAACATGAGAAATCGCCTCATCACCAATACTTTTTAATTTATATGTATTTACTAATGAATAATCAAACAATTAATCAACATACACACTGAGCAACCTAAATGGATCATTAAAAGTGTTATTACATACACACTCCTAGGAACAAAGGCCACAAAGCCACGATTTCGGAAAATGGAATAGTTACATTTGAGTAAGCATAGTTTTTTTTTTGCCTTCGTTAGAGTTCCACTGCTGGACAAAGGTCTCCACTCAAGCACTCTTGTTCCAACCCGTCCCTACTGATTGCATGCTCCCGCCAGTATTGTATGTGATTGAATTTTAGATGTTCAATCTACTGGACCGGTTTTAATTACTGGGGTCTAAATACAACTAGTTGGGTTTTCGGTTTATAACTTTGGAATTAGTTTTGGTCTTGATTCTGTCAAAATGGAACTGATAAATAACAGAAAGTTCAGTCAGCAAAAACTTTGCCATATCTCTTAGAAAAACGTTCATCACCGGCCTTTGTCGACAAACCAAGGCTAACAAACCCGTGTTATACGTTCCTAAATATCTAAAGAAAGTTATATAAGAGTTCGTATTAGTATGATCTCATTGTTATAGATGGATTTGTGGCCTCGATGCCAGCACGCAACCCTAGGTCGCGGTTCAGGGCCTAAGTGGTCGAAGCTAAGGCTAACCTTGAACACGTAACGCTTAATACTTAGGTACATAGACTAGGTAACGTTACTGTTCATTTGGTGTCGCGTAATCGGTTAAGACTGCACCGAGCAAACGTCGAGCGTCCAGTGGCGCCCTCATTACTATTAAGTATTGTGTTTTCTAATTAACTATAGAATTTCCTTGAAATCAGACGATGCGTTTTTACACCGCAAGTAAAATCACAATCTATGGAGTACGTAAAAAACTTTAATAACAATTACCCTTTGAGTAGTCAGCTTAACGGAAAAAGGTGGCCACTTTTTTCCGTTAAGTTGATAACTCAAAGGTTAATTGTTATTAAATTATGTGATATACCCTATAAGTTGTGTTTTTATTTGTAGTATAAAAACACACCGTCCAATTTCAAGAAAATACTTAAGTTTATTAGAAAACAAAATAATAGTAATGAGGGCGCCACTGCACATCCGGCGTACGCTCGACGCAGTCTTAACGACTGTTTTGTTTCCGCTCTCCGGTTCAAAGAAGTCCAATTAGTCCAATATAATATGTTGCTAGGAGTGTGCTTAGGTTCTATAGCCTACGTTCTCGGTCTTCCAACTTTAGGCGATAGTCAGCACTGCCCAATAGAATGAAAAAAAAACCCCAAGTGTAACACTGTGGCAGACGTAGTGAATAGTTAAACGACATTTATTGGATGAGTTCTTTATCTTGCTTAAGCGAGCTTAACTTATCGGTGTATTAAGCTTACTGAGAAAACAAGGAAGATGGGGTGGCTTCGTACAAAAGGAGCATTCGTACAGTGGTCATATCTCGACTATCCATCATGCTAAAGCGTTCATATTTATTGCGTGACTGCCGCTACCCTCAAAAAGTGATGGCAGTGCAGCAGCAGATTTCGCCAGAAATAATTAAAATGTGTTTCCGCGACCCGAAAGTAATTTTCGGTTCTCCTTTCAATGCGTCTGTCTCTAATAATATTTTACTTGAATTAGAAAAAATATTTTTATACAGTTGGTAATTAGATTCTTGAGATTTATATGTAAATAATGGTTTTGGGATTACTTTAACGGTTATTTTCTATTTAGATTATTTTTCTGATCGTTTTGGTTGGGGTACTTTCGTACAGCCAAAATGTATGCAATTTTATACCGTACGAATGCACCCCATGTAAGTTAAAAAATTGTATATCAAGAATAATTATAATTACAAAACCAGGTCAGTAAGATATGCCTAAAAGATGACTAAAACAGGTGAATTTGCTGAAAATGTAATGAATCCTGGGAAAAAACTAATAGTGTATGAAGGCACCCCACGTATGGGGTGCAGGGGTGCATTCGTACGATTCCGATTTTTTGGGAAAAACGTCATATCTTGGCAAAGTTGCTTTGTAGCAAAACTGAAATACAAAATGATTATAGCCAAATAAGTGGATGATGAAGTAGCATTCATCTCATATTGAAATAGCGGTTAGTTTTTTTTTTACAAGGCTTAGAGTAAAAAGTGTTCGAAGCCACCCCATCTTCCCCTACAGTCAACCAATTTGATTTCTAGGCCCTATGGACTTAGTCAACGTGACGTTGTAAACCAAATCATGGGAAGTTTCTTACGGTTTGGTTGACAACGTCACTTTAACATGGTCCAAAGTGGCCTAGAAATCAAATTGATTAACAGTACAATGCGTCGTTTGAAAATTCACTAGTTTGTAACAGCCATCACGAATCATGATGTTTATAGCTATGGATAAACGTGGATGAAACAGCAGTCGCTTTCTGACCAATGTGTATGTGCGAGAGTGACGGCTATATATGCCCAAGGATTTTATGAAATGCAAATTTTTTAAAACGAATTTCCGTTACTGGTAATAAAATGCTTTGGAATACTTTAAGTAAACTATACACATGAAAAATTACCAGATATAATAAAAGCCTAAATTAATAAATTAAAAGGTTTTTAACTAGGTAACTAGTATAATTTTATGTACTTTTGTTATTTGTTTTCTTTACATAGTATAAAACGAAGTCGCTTCCGCTATCTGTTCGCTTAGATCTTTCAAACTACTCGACTGATTTTAATGCTATGTCAACAATAGATAAAGTAATTCAAGAGGAATGTTTTTATGTATAATAAGTTCTGGACTATGTACGGGTGATACACAAAAATCGCATTAACCAAAGCGAACCGAGGGCGGGTTGCTAGTTATTTTCTAAATATCAAAAAAACTAATTCATCGATTCATTTCGATTTCAGTAACTGCTTTAGGCAAGCTATCATCGAGTAACACGTTGATCGAATCGATGGCATTAACCATAGTTCCAGAGCCTCAACAAAAAGTTTGTGACATTTGCGTGCGCTGGTTGATGGGTCCATTACGTTCACGAGTTAAACTACGAACGTGATTGATATGGCTTTGGTAATGATGATGTGTTTCGTTATTTCTATCCGTATATCATGTACTAGCGACCCGGCCTCGCTTCGCTTCGGTTTATATGAGTATGATATATAGCCTGCCTTTCTCGATAAATGGGCTATTTAACACTGAAAGAATTTTTCAAATCGGACACGTAGTTCCTAAGATAAGATAAGAAGAACTCTTCAGCTTTATAATATTAGTATAGATATTCATTTCGTAAAAAGAAATAGGTATAGCAAAGGTCAATCTTACACAAACTGATCTAGTGTCAATCTCAAGCCTAGAGCTTACCTTGTACTATCAGCAACATACTTAACTAACCGTTTATCAACTATTGTGTATCTTTGTTATCTCAAAAATAGTTCATTAAATATGCGACAGCGTTTCTCCTCTCTTAAATCTGGTCCGATTTTTATGATTTGGTTCATGTTTAAAAATCGTGGAAATCGGACGTGATTTGGGCGGTGAGAAACGTTACCGGCAAGAGGTAGGTACTATTTAGCTCGCTACGACCACAAAAAAACAATAATACACTGTATAAAGGTAGAACGCATATACGTGCCTCTTGAAATTAATGTGCGCAGCGCATAACTTATTACCGTAAATGGATGCTATTTAAAACAACTAAACTCGTCATTTTTATGGTACGCAGTGCCAACCCAAGGGCTTATATTCAATGCAACATAGCAAGAAACATGCTTGTAGCTATGAAAGTAATGGATGTATGCAACAATAAAACTCCGCTTTGCGGGGCAATAACTGTCATAAGACAGCGAGCAGTTTTTCGGGCAATTTCTTGGCAATTGCGTGAGTCCACAGCATGATACGTACTTCCGTGGTTTATAGGAATGCCAGGGGCGTATAAAACATTGTGGTTGGATAAAAACGGTATTGTCTAGAACCAATTAATGTTTTGTACCTATTTTCTGCACGGTTGCTTAATTTCGTAGATTAAAAACATTATAAAATATGGTTGCATATTATATTGCCGACATAGCACGTCTTGGGTTAGTATTATAATTGGGCAAAATCATACAACGGTTTAAGTAGTGGTGGTAGGATCTTGTGTACAAGGTCCGTCTGGATCGCTACCACCATCTTATCCTTTAACCTACCGCCCAACAGCATAGTTCACATTGTAGTGTTCCGGTGTGGAGATAAAACAACCGGTAAAATTAATGACACACAAAAAAATTACAAGCATAGAGCCTAGGTTTTCCATTTTAGTTCTCAGAGTTGGCAACGCTTTTGCTGTCTTAGGATTGCAGCTTTAACATTCATTTCTTGAGAATATGTTTGGACGTCGCGCTGGCCTTGTTTGTAGTGACCCTGTCTAGGAAGCTAGCGGTCCTGGGTTCAAATCCCGGTAAGGGCAGATATTAGTGTGATGAGCGCGAATATTTGTTCCCGAGTCATGGATGCCTAGAGCCTAGAGCTTAGTTTGGGACTAGGTCAATTGGTGTGACATTGTCCCCTGATATTTATTTATTTATTTATTATGTCCTAGGGCTAAGGGTCACAGATCCCAATTACCATCAGATGGCCTGTGTACTAGTTAGCCTTCTCAATGCCATAAGAAAAAGATTGAATTCAAGTTTTAAAAATGACGAATGCAGACAAGTAATGAAGACAAACAATCAGGATCAGCGTTGTGTATATCCCTTTAATATTCTACGATCTCTTTCTCCCCTCATCATTTGTTAGTCCTACCTGATTATATGGTTTGCCTTTCCAATCTAATCTCTCAACTTTGCTTTTTGACACGACAGTGTCTGAAATCTTACAGCAATCACATTTCAGTTGTATTTTGTTTTTAGATATATCTACAACTAAATATATAAAGATAAAGAGACATTTATTCGCAACAATACAAAACCACATTAGGTAGTTATTTAAATAATTGTATAACTGTATAAGTAGCTTGCTCCTGATGAAACATTTAATAGAATAATTGAATATTAAAACTAGTTTTTGGGGTGGGCAATGTTACCCCGTAAATCAAAGTACCCCAGTTGACGTACATACATATCGCACCTTCGGTAGGACAAGGGCACAATTGCCCTTGTTGTCATATGGTACATTGTGCCCTTGTACTACTGAAGGTGCGATATGTAGATACAAGAATAACAAGACACAGAGAAACAGATGCGAAACGGTCCCAACTCAGCATTAAACAGACCCACTTCTTCAAGTAGCATGTATTTGATAATTATTGACAATTAATTGGTACATTCAGTTCCCGGTTTGAGCAAATTTTAGTGTGATAAACACTGATGTTTATCTCTAAGCGTTGGATATTTTCTAGGTATTCAATGATGTACATCTCTACGTCAGTGTGTTTATCGTTGCCTAGTACCCATAGCACAAACCTAAAGCTTAGTTTGGGACTAGGCCAATTGATGTAAGAATATTTCGTGATATTTATGTATTTATTTTCAACAGGGCATAGACCAGTGCACCTTCCGTGACGTGATGCACAACACTTTCGACCTGGTGACCGAAGAGACAATTCTCGAGCGCATCTGGGTCACGTGGGATCGAGGGACAGGGGGAGGAGAGGGGGCCATCAAGTTCGAAGCCTGGACAAAGGGCCTGAGCAGAATGCTGCGGGGGACGGATGAGGAGCGCCGTGCGCACTGTTTCGCTGTGTATGATCTAAACGGGGATGGATGGATCACTAAGGATGAGATGTTTTTATTGCTCAAGTAAGTTAAAATTGGCGCAGGCAGATAGCATAGCAAATAATAATATTATGTTTGACGTATGAGTGACAGATTTTGTTGTAAGGCGTTTAAAAGGTTCAGCTACTTTGGTTCAGAGGGTAGGATAGAAGGAGGAAGGGCCATCAAGGATAAGTAACACTACGTTGCCTAGTAAGGCGGTAAGTAAGGCAAAATTGACACAGACCGCCATCACGTCTTACACAACGTGGTTGACCTCGTAGAAGGGGCCATTATGGATCAGCAGTCACTTATAGCGGTGTGGAATAGGAGGAAGGATCATCAAGCTTGGAGCCTGGGCGAGAGACATGAGCAGACTGCTGCGGGGAAAGGACGAATAACGCCACGCGCACTGCTTGCCGCCTTGGGATGGATGGATCACGAAGGATGAGATGTTTTTATTGTTCCTCCTCGTTTAACTCGTGGTGGCAGCCGTTTTGGGCTCTTTAAGTCACTTGGGAGCGTGAGTTGGGTGAAGGAAAGCCGGGTTATCTGTTCATCTAGCTTGATGCTTTGAGATCACTAATGATAAGAAAGATGTAAGTCTTGATTTAAGTCTAAGGTGTAAGTATAAGTAAAGTAAGTATAAGGTACAGTCAAGGGCAATAATATGTATACACTTTAGTACCTTGTCACTTTAACCACTGTGACAGTTCATATATGGCAGTTCAAATATGACGACAATTAGACAAGGTACTAAAGTGTATACATATTTTTGCCCTTGACTGTACATTATGTAGGCCTTTTTCGATGTCAAAGAAAGAAGAATGTGGTGGAGTTATGTCAAACGCTTATCGTTACTCATCTTATCTTAATTATTTTACTATTCGTATTACGAATCCATATGGCTGTTTTTGTTCACCGACAGATTCACCGGCAACAGGAAATTTGGAACTCCTACATTTGCAAAAAGCATTTGACTGATAGACAATGCTTGTCATAAAGTCTGCCTTTTACGCACTTTTAAAATGTTGTGCATAAAGTATAAAAAATACATTAATTAATGAAATATTATTTAGGTAACGATGGTCTTATGTTCCAGAAACTCATTGCTAAAGCAGCCAGGAGACGAAGACCCCGACGAGGGAGTGCGGGACCTCGTGGAGCTGGTTCTAAAGAAAATGGACATCGACCGGGACGGCCGCGTGTCCTTCGAAGATTATGGGTAGACTAGACTTTGTACGCGTAGAATTCTTTTCCCGCTACTCCCCTCAGTTTTACCCCTTAAGAGATAAATTTCCATAATCCCTTCTGCTGCTCCCCTAGGATATCTAAGGAATATTCCCTCTACAAGTCCCTAGGTCCAGCGGTTTCGACTATATTATGTTAATCGATCAGCCAGTCAGTTTTTTCTCCTATATTACCTACCTAAGTATAAAGATAGCTAGCAGAATTTTCAAAACTGTTAAAGACGACTACGAGGCACTAATCTGTTAAAGGCGTTAAAAGCAACAAGGTGGACCAGTGTGCATCTATGAGGCCGACTGCTACTGTACTGCACTTTTACGATAAACATACAAAAATACAATATTAATTACTCCCACTCATGACCATGACACAAATCGCACCTTCTGGAAGACAAGGGCACAATTGCCCTTTGTGTCATATTGTACATTATGCTCTTGTTACTCTGAGTATTTGACCGCTTAGATAACTTAATAGATTATGGTATTTTCGATTTTTATTTCAGGGAAGCTGTACATCAAGAACCCCTGTTATTAGAAGCGTTTGGGCAGTGCTTGCCGACCAAGAGGCATGCCGCTGCGTTCCTCAGGACACTAGTCACTAAATGAAAATACAATCAACTAGTAGCTCGATATACATCTTTATTCTTCACAACCATACAAGTCAACAATCAAGTCTTCTTGAAGGAATCCAGTTGGTCAAGCTGTTCTAATTTGTCTATCATTCAGATGAGGGTGTTTAGTCATCCTATTACCAGGAGGTCAGAACCTGTAAGGGTTTGCTCAAAAGCTGGCCAACATTAAGTTAGTTGAAATTGAAATACAAAGGCAAAGCGTATTGAAAACATGAACTTTTTAAAAGCTGTCCTGCAAGACAACTTGCTTAGAAAGGTTTTCCCAAACTTGTTTTTGTTAATTATTAACTGCGAAAAAAAAAACTCTGCAAATGGCTAAAGAGCGTAAACGCCACATGGACTTTTATACATCACAGCTAGTTACAAACAAAATGACGTCATCCCGACCACTAGTCCAAAGCGGTAGCAAACACTGTGATTTATTTTGGAAAATAAATATAAAAAAAATGAAGTTTTAATTGTCAAATTGTGAAAACTATGAAGCTATCGTACAATCATATCACACCATTTAAACATGAAACTAAAGATAATTTAAGAAGTTTGAAAAAGAGTCATGTGAACTAGATAAGTAAGGAGACATTGTACAAAAGTAAAAGTTTATAGGAGAGTTAAATTTATCGAAATCATTTTCAAGTTTGGTTTCATTTTAAAACTATAATAATGGTGAATATAAAATAATTCGTTTTAACGGTACTGTATGGAGCAGGACCGATCACTAGTGAAGATCTTTAGTCGTCCAGTAGACGTCTTTCAACTGATTAGAATTATTTTTAGAAGAGACTTTTCCGCTTCTTTACTTAACCTTAATAAAGCCATCATTTAGATGGCTGGCAATCCACAACTGTGCGTTTCACACGGAATTTCCTGCCTCGCACAACTAAACTGTGGAATGGTCTGTCGCCTGCGGTATTTCCGGACCGTTACGACCTTCAAACCTTCAAGAAAAGAGCGTACTCTCATTTGAAAGGCCGGCAACGCACCTGTGACCTCTGGTGCTGCAGGTGTCTATGGGTGACGGTAATCGCTTTCCATCAGGCGATCCGTCTGCTCGTTTGCCTTCCTATACCATAAAAAAAAAAAAAAAAAAAAACCTAAAAACTTTCTAACATACCATTTTTGCTTCTGCCAGAGACTAGTATATCTACATTAATTCTATAAGTAGACTCGCAGATTTACAGACTTAATTATAGTTCCATTGACGGCAAAACTTGTAGAAACAAAACACTATCGTACTACCCACGATTACTCGTGTCACAATATGTCACAACTTCTACGTGGATTCAACTTTATGGGCAATGTACGTGAAGGCGTGGCAAAAGAAATAACGAAACAACTGTCTAGACTTGACAAAGTGTCGTGAAATGCCAAAGTATGAATAATGGCGCTGTTTAAAAGAAAATATACATTCAGAGTGCCATTTCAATACGAAACATACTATGGTCCGACTTTTAATTCACTGCAGTAAATGACACAGCCAAATGTCATTCTGAGAAATAATGATACCACATTTATTTAAATAGTGCTTGACACGTTCACCTAACGAATGATTTGATCAAAGAACGAACTAAATATTTTATGAGCATTATATAGGTACTTAGCTAAGTAGATTAAAGAGACCACATAATGGATGGAGTGTATGATAATTTAATAATACGAGTGGATAGTGATACTTAGTAGCAGCGATTTTGAGTCTGAATAATAAAAAATATTATTGTGAAATTACTGTTTTATTTATGATTTACGTTTCATCATTTTCATAACTTATCAGCTCGAAAATGATAAAATTTAAGTTCCTCTTTAGACCACTTAGGTACGCGTGATATTTGTAAAATTTAAGGGGTGCAGACTCGTGGTCACCCCAGTGCCTTTCGACGGAGCCCTGCCTATGGCAGGGCTCCTATTTCTGAGCGATTTGCACTTCGGGCATCTTAAGATACCTAACGAACCTAACCTACCTACTTTTGCGAAATAAAAATTATTTCTGACGAATAACCGACTAAAGCGAATAGCACTGGAGTGACCACGAGTCTGCCCCTAATTTAAGGAACCAACGGCATGTTGTTTAGTTACGTAATGGTTTGAATAAACCAAATATTAAATAAACCGGATAAAAAAGGTCACGGGTAAACGGATAGTCAGTCTAACCATTACCACGACGCAAAAGGCTCGAAACGGCGGGAGCAGTAATTAAATAATATACGCGTTTCTATCCCGTAAATATTTGTTTTGTTCAATGCATAACGGGCACGGAAGTTTGCGAAAATATTAACGTAATGTTTGTTTTGTTATTTTCTTAATTACTAAAGTCATTTTGAAACCCTCCTAAATATTAATAGTATTAATGTACAGATGTAGTGCAAAATGATTTTCCTTCGGGAAAACTCGGATCTCAATCGGAATACGATGGCACCCGAACTGTCAATCAATGATTGTATTAAATGAGTGACGTTTTCATGTCCATTAAAATGGAACTTTATTGTTTAGTGTCAAATGACAAAGTGACAAATGACAGCATTTGTCATTTGACACTAAACAATAAAGTTCCATTTTAATGGACATGAAAACGTCACTCATTTAATACAATCATTGATTGACAGTTCGGGTGCCATCGTATTCCGATTGAGATCCGAGTTTTCCCGAAGGAAAATCATTTTGCACTACATCTGTAGTGCAAATAACTCGAATGAACTACAATACATTGTTCATTTTTTCATTCATTCATTAGGCAACATCACTATGTTTTATACACCAAAAACTGACAACACTGAAGCTGTCATTCTACTGCACTGAATTAAAAGTCGGACCATAGATCGTAGAATAATAATTGTAAACTTTTGATTGCCTTTATTTTAAAATAATTTAAAACAGTTTTTAACCCTAATTTTCTTAGGCGGACTTGCGTGGACCAGAGTTAGCCCTTAACCCTTAACCCAGAGTTAAGCGTCTACTTTTGTACGTAGTTTGCCGCCTAACCTCGGGTTAAGACTACGGCTCCTGGTCGTGTCCGTGTTTCGTGTACCCGTAGCCGAATCTCCGTTACCGAGTAACACGGCAACGGAGATCTGGCCCGTTCGACGCGTGAAATTCGGCTACGTGTAATTAAGATACGTAGCTCCGTGTTACACGGAGATACGTTTCTTATTTACACGTAGATCCGATCCGCCCGTGACCGTGACGTTTAATGAAGATTTTATGTGTCTTTAAAACCTCCGAATGTAATGCGATAGTCGTGTTTTTGATTTCAGTTTCTTTGCTTTTGCATTTAAAATTGGTTTAATGAGTCATTATATAAATATAAAATAAACTAGAACACATATCACATATCTAATAAGGCTCCGTTGGACTTAGCTCAATTCATTCAATAACCGTGCGGAGCGGAGCCGGAGCCGAGATCCGTAGATACGTAGCCGAACGCAGACACGGATACGTATCTTGGCGTGACCGTGTAGTTCGGGAACTTAGCACCGCCGGTGCTAAGATCACGGAGCTACGGTTCCGCGTGTAACACGGATATCAGGACCACTAGTTAAGACGCTAACTCTGGTCCACGCAAGTGGGCCTTAATGTCAGCCGAAACATGTCTGGTGGTGCTGTATTGCATTTGACATGTTATCCTATTTTTTTTTATTCGGCTGCCATTTCTTTTAAGGGGGGCTCGCGGGTGGGGCGTTCGCGTTCAGCTACGAATAGGTGAACACCAGGGTTCAGCTTAAATCCAGCGCTGTGGCTCCAGCAGCAGCACATGCTGAACTGATTTCTATTTGACTTCACACTACAGTGCAACGATTATATTTGAGCTCTAATCTTGTTCTTTCTCTTTTTTTTATGTTGTAGTGTGTAATTGTCAAATGAGTTTTTCGAAAATCTAAGTCCAAAATTACGTTAGCTCCACCCCTCAAGAGTAACGAGTTACGGGGACTCGAAGGTTCGAATTCAGTTGTTCGTGGTGGCCGGCTTAAAGAAAATAAGAGCTATCTCAACATTGGCAATACGATAACATCCCAAATGTAATATGGTTTTTGCAATATAGCCTTTGCTCGTCCTTTCCTAAAATCCATCATAATTGCTACTCGTATTCAACTGTTTTTCACGACCCTTATCCGACCGTTGGTTCTCCTTATGGAAAGCCGCTTTAAGTACAGCTACAAGCATGGAAATTTATAACCTTTAACCTTAACCTTTAACCTTTAAGTTGTTTAGACGCTTCAATTTCCTCAAGTACTTTGTAAATGCGCTGCGGCGCGCAACGCGGTCAGTGGGAATACTGGGAATTGTAGATTACTGTTTAATAGGTTAGGAATACATTAACAATAATTAACAAATTCTGGTAGGTAGTAACTTTATTTACCATAATTATTTTAACCTAACAATATCATTGATATAATAACACCTAATAATTTCGGAGTATCGTGCTTTCGTTGCACGTTTAATAATATAAATAAAAACGATCGCCGTCAGGTGTTATTATATAAAGATTTAATTAATCACTCATTCAGTCGTGGGCTTCGACTCCTGCGTCGATAAACTTGTTCAAGAGCCTGCCGGCAGTTGATGCCATTAGACGGCCATACTGAAAAAAAATACAATCTATATAGGTATATAAGCCAAACCTGACTCACTGACTTATGTATAAACGCACAGCCGAAACTACTGTGCCCAGAAACTTGAAATTTGGTACATGGGCTCCTTTCATGATGTAAATGAGCACTAAGGAAGGATTTTCCGAAAGTCGATCCCCAACGGGAAGAAATAGGGGGAGTGGCGCGAATAATTCTACGCGTACGAAATCGCGGGCGTGCTCTAGTGAGCTAATAAGTAACTACACGTATATCCAAAACCGGCAGAGTGCAAGTCTGACTTACACACAAAGGGTCCTTACATTATTAAGACTGCGTCGAGCAAACGCCGAGCGTCCAGTGGCGCCCTCATTACTATTATTTTATTTTCTAATTAGCTAAAGAATTTCCTTGGAATCAGACGAAATGATTTTGTAGTGCAAGTAAAAAAACAATTTATTGAATACGTAACAAACTTTAATAACAATTACCCTTCGAGTAGTCAGCTTAACGGGAAAAGGTGGCCACTTTTTTCCGTTAAGTTAATAACTCGAAGTTGAATTGTGTTTTCATTTGTAGTGCAAAAACATTTAGTCCAATTTCAAGAAAATACTTTAGTTTATTAGAAAACACGATAAAAGTAATGAGGGCGCCACTGTCCATCCGGCGTACGCTCAGCGCAGTCTTAAAATCGTGCAAAAAACGCCGAAAAAGCACGTTTCTTGTACAGAGGCTGGGAGTACTGTATTATATAAGTGTCTAATGTTTTAATGTGTCTGAGAGCTTTCGTTCCTCGTGTACAGTAGAGACGCATCCAGTTTTTCACCTTATTGCAACGTGATAAGGTCTAAAATCGGATATATCTCTTTGTAGTCGACTGTACTCCTGAGTTTATTCAAAATTCAAAATATTTATTCAGTAAATAGGCCACATGAGGGCTCTTACACGTCGGTGATAGGTATAGGGTGAGTCTACTAGCGCTTCGGACAAGACCATCATTGCGGAGAAGAAGCGCCGCCGCAAGAAACTCCAGCAGAAGGTCATTTTTTCAATCATTATAACATAATAGTACTTAAAACTACGAGTAAGTAACATTAAGTAAAGTAAGTTACATTAGGTAATAAAGTAATAAATAATAAATTCTTAAAAATACCAAAAATAAAATTATTACAAATGTTTTTTTTTTTTTTATGGCATAGAGAAGACAAACGAGCACACAGGCACCTGATGGTAAGTGGAAACTGCGACCCATAGACATTTGCATTCACAAGACTGCAATGCAATCCTAAGACTGCAAACGCGTTGCCAACCCTGAGGACTAAGATGGAATGCCTCTATGCTAGTCATTTCACCGGCTGTCTTATCCCCAAACCGGAACACAACAATGCGAACACTGCTGTTTGGCGGTAGGTTAATGGATAAGATGGTGGTAGCGATCCGGACGGACCCTGCACAAGGTCCTACCACCCGCAAAATAATAATAATAAATAATAATGTAAGGACAATAAACCTTAAACTTAATAAAAAAAACTATAAGAACAACACGACGAGGTCTCTACGTCAAAAGCCCTTATCGTCTGTTGTCTTTATTGTAACCGAGAGAGATGAGTAACCGTATGCTTTTTCTACTGTTTTATCATAGCACCTTACCTATTATCATTTCAAATTATCAACTTACCCTGTTCGCATAGTGCATGTAGCCAGGGATTGAGATCTCAATGACGTCCTTCCTCACAGCGTCGATGATGAGGTCCGCCGCTTCCCCAGGGTCTACCATCTCCATCAGGTCCTGGAAGCGGATGCGGGGGTTCTTGCATAGACCCGTGTTCACCATGTATGGGCAGATCGTTGTAAACTTGATCTGGGGAAAAAAGTTATTGGTTAATAAATAAATAAATAAATATCAGGGGACAATGTCACATCAATTGACCTAGTCCCAAACTAAGCTCAAGGCTTGTATTATGGGTACTAGACAACGATATCAATACTTATACAAGGAAATATATACATAAATATTTAGAAAACATCCATGACTCAGGAACAAATATTCGCGCTCATCACACTAATATCTGCCCTAACCGGGATTTGAACCCAGGACCGCTAGCTTCGTAGGCAGGGTCACTACCCACTAGGCCAGCGCGTCGTCATGTTATTAAGACTAATTGTTGAGTTTCTTGCGGCGCTTTTTCTGAACAGTAGGGTAAGGAAGCGCGGAGTCAACATTTAAAAGTGGGTACCCGTCAGGTCCAAATTTTATTGTTATATATTTCCATCGGTATCCCTACCTTTTGGCCCAAAATTGTTTGGCAAAATGTATCGTTTCCCAGCCGTTTCATTTGAAAACCAGTTTTTTTTTCAAACTACATTAAACTGGTCACAGGTACTTGGCACTAACTGCCAAAAGCCCATTTGAAAACTAATAATACATACGAGCACAAAACTTTTTGTTGAAAAGAATACGATGATGTTAGCTCGGGGCGGGGCTTCATATCAGCATCCTTAGCGCATTAATATATACCAAGAAACTTACTTGGCTTTTTCCTTCACTTTCTTCAAACAGCTCATTTTCCAGCGCCTCCATGATTCCTCGTACAGCGTACTTGGTTCCGCAGTACGGTACCAGGTTCTTGAAGCCGATGAGTCCTGCCATGGAAGACATCGCCACTATATGTCCGTGGTTACGCGCCTTCATACTTGGCAGGAAAGCTTGGATCATCTGAAAGTAAAGTAAGGGTTAAACATGCACCCAGTTCTACGTTAGAAGCATCTCCAAGTACGTCGTAGATAAAATCAAAATATAATTGGAATGTATGTTTAAGCCCAGACTTTAATAACGGTACAGAGATTGCTTAAGGTCTTATTTATAAACTTGGACCCTGTAATGATACGTTCTAATCGTTAGCTACTCGTTAGTTAATCGCTAATTTATACAATCAATATTATCATTATATTGTCTATTAGCTTTTCTCACAACTTTTACGGAGAATTTTGGAGAAAAGATTAGACACTGAAGCTGTTCTCTTGGACCGTCGAATTTATCAGGATAAATATAATATCTTCTGGCAATGTACTACGTTGATTTTGCTCTTAGTGTCCATATGAAGATAACCTAACAGGCATTTAGATACAAATACAATGATAGAATAGGATATTTCAAAACGACATTACGCATTTTGTTGCCTAACATATTCAAAACCAACGAATAGGTTTTGAAGATGATAAACGATAGAAGATATATTTCATAAACCATAGGATGAAGAAAATAGAATGATGGTACACCTGGGGTCCTAGTATGGCTGCGTATAAACCATCCGTCACTTTTTGACACGCATATAATGACGAGAGTGACGGATGCTTTATCCACATTTTGCCACGGCAATTTATTTTTGAACATTTTGAAGGGTTTACAGATAAGACAGAGGGCCAATGTCGTGTCGCATCAGGAGATGAAAAAGCTGGCAAAGAACAGAGAAGTGACCATTTCTCCACCGACAAGAGCCCTTAAGTTGAATGATGATGCACGCACATGTTATGTTTGTTCCGTGTAAACTTTGTCTATCATTGTAGAATCTTACCCAAAGGTTAGCAGTGAGATTGACGTCAATGGTCGACCTAATTTTCTGTTCAGTCCACTCCAACAGCGGTTTCGAGGGCATAATGCCAGCATTGTTGACTAGTATCGACACCTCTCCGACGTCCTTCTTGACCTTCTCGGCTAAGCTGAAAACTGCTGCGCGGTCGGTCACGTCAACCCTGTAATTGATTGAGTTAAGATTTATTACATTTGAACAAATGATGAAAGTAGTGGTGAAAAGTGAAACTATAATATTCTCAAGTGGCAACCACCAGATTAAGCAGCCAGCATATATATAACTATATTGGGTATACTACCTACATAATTCCGAAAAAATCAGTATACCGAATTTTCATGATTCCGAATTTTTTTACGTAGAGCAATTAAATTATGCATTTAATCTAAAATAGCTCCAGAATTACACCGATCAAAATGAAAATTCCAACAAATGAATATTTTGAAAAAAAAGATTTTTAAGATGTTTCCATATACAGGGTGAAACCTAAGTCGTGAACAAAATGATCACCTCTGTGTTCTACACAAAATATAAAATCACGAAAAAAAAATCAGGAGTTTCATAGAACAGTTCAACGTACTCGACCAAAATGTATGAAGCAGATGATTTTTTTTCCCGATATTAGCGTTGGTCCCCTACTGAAATTGTTCATATTCGTGGATAAAGCACAGAGGTGATCATTTTGTTCACGACTGAGGTTTCATATCTACATAAAGTCATCGTCGAGCAAGGCGTCGCTTTCACCTTTCTTTTGTACATACTCGTATCGATGCGCTTTCCCGCCACTCCCTTGAATCATCTTAAGGGTTTCCTCGTTGCCACTGGCGTTGATGTCAACGCAGACCACGATAGCTCCCAGCTTGGCAAAGCGTATCGCCATCTCGCGCCCCATGCCGTGGCCTGCTCCAGTGACCTTGAAGCGTACAGGGAAATTTGTTAAGAGGCTGCGCATCCACACGAAAATGAAAGGCTTTATGTGCTTCCACGTGTAGAACGTGAGATGGATATAATGCTCTCCTAAGTCAAAAAGCGGTATGTCATGTTTGATAACCAAAGCAGTTTCAGTTTTATTCTGTTAGTAATGTGGTTAATATTGCAACAGGAGTTTTGTCTGAGATACTGCCTATTGACTCCACCACCACACTCCACCTCCACACTCCAGTTTTGGTATTTTAACCAAGTCAACGTCGTGAGATGGTCGAGAGCATATTCAGAGCCATACAGGTTGGAGTGCGGCGTGAGGCAAGGGGGACTTACGTCTCCCAAGCTCTTCAATCTGTATGTCAACGGTCTATTTAATAGAGGAGCTCAGCAGCATGCATGTCGGCTGTAATATTGACGGTATTTGTCTTAATAATATTAGCTACGCAGACGACATGGTGCTGCTGAGCGCGTCTCCGTGTGGTCTGGCCAAGTTGTTGCGCGTGTGTGAGAGATATGCGGTCAGCCACGGTTTGTCATATAATGTCAAGAAGAGTGAATGCATGGTTTTTTGGGTCAGAGGTAAACGTCCGTACTCTATTCCACCTATTAAGCTTAACGGCGCTCCGTTAAATGTTGTTAAAGAGTTTAAGTACCTTGGGCACGTACTGTCATCTGACCTAAAGGACGATGCAGACATAGAGAGGGAGCGTAGGGCGTTGTCTGTCAGAGCGAACATGGTGGCCCGCAGGTTTGCTCGTTGTTCCGCTGAGGTTAAACTAACGCTCTTTAGAGCATACTGTACCAACTTTTACACGAGCAGCCTGTGGATAAACTATTCGCAAAGACAGTATAGCGCACTACGCGTGCAGTTCAACAACGCGTTTAGGGTGCTGATGGGGCTGCCTCGATTCTGCAGCGCATCGGGTATGTTCGCGGATGCAAGAGTGGACTGCTTTTACGCCACCATGCGAAAACGCTGCACTTCCCTGGTGCGCAGGGTGCGGGCCAGCTCCAACAGCATCTTGGCCATGTTCGCCCAGAGGATCGATTGTCAGTATGTGAATCATTGTTGTCTGGTTCACGTACTGGCACATCGATCCAAGTAGCTTTATTTAATTATGTGCATAATAAAAACATTACTAACATTAGGTTTAATTTTTTTATTTAATTTGTTTACTAACACTTTGTTATTATTATGGTCCAAAGATGGCTGAAATAAATGATTTTGATTTGATTTGATTTGATTGATTGCAACGTCAAATTTAAATAATTGCCATTTAATAAATAAAAACCAAAAATGCTTTACCAGGATTAAAAAATTATGAATACTCATTGAATCAAAAAATATCGTTAAATTTTGTAAGGTTTCGAAGATTTCACCAAAAACATACGAAAAAGGATATCAAGGATTTTTTTATCTAATCGTTTGTTCACGTTTAACAATCTCAAGGCAATATACTCGCAATATAGGCAAGTTTAATATATCCAAAGAACAGACATGGTGGAGTTATGGTTATTGAGATCCAGATCGCGGAATGCTACAAACTATTTTCATAATATGTGGTCTCTTAAGGCAGAAACAGCTAGAAGCTTAAAATGCCTGAAAGCGCGAGAAAGATTAGAAAATAAAGTTACACACCATTTTAGATTATTAGATATCGTACACAGCACCATACCCTGTACGACATATGGTCTAATCTTGATGGCATAGTTTAGTTACGTATCATTATTATCATCACAGATTTTTTTAACCCCCGCTGTTTGTGTCTGTCTGTAGCATCGCAGCTCCCGAACGTTATTTATACTGCTAGCTACTTACGATGACAACTTCTCCATGCACGTCTTTCGGCTCCTTGGGTAAAATCACCCTGTAGATGCTGCGAAGGTTTTCTGCGTTCACCTTGATCAGAGTCCATATCAACTCCAGAACTAGTAGCACAATGTCTTTGAATTCCGCCCTGTAACAATAGTAATATGATATAACGCTCATTGAATGCAAAACGGACACATTCCAAAATAATTTGCTCTTGCATTAAAAATCTTATACGAATCGATTCTAATTTTACAATGCAACACTGACTCATTTTGGAATGTGTCCACCTTGTATTCAATGAACGATAATACCTATGTGATTGTGGCGAAGAGGCCCAAACCATGGACCATATAATGCAGCGATGCCCAATGGGTGCGTATCTACTCACATAACTTTTTAAGTCCTATTATCGGAAGTCCGAAAATGTTTCTCATACCATTTTACATCATAATGATCACTCTTCATACTCTTCATAAATAAATTTAGTACTAACGATCGGAACTCATAATCATCAGAATTCATAACGCCAATATTAATGAAGCCGTACACTTTTCACAATTTCTTAAATATCTTACGTGTAATAAGGTTAGGTTAGGTTAGGTTAGATTTATAAAAAATCACAAAAAGTAACAGTTTCTTAAAAAAAATGCATTATGAATTACGATAATTATGACTTAAAAATTATGAATAAAAAAGTATGACGAAAAAAATTATGAAGAGTGATTGTTATGAATACAAATCGGTAGGAAATCAAAAAATAGGAATAAGAATTTTATGTGAGTCAATATGGACCCATGCCCAATACATTCATATCCGGGACCCATAGAAGACATCTACAACCTTACTCAAGACGCAGCTAATTGGCTGAGAACGCTGAATGTTGACTTATAATCAATAATAATCTATGTATTCGCCTATTCTACAGATCGCCATACGATTAAATAAACAATAGTAATATTAATCAACTGGCCTATAGCCTAACGCACTCGCAATCGCAATCGACTTCAAAGTGTAACGATTGCTTTCATTTTGAAAGCAGACTCACCGTCGGACTGTCAACATGAAGACTATTGCGTTAGATAATAAGCCTGCTGCTGACGGATTAGTCGCAGTCGATAAAGCATCCGTCACTCTCACATTTACATACAGAGGGGCTATTGCTTAAGACTGCGCCGAGCGTACGCTGGATGTACAGTGGCGCCCTCTTACTTTTATTGTGTTTTCTTATAAACTAAAGTACTTTCTTGAAATTGAACGGTAGGTTTTTGTACTACAAATGAAAACACAACTTATAGGGTATATCACATAGTTTAATAACAATTCACCTACTAGTTATCAACTTAACGAAAAAAAGTGGCCACCTTTTCCCGTTAAGCTGACTACTCAAAGGGTAATTGTTATTAAAGTTTGTTACGTATTCCATAAGTGGTGTTTTTACTTGCGCTACAAAAATGTATCGTCTGATTTCAAGGAAATTATTTAGTGAATTAGAAAACACAATAATAGTAATGAGGGTGCCACTGGACGCTCGGCGTTTGCTCGGTGTAGTTGTAGTCTTAACGCACTCACAATCGCAATTGTTTTCATTTTGAAAATCGAAGGCTTGTCTGCATACAAAATGAAAACAATCGGTCCGCTTTGAAACCAATTGAGATTGCGAGTGCGTCAGGCAATAGCGACGCTGGTCAGAAAGTGCTGTCTTAGTTTAAAGCCCTAGAGCAAGAAGCACAATTTGGCTGTCTTTTTCTAACTTTAAAGTTAGAGTAAGACAGTATTCAAATTTTATCGCTAGTCTAACCTTCGCTTTTGAGAAAAGAGCCGGCTCGTTTTTTGGGTTTCTCGATGGTTGCTTTATCGGCGACGAATTGTGATAGAATGTTTTTTAATCTATGCTTACCTCGAAATAATGTAGGGGATTACGATAAACTATCTATATTATGAAACTTAGCCGTAATTAAAAATATTCGACTAATAAGCTAATAGGTATAAGAAGCTGGAGGGGTACAAGTTTTTTTGTGTTCGGTTATCCCTAGTTTTATGTTTTTACCTTCCATTTTAATAGAAGGTGATTTGATTATTTTTGCGTTTCTTACTGGTCCCACTTCTCAATTAATAAGAAAAGTAACTATAGGTATTATCTATAGAGATGCAAAAATATTTTGTTATTGTTTATGTGCAATAAAGAGTTTACATACATACATACTATATGTACATTTCAAGCTTGCCGCAAGCAAATAACGCCGCAGGAAATTTATAGTCATATATTAAAGCCATTTAAATGCTTTGTCACAGCTGCTCAACTATCTTAATCGTGATATCTTATCGCCAGTTATCAAATAGGTACAGTTGAGAAGTTTCGGAAGCCGTCTATGGTCTTCATCATCAGTTCCACTTCACAAAATAATACTTTTTGAATGCCAATACTGGACTTATTACTGAAAATACGCTATGCTTATAATATTTGAGAAGTTCCCTCAATTCCTCAGGTAACTTTGGGTACAGTACATCTACCCTATCAAAAAAAAAAATTCAAAATAGCTCCAACTGAGGGAGGAATCGGTAAACATACATTTAAAAAAAAAAAACATAGTTGACAGCCGAGTATAGAACCGCTTCCTTTTTTGAAGTCAGTTAAAATACCAGTCCTTAACCGACCCGAATTAGTTGAAAGTTAGTATGAATTCATCCACCGGTAATAAGCGACACCAAATATAACCAAACACTTGCCATTTTTACCAAATCACACAAAGATTATATTAAACAAAGTAAGTACAAAGGACACATTTGATTCTATTAGTAGATAGGCCGTATAGAAAATGTTTTTTTTTTTAAATAAATATTTTAACGTAAAATCCCTATCGATTAGATATTGAGTCACGGAATTTAATTCCTAGTCCACTTTGGACTATGTCAAATTGACACTGTAAATAGATGTCTCTTACGTTTTGATTGATTACGTCACTTTGACATAGTCCAAATTCCTTGACTGTACACTTAATGGTAGATTGTAGTGATGCACACAAAAATGTACTTGACACCTGTGTCATATAAAATATTTTTATTTTGATTATGACACAATATTTAACACTAGTAAAAACAATTTCACTCACATATTTCACCGCTCCGCAGTTAATCCGATAAAGAAATACACTGCAGTATCGAGGCCGGCTTAAATACACCTACAAATTATAATATAAACAAGATACGGCACTATCTGGGTTCATCGTTCACTGATAACGCTCCCAATAGGCTGGCAACTTTGCAATTAGTGATAGCATTACGCTTATCTAATGTTAGACTTCATTTTGGGCGGTGATTTCGAAAGTCTAACATTATAAGTAGACCTAAGACTTTTGGTTGCTAATCGTGGTCCTAGAATTCATGGAGTCGCTATTTCCTATTTATTATAATACAAACCACTTTGAATTTGACCTTCAGTATTTTAATATTTCAAAATTAATTTATTCATTAAACCTATAAGTAAATCAATTTAAATGAACTTTGGTATGGACGATATCGCTGAGTGCTGTGAAAGCGTTACAAACAAAAACCAAAACATGTTAACAAATCAGGTTAACTAACGCCATCTATGATTATTTTGTGTAACTAAGATTTAAATGGTTTGGGGAAAAGCTGCTGACATACAGACTATATTCGTGTTACAAAAAAGAGCCATCCATTCTATATTATTGAGTGGTGTCAATTTCGACGACAGGAATCACCCATGGCAACATTATGCTAAAATTTCTAAATTCCTTTTCCTTATTGTTTAATTGTTTTTTTCTGTGTTGCCATTCTTTTTGTCAATGTTAAATTTAAAATGTGTTTTATTTGTTTTTTCCTGTGATCGTCGAATAAATATTTTCTATTTCTATTTTATTTTCTATTTCTATATATAACCTAAACTCCCGTGATTCTTTAAGATTACTATTTAAAGAAATTAGTATTTTGACAGTAGCGTCACAATTTATTTATGAGAATATTATTTATGTCATTAAAAATCAGGACTCTTTTATTAAGAATTGTGATATACATAATTTTAATACAAGAAATAAAAATAAAATAGCTATTAAAAAATTTCGTGTTCGTAAGGTTTTTAAATCATTTGTAGGTCAATGCATCCATTTCTATAATAAATTACCTGACGAAGTTTTAAAGTTACCATTTTCAGTACCGTCGTGTTTCGTATCTTCGCCTGTGCTACCTTATTTCGCCTAGTTTGACATAAGTTGCCATTGACAAAATGTTTCTACTGTAAACCTTAGACAAAACTGCTAAATACAAAGTATTTTTTATGGGTTGCAACATTCTTCAAAAAATCTGCGGCTAACTTCACACAGTTCACGTTCAGTGAGGTTTTTTCGCGACACCGACCACATGTTTTTTCAAACCAGTGTTTTAACTTTACTTTTAAATGGTGATACAGACCAGGTAAGGTTAAGCTTTTTACATGATTATATGCTGTAACTATTTCTTTTTCATATGAAACTATTATTTAATGTCTATCTTTCGTTTAAAAGTCACAATTGGAAAAAACTTTGGTGAGGGTACTTGGCGTTCGTATTGTTGCCAAATTTCGCCTACCCCTAGGGTTGTCAAATTTGTTGTACCACATTTATTGGTGAATGATACTGTCTTGTTTCCAAATTTAAATACATTCTTGTGTTTGGTTTTTCGGAAATGACTTTGATGATTTGGAGGATTAATAAGTAGATTTAGATAGTGTAGATTTAAATCATCCCAGTAGGTACGTGGTATGAACATGGTGTATATAAGTGTATTTAGATAAGATCTTTCTTGCGAAATTATCAACAACCTCACCTTTTGCCGAGCAAATGTCAGTTACCATTTGTTATATTAATCAAATTTCTTCAACTACCTTATAGCTATCATGGCAAAACCACAAGAGATACCGAAAAAATTTTATGTGTCGTACTGTACTTGATTTGATCTCAATAATGATAATTTACCGAATGAAAATATATTAGATTAGTTTTTTTGTTAAATATTAAACAATTTTGCTAAAAACATTTTGTTTTTTTACTTATAAACCATTACTCCCTTTATTTGGCATGTTGGTTAATTTTTGGCAGCCCTAGCTTCATTATAGAAAATGTATGAAAACAACTTCAGAGTGTTACCAAACTTCGCCTACTACTCATTTTTTTAAAAATATGCCTTGTTTGGTGTAGTCAAGGTTCATAGTATATTAACACATTCCTAGGAGACACGACTTAACATGTGTAAGTCACAGAAAAGTTTATTATTAGCGGTAAAACATGCCATAGGCGAAGATAGGGAAAAATACCCATACTTCGCCTATTGCCTTTGGGGCCATTTATTACTAAGTTAACCAACGAAATTATAAGTTTTAATGGTATATGCTGATAGTCAGGAGTACTAAAAAACGTTTTTTTGTCACAACGGACAGAAACACTTTGAAATTTGAAAGATATTTTGGGAAATGTGTCAAAATCCAGGCGAAGATACGAAACTCGACGGTACTTAAAACTTACTTGAAAAAGTCGCTGATGTCTAAAACTTACTATAGGGTCGAGGACTATCTATCAGATAAAAGTGCTTGGCCTAAACTAAACACCCAAATAACTTAATAATAACTTAATCGTAAGAAATATGTACTTAAACATTGTATATTGTCTAGGGGACACGGTTTCTGTAGGAGAATGTATCGAAACTTTTTATGTAGTTGTATTACACCATCATAATTAAGTATAATTTTCATAATTATTTTCTATTACTTACTACTAATTAGTTCTGGAGAAAATTCAGAGTTTTGACACATTTTCCTGCTCAACTACGCGTGAATACATTTATTTCTTATCGTATGTTAGATTCATTGTTTTATATAATGCTAGGTTAAGTTTTAAAATTGTATATTTAAAAACCGGGCAAGAGCATGTCGGACCATGCTCAGTGTAGGGTTCCGAAGCCGTAACGACAAACACAAAAAACTATCTCAAAAATCAACATGTATGAAACAATTTTCTATTTTAAGTTATTTGGCGCTCTCTTAGATGATTTTTAGTAAGTATAAACCCGTTAATCGCCTGTATCTCAGGAACTAATCATGTCTACTTAGCCGTGATAGTTTTCCTTTAAAATTCGTTATATGCGCTTTCGTTGAAGATTTTTTTCACATTTTTAGTACTTGTAGTTTTGGCTGTAGGGGGGGGGGGGGACACTTGACTCTAACAAAAAATAGCGCTTTAAAGCTTAATATTTCATAAACGGATCCCTTAATCGAAAAATTGTTTGCATAAACCCGCAATATTTTTGAAAGACCTATCCAACGACACCCCACACTATGGGGTAGGCAAGAAAAAGAAAGACATCCCCACGTTACGTGTAGGGGAGGTGCATTAAAAAAAAATTTTTTTCAAAATTTTATTTTACCACTTTGTTGGCGTGACTAATATGTACATTCATGCCAAATTACAGCTTTCTAGTACTATGAGTCTCTGAGCTAGACTGGGGACGGACGGACGGACGGACGGACATGGCGAAACTATAAGGGTTCCTAGTTTGACTACGGAACCCTAAAAACGACTAACTGTTGAGTTTCTTGCGGCGCTTCTTCTCAGCAGTGGTCTCTTGCGAAGCGCTGGTAGATTTTTGACGTGTAAAAGTGCCCGTGCGGCCTACTTACTGAATAAACATCTTTTATCTTTTTTATCTTTTATCTTTTAACGCAAATTCCTTTTACATTAATTAGGCAGGTACTTGCACCAAATTTTATACCTTTTAGATGGATTTATTTAAAGTATCGTATTTCCTCCTTTCACACCGAAATTCGAGGCTCTATCTATAGTCTATACTTTTAGGCTTTTAAAAAAATGTAAACAAAACAACCACGTGATATAGTTCGTCAGCCAATAGAAGCAGTCAGCGTTCTGTTTCTATTGGCTGACGTCAAAGTCGTCGTACGTCAAAGTTCGATAAGACAGTTTTGATTGGCTGTTTAACAATGTCACGTGGTTTGGAATGTTTACAAGTTTTTAAATACCTAAAAGTATAGACTATAGCTTGGAGAGAAATACCTACGCGTTGTGCCATGCTGTACACCTTAAGACTATGTTTTATTGTCAATGACTTCATTCAATGTATGTTAAACGATCCACATAATTTATTAATGATTATCTATATTCAAAAGTTTGCATTCTATTCCTAACACAAAACCAGATTTTACTCATAAAATAAGGTCAGCTAACGCCATCTATGAATGCTTTACGTGACTAGTTGAGTACGTCATAATCATAAGTACGAGTAGTAGGGAAATTCGCCTTTGTACATCCCTGTTATATTTTTGTCTATTTTATAATTGCTATCTCTTGTTTGTACAATAAAGTGTTTACATACATACATACCTACATACATACATACCTACATACTTACATAAATAAAGAGTGAAGTTCAAAACTAAGAGGTAAGGTAAACGAGGTAGGTTAGAGTCCTATTTATGACTTGTTACGTTTTAGTTTCAATTTGAGCAGGTATATTACTATTTTTAAACACTACGTCCTAGTGAGGTAGTGAGGGCACTTATAGCCTGGAGCTGTTAAAATATTTGTATCGTGGATTCGTGGATCGGTCGTACGTGTACGGTCACGGACTTTAATTGATGAACCACTATAGAACCTTGTCGCATACAACCAACCATTAATTCCTTTGTAATTTCTCTTTCGCACTTGACGCTGTCTTTATGACAAGGTTTTATGGTGGATCAACATTTAAAGTC
The DNA here is from genome assembly GCA_963966035.1 of Acleris laterana. Taxonomy (NCBI): domain Eukaryota; kingdom Metazoa; phylum Arthropoda; class Insecta; order Lepidoptera; family Tortricidae; genus Acleris; species Acleris laterana. The sequence goes on from OZ014440.1 coordinate 3,518,653, forward strand.
TTTGATGTTACCATACTAAAAGCCTAGAGCTTAGTTTGGGTCTAGGTCAATAATTAGTGTCATGTTGTCATGGATTTTAGTAACAAGGAAAACTGCATTCATACATTTAAAAAAACTGGTCCTCAACCCGGGAATAGAACCCGGACGTTTTGAAAAATAAAACTAACACTTTCTATTTAGATTTCGATTGTGTAGGTCTTATCAGTAAAAAAAATATTTTTTTCATTTTAGACATCATGACGTTTCATAAGTAGTAACATTTACTGCTTTAGACCTACACAACCGATATCTAAATACAAATAGTGTTGAGTATAGTTTTATTTCTCAAAACGTCCGGGTTTATTCCCGAGCTGAATACCTACCATTTTTTTTTAAATGTATGAAAGTAGTTTTCCTTGTTACTAAAATCGATGACATGGTTTCTAAGAACAGGATCTTCGTATTGTAGTTTCAGATGCATTTCCCATACTGACCGATTTAAATGTTACACCCTGTATATTTAAATAAGCATTTAGCAAATACCATTAGATGTAGAAAAATAAATTATGTATTATATAAATTTTATTGGACACTACAAAATCGAACATCGAAAAGAACAAATTCATAATTAAGGGTTCAATTAGGCAGTCTTACTTAGGTATCAACAGGCAGTCTTAGCGCTTTATAAAGACAAAAATACAACGGTAGGTACCAATTAATTACCTTTCTTAAATGAAAACAGTATTGTTATCTTTTTACACCTTTAATTATTCATTTACATTTACATACATACATAAAGTCATGCCTTCATTCCCAGAGTGGGGTAGACAGAGCTACAGAATTACGAACAACTCTAAAAATTTGTTGATAATTTTGTAACCATTATTTATTTAAAAATAGAAATATTTTATCCCGGCACTTCGGCCCGTGTTAATAAACTAATCTCAGCTCTCATGCTCGTCTCGAGATGTGTCAAAAATGTAAGTGTTCTATGGTTTGACGTTTACTTTGACGTATCTTGAGCCGGGCGTCTCAGCCAAGATGAGTTTATTATATTAATACGGGCCTTAAACCTTGTCCGCGGGTTTGGGCAAATCCCCGAACATTGTCTTGAGATCTGACTGATGTTGGATGGCGCCTCGTTAAAATTTGACATTTGCTACGTACGTACATGATATGTCAAATTTTAACGAGACGCCACAACTCGATGGTTTTAATATACGAACGCACCATTAAACAACTTTTACCGGGGACTAGAACTAGTTAAATATAATAGGTAAGTAGTATGGCCATATTCATTCTATTCATGCGGATCTACGCCAGCTCCTAGGAACTCGTTAACGATTGTCACCGCCGGGAAGGGAACTAGCCAGATGAAATACTGAAAAAAAAACAATTTATATCAAAACAAACTTATTCATTTCAGTGGTGGCGGGTGGTGGGGGTGATGGTGGTGGTGGTGGTGGTGGTGGTGGTGGACCTTGCGCAGGATCCGTCCGGATCGCTACCACCATCTTAGCTTTCAACCTGCCGCAGTCTTCATGTGTCATGTCATGTGACATGACTGGCATAGAGGCAATCCATCTATGTTCTAAGAGTTTGCAATGCATTAGCACCTTGAGATTATCATCGTAAGATTGCAATCTTGAAATTGCAAATGTCTATGGGCTTCAGAGTCTACTTACCAACAAGCGGCCAAGTGGCTTTTAACATGCCATAAAAATACCCAAGAGTTGTCATGTCAGTACGTCAGAGTTCATGAAGTTTTTTTAACAGCTTCAATAAAAGCTGGTTCACGTATAAAACAGTTGAGAAAAATATTTTTTTGAATAGGTAGCTGTAACAATAACCAATATTTATGCCAACAAAGATTTGTTCCTCTTTCTAGTAAGACAGAATTAAACTTAGAGTTTAATATGGCCGACCTGTCACACGTCATTACGTCACAGTGCATATCGGATCTCTTTGTCTAATCGGTTTTTCTTGGCCGATTTGATTTTTAATTTCCCTTTTGGTGATCTCATTTACGGTATTTTCATTCTTTGTTAAGAAATATGATTTACAAAAATCCATGCATATTCCGTGTTGAAATCAATACCTACCCTAATAAGGTAATGCAGGTCTCCCGGGATGGACACCTCCTTGTACTCCCTGCGCACCGCGTCCACGATCCTGTCTGCAGCATCAGCAGGCTCCACCACCTTCATCAGAGCCTTGAACCGCGTCTTCGGCCGGTGGCAGAGCCCTGTGTTTACTATGAACGGGCAGATCGTGGTGAACTTTAACTGGGGATGAAGAAAAAGGTTACATTTTCAATACATTACACTTCCGGAAAAAAGTATTAGCAGAGTTAGGTAATAAGTGAATATATGGCTTCAAAGTGCAGTGTTCTAATATACAAAAGCTTTCCCAATTAAACAAAACATCCAATATTCACGTTATTGCATAATGATATGATAAAATTATTATTGAGAGCAAATTTCCTTTTGGAGAACTGCCATGACTTTCAATCAACCCTTGTTCTTAGTAACCCCTGTAACTCCTGCGAGTTCATTTGCTGGTTCGGCATAACTAAGTCAAACTATTTTGCTTCTCCAGCTATGCTTGTCGTCCAACCAGGATTGTTACCACTAATAACTAAATTCGAAACTTTGGATTTTGGATCACCCATTCCTTTCACTCATCATTCGTGACTGAATCGAGATAAAAATATTTTCTAATTACCCTGAATTACCTTACTAGGAAGTATGACTACCTACTTGAAAGATGAAAACACCCTAGTACCCTCAGAGTTATTAAGTACCCGTGATTGGTTTGATCACTGATATTTCTGAGCAGATGTTATGTAACTCTGTATCTCTATTACCAAAGGCGGATAGGATGAAGGTGATGATGATATTTGAACGGTTACCAGGGCTCGTATTACGGTCACCTTTATGGTGGAGGATAAATCTTCCGTCACTCTCGCACTTACATACTGGTCAGAAAGTGACAGATGTTTTATCCACGCTTATCCACGTTGATAAACACGACCATAAAACCCGCAGGTGCTAATGTAATTGATGTTTGCCTTTTGTTTCTGTCTGTACTTAGTATGCGTCTCCTTACCCCGCTAGCATATCTGGGCGCAGACTGTAGTTCCAAGGCTAGCGTGTCCATGATACCTCTGACGGCGTATTTGGACCCGCAGTATGGTACCAGGTTAGGTACCGGCATCAGACCCGCCACCGAAGACATGGCCACTATATGCCCGTAGTTACGTTCCAACATGGTGGGCAGGAAGGCTTGCAACATCTGGGAAAAGTGTGGGTTAGTAAGCGACCTAGTCCTACGTTTGAAGCATCAGTTAGGATTTGTTGTAATTTACTTTAGCGTGTTAAATGCACAGTAAAAGGCTGGATACAAAATCCATGGAGGATTGATGTCTGACAGTGGTCATTCGGCTAATAGTACAGTCACAAGCAATAATATATTATCCAAAATTGGGCGCGAAAATATCTGACACGTCTTTATTGCTAGAGTTATAAGAGCGTGTCAGATATTTTTGTATAAAATATTATTGCTGGTGACTGTACCTTAAGAGTTATAGTGACCTAGTTCAAAGAGTGTGCAATAATTGCATAACCTCATGTTTTTAAACAAAAACACAAACGGCCATTTGAAATACCAACGCAATTACGGATTTCTGACTATCTTAATAATATAACATAGTATGTGTCTGAGCTCTGATAAAACCACGATAAAAATGAATCATTAGTTCCGTTCAAAGTTTTCAGATAATGATATTATTGGGGCAAATTAAACTATCCATATTATTAAAAATATTACACATATGACCAATGGACGTGTAACTCAGCTACAAATATGCAATAGAACAAATAGATGAGAAAGTAGGCTGCCACTGAACTAGCTAACTCTACCAAATTACCAACAAAGGCTGTATTAAGGACTGTCAAAACTTGCCACGCTCAAGGCAGTAAAACGGACGGAATTATAGAAGCAGCACGTTCAACTACAAGTTCAAATTTTACAGGTCTAAACTGGCAACACTGCTCAAATGGCTGGTCGTCATCGGTCGAGGTTATGTCAAATGGAAAGTTGTAACCTGTAAATTGAATTTGTAGCTTTATATAACAGGCCCCAGTCATCCAAGCCCTGCTTAGTGCTTGGTAAATTATAATAATCCATCGTAGGTGCCATAGGCGGTTAGTCTATTTGGTATTAAGTACAAGTAAGTACACTGATCACGTTGTGAGTCTGCAACTCCGCCGTGAACATAAGGATCAGGTGTTTTTATACAAGGTACTAAATGGTTCCATTGAGTCGCAATACCTCACGAACAACATTTTCTTTAGATGTCCTAATTTCCGATCTGGGAATAATAATTTATATTCTGTTCCTTTCTGTCGCACTAAATATAATACTCGCACATTGACCCCTTTAGCATGCGACAATTTATTTCCGCCAGAAAACTGTAGCTAGTAATTTAGGGGTTTTGTTTTTGTTTTTGTTACTTTCTAACTACTTTCGTCCGTAAATGTTATTATTAAGTTAGATTCTGCTTATCACGAATTTATCTCCTCTGGGCATAAATTGTGCTATCTAGAAGTGAAAACTGTTTTGGCTCATGTATAATCCATATTATTTTATAATATTATTTTATTTTGTAATATTTAAGCTGTTTGTTGTCCAATAAATAAATAAATAAATAAGTAGGTACTACTCCTACGAAGCCAGCGATCTCGGTTCCGATTCCCAGTATTGGCAAATATGTGTGTGATGAGCATATTTAGCACACACTTTGTTTGAGTCTTCGATTCTTCCAAGCATTTAACTATACGTTTCTCCACAGCTTAGTTTGGGATTAAGTCAACTTGTGTGGCATTGTCCTCTGCTATCTTTATATGTAGCACGCCGACTAAAGCATATTGCAAGGCCAGTTTTTCTTCTTACCCAAAGGTTTCCATTGACGTTCACGTCCATGGTGGACCGGACCTCGCTTTCAGTCCACCGAAGCAGCGGCTTGCAAGGCATGATGCCCGCGTTATTGATCAGCATGGTCACTTCTCCAACCTCCATGGACACTCGTTCAGCTAGTTTGAAGACTGCAGCACGGTCTGTTACGTCCACTCTGAAACATAATCGTTAGAGTTTAAGGAAGGATTAGGTTTAATAAAAACTAAATGCGACTCTTTCTGAAAAAAGTTAACTGCCAATAAATGTGACTTTAATTCAAAATACTATGGAATACATCTTTGATAATGTGACCAGACCTTTATAACGTTATGAATAATATCGTTATCATAACGTTATATCTCGTTAGTGCTCAAAATTCCGTTTAAATATATCGATATTTTTTCATAACGTTATTCTACACCGTAATGAAATCCTAATAACGTTATACTTAAATAACGTTATAATAACGTTATGAAACTTATGAACTACGCGCTGTTGCCGCTCCTCAGGTAGGCATTTTGCGTAACTGGCCGACTGGCGCGTGCACCGGCGCTGGATTCATGCATTGCGCGACGTTGCCAGATATAACCATTTTCTTGTCGTCTTGTCTGCCTACCGTCCAGGGGTGTTATTCTCTCAACAAATTGTCTGTAAGTAGGTATGAATATTTGGATACAAACCTCGTCGCCACGTTGGGTATTTTATAAGGGCTAAGTAGTTGGGGTTTTTATATTATTTAGTTTACTTAGCGGTCCCCCGACGTGTCGACGCTTGAATCAAAATATTAATACCTACTTATAATTAAACTTAAAATAGGGCCAAACTCCTTATTTTTTACTTTTTAGAGGTTTTCCTTTACAAACTATTTTGAGTCGCGGGTTTTTTAACTTTTTCAAATTAACAATATGACTTTAGCTAGCAACGTGTCTCTAAACACATGAAATGAATAATAAGGGGCTAATAAGTAATAAATAAAAAGAGGGGTGTTAGTTTATAACGGGCATCATAGCTTCCAAACGGATGAACCGATTTGGATGCGGTTCTTTTTATTTGAAAGCAAGTTTTCTAGCGGTGGTTTAAAGCAAAATCTCAAAAAGGACTGAACCAATTTTGATAAAACATGTCTAAGAACCACCGACAAGAAACCTGCTTTCATATAAAAAAACCGCACACTCACACTCACACTCACACTCACTCACACTCACACACTCACACTCACTCACACTCACACTCACTCACACTCACACTCACACTCACACTCACACTCACTCACACTCACTCACACTCACACTCACACACACTCACTCACACTCACACACTCACACACTCACACTCACTCACACTCACACTCACTCACACTCACACTCACACTCACACTCACACTCACTCACACTCACACACTCACACTCACTCACACTTACACTCACTCACACTCACACTCACACTCACTCACACTCACTCACACTCACTCACACTCACACTCACACTCACACTCACACTCACTCACACTCACACCCACACTCACACTTACACGTCAAACTTATAACACCCCTCTTGTTGTTTGTTTTCCCATGTTTTCTGCCGATGGATCGAACGTATAAGGCAGCTTAATTTAAAAACCATGCTGCTAAATTGAAAATGCACGCGCTAAAATATGTTATGTTCGCACTGACGGGACTACTTAAACTCGCCGCTTGGACATTCACTCGTCCGTCCGTCCGACCGTCGTTGTTCAGAGAATCCCTACCCAGTACAGTTAAAACATCGGTACAAAGCAGGCAACGGCAACGGCAAGGCAAAACAATGTCATGCGCCATAAGCCGCAGCCGCACGAAGCGCGGGAGTGAGTGTAAGAAAGAGATGGTCTATAACGTTATTATAGCGCTAACCGAAGTATCGTTATACGTATAGCGTTTTGTTTGATAACGTTATAATGAATACCGCTACAAGTATGACGTCAAATAACGTTATAGTATAACGTTATTCGAGTAAAATAACGTTATGAATCATAACGTTACACGAAAATAACGGTTATTAAAGGTCTGAATGTGACTGACCCCCCGCCGGGGGTTTACCTACCCCAGGCCACCAGTAGGTATATCATTTCTTTTCATTATTAATTTTAAGCATCTATGTAACAATCAACAAACTTAAATGTGTGCCGCCCTCCGGCAAGATGGCAAGTCGATTATAAGTACTTATTGGAGGGAAAGACGTAAACGGATTTGCTATAGCACTTTAAAGTTTAACTAGGCGACTACTTTACGAATCTGGCATTAAAAGGCGATAAGTAACAATTCAATTACCTATTTACATTAAAAAAACAGCGTAAAAATAATCACTGATATAAACATGTCAGCTACGCAATGTATAACGAATTGTATCCTATTACCTGTCACTGACAGATCTTTCGAATCCATGGCTAGGCAATCGAAGGTCATAAACTTAAGACTGCAAATACATGGCCAACCTGAGGACTAAAATGGACGCGTGTCGACTGGTCACTATCGGTTGTCTTACCCACACAAAGAAACTCAGAGCGAACACTGCTACTTGATGGCAGGTTAAGAATTTCAGATGGTCTTTAGGTACTAGGTAAACAGAAATACTCACTGGTAGCCATGCGCCACCCCTTTAGCTCCCTTTATCATGTTGATAGTCTGCTCATTGCCAGCGGGATTTATGTCCAAACACACGATGGTAGCGCCGAGTTTTGCGAACCGCAGCGCCACCTCTCGGCCCAAGCCATTACCCGTACCTGTGATCTATCAAATTATTATATGAAGTTGAGAGTTCAACATAACTGTTGAGATGATAACTGTTTACTATTTGGTACGAGTAGTAACTTAATGTGACGCGTTTTGCTAGATTTATTCGAAAAACCACGACATGGGTTCCATATTGGAACGGTAAAAGTAAAAAATAATAAAAATACGCGCGTGGCTGCATATTCAGGTACAACAGGCGTAATAATGTGATTTACCACCCTAGCTGGGCTTGAATTCTGTTTGCACGTTATGAAACCGTAAGGTCGATAAGTAGGTAGGGTCTGTATTTTTAGGTACATTTGAATTTCATAACTTATGTCAAAATCAAAAACCATTTGAAGACAGACAATCTGTGGGAATGTACATACACATAAATACATACCCCAGAATGGTGTAGTAATCCCAGAATGGGGTAGGCAGAGCTACAGAATTACCTTGTCGTTGTCTATTATTACACCGTCATAAGGCGTAAATAATAGTACATTACTTAACAAGGGCTGTAAAAGAAAGAAAGCCCGAAATCGCAGGTATTTGAGACCCGAGCCGTAGGCGAGGGTTGTAAATATGCGATAGAGGGCTTTCTTTTTTACTGCCCGTGATGAGTACACAATTTTACGTCTTCACCTGGCCACAATGCGAGTTTTACCGTGCGCGCAGCGTGCGATAAAACTCACATTATGGCCAGGTGTTACGTAAAGATAATTCTGCGCTCCTTTTAAAATTCGTTGAAACGACAGTAGAACGTAATATTTACATCGTTATCGATCACTCTATCAGTTACATCAGCACGATACGAGTTTTAAAAAGCTTTTAAATGACTGCAGATAATCTTGTGCAGTGATTTAAGATATTGTTGTAGAATGGTATCGACGACCTAAGTATACATACTTACAGAAAATAAGGAGCCTATATCATTTTTGAAATCTTAAGTACCTACCCGAAACCGACGTGCGTGCATGACTCGATGTATGAATGTGGAAGAAACGAAAGAAATTTGTCAAGATCGTAGCAAGTGGAAAGAAGTGGTCACTGCCTACCCCTCTGGGAAACAGGCGTGACTTAATGTATGTATGTACATATGTATAATTTTTTATATAAAGCCAATTTATACCCACGTGTGCGTGTGAAGCGCACGCCGCTGTGGGATGCCAGTTTAATATAAACGCAAGAATAAAGCGGTTCATATGTACATACCAGTATTATTTCTCCCGACACATCTTTCGGTGCTGGTGGAATAACAAAGTTATACACCGCGCGTAGAATCTCGAAACACAATCTTATAACAGTCGAGATTACGTCGAATATTACTCGGCAAGCTATGATGATTTGTGGCTCTTCGGCCCTGAAAAAGAAAATTTGGACATTAAGTTGCAATTCCAAAAAAAAGGCCATTTCAAATTTGTCAATTATCTTCTAAATATATATTAGAAGAAACGGACTGACATATCAACGCACAGCCCAAGCCGCTGGGTGCACTAAGAAGGGATTTTCAGAAATTCATCCCCTTCAACTAATTCACTGGTAAACATCTTGGCCTAATGTGTTTACAGAATTATTAATAAGATTTTAGAGTTGTTAGTAATTCTGTAGCTCTGCTTACCCCACTCTGGGAATAAAGGCGTGAGCTTATGTATGTATGTATGAATGTATGTCATCCCTTTAGGGATTAAAATAGGGGGAGCACCGAACTAATTCTACTTACCCGTTCTTAATGATTATTTGATTATAGGTATATATCGATACAAATATTTGAAATATTATTTTCAAACATTGAACACTACCGTGAGATCGTGTGGCATGTCCGTGTTAAGATAACACCATGAAACGAAACACCGCGATAATGTTGTATTGTTATACCTAAATATTAAGTAACAGTATACAGGTTGTCTCATTCAAATCGGTCAGTATGGGAAAGTCTGAAACTATAAGACATACGAAGATTTGTTCTTAGGAAACATGTCACCGATTTTGATAAAAAGAAAAACTGCATTCAAACATTTGAAAAAAAAACTGTACCCAGGTAGGGAATCGAACCTGGTTGTTTTGAAAAAATAAACTTACACTATTTCTATTCAGATATCGTTTGTGTAGGTCTTAAGCAGTAAATGTTTCTAAGAAACATGATGTTTAAAATGAATAAAATGCATTGTTTTCACATACTTTAATTTATCATAGTAGGTGTTCGAAGTGACCACGTTTTTATTCAATACAATATTCAACACGTTTAGGTAAAAACAATTTTACATGCCTGAACTTGTTGAATAGTGTAACGGTGGTCACTTCGAACATCTATTAAAATAAATTAAAATTATGTGAAAACAATGCATTTTCTGGATTTTAGACATCATGTTTCTTAGAAACATTTACTGCTTAAGACCTACACAATCGATATCTGAATAGAAATAGTGTAAGTTTATTTTTTCAAAACAATCAGGTTCGATTCCCTAGCTGGGTACAGTTTTTTTTTCAAATGTATGAATGCAGTTTTTCTTTTCATCAAAATCGGTGACATGGTTCCTAAGAACAAATCTTCGTATGTCTTATAGTTTCAGACTTTCCCATACTGACCGATTTGAATGAGACACCCTGTATAGTCACACTTCACATTAAAATTGATCTACACCGAAACTTAGGATGCCTGTCCACTGGGGTGTTATTCTCTCAAAAATAACGGATGGTCCGACGAACGAGCGGAGTCGCAGCGGCGAGTTTAAGTAGTCCCGCCAGAGCGAACAAAAAACTTTTTAGCGCGTGTATTTTCCATTGAGCAGCTTTATACGTTCGATCCATCGTCAGAAACCATGCTGCTAAATTGAAAATGCACGGGCTAAAATGTGTTTTGTTCGCACTGACGGGACTACCTACTTAAACTCGCCGCTTGGACATTCACTCGTTCGTCCGTCCGACCGTCGTTCTTGAGAGAATCACTACCCTGGAGCGGAGCGAAGCAGCGGAGCGATGAACGGTGATATGAGAAAACTACAAAAAGGAAGATCTATTTCCAGATATTTAACTGCTGTAAACTGCTGGAATCAACGATTGATTGATTGAACTAGGCTTTGCTCTTGACTAGGCCTACTGATGCGCTAATGATCCCCGATAAAAAGTGTTGAAAATATAGCGTTGCTTAAATACAAAAGGGGCACAAATCAAAATGTGATTGTGTTGCATTTAAATTCGGAATGCTACATACTTTATAGTAGTTTATGCAATAGTTGTATAAGAGAGGTCAAAAAATATGAGTGGCGTGTGTTACGATGTGAGCCGAAGGCGAACATCGTAAAGGTAAGCGCCACGAGTGTTTTTTGACTTAGTTATACACCGTTGCATACAATACTTTTTCTACGACTAGGTTTCAAATGAAATGCAAAACTAAGCGAAAAAACTTACAAACGAACGAACGAAGTAAAGAACAACAAACGAGCGGGAAACAAGAAAATGACAAAATATGTGACTATGGTTTACTTTGTTTTTAAATTGACGGAATGGAAAATATAATTATTTACAATTCCAAAACATTTTAATTTGACCAATCAGAATACTTCACCAAATTAAATCCACCAATCACAATACACATCGACTGTCAAACGGAACGATAGGTTCTTTTAGGTACGTGTTTCTCTTTAACTAATTTAAATCTTTTAAAAAAACTTTGTATTTCGTATCAACCAACCAGAATACAGCTATTTTAAAATCGACCAATCAGGTAACTGAAATCATTTCTCAAAACATTAGGTGATTTATAGACCCTATTTCACAATCGTTAAAATATGATTAAATCGATTGTGCAACGCTAAGCTTTGGCAGCTGGCCGTATCGTTTTATCTCAAAAACGCACAAGTGCTGTTTTGGGGCATAGACAAGATAGACTTTTCTCTGGATTATTCTGCGGACATATTATGTATGTTCTTATATTAGTGTTCGTGACTATATAAATGACAGATAAAAGTAAAGGAGTAGGAAAAGTTTTTAAATCAAACTATATCTGTTTTTGTTTTGTGGCGCTATTGTATTTAAGCAGCGATAGTCTAGTGCATATCTGTGTATTTGCGTATGTATGTGTGTGTGTGTGTGTGTTTATGTATCTGTATGTCTCGTATGGGCATCGTAGCTTTCACACGGATGGACAAATTAGGATGCATTTTTTTTTAAAGAAAACAAGTTTAATCATTATGGTTCATAGCCAGGTTTTATAATTGGTTAGGCCTGTCCTTTATTAATGAGTTATAGGTACAAACTTATTAATAAGCGACTTATGTAAAAATTTAACTTATTTGTAACCATTTTGTTCTAGTATTTTTTAAACGTAACTATTAAATTTGCGCACTCACATTTTTGGTCCTTCTATGTCAATAGCTTGTGATATACTTCATAAAAAATAGGAGTGAAATAACAATCAGAATGCTTAATTATTGATAATTGTGCGTAATCTTGTATTGATTTCGTGTTATCGGGTAATTGGGCAAATTCAAAAATAACAATGGCGACGGCTTGTAAACGTATCTAGACGATTTGTCTATAATACTTGTATAGGTAAACGATAGTACGAGTATACTCTAATATTATAAAGATATTTTTTTTTTGTGTGTGTGTTTCTAATGAATAAACTAAAAAACTACTGTGCCGATTTCTAAAATTCTTTCACCATTGGAAAGCTACATTCACCCTGAGTGTCATCGGCTATTTTTTATTTTTCTGCGTGGACGGAGTCGCGCGCAACAACTAGTTTATAATATTAGGGGAGTTTAAGCATTTTCCCTTATCAGTAAGTCTGTAACGCAATGTTTAGGATAATGTTTTTTTCTAGGATCTGCATTAAGACAGTTCTTATGATAATCTGAAAAATAAAAATAACATGAAATCAAATTCATTTATTTCGTTACATTTAGGTAGACATTTTCTATAGATAGGTTACACATGATATATATATAGTTATATATTTTACAGATTTAGTTATTAGTGTCTTAAAATAAAAATTAAAAAGATTAAAATTAATATTAAAATTAAAATTAAATTAAACTTATTTTATTATTCATATTATTTACTAAATGCTAAAGAGTGCGAGTTAAATCCCTCTTTTTTTGTTTGTAACTGATTTTTAACACGAATGCCTTCACCCACTCGTACACGAGTTCTCCACATGATTCCTTATAGGTAAGGTCTAGCGGTGCACTAAGAAAGGATTTTCCTAAAATCGACCCCTAACGGGAAAAAATAGGTGCCTTCTAGTCTTCTATAAGTTCATATTGATGTAAAGAAATCAGGATAGCTAACGACCCTTTTGGCGTACTAAGATTTAAATAAAGTAAAATTTCTCACTTGAATTTTTGGGCAACATACTGCTGACTAATTTATAACTTTAATTATTATAACTGCCATACGTGCATGATAAGGTTCATACATGCACTGGATTGACGGAGGCAAAAATGTACCAGTGCTAGTGATTCATTAAATGTTGACTAAGTTTATCGACATCGATAAAAAGCAATTTAGATCATCACTATCATAATGGCCAAATTTGAATACCTTGTAATTATGTGCAAACCTCTTTTATTTATACTTATCGCAGCTATAATCAACCGCTGTCTGACACTGACTCTCGACTCGAGTCACTTTTGACAACCAACCATTGAAATTACATTGAATAACAAAATTTAGCACAATAATATTCTTTAGCATTCCGACAAATAGAGAAACTTTTTGTTATCTTCATGGAAAGCTGATTATTCAGATATATAGAAGATAACTTTCCATTGCAAAAAATGTAAGATCCATATGTCACGAAAAAAGTTGTCGATAAACTTGGTCAATATTTAATTATACACTAGAACTGGTACGTTTTTGCCCCCGTCAATCCGATGTACCTATACTGATGAATTAGGAAGCGATAGAGGTATGTTTGGACCGTTTGCATCAGGCGATCCGTGGCAACACGGTCCCGGAAAAAAAAATCTTCACGCTAACGTAAACTTTTTTCGAATACTGACAAAGAGTATGGATTTGACAGCAGATTACACTCGCTAAATGCATCTTGTCTATGTCCACAGCACAGAGGTTGTTTATGATCGTAGGTATCAGATAAAAAGTTTGAATTTTACATTTGTTGTTTGTAAAATAATAACGACTGCAGCGCTGCGCCATTTAATTTTATCATTCTTTGGTGTAAATAAAATGTGTATTAAATGTATTCCTATGTAACGTATGTTGCCTATAACTTATTTATACATATATGTGGCATGACTGTCCTTAAATACGAGTTGGTTCATAAATAAAAAAAGATAATGATCTATACTAATATTATAAAGCCGAAGAGTTTGTTTGTTTGCTTGAACGCCCTAATATCTCAGGAACTACAGGCCCGATTTGAAAAATTCTGGCTATATCATACTCACATAAACCGAAGGGAAGCGAGGGCGGGTCGCTAGTAAGTAAATAAATAGATATGAAGATAACTTGGAAATGGCTCTATAACTCTGTTCTGTGTAGTTCAAGAAGTATGATCACCTTACTTTCATTTGCTGACGATGGCTCGTCAAGCGGAATACATCGCACCGTTGTAAATGAATTTAATTTCGTTTTGAAAGAAATTCACAGAGAACTATACGATTTAATCTATTTTAATTAACCGTGAGTGTCAGCTATTACAAAAGAACTATCTCGATGAAAACTTTCCAGGGCTGGCTCTACAGGAATCGTACTTTAAGTTTATTTCAATGTTACAAAATCGGGACTTCTAACGCCATCTATAGCTCTCTTGCGTAACTAGGGGTTGCAAAATTCCTCACTATCTTTTATCTAAAAAGCCGACTTAATGTTTTCAAATTAACACAATTCTGATTCCCAGGAATCAGAAGAGTTTACCTTGCCTAGACATTTAAAAATAAAATTGATTAGTCTTGCCGTGATTTATAATATTAATTTATGCTTATGGCCCAAAAAGGCTCCATTTTATTTTCCTAGCACCTGCTTTTCGAGAAGAAATGAGGACAGCTAACGCCATCTTTGACTCTTTTGCGTAAATGCGAAGTCCCATCTTGAAACTCATAAAAACACATTGACCATAACGCCATCTAGTTATAAAGTCACGCGTTTATATGCATCCTGCGTTTGACATAATATACCAGAGGCCATACTTTGAAAATCGAAATTCGAAATTACATTAACTCCACGCCTGTCACTCGTCACGTCACTTGAAACTTAATCGAGAGATTCGAGAGATATCCACATAATAGAAGGCCAAAGTTTTATAGAACGAGATCGAAGCATATTTTATTATAGTAGTTTTTGGTAATTTAAATTGAGCTACTACTAAAATACGTCTCTATTCTGTCAGTTGCAAAAATGACAACGTCATTTTGACAGTGACAGATGACAGTCAATCGAATCGAATTAACAGTATTGGGTACGGATTGGGCAGCTTCTTTTGTGTTTAATAGCAGTTTTGTATGAAAACGCGAAAATAATAAAACGATAGGACTCTTGTAAAATAATAAAAGTGTTAAAGTAAATAATTGAGTGAATATTCTTCTGGAAACGTGCTTAATCTGTGTTAAAACCGAGTGAGTTGTGTTGCAGGATATCGCTTTGTTGTGGTGAAGTGTTGGTAAGTACGCTGATCAATGTTTTTATTTCCAAGATAATTATATTGATACATTTCACAGTTGGTCGCACTTTTTATTTATGTATTTTATTTGAAAAATATTATACCTACAGCTTTCCCGTGATCCTATTTAATTCTTGATTATTTCCTGTCTTCCCCCTGACCTGGTCCTACCCTGAAGATCCACAGGTAAATTTTTCACACTCCACCAATGCCTCACCTCTTTGTGATCTGTTTATAAAATTTTATCTGGTTAATCTTCTATTTTTAAAATGTGTTTTACTTACATTGCAAATATATTAAATTGTCTGTACTATATAGGTAAATTGACAACCTGCAGAAATGTAATGGTTAATAATATTTATGAGCATAAATAACAATGAAAAAAAAACCCTATAAATGAAGGACTGAGAAGCGGTTCAGGACGGCAGACTATTCTGTCCGCTACAATCTGCAGAATCTCATTGGGGCTTCCCCGCATATGCCTAACTATGAAGTTGTTACAGCTTCATCTCCATCTCTGTAACATACTATGCCTGATCCACTACGGTAATTATTCAAATTTTATCACCCGTGTGGTTGCCGGGTTAGAATAGTGCCGCTCCATATCTTCCCGTGGATGTCGTAAGAGACGGCTAAGGGAATAAAGGCGTATAGTACTGTTAGGCGATGGGCTTGCAACCTGTCACTAATACACTGGTAAACATCTTAGCCTAAAAGTGCAAAATGTGGTTACAGAATTAATAACAAGTTTTTAGAGTTGTTTGTAATTCTGTAGCTCTGCCTACCCCACTCTGGGAATAAAGGCGTGAGTTTATGTATGTATGTATGTATGTAAAATAAAACATTATCTGATTTTAACAACAATCCTGTCTGGAAATAGGGTTTGCGCTCCATGAGATGAATAACTTAAAAGTTTACTCCAATTATCTCCAATTACTGGTGTTTGTCTTTTAACGCCAAACCTACCCAACCACCCAACCGTAGTCTTTTTTATCTACATCCAGTTGAAGTAAATAATAAAATTACCTCATATTTTGTTAACTAAGTTTGTGTGTATCTTGCTTTCTTAATCAGCATCAGTACCTATTTGTGACAAACTGACAAACCACATTGCAATTATCACATTTTTTAATCACTAAGTCTTAGCAATATGTGTTAAATTCTATTTTAATTTATATAAACTGAAACTAGCTATGTAAAAAAATGTGTACTCGGTCCATAACTCTTAATGAATTATTAAGGTCCTTAAGTCTGAAATAAAACAAATTAGGAATCAAAATAGTATGATAAGGTTGTGATATGGGTGCGCACAATGGCTACCTATCTCAGGCAGTTTTCTGTGGCTTTGCTTAATCTCTTTTTATATAAAAACTGGGTAATTAAAGTAAATAAATTTACAAGACAACTAAGCAACATTATGACAAAATAGTTATGTATTAGTAATAAGAACATAATTGATAATATGTTATATTACATTTAAGCTTAATTAATATATGCTGTTTCATACCTAATTCCCAAATACTGAATTAATTAAAATCCCGAATATTCTTAATTCCGAACATCATTTGTCGATTTAGTTTTTTTTGTTGTTGGTCGTAGTTCTAACCTATAGTCTATGCTTTTAGGTATTAAAAAAAATGTAAACAAAATTACCACGTGTTCGTCAGCCAATAGAAGCAGAACACTGATATGTCAAAGTGCAATAAAACAGTTTTGATTGGCTGTTTAACAATGTCATGTGGTTCGGATTGTTTACCTTTTTTTAAAATACCTAAAAGTATAGACTATAATTTAAATTACGTAGAACAATTTATCAATTATTGCTATAAAATAGCTCCAGTATATCATAGTTTTTGTAAAAATGTAAATATGGACAAGGATATGGAAAATTTGGAAGAGCTATTGTAATTTTTAGGTGTTTCCGTTTTGTTCATTCATTTATTTCAGCAGATAATACATTAAACCTCTTTCACACACACACATTCTAGGTATTTGGCGAAATAACGCTAGATAAATCATCACCTGGATAATACTATATCGCCAATGTAATACGTATTTATACGTGTGAAATATCACAGTGATTATCCTTAAATCGACCTGGGTACAGTACCTACCCTAACATCCGTCTTGTGTTTTAGGCGAAGGCTAGACGTACAATAAATACTGTGATCTACTGATAATTATCGAAGATCGTATTTACTGATCGTGTAATCTAGTTACGGATGTCAGTATTTATCAATGTAATCTAGACTTCTGGATTCCGTAATGGCAGTTTGTGATAAATATTGACGTCCGTCAATATACTAAATTACACGAACAGTTGTCAAATACTGTAATATGTCAGTAAGTATACTTTTTGCCTCCATATGCATTACACGTCGGAACTCTACGCAACACGTTACAGTACCGACGTGATAAATATTGAACGATTGAACGTGTAGCCTGTGTATCGCGTGAATAGGTACGAGTAGAATGTAATTCATCATTTTATATCATATTGATGGACCAAAGTGTGTATTGTACGTCTAGCCTTCGCCTTAACAGTATGCTCCCATCAATTGCGATTTTAATCTGTGTACACTGCTTTTAACAAAGTACTAGGTAGTTGAGCTAGAGGTATAATCCCCTATAATTATCCTGAACCGCGATTGCAAGCCTAGGACGGTTGCAGCTGCTAGTAGTACTAGTTTATCTGGGCCGGACTGGTCCGAAGGGCCAGCGGCGGTCCTTGACCCTATGGCGCTTGGTACAGCCAAGACTGAGCGCTTGTATCGGGAACCAATTTAACGTTTGTAGGATTAACATAGCAACAAGCCAGCGAGCAAGCGAGTTTTAAGTTCTATACGAATTGAGGTAAAATTTGTTGCACTAACGTTAAACCAACCTGTTGGGTACACTGATATTCTATTCGTTTACGTAAGGTATAATTCAACAGACTAGAAAATTCTGAGCCTATTCTTTTCTTGGCTTTCACTCCTATAGGTGCATTTCGGTAATGTCGAGTTTTAGTCAATCACCATAAACTTATTGTTTGATTAAAGGGTATTTACTCTGGTGAACTAAACAGAAGCACATAAGGTTAATTTCACGTGGTTCTGTCAAGTCCATATCAGCCTTATCGTATGTAGTCTTAGCTAGCTCTAGTCCAGCAGTTTGATAGGTGTAGAAGTCCCTCACTTTAACACCTATTAAACAGTCCTTCCCCAGCATTCAGAAATTAGAAATAAAACACGTTTGTATTTAATACAATAGCGTTTAATTCACGACTCTAAATACTAGTATTAACTCTCAGATCGTTTCTTATTTAAACATCGTTATCGTTACTAACTTAATTATGTGAAACAGACTACTCAATAATGAATACAGTTTTAATTGGATCTTAGATCAGAGGTTTGTTAAAAGCCCCAAATTTGCATGTTTAATGTTTTGGCTTCGCGTCAACTCCGTTCAAACTAAATTTTACGAGGTGCTAGCCCATAGCATTGTTTGACCTACTTCATTAAAACAACTATTTGGGATCCCAAATAGGGTACGTAAAATAAGTTTACAAATCCGGTATTCAGTTTGTATGTGTTGTGTCTTTTACAAATCTTCAATAGGAACAAAGCCTCCTCGTAGCCAAAGTAAAATGAAAACAAATAATAAAAAAAGTCAGTTAAGTTAGGTAAATTCTGAAGCTAGCTTGTCGGCAATAGTTGGCATCCTCTCTGAAACATGAGACCATGTTGTTGACACTGCACTCTCAAAGAACATTTACTAAAGTACCTAGTACCCATTTTTTTGTTTAATTGACTAGGCAAATTACGAAGGAATTAAAAAGTAGTCTACATATAGATTCTTCAAATCTTCACCTTGAACAAGACAGAAAAGAACTGTATAAAATTTGTTTTTATCGTTCCTAGACTAGTTTAGCCCAGTGCTTGTTTATTTTTCTCTTGCAATCATCTCCACAATTAGGGTTTGCAAGATCCGTCGATTTTTAGGATTCGGATAATTCGGATATTAAAAATTTTCGGATCCGGATATCCGGGAAATTCGGATAAAACGGATCCATAGTAAATAAAAGAGTAAGTTTTCATTGAAAAATATGTTCATTCGAAAGAAGTATGTTAAATTTCAATAATGGCAGACAATCTTCATTGTTTTGTCTTAATGTTTTTTGTTAACTTGCGTATAGGTAAAATTTAATAAAATCAAAAGTTTAATTACGACTAATTACAATAAAACAATTGTATAAAAACTATTTCTGACAAATAAATCAGTCTGAGAAAGATAGGAACATCAAAGAAAAATAATCAACAATCAAGAATTATATTAAAAAACTAAGAGAAACATTGACAATGCAAGCCCTACTATTAAATTAAAATAAAACAATTGAGTAAAAAATTCTGTCGCATATAAAACAGTCTTGGAGAGGACATCAATAATTATTATAGATTATCAAATCAACAATCAATATAAAACACTAACAGAACTTTGATAACGTAATGCAACGTTCATTAAAATAAAAAAATCGTATAAAAAATTGTTTTCACATCTCACTTAGCACTTGGAGAGCCCCAAGGCCCCAACCGAAACCAACAGTACTGTTACTTAAACATTAGTAATTCATTATCAATAATTAAAGAACATTAAAAAAGAATCAGCAAAACAAAAAATAATAAGAATGAAGCCAAAGTATTGTTTTTTTATAGATAAAAGACATAGTTCTGATCTGATTGCTAATAACAAACAAATGGTAATAATTACGATATTACTTTTTATTTACAACAAATTTTTTCGTCCTTTGGCTTTGGAAATTTGGTAATGTGAACGCAGGAAACTCAACGCATCTAATGAATCTACGTTGAGCCGTGTACGGAGATGATTGCATAAGTAACCTGCTGATGAAAATACTCTGTCAGGTTCCACGCTGGTTGGTGATATTGTAAGTAAGGCGTCGTAAGCCCGTTGTTGTTTTGTTGTTTTGTTTAAAACTCGTTGAAGATAAATTTACATTACATTATTTATATTAGAACGATTAATAATAATAATAAATACATATTTGAACAAAGCTCTTGGCTTTGATTCTTTCCGACATTATCAGATTTGTCATCACCTCATAGTAAACTCAATAAGGCTTGTGTTATGTTATGTTATGGGAACTAGACCGCAAATATATTTAATTGATTTTTTTTTTGTGAGCAATAAAGAGTATTCGTATTGTTTTGTATTGTATACTTAAATAGACAGAAAACACCAATTACTCAGAAACAATTATTAAACTCAAGTCATCCATGAGTTGACATGACATAAATATTCACTATAAGGTTAAACCGCTAAACCGGTCGCCAAACTCTCGTACTCATAAATATATGTATAATAACATAATGTATATTATTACATATAAAATAAGCTACACAAAACATGCTTTATTTCATTTTACTTCGAATGCTTGCGTACTTGCGTTATAATTATAAACTTGAACTTATATTATATGGATCCGTAAGATCCGAATTATCCGGATCCGGGTCGTCACTAAATCCGGATCCAAAATCGGGCGGATATCCGGATATTTCGGATATCCGGATATCCGGATAGCAAACCCTATCCACAATGTAACCACATTACCTTCAGCTACCAAGGCCATAGCTCATTACGCGTGAATCCTAAAAAAAAACGCCAATTACTGCATCCGGAGTTACATCTCTTGAACAAATCGGAGTTTGAGAAGCAGAAAATAGTAACTGCAGGTTCATGTTAAAGCATTAAGAGCGCTATCTTCTCAGCATATGATTGCAAGTCGAGTCATTTAAGGTTTTTTTTTAAGGTACAGATGCTCTTGCTCTAGCGGGGTTGTTTTTTTCTTTTGTGGTTATATTAACAAGCAGATAAACTTGGTTGTTAGCATGCAATAGAAGTACCTTAAGTGTAAGAACATGGATAAACTGGAGAGTTATCCTAGAAGCAACGAATGACTAGAACTTTTAATGTACTTATTTAGTCAAGTGATACATTATTGCCTTATGTTTTTCGCCAGCTGTCATAAAAATACTTATCACAGCCCATCTAACAAGATTAAAAAGTGAATGACGACAAAGATCTATTATTATTATTATTATTTATTTATTAAACCAGCAACAAAAATTACAAATATACAAAAGCCCTGCAAAACTGTATTAGTACAGTTTGTCTGCAGGAAGACTTTAAAATAACAGTAAGTATACCACTACCACGACACTTGTATCACTACCTTCTGCTACTGAAACATAATCCGTAAAAGATTGATTGATTTTATTACCACTCAAAACACAGTAGTACCTAGTTGTACATATTGTTACTTTTTTCCCATTGTCACAGAGTAGTATCTGTAGTTTATCTTACAAGTTATAGCTTGTCGGAATGACCTTGAAAACGTAATCAATTAAACATGGAAAGTGCATTATGAGAACGACCCGTTACCGAGGAAATTGTTGAATAATGGTTACATGCACTGATCAGGCAACGTCCCCACTTCTGATTGATTGCATGCGTCATAAAATTGTGATATGCGTGTTGTAATTTCTCTTCATGGTCGGTGAAATTAAATTGCCTGTTTAGATTGCGCTCAAAACAGCTTTTAGAAAACTATTTTTCTCTATCAAGTGTTATTTGCATATTATTAAAGATAATGTCTGTCTTCCTGACCATAATGAGTCCTCGGCGTAGCTTGTTGATCGGGGTGATTTAAAAAGTGAAGCGTGTAATTTTACTAGCAACTAGCCAACGCAACCGGATTTTTGAGGCGGTCAGTTGATTAATTTATATCTCGGAAGCATAGCTTGCCTGTTTTTGTAATGTATTACCCAATACTCATTTAAAGTTCCCAGATTTCCGTAAAGAATATGGAGCATTGGTGAATAATCGTAGCCAGCTTAATTCGGTCAATGTTCGTCTTATTATCCGAAGCTTATTGATATAATTCACCGTAACAAAGACGTTATTACATTGAGCTCTGGCACAATAGGATCCAGCCCGGGGCTAGAAAAACTTAATAGACTACTGGCAGAAAAAAAAAAGAATGCTCCAACGTAAGCGTTTTCAAATTGACACTACTCCGATTATTACAGTTAGACATAGATTGGATTGTCTACCATAGACAAAACAATTTGGTTTCTAATATAGTTCAAGCCGATGTTACCACAGATCTTCCTAGATATCTCATTGTTCCCTCACCCAGTTGTGGTCTGGTAGGGTCACAGATTACGAAGAGTATTGTCCACGTAATGCCAGACAATGGCTCATTACCGCAGGCATTACGAAAAACGGCGTAATTTAGAAAAAAAAACAAAGGCAGCCTACGTGGATGTGGATGACATGATTTGATCATTGCACAGCTTAAAGTGGTACACGTTGTTTCGTAATAATTTGAGTGTCGTTTGCATTTGTTTTTATTCGTTTTACATACTCGATGCTTAAAATACGAAAGAATATTAGATGCGATGTAAAACCTCTTGATTGTTTCTAATTTTACCTAAAAATATTGTCTTTGTAAAATGCCATTGTTTTTATGGGAGTAAGAATGTTTGGTAAGTTTTCAACTGTCCATTTACCATATGAAACATAGTTACTCGTATGAAATATAATTTCGAATAATTTTGTTAAAAAACATGCCATGAATGTTCAAATGTTTTAAAGTATTATTGAAGTCGCCTTTTATAATTCAGCTTAGAACTTCAGCTTTTCTTTACACTTAACATCAAATAAGATACGGGTTTTGTTACTAAAGTAACTTCTGAAATTGTCTCCTAATATAATTTATTCACTGCCACGGAACTCCCCATTTAGCTTGTATTAAGGAGTTTGTCCGGGCCCCAAGGAATTTCCGATAACATCCTCTAGGGATACTTTGGAAGAAATTTAATTTATCTCTCCAATAATGGCTTAAGACGGTATCGAGCCCTCGAATTAGTTTAGGCTTTATTAAAGATCCTTTCTTATTTTTTCTTGGGTTTTAGATTATTACCAAAATACCCGTTGCATTCACAGAAAGAAAATATTTCTTGTACCAAAGAAACTTATTTCGTTGAATATATATCCTGTTTCCTATATAAGGAAGATCGTAATTGCTTGAAATGAGATCCAAAATATTTCGAAGTTTATTACTTCCTATAACTAATCATTATCTTTGTGCAAATAATAAAAGATTCTTTTATTAAAAGCTTAAGATTTATTCCAAGAGCGTGATCGTTTTGTTTCATGAAAATCGTTTTTCAGAAACAAATACACAAGATCTTGGGATGAGAAAGATTGTCTCTTAATTGCAATTGATAAAAACTCTTAGAATAAGAGTATCTGCTGTTGTAAAAGAAAACTTATAGATGCTTAAAGTAAATTGTTAACTTTCTTGGCGTGAAACAATAACTCTCAATCTTAACTATACTGGAACTTCCACCAAGTTGGTTTATTTCTTGATATCAGATCCACCTGATTGCATTAAAAAAAATATTTCTTGGTGTGAGTTTGAGTAACGTCTTAAAATGAGACAACACTTTCCAATTGAATTTTTGAACGATTTTAATGCGAAAAATAAGCCTCTTGGTTAGATATTGAAAATTTATTGCTTAAAGATTCAATTGCAAATTGCAGTGCCTTTACCTATGAATTAATTATTAATTATTTATCGCGATTGCCCTCGTGAAAGTAAATTTAGGTCTTTAATAATTTAAATGTACCTACTTATTTAATTTCTACCAAACGTGATTATATTATTTTACTGACGTTTTAAATCGTCAGTTGGAGTCACACAATAATCAAAACTTCCACGTCCTCGGTCAAGTGTTATTTCAGTCATGATTTGTAACTTCACACACATTTTCGATAAAACTCGGGGTCAACTCAACTTCAATGCGGAGGTCATTCCCAAGTCCCAACTTTGCAAGTATTCACAAACGGTGATATAATACCTACTTATGTGATACCTAGGTAAAGTGGGTATCTGTACGATACAATGCAAACAATCTACCGTGGGAAGATTATGTGATAAGAAACTTTGTGGAACTTGATTATGTATAATTAGCAGATTGAAAAATGTGTCAAACGGTCAACGTCTTTGTTTAGATTTTTCTTTGTCTGTAATAAAATATTTGCATAAGCTGTTGTTTTTATTAACTTGCTAATATTATATGCTAGTGTTGCAAAGAGCAAAAGCCGTCTTCTTAGGCCCGTATTAATAAACTAATCTCAACTCTAATGCTGGTCTTGAGATGTGTCAAAAATTACAGTGTTCTATGGTTTGACGTTTACTTTGACGTATCTTGTGACGCGCATCTCAGCCGAGATGAGTTTATTAATACGGGCCTTAGACTTCTACATAATAATAAGCCTAAGAAAATCTCCAAGACACACAAACATTTTGCCCGTACGCAGGACCTGGGGGGTTATTATGACATAGCAATGCAGTTCATTTTACGGCGAGCGTAGAGACAGAGTTTAGCAGTCATATAGCTCTGTCGTGTTCTCCCAGCATAAACTGAACTGCGTTGCTATGTCATAATAACACCCCTGATCTGAGACGCTAGCTTCATAGGCAAGGTCACTAACTCCTTACAAACCAAACTAATCGCGTTTGTCTTATTTATTAGTCCATCGTCCCCCAGTAAATAATAGATATTACCTACTCCTACTTGGTCACCCCTACTTGGTTAGTTGGAGAACTTGCAGAGCTGCAAGCTTTAGCTGGTGGCATGACCTTGTGCAGGGTCCGTGTATTCGTATTGTTGAATTTCTGTGTGGGTATAAGACAACAGGGAAATTACTAGCATAGAGGCTTTCCCTCTTAGTTCTCAGGGTTGGCTATGGTTTTAAGATTGTAGTCTTGAGAATGCAAATGTCTATGGGTCACTGATCGCACTCACCATCCTGGGGGGGTGGCCTGTGAGCTCATTTGCCATCTTCATGTCAAAAAAAACATCAAAGCTACTTTTTATCACGGAAAATAGGGTCATTTCCGAAACGAAAACAACATGAATGGAGTAGCGGCTGTAGGGTAGTAAATTATATAACCAACCCACCCATTATAGGGTTGAGTGTGCGTCATCACAATTCATAATGTGCGCAAATGCGTACGAGTGGAGGCGGCTGATGACGCCGCTATTCAATTTCGTGGTGACACCCGGACGTAATGATCGTCATTTATTATTATTATCGCTCACACATCACATACTTATGGAGGAATTAAGTAGGGATGATTTATGAGTGTTCTTAGTACTAGTGGTAGGCCATGAAGAAATTACTTGAAGCAAGACAGTAAAGTCGTAAAATGTGCCAGAAAAAAATGGAAGCAGGCAACTATTTAACTTAAGTAGAGAGGGTGTTTGGTCTAAGGGGTGATTCTTCAATGGTCCAAGTTATCTGGGAGTAACTATTTAGATCATAACATTCACTAGCATTAGAAAAAGGTCGGTCGACCTTTTTTAAGGAAGAATTTCTGACCGAGTGGTGTCATATTTCGGCGATTTCGTGTAGTAACTGTCGGGAAGCTGACACCGCGAAAGTGTAGTCAAGTTACTTTTTAAAAGTTATTCTATTTTATCCTATTGTAATAGAAAGGAAGGAACACTAAAATCTAACTGACAGAGCTGTGCGTATCGCAAATAATTCGCTTCATCACATTTGTAAAGTTATTGTGCCACAACTCATTGAAGCATGTCATAATATGTCTTTATAACGCAGAACTCAGGTTACTTAGTAAGAAAACGTAAGTATAGTCTAAGTTCTAAGAAGTAATACTTACCATTTAAGATAAACTTTTCACCTTAAGTATGCATAAAGTCCTAAAATTCATTTTCAATATGCTAAGTGAGCTTGCTCGTGGTATAACTAGTTGCCAACCTTTTACTGTAGTTGCCAACTGTTGCGGACTTGCCGAAAGCCGAGCAAAACCTTTTCATTTTCCTCAAACTTGTAACTCGCTTTCAGAGAGCTTTACCTTTTTGTAAGTTTACGATGTACCAATTTATAAGTTTTAACCCTGCAAAGATACTGTTTTCATTTATATTAGTAAAGTATTAAAACACCGTAATTATTATTTCTTATACCACTACCTGTCTGTCTGTTTCTGTCTAGCATACCTATTGGGTTTTGACCCGAACTTGTAGATTTTTGCAATCAAGGATATTTGTTAAAAGTGCCCAAAAAACGCCAGGATTAAGATAAAAAGGATAAAAGATATTTATCCAGTAAGTAGGCCTACTTGCACGGGCCCTTTTACACGTCAAGAATCTACCAGCGCTTCCCAAGAGGAGACCACTGCTGAGAAGAAACGCCGAAAGGATTAGATATTTGATGTGATTCCGAAATACTCGGATAATATGAAATATGTTTGTAAATGTATGTTAAGTGACATGATCAAAATCTTACATTTCTTGTCGTTATATTTTTGGATTTTTGTTTGAAACTCCATCATTTTGTTGTTTGCTGACAAGGATCATATTATGGATTATCCCACGCAATAATCTAAATTTAGCAACGGAATCAGAATATAGAACGTTAATAATTAATGTAAACTAAGTTCCTTTGGGTTAATCAGGTTGCGAACTCGCTAATTTATTCAAAGCTTACATGTAGTCTTCCATTAAATGGTTAATTCTATTTGGTTTATTTTCCATGCAAATCGAGGATTCTAGGTAATTGTATAACAGGTAGACTGGCCCTCTGAAGGAATGCCCTGCCTTTGGGCATTAGCAACACCAGGAACACGATTAACGTGGTTCAAAAAAAAAAGGAATTACTCTATCGGGTCCCAAATACTAAAGTGAATTGTCTAGATTGGTATGTAGTATGTATCAATCCAGCGCATCCGCTAAAAGACTGAATTTCGAGCTACAAAATATCAAGGCTCCGAAAGAAAAACGTTTTATAAACATTTTTGAAAATTAATTCGTAACGTTGTCCATTGTCAATGTTCAGGACCCGTATTATGGTCGCCTTTATCGAGGTAGATAAAGCATCGGTGTCTCTCACCCTTATACACTGGTCAGAAAGTGACAGATGTTGTATCCACATCGATAAACACGACCATAATTAAGCCCTCTGGTTCCTCTTATACACACGTGTTCAGTGTTCACAGATAAGTTCCTGCTCTATTATGTACGTTTAGGTAAGAATTTCTCACCGTAATAATGGCTTGTTCGTGTCGTTAACAACCTGATTACGGATAATTATTCATTGGCTACGTAACACGGTGATCGTTATTAATTGGTGCAACAACTGCGGCCTAGTTAGCATGGGGAGTAATGCAAAAGAAAGACAAAAACTTTTTATGGGTTTCTATCGGATTGCATAATTGACAACAGGATTTTTTTTAGTCAACAATGTAATATTACAACATAATACGATATCACATTGAGATCGTCAAAACATAAATACTAACAATCAAAGAATACAAAAATAATTAATTTCATTTGCAGAAAATAACTATTTAGTTAAATTCTCGTCCAAAAAACTTACACGATTGCTTCTACCTCCATTTTGTTTTTCTGTTTACCTGCTATTAAAGCAAATATAACCTTTTTTGTAGCCTTTTTCCGGTAAAAATATTATTTGTCTACGCGTGGTGCTCTTACGTTATAATAGAGGGTCCTATTAGAGTTCCTTCCACGTATTGTTACCCAGATATGATTGGTTTTATGGGTTGCTGTAATTGGATGATCCCGGTAGCTCTATTTTGAGGTTAATTATCTATAATATTCGGTCAGATTCGGTTATCTAATAAGGTTTCAGTTGGTAATGCTATCAACTCGACCGTTACTTATTTGAATATTAGTTTGAGTTTTAAAGATCGTCTCCTCATTTTGTTTTTCGCTTCTTTGTTCAACATTGTGAGACTTGTGACTTGTAAAATAACAACAAAAATGTTTTTTTATAGAGATAACGGTATGGAATCCTTCGTGCGCGAGGCCGTCTCGCTCTTGGCCGGTTTTTTCTTTCTCCCTAGATTGCCGTGGGCGTGGCTGAAATTAGAGATCCTCTAGTTACAGGAAAAGCGACTATCGTTCAATAAAGCACTAAATAACATGACGTAAGCCGTAACCCGAGAGAGAATCTCATTTCCCTTGATACACAAAAGGGAATGGCGATGTGTACACTGTCGAGCAAAATAATAGGTCGTTTGGTAAGGAATTTACGTTTAAACTGACACCGCTATTTTGCCCACGAGTATAATTAATCATGATCATGTTCATTAGAAAGAAAGAAAAACATTTTATTGACTACATACCTAACAAAATAAAGCAAAACCTAAAAAATACTTTGGTGGAATGTGACACCAATAAGGGTCCCACTCAGCATGTGTTGCAGTACCTACTCGGTGCTACAACGCTGGTTTTCTGTGGATCCCTTTATTATTCACACACGACAACAAGTGACAGTTTGGACACCATGAAAAGACATTTACTTAATTCACAATACCAAGCTTATATGTGTTGTGTTTAGATAATTAGTAGTAAAATATATATGAGATAAGTGCAATGTTGTATTTAATGCTAGCGGATAAATAAATTTAAAAAATACAAAAAAATAAAATAAGAGGTTACTGGTGTAATTGATCTAATTTCCAAAAGAATTTCAAATGAGATTTTCACCCTCCTAACTGATTAAGTTGATTTTTTTCATGACACGTCTAATAGAAAAATAAATCTTTGGAAGTTTTTCGTTTTAGGTCTACGCATGGATTACGCAAAAAAGCGTAAAGATTTATACATTATTTCACAGTCATTTTACTTTTTAGAACCATGTTTGGGCTAGGAACACTAACATCAAACAGAATTTTTGACAGCGTCGGTGGTTTAGTGGCTTAGGGGTCGATTGCACATAAGACCCTAAAGGGTCGAAGTGTATCCGAAAGGGCCCATTTATAAGTCAGTAAGAACATCAATCAGCTTCGTACTAAAAAAAAACACTGCCTACTTTTTTTACAGATTTTCTTTCAAAAATACATTGATAGATGATAGATAGATAGATAAAACGTTTATTTGCGTACTACAAATCACACATACAATTGAAAAAATAAAAAAAAAATAAAAAAAGCAGAGTGACACTAACATTACACACAAATTGCCAAAAGAATGTGTGCGCTGCAGCAGGGCAAAAGGGTAATGGCTCAGCGTATAACTTTGCTCATTATGAGCAAAACACTGGTATTCTGGCTCAACCCCGAGGAACGACAAAGCAACAACGAGCAAAAAAGAACAAAAGGATATTTTATTATGTTTATACATACTGCCATGCGTTTGGGGGCTTGTGCGTGGATTTAGGTAAGATATGTGTGTGTGTATTGCAAATCACTTTAATGTACTTTAAAGACTAATGCTATTTGCAATTACAACGTTGTGATAGACGTGAAGGACAAACAGTTCTCGAAATGCTATTATACTGCACATAAGTAACGATAATGCATCTACTTGAAGTAATTATCGATCGAGCGATCGACCGCAACGAAATCCTCGCTTTACCCGTTTGACTGCCAGTCATAGATTTTTTTATCACGATTTGATGACAGGTTCGTGAAATAGCAACCTGGGGTTCTATACTGTTGGGTAAAACCATATTGCTTTTGACATGATATCGTATTGTTTGTGACGACACGTTAGCCTAGTTGGCAGTGACCCTGCCTACGAAACTGGCGGTCCCGGGTTCAAATCCCGTTAAGGTTAAATATTTGTGTGTTAAGCGCGAGTATTTGTCTTCGATCTTTTCTATGTATTTAACTAAAATCGTTGTCTAGTACCCATAGTACAAGCCTAGAGCTGAGTTTGGGACTACGTCAATTTGGGTTATACGTCTATTTTATTGATTTATTGTGTTTAACTCTGCCTCTAATTACTGACAAGTAAGTAAGAGCTATCGTAACGTTGACAATACGATAACATGTCAAAGGCAATAAGGTCAAATGGTGAAGTTTTATGTCATTACAGGCCTTATTATAAGCTGTCAAAACTTTTCAAGTTCCTGGCATAGATAGGGACAGAGAGAAGACTCCTATATTGCTCCATCTCTATCCTTTTTACTAGGTTGGTACTGGAACTTAAGTAAATGTTTTTAAAGACTCATATTGTCTCAGAATTGTATTTCTCATTAAAACCGGGCCTTTTCAAATATGGAATTTCAATCCTATCAAAAAAACAAGGACATGGTGAAAACTTACTGGAAATATACAAAAAACGGTCCCTTTTAATAAGTTTTATACCACTTGCGACGACGGCTTCCGTAACCAATCGAAACTCAATGAAACATATTATTTATTATCCACTTAATCCAGATATTACATGGAGCAACCAATCCCATATAATAATTAAGTATTTATCGCCAGTTACAGCGGCAAATTCACATGTTTATGAGTTTTATGACTGACATATTCGTACCGCCGCCATATTGCTAAACCCGCACCTATTTACGCCAATGCTTACTTCGAGAAGTGCCGTGACACCTTGGTTTTATTCACATGGACTTTCCCTTTCAACACGCACAACATTGTAACGGTACATTTACGTATTATTCAAAACTAATGACCCGCCCTCGCTTCGCTTCGGTCTGTGTGAGTTTTCTGTAACACCCGGCACATAATCCAGAATTTATCATACACTAGCGACCTGCCCTCGCTTCGCTTCGGTCTATGTGAGTATGATATATAGCCCTCCTCGATAAATGGGCTATTTAACACTGAAACAATTTTTCAATTTTTTTCACCAGTAGTTCCTGAGATTAGCGCGTTCAAGCAAACAAACAAACTCTTCAGCTCTATTATATTAGTATAGATAAAAACCTTCCCCTAGAATCAATCTATTGATGAAAACCGCATTAATAGTACATTGTGTATTAAGGGTGGTAAAGAAAGAATTACAAACGAGAGTCTGTTAGAAGCCCGAAGCCGAAGGCTGAGGGCTTTAATGACTCGAGCTTTGTATTTCCTTTACCACCCGTGTAACATACAATGTTTTTCATCACAATTGCGAGGAAATGAAATAAAATCAGACAAAAGATCATATTTTTAACTTATTAGCGGCAGACTACGTCATTGTCTGTGACTTACCACAGATAATGTCAAACGTGTTCGGAGTCCGATTCTAGTGACATATGAGATCAATAGTTTATTATGCGAGATTGTTAGGAAATAGTATTCAACTGACATTTCATCTCGAATGAAACTTCATATCGAATGGCACAAGAATTAGGGTCCTGACGTATTGTGATAGTTCGAGTCCACGTATAATATTTAAAAAAAAAGCTATTACGCACTTAAGTAACGTAATGGTAAAAAAAAGGCCCGCGGGTATTATTTTGGATTTACGGTCGATTTTTCTAGCATGTTAGGACACTATTTACGAGCAAGTGTGATGAAAAATTCGTTACGTAGTTTGCACGATCTAAGCGTACAGTCGAGTTCATAGATACGTGTACACTTTAGAACATTGTCTATTTTAAACTGCCATAATATGAATTCTCACAGCGGTTATTGTTAAGGAGAATTAAGTCAATGTTGAACTACTTATGGACACTCCCATGGACTCCCTGAAAATCTTCGGTAAAAGAGTATTTTCTCTTGTCGATTAAACGACACCCTTACCATGAGTTACAATTAACGTACTCGCTTATCCCTCGCAGACCTCGCAAGTATTCTTATAGAGTGCAAGGGACAGCATTCGACTCCCTAGCGAGTGCGGTAATTATATCTCATGGTAAGGGTACGGAAACACATCCATGGGGTCAGCTCTACGCACTTCTGTGAAATCCCGATCATGAACGGTATGTGTTAATCGTAAATCTAAAGGAATTTACGTGTACATATAGAGACAAACTAGCTTCTGCCCGCGACTCCGTCCGCGTGGAACTCGTTTATATCGTAGGTCCATACAAATTTTAACCCCCATTTCACCTCCTTAGGGGATGATTTTCGGGACAAAAACTATCCTATGTCCTTTCCCAGGATTCAAACTATCTTTGCACCAAATTTCACCTAAATCGGTTCAGCGGTTTAAGCGTGACGAGGTAACAGACAGACAGACACACTTTCGCATTTATAATATTAGTATGGATATAGAATACCAAGTTAACTCCGAGTTGGTCCATGTTTAATGATTATGGACTAACTTCAGCATATTGCTACAACATTTACAGAACAAGAAGTTTCAGTAAAGGGCATTGGGTAAATTTGTTTCAAGAATATCGACACTTTTTTTTATCGGCCACGGATGATTTTTACATAGTTATTTAGAGGACTTCGAAATTCACATAGATATACATAATTTATGGCGTTTACTTAACTATATCGGAGCCGAGATATTTAAGATTTACGTAGGTATTCAGTTTTACTTACTAAGAGTACATTACATAACAAAACATGTTTATTTTGGATTATTCTGTCATAATTTACCACTTCACTAATGGCCGCTCACCTTGAAAATGTATGACGTTTAGAAATGACAACACTTTTACCCAAACAACTTATAACAAGCGTAATTGGCTTGAAAAGTTTTTGACAGAGTCGAATAAGTTTTAATTTTTAATTGAGAAGTGCTCAGAGTTATCCATATTCTGCGTAATACTTTGCCAATTAACGACTGGCAATAAAATCATACCAATTGAAGTCAGTTCGATAATAAAATTGCATTATCGAAATCGAATTTGTGTCCACCGAGGCGTTGAAAATTAACCAGGTAGAGATTGCCAAACCACAACGTTTCAGTTTTTTGCGTGTGTTACTGTTCACACACTGTTAAATAATATTGTGTCTACCTACTCTTTCTTAAGTCATAAGTCATAACATAATGCATCATTGCACGAGTATTTCAAACTAAATCAACTTCACCGAACTTACGTTTGTCTCTCTGCAATTTTTTAAGAATTAGGTTCTTTGATTCTATCTTTTTCAATTTAAATTGGAGTGTTATAATTACCTACTTATATCTTTGTTTCTGTCTGTAGTATCGTTGCTGCTAAACGGATTAACTGTTTTTGACGTGATTTTAATAATAAACCTTAGTTAAAAAACATACGCAAGATGGAAGATGTCGAAAAGAGGCCCGGGTCAAACTAAACTGTTGTTTTGTTTCAACTAAATGCGGTAAACCATGACGAATGGTTCATAATTGGTCAATCCAAATTTCTTCCGCGCCGACTGAGTCAAGGACGACCAACGAACGCGGACGTTTGGCTCTCAGTGAATGTTATTAGGGTGCTATTCTCATAAAATTGCTTGTTCTATATTTAAATTAGCTTCTGCCCGCGACTTCGTTTTTGGGACTAGATTTTGTTGCCGACTGGCTTTATTTTTTCACCGTGATTATCTGCTGCTTACCAAGCTAACCAGTGTCTAATTCACTGCCGCAAAAACACACTAACTACTTGTTTATTGCTGTTTTCTGTATATTTTTCTTTTCTTTCTTTCTTTAAAATCAAGCCATTCTAGTAGTCCTTAAGACAGAAAATAAAAGATAGATATATCATATTTCCTATTCGGTAAACAAGGTCGTTAACTAACCAAAACGAAGCGGCGGGAAGAGTAAGACAAAATAACTTCTGCCATTCTTCGACAAATCTGGTAAAACAATGTAGGGAACCAATGCTAAAATTAGCCTCGAAAATGTCCGCTTGACTAGTCACTAGACAAATGTTTCCGTTTTCCGGAACGCGTCCTAGTTTTTTCCAGAAAACAAAAAGCTTTGCTGTAATTAAGAGTTTATTTTCTCAACTGACGCATTAAATGACAGCGCACTTGACAGAAGAGCTGAGATGTGGTTCTGTTTAGTCTTCCAGAGTAAATAATCTTTAACGGAACTAGTTGTCGTCGCGTGTGATATCTGTGGACTTATTTCTTTAATAAGTTCATGGTGATTGCTTAAAATTCGACATTGGCGGAATACACCTAGTTAAAACAAGGAGTCAACCATTAATTAAGGATAAAAAATGACAACGCTTTCCTGAAACGTCAATTAGACAAAGAAGATTAACTTGAATTAAATTTATTTCGACCTTTTCAATATTTTTCCTTGACAATAAATACTTCGAAAAGTTCTAACGTTTTAATATTATTTTCTATATAAAAACTAATCACGAAAGTCATATTTAAAAACATGGGGGCGTAGCCAAGATACAAACGCTGCTATCTGTTTTCTATCGATTCGGATTGTATGGGTTTGACTTAAGCGCGGTCGAGCTTTTTATCATCAGTTTACGTCAATCCTTCTCTAGTTTTTCGAAAATCGTTAACTTATCGTTTAGACCTTCTGACTATTCAAGCCATTTTCGTTTTGCTATTACGTTTTCATTTACCAAGCACCGAGCAATTTTCTCCGGACGGAAATATCCCAATTGATTGAATTTTGAAAGCAAAAAAGATGTACTAGACACACGTGGTAGATAAACGATAATGTACTGTTTCCACCTCACACTGAAAATAATGTTTATTACCCGCATAGTTGGATCAGTTACTGGAAAAGTTCCATGACCTTATAAAATGTTTACACTCGGGATGTTACGAACATTCGTATTCGCATCCGCATTCGCATCGATTGATGTTTAGCCAAATTTAGCGAATGTGAAAGTGTGCAAAACATTTGCGTTAAAAAAATATGATATGCCTCTCTTGAACTTTGACTATTAAAATTTATACTGACTGAAACGACAACGTGCCACTCCACGCGCCATTTCACAAAGGCCCTTAAGAATATGATTATCTCTAAATAAAAGAAACGGCAAAGAGATCCCAGACCTCTCAGAAGTTTTGAGATTAGTAAAGGAAATAAAAAAGAAGAATGTTTATTCAAATACATCTAACAAATGCACAGAAGAGAAATCAACAAACATAAGAAAAAAACTGGACAAGTGCGAGTCGGACCCACCCACCGAGGGTTCCGTACAGATTTGTAGGTTCACACATAAAGACCCTGTGTTTTTGTGATTTAATTAAAAATGTATAGTTTCAGATCTTTCCCTATACTTTATAAGACGGTATTACTTGCCAAATTTCATAGTTCTAGATCAAAGGAAATTACCTTGTAAATTTTGATTCCCTTGAGAGTGTCAAAATTATTCGTTTTTTTTACGTTAAGTTAGAAGTTTGATTTTGTCACGGCTACGGCTTCAAGGGACTGTAGACTCGAGTATATGGTTTTAATTTAAACTCGATACCTCATTACGTTCCCGAGATAAAGGGTCTTGAGACACAGACGGACAGGCGGACAACAAAGTAATCCTATAAGGGCTCCGTTTTTCCGTAAGGTACGGAACCCTAAAAACAGACTGAACTACTCGTAGTGTTAGACCACGTGATGCGAAATGGTCTCAGCTCAGCATGCAAATGTAAAGTTTCAGCATGTACTGTTATAGATATGTTATTGAAATATTTGATACCCTCCATTTTTAGGGTTCCGTAGTCAAACTAGGAACCCTTATAGTTTCGCCATGTCCGTCCGTCCGTCCGTCCCCAGTCTAGCTCAGAGACTCGTAGTACTAGAAAGCTGTAATTTGGCATGAATGTATATTCAAATTATATTCAAATTGTTATTAGTCACGCCAACAAAGTGGTAAAATAAAATTTTAAAAAAATTTTTTTTTAATGCACCTCCCCTACACGTAACGTGGGGGTGCCTTTTTTTTTTCTTGCCTACCCCATAGTGTGGGGTGTCGTTGGATAGGTCTTTCAAAAATATTGCGGATTTATGAAAACAATTTTTCGATTAAGGGATCCGTTTATGAAATATTAAGCTTTAAAGCGCTATTTTTTGTTAGAGTCAAGTGTCCCCCCCCCCCTACAGCCAAAACTACAAATACTAAAAATCTGAAAAATATCTTCAACGAAAGCGCATATAACGAATTTTAAAGGAAAACTATCACGGCTAAGTAGACATGATTAGTTCCTGAGATACAGGCGACTAAAGTGTTTATACCTATCAAAATCGCCTATGATAACTTTGATAGAAAAATTTGTTAACGGGGCGTGCAGGACGCGCGGGGGGAGTCAAACTGTCCAAGCAACAAATCGAGCGACAGCCGCGCTCATAAGCGCGAGTGCCTAGATGCTGTTTGGACGTGCCCCGGAATGCTACCTACAAGTTTGCGATTTGCGATCTGAAAGTTTACAAATTTTCGATTAGATTATTGATTTGAGTTGAGTACCTATCGTTTGGAAAACTTAAAATTCTTTTTACTGGACCTTGTTTTTTTTTAATTTCTATTAAAAGATAAAAAAAAAAAAAAGATAAAAGATATTTATTCAGTAAGTAGGCCGCACGGGCACTTTTACACGTCATGAATCTACCAGCGCTTCCCAAGAGGAGACCACTGCCGAGAAGAAACGCCGCAAGAAACTCAGCAGTCAGTCATTTTTTAAACATGTTACAATGGTAGTACTTAATCTAGCATTATATAAAGCAATAAATATTAAATTAAATATAATATCAAATAGCAAATAGCATGCGTAGTTCAGCAGGAAAACATGTCAAAAATATTACGAGAGAGGCAAGGGGGGGGGGGGAAGAGAGGAGAGGAAAAAAAAAACACAGGACAACCAAATAAAAGTTTGATATGCTTTCCCACATCAACGGTGTCCCCTAGACAAACAACTTTGCAATTTTACAAATTATGAATGACTAAGTTTCGGGTTTAGGCCAAGCATTTTTATCTGTTAGATAGTCCTCGACCCTATAGTACGCTTTAGATATTAACGACTTTTTCAAGTAATTTTTAAGTGCTGGAAAGGGTAATGTTAAAGCTTCGTCAGGTAATTTGTTATAGAAATGAATGCATTGACCAACAAATGATTTATATACTTTACGGACGCGGAATTTTCGGATAACAATTTTATTTTTATTTCTTGTATTTAGATTATGTACATCGGAATTTTTGGTGAAAGAATTTAAATTTTTAATAACATAAATAATATTCTCATAAATAAATTGAGACGCTACAGTTAAGATGTGAATTTCTTTAAAAAGTTCTCTTAAGGAGTCACGGGAATAATATTAATTACTATATGAAAGATTTAACTTTTATTGTAATTTAAAGTCGGTTTGAAGCAGTTTAGATACCTAACTACCTACATAGGTATACTGATCTCACACTTAAAAGCTTGGCTCTTGTTTGAGATATTATATACGAATTTATAAGAAAAAGAATCATTACTAAGTAGACTTAATTAGTTCCTGAGATACAGGCGACTAACGGGTTTATACCTACTAAAAATCATCTAAGACAGCGCCAAATAACTTTAAATAGAAAATTGGTTCATACATGTTGATTTTTGAGATAGTTTTTTGTGTTTGTCGTTACGGCTTCGGAACCCTATACTGAGCATGGTCCGACATGCTCTTGCCCGGTTTTATGATGCTGACTTCACTAGATGTTTATATTGGGCTTATATTGGAAATGCTAATATTTATTATTTCTTACTCTGATCAATTGCTCATCACAATCATCCGTTATCCTGAAGCAATTTTCGCTTGAATAATTTAACCATAAAATACTAAAATAACCTAACTGCAGGTTTTCTGGAAAACCTGCTTGGCTATAAACCTATTTAGGACGAAACATTAGAATGAAAAATGTTGGGACAAAGAACGATCCCCGTTTAGCACAGGTTAAATACATTTCATTTGAGTCATACTCAATAGTATGTTTAATTAAAACGTGCGGGTCGTGTATACAATAGTATTAATCGGATTACTCAAACAGAAATTTGATCTAAGAAGCTCTACGAGGCAATGCCTTGATATCGGCCAGACTTATATGACCTCTCCAGCCGATATAAACCTCCCAAATGAATAAGATTTCTATGAACTACAAAGCTCTTGTTTAATGGTGAGTTTTGGGTCGTGTCCTATTACGGGGTAATATCCGCCCGTCACTTAAAGGTTTCTCAGTTGTTTGCATATCATGACGTATTCTTCGAAGGCGTATTGTCTGACCCTTTCATTTTAGATGAATGTGACAGAGAAAGACAACATATTCCGTGCCATGCTCACTGATTTGCATGCAAAATAGGGTCGATATGGGGTTCTTAGCACTGAATATGTCTTGGATGTAATTCATCATCGTACACCATGAGGACAATGGCCTAACCTCTTTGAACTGATGCCAACTCTTGGCATCGCTTCGTCACTATTCAAATTTATGCTATTTGTTCTGTCAAGAGTTTAGCCATATCGGTCTAAAACGACGCAAACTGTTTTGGAAAAAAATGGCGATGGCGACGATGGTAGATTTCAAACTAAGGAATTCGTATTAGGTATTTCTATGAACTATAAAACTCTTCTAATAAGTAAGTGCATAGAAGAAGAATCAGTGATAAAATAAGGCAAAATTAATAGGCACATCCCAAGATTTTTTTTGAGGCGTCATGTGTTGCTTCTTTCTTAAATTTTCTAAATCCATGTTTAAAGCTACATCAATATTATTACTCGTATTGTTTGAAGGTTGTACTCGTATTTTACTCTATTATCGCTTAATATTGTTTGGTTCGATTGAGATTTTACAATCCCTTACATTTTTTCCTAGGTTAAGCGGCTTATTGTAAGAAATACCCACGACTTATCTTATTTCCGCGTTATATTTACTCGAGCATTTGACTCCTGGCGAAACCAAATTCGATTTGTTTCGTAACATGCACAATAGCTAGAACCTGACGCTAGCTCACGCCTGACGCGGCTACACGATTCTTCATTAATCGTGTCGTGGTCGTGATGCTATAGTAACATTAGTAACGATCGCATTGTTTGGTCGTTGCGCAATAGAAAGATCTGCCATGATTCTGATTTATTGCTCGAAAGCATCCATAGAGACGCTATGAAATACATCTGGCGTTTCACTTCAAAGGCGGTTCAACTTTAAACGATATAGTTACATGAAAGGTTAATTCAATTTGTTTGATGCAAATAGCTTTGCCTAACAAGGAAGCTGCATCATGTTTTTTTAAAGACTTCCCCCTTATTCATAAACACACAATAAAACTATTATTCGTCCCTTCTGTCAGATTCAATTGTCATAATGACAAACAAGGACAGAATATATTTCAAGCACACTTTAGTTAGCGATATATCTATAGTGCCCGTGGCTATAATTTCTGAGAGAAACAGTCAGACGCTGGCAGGAAAAAGTTAAACTAGATTTAGTCAGAAGTGCAGTTTAGTTATGTCAAAATCTATGGAAATATCAATCTTAAATTTATGTTTAAGACAATGCTCGATGTAAATTTTCCGGCAAGTGGACATTCGATTCATTTGTTCTGCTATGGCCTTGTGTGTACATAATTCTTTATTTTTTATAGAATTGTGTGACCCTGGATTTCCTTTCTGTATTGGACTACTTATGATACATTTTTCAATGACATTCTATTGATTATTTGCTCACAAATATGTATATACATTTGTATATACATAAATAAACTCACGCCTTCATTCCCAGAGTGGGGTAGGCAGAGCTACAGAATAACCAACAACTATAGACTTGTTGATATTATTCTGGAACCACATTTTGGACAAACAGGCTAAGATGTTTGTACCAGTGTATATTAGTGACAGGTTGCAAGCCCATCGCCTAACAATATTACTAGCCTTCATTCCCTTAGTCGCCTCTTTCTTACTACTTCCATGGGAAGACATGGAGTCGTCATGGAGTGGATTCAAAGCCGACAACCACACGGCACGTATTTAAAAAAAAAACGGATTTAAAATGAGAGGAATTTTATAAAAACTGTGCGCACCAGAAAATAAGACAGGATTTTAACTGTGTAAAAAATATGTTTACTGACTTGAGCACGCCTAATTCCCAAAACATTTCCACGTCGTTGAATTCCAGGCATTATACAAATTAAAGAGAGCCAAGAAAAGATGCGACGGGTCGAGTCGAATAAATTAGCACAGACTCAAAAAAATGGCGGCTAAATCATCCCTTTTTACGTTTCGTCGCAGAATTAAAAAAGGGATGGGCGGTAAATTTTCTTGCAAAAATGTTTTAACAAGATAAAGTTGTTTGATACAATTTTGAAGAAAGTATTTCGTTTATATTTTAATGAAAGAAATTCGAAGAATTCGAAGCAATTCTAAGCAATAACTTTGTTATGATAATGGCTTTCGCATTCAGATGTGATGCCTGAGCTCGAGGCGTATCGGAGGATTCGCTCGCAGGAAGGAAGTGTTGAAAGAGACGTTCGTATTGTTAGAATTGGTATTAAGCGAGGTAATAGCATTCTGTTCATTATAACTGCCACTGAGCATTTGAAATTTTATTTTAAAACCTCTCATATACTATTGGTTTGCACTAGAAATATTTCAATTTATATAATTATCTCAAGAATTATACTTCTAAATAATCTTGAATGTAAACTAATAATAAATCAACTAATCAATCAAGTGGGCATGCATTTGGAGAACTTTATCGAAATATGTAGGTTGGACGCACACACAATTAATAACTTTGTTGTATGATCTGTCGATTGATGTAAGTTGCTGGGTTGTCGCGTCTAGCGCTTATGACAATTCCATACATATTGTAAAAATTTGAAAATCGTAAACGTTTGCGTTAAGCGTCTTGTCTATCTATGGCTTTTCCCAAAAGTTTGTCCTTTATTCTTAACATGTGCTTATTAAATTGACGTCAAAAAGATTCAAGAAAACTTCACGATCTGTTTAACAAAGCACTTTCCATCGCTGCGCACATTAGAGAAGACAATTAAACATGAATAAAGAGGAGAAATGGATGTTATCTTTTGATCTCCACGAATCTTTATGATGGAGAGCGCGATAAAGCTTTAATAAGGAACAGTGGTTCACTTTTACTTTGGGGTGCATCAAGTTGAAAAAAAGGTTCGTTCAAAAATGTATCAAACATTTATGACATAAAACTGGGCAATTTGTTTTGGGAGCCTGTTGTTTCCTAGAATTGTTTTGGTCATAATGTCATTGTTGACATCATCATCATTTTTTTTTTTTTTTTTTTATTATTCATACTCATAAGTTTTATATCGCCCTAACCGTAATTTTTTTAGAATTTCGTAACCTTGCGTAGACAAGGCAAGGTTATGTTAGCTTCAATGAATAAACATCCTGACAAAGTTTCTTAAAAAATTCGTTATGACTTGCGAATTGCGATAAATATAATTATGATGAAAAATAATTAATGTCAGATGATATAGAACCTGCCATTTTACAACCAATAAATTTGATGTTGCTTTTTTTTAGAAAGGAGGTCCTAGATTCTAGTAAATTGGGCAATAGGCTATGGGCAGTAGTCGGAGCGTGGCGGAGCGAATGTTATGTAAAATAAGCAGGAAACGGATACTGTTATAACAGTATCTAGTAAAAAAAGCCGACCACGAGTTGTTATGTAAACACTGTTAATATGTTTCAATGTGTTGTAGTGATAAGACG
Organism: Acleris laterana; assembly: GCA_963966035.1. Taxonomy (NCBI): domain Eukaryota; kingdom Metazoa; phylum Arthropoda; class Insecta; order Lepidoptera; family Tortricidae; genus Acleris; species Acleris laterana. The sequence continues at coordinate 3,560,337 of OZ014440.1, forward strand.
GTGTTAAACACGGTCTGAAAAACACTAGGGTGAGCTATTGCATTGTTTTTTATTTGATCTAGAAACCTGATTTGTTCGAAATAACGTGCCAGTACTTCTATTACCTCGTCATTTATAAAAAGAAAAAAAAACGAGGAAATTAAAAAAAAAACAGTGCATCAAATGGTGGATACTGAATGATTAGTTGAGACTGTTAAAATTTAAGAGTCGCAGAGAAAAAACTTAACAAGACCTAGGTCAGAACATCTATGGTTTTATTTAATATAAAAGTACTTTAGCGACATATAATAAAAAATGTCTGCAATGACGTAAAAGGGGGTTATAAAATTTTGCTTAACTGTGTATTTAAGTTGTGATTTTGTAATCGATTTTCACAATTGAGTCATAATCATGAATTTATATGACATGATGGCGATAAAAATAACCAAACCGAGATCACTTCCGCAAAATAACTTAATTAGCTACTTTCATTGTGTTAAGTTAAAAGCTTTTCGGTGTGGAATTTAATACCGTTGTTGGCCAGTGCTTGACTTGCTCGGCCGGCGACTCTTGTTAACCACTGCGCAGTCTATCTTTTTCCCGCATTGTTACTCTAGAGCAAAAAGAAAAAGCTTTTGTACTTTGTCTATCTAAGTATAATTAAACAAACGATAAGTAAATATATAAACGAGAAAATATTCAAAATACAAGAACAATTCATCACGCTCATCACACAAATACCTATAACCAAAGGCTAACCTTGTTGTCAAACATATATTTACCAACGCCGAAGGATGTGTGGATGTGTTTATCAGCCTATATATGCATATATGTATGTTTGTTCCTTCGTGGGGCTCTAGAATCTAAACGCGTGGACCGATGATGATTCTTATGACAGTCGATTTGTCTTAATCTTGTGAGTAGGTACCACTAAATGTATGACAGGGAATGAAAATTCAATATGGGGCAACCAGAGCAATATTGTAAAAAAAAACATGACGTCACAGTGTAGTGGATCACTCTGTAGGTATCATTAGCAGTTTAAAATGCTTAGATATCATGCGTATTTCTTGACCGATTTTAATTTAAATCCATGAAAATTCCCTATATCTCTGTATTTATCAACGTGTCAAGAGAAAAATACCTCCATCCATGCCTCGACAGTGCGCATCAGAAAGTTCGACCCTTTTAGTTTGGGCTAAAGGGATACCTACTCAATAGCACCATCCGTTTCTCAAGAGCATTACATGCATTTATATGATAAGATATGCATTAGAGCCTTTTATAGAACCGTTCGCATACTAGAATTGTACGTGTAAGTTCCGAATATTTTGAAACCGTATCCGATGTTGCCGTAGAACCATGATACCTAGACTTTAATTATTAAACCATCATTTATTTTATCCACCCGGTTGTCTTATCCACCCGGAACATAACAACACAAATGCTCCTTGGCAGGTTAAAGGATAAGATGGTGGCAGCGATCCGGACGGACCTTGCACAAGGCCCTAACAAACTAAAATAAATGTTTAAAAAAATACTAAACCGCCATCAAAATCGAAAAATATTACTTCACTCAACTATCAATCGAGATATCTTATTGCCACCCTTGAAATAAGTACCGTTAAGGAGTTCCGGTGGCCAACTGTGTTTTTCATCATCAGTTGCACTACACCAAATAGTGATTTCCAATTAATGAGCAAATGCACGAGTTACAATTAAAATACCGAAATTGCTATCATAATTGAGGAGCTCCCTTGATTTCTCTAAGATCTCACCATCAGATCTTGCAGATCCGCGCGTTGACAATGGTACCAACTAGAAGGTAAAACCTTTCAAACAACTGTTTTTTTTGAAATCGGTCCTTTGGACTTTGAGTAATTGGAGAACATACCTATATTAAAAAAAACCGACTAATTGAGAACCGCCTCTTTTTTGAAGTCAGTTAAGCAGAAGCCAAAGGAAATGAATAATGTAATAATGAATCATTGGCTCTCTGCAATTAGGTTATACATATACTTAGTGGCTAAAAACAACAATAGCAGTCCTAGACCGTACTATACTATGTATGAGCAGTCGCTAACAACAGCGTCTATTCAATCGAGTCTAGCATCGATTCCAAGCACGTGTCAAGTAAATCGAATGGTAACTCCTGTTTACCGGTTCCGCTAATCGACTAGCATTGTTAACACGTTCATTAGCAGTTAGTTTCATAATGCATTAGTGGACAGTTAACGTTTTGTTATGGTACCGGTGTTATTCCGCAGCAATGGAGAATTCTTCGACTTCTGCGGCTTATCTCATCTTATCTGTCCGGATCGTTACCACCATCTTATCCTTTGACCTACCGCCAAGCGGCATTTAGATTGTTGTGTTCCAGATCCCACTGCCAAAAAACAAAACAAATAGCAGTTTTCTACTACTTGAGTGACTTTGACTTGAACATATGATAATGAACAAGGAACAATAATGAACATTATATTGTTATGGTACAAAATATAAGGGTTATCATTTATTTTGAGACAATCAATTTACAAAATTATCTTTGAATTAAGAGTGAAGTGTCTATTATTGGTGCCTTCAACTAAAAGTGTCCAACATTGGTGCTGACGGCACCTATTACGAGACATTCTCATTCTCAGCCATAATCATATTATAGCGAACCCCATGTGCTTTTGTTTAGTCCACCAGAGTTATGGTGCGACCACACCGCAGCTTAACGGTGCGTATATTACGGTGCGTCAAAAACGGCACCATGTTGTTACTATGGCCCCGTCTTTTGTTTACGCATCGACACCGTAATATACGCACCGTTAAGCTCCGGTGTGGGCGCAGCCTAAATACTCTTGAACCGAAAAAAAAATCCTTATTTCTTTACTAAGTTCATGGTGATTGTCTAAAAGTCGACACTGGCGAAAAACAAGGAGTAAAAGCCATAAATTAAAAAAAAAAACTGACCCTACCTTCGGCCCCTACGATTGCTCTTGCCTACTTATGGCCTGTGTGCTCGTTTTCCTTGCGCATATCCCGTAATAGAATTTAATTAACAATTAATACTTGATCATGTAGTTAAGTAATTTAACATTATATTTGCTAATAAGGAAGCAATGAAAGTATAATAGGAAATCGGCCCGCTCGTTAGCTATTATCGGAGTCCACTGGAGCAGGACTCACATGCTTCGATTATTTTGTGTAACAAACCCGTTGTATACCTACTTACATACATATGATGCGTATTATGTTTGAGCTCCAATTATAATTTTACTTTGTAACTAAAGATTTTTTTTAATAGCGATGGAGGTAAGGCTGTATCGACTTCCAATAATCAGTTATTTAATTTCTGAGATAATTTTTTGTTGTTGACTGTTTTTTTTATGGAATAAGGGTGAATATCCACCGGAGCTGTAAGAGGATTAAATTCACCAACAGGAATACTTCATTTCCTAGCCTTTCTCAGCGCAACTCTCCTATTGGTGGTTGTCTCCTCGCCCATCGCTTCGCTGGCTGGCAGAGCTCTGGTGGATACTCATACACCTTTATCATTGTCTGTTTATCGAGACCTACTCGCTGGTGCCATGTGAAGATCATGTTGCTACCTTCCAACTTCATCATAACAATTCTTAACTGTATAATATTTTAAGGTTAAGACATATGAAGATACCCTTTTTTCGAACGCCGGCAAAGCATCTGTGATTGCTGTCCTGGTGATGCAGTGGTCTATGAACGGCGGCGGTTATCACTTTACATCAGGGGCCTGTTTTATAAAGCTACAAATTACAATTTACAGGTTACAAGTTTCCATTTGACACAACCTCGACCAATGACGACCAGCCATTTGAGCAGTGTTGCCAGTTTAGACCTGTAAAACTATAACTTGTAGCTTTATAAAACGTGCCCCAGGTGACCGGTTAGCTCGTTTACCATCGCAGAAAAAAAACAAATTTCAGCTCATTTCAATCACGAAAACTAACTAGACATTGTCTTGCAATATTTGAACTATTTTGAACTAAACATAAGTACTTACAAATAAACCAACAGACATATCATGTGAAGTTAAATAAAAACTTGTGAAATAAATACGTAGCACGTTATAAATTAGTCGGACACAGATTTAGTTTCAACATAGTACCTACTCGTACCTTCTGCTCCTGAGGGTTAACGATGTAAGTTTTTAATTAATACCGTTTTGATACCGGCAAAAACTCCGCTTGCCTGGAAGCCCGGGTACATTTTACATGATGTATCAAATTCCTCAAATTTTGTAAACATTTGGGACAACTTTTGTTTTTGTGACCGCGCATAACCCAAATAACGAATCAAGTGAGATTAATATAAATTTTGCAAGCAATAGTTTAGGACACAGGATGTTGTAACAGATCTAAGTAACTTTATTTTTCGTGTTTTAATTTGGAAAATGTCTGACAAGTCTACGCTAGTTGTACGCAATGCAATTGATGCTAAAGAAGCTTTGGAAAACAATGTTAAATATTGGTCAAACGACATTACAAGTCCCGACGACGGAACGATGTTACAATAAATATGTATAGATATTGGCAGTAACATCTGTTTTATTTGTGTCTGAATCAAATCCCAGTGATTTGGCATTTGTTACCACTTATTATTCCCTTAACGTTGATGTTTTCTCGGTTCAAAATATTAAAATGTACAAAAGGTGCCTATATCATTTTAGTTGAGTTCTCTAATATTTGTGACATCCAAATTCCTGCGACATCGTCGGCGTCGAATCAGTTACCTATTCGGCTATCGTATGTTGCGGAGGATTTCGATTGTCGTTATTCCCTCAAAAATTAATATTTTTTTTGCGGGTGCTTACCCTGGATTAACACATACTGTTAATCCAGGGAATAAGCTATCTCCATTTCAAATTTCTTCCAAATCCGTCCAACTGTTGCAGCGTAAAGGAGAAACAAACACAGAAAATAATGTAGCATAGGATTAGTCTCATTTAGAACTCGTCTGACAAAGCTATCTTTTCGCAAAAAAATGTCCTAAAACACGATAAACGAGTACAAATTGCTAGCGTCGGAATACGAAAAAACTTTGGAGCACTAGGTTATGTAGTGTGAAATAGCGATCCAGGTCAGGTCAGGGACGAATGCTGGGGTTTGCTTCCAAAAACTTTTGTAAATCGATGTAGGTACTCCACGGAGGCCTGTCACTAACGAACCGCAAAGGTTAAATCTGAAGCACATTCTGTTGTTATAGAACTATTGTCAGACCACACCGAGTGAGTTATAGTTTTCTATTCTTGGGGACATCATCTATGAAGTTTAGAAGTGCAGTATGATAAAACATTATAATTTTCTTGGGGTAAAATAACTATAGCTACGTTATTACTACGCTAGTGTAGAGTAATAGGTTTACTTAATTATTGGTTTTCTTCATAAACATAGGTTAGTAACATAACAGCACACAATTACATCCGTCTATTATTCAGAAATATAAGCGCATTAGCTCGGGTAGTATAACGTCTGGTGAGGTAGGTATTATTCCTATACGCAATGACGGTAATTCCAACTTGTTATTAACCTCTGAATCATTATTAATTACTAGGTATACCCTCACTTTCGGATGTGTAGCAACGCTAGCAACGAAATGACTTAGGTTATCTAATTGAAACGAACTACATAAATAGATTCGCAATGAAGCTAATGTCTCGATAAACGGTGAATATAGAATATATTATGCGGTCGCATGCTTCCGCCGGCGCCATTAACATGTTTGCCAATCGACAGTTCATTAAAATTAATTTCGCTTTCCGTTGTCCACATTAACACGCTCCAAGATTGTTACTTCCAATCCATTACGGTTACACTTTGCAATGTCTCATCAGCAGTTGTAACTGAACAAGTAATGGATGATTCACGTCGTTTCCAGTCGTCGTTCTTATTTATTGGTACACGCTTACCGGGCAAACCTGCCCGTTGTAGTTTTAGCTCAGTCGCCTATTGGCGCGCAAACGTGTCGGTCGTGTGCTCGCGCTCGACGCTATTTTGACTCATTGACTCGTTTATTCCCGGTCCCGCTCGGATTTCCCTTAACATCCAGTGTTTTCGTGAATGTATTGTTATCCAGGAAAATCTCAAGTGTTTTGTAAAGTTTAGTTAACTTGCACCTGTTGGTTTACCGCAGTTTGGAAGTCGTCGCATACAAGGTAAATTAGTGTTTTATTATCAAACTTTAGTTTATGCGGTTTCGTTTTGGTTAATTTTGGCGTAACGTTAAACATTGCGCCAAAAAAGTTTACTTTAACGTGTTGGTTGCGGATGAACTTGAATCATTCAATATTTTGATCGCATAATTTAACAAAAATTATAAGTAAATCTGGCTGCATATTTATGATAAGCTGAGGTCCGTACTAAGTTCGGTGGATTTGTTCTAATAAGTCTTGGATTTGTGTCAAGACTGTGGATTATCCCATCGCCTCTGCAAATTGTCCGATAAACAAGTTATCTATTGACCGTGGAAGAAGCTCCCAGCATTATTTGTGACAGTTAATGCCTTGGAACTGCAAATTAATGTCCGCCAATTTGTGTCCTGTTTACTCAAGTGAATAAATTACGTGTTCCTTTGTTTTTGTGGTACTTAAGGACGCATGGAACAGAGTTTTCCGGCTACAATTGAAGTAATAAAAAAAGTATTTTGTGTTTAAATAAAGCTAAATGCCCTTATAGGCATTTTATTTACAGCAGCGGGGTTACGACGGCATGTCTCTTAATTTATGACCAAAACACTGACTCCTAAATGTGACCAGTTTTCTGTTTTTTTTTTTTCTGAATATTAGGAAATAAATTTTATTCCAATAACACAGACAAACCACTACAACACAACCTTTTTTTTTTCCGAATAATATTAAGTTCTATTATTAATTTATTATTCCCGAAGCAAAAAAGAGGGGTTTTATATTGTTAATAATTCAATCCTCAGTACAATTTCAAAAATAGGAACCAAGTGATTTCTTAATTCAAATCCAAGAAATTCAAGCAATACCAATATTTTGTCACGTAGGTACACATGGCTCTATTATAAATGTCTATAGCAGGCGATTTATTGCAACTGCAACGTCTATGGAATGTCAAAGGAGTTTCCTTTGGTAGCTATGCAAACCAATACAAGACCTGTAAGCTCGTCCACATCTTGTTCAGATGATATTTTTTATCAAATACCGTAAAACGGGGTGATTAAGGATTAAGGGATGAGTAGGGACACAATCTAAAATAAGTCATAACGTGTTACAAATAAGATCATGTATTGAATGGAAAATAAGGTTACATATGCTTCATTTTAGGTTGTGACCTACTCACCTCTTAATCCTTATTCACCCCGTTTTACGGTACCTAATGCAAAAAAGTAATATTGTTATAATATTTTATATCGTCTGTGTCGATCGGCTAGCCTCAGCCTGAATCATTTTCTTTGATATCTGATTTAGGTAGCAAAAGGCTTTATGTTCGCTCGGGCGGAACATGTTCGGTTCAAGGTTAGGTTTTTTGGCTCTAGTCTCTTAAACTAATTGGTATATCACCAAACTTTTGTAGATTTACGATAGCATAAAAGTTGAACAAATAGGGATTTGAATAAAACCTTCTTTGCCCCACAGAACTCTAACTTTGGCAGTTTGGTCGTGTCATGATTATAACTATTAGATTAAATTAAAGAACTTGAGTGTGTCATAGGTTTTTATTGTAAAATAATATAATAATATGGCTGAAAATAAAACGATATCTGGTCTATTTTCCATAACAATGCAAAAGCTATGAGTGAATTAAGAACTTTCCATTTCTAAAATCCTGTCCATTTCACATCTATGATGACCATCAAACTTTTGAAAAACTTCATAAATAAACACATTTACTAATTGAATACTGAGTAATTCCTCCCAGAATCTACATTCTGCATGACAAGTCCACGAAGCTCTTAATAATGTATACGGATAGTCCGATTAGCATAATTTTCTTAGGGCTGTGTGTTTAGGGCCAATTCAATTTGGCGAAACATTGGCAGGCACACCAGATGCCACTTAATTTGCGGTTCCAGAAAGCTCTGGAGACCTGTATGTACTTATTTGAAAGCATTGGTCTGAGCTAAGTAAACTTGCCAAAGTTAATAATTAAGTAAACAAACATACATACATTAAATCAGGCCTGTTTCCCAGAGGGGTAGGCAGGCAGAGACCACTTCTTTCCACTGGCTACGATCTTGACAAATCTAAGTAAACATGGTTAGATCAAAGGTATTAGGACTACGGGAATAGTACTTTTGAAGTGACATAGATATAACAAAGACGTTTACAGTACAAAAAATATAAGATAAAAAAAAAGCTTATAATTCTAAACTAAAATATTCCTGAATGCAAGTTACACACACAAAAGTACTGAAATGCAAGTTAAAGTAAAAATAACGCCCCACAAATATTGTTACCAGGGTATCCATCCAATGACTGAATGTGTAATGTGACACATTCAGTCATAGGATACCCTATTTTGAACAACTTACTGGAAACGTACCTTAAACTAGAAGTTAAAGTACATTTAAAAGTCCGGAAATGCTGACATTAATGGAACGAGTTACACGCACTCGTGGAGGTGAAAAGATGTTTACTGCACTTATGTTATAAGCTTACCCTTTTCATATGGCTCTGACCCGGTTTTGCTAAAATAACAAAATAATTTTACCTTTTCTATTTTCCTTTTAGTTAAGCGTTTAATTGTGGACACCATGTTTACAAAAATTACAAAAATAACTCATTCCGCTTAGGGTGGAGGTCAGACGGCGCAAGTTCCGTTGCCGTTACCGACCTTCCCAATTTTAGTGGCCTGGTAAACGTATACAACAGATTATAGAAAATACAGGAGTCCCTACGGGGAGTGTAATGAGTCCTACCGACTACTCAAACTATAGGAAGGTTTCCAATATTCGGACACAAATGATAAGTGAGAATATTGCAATCATTTGTTACCTTAAGTCGCAAGTCGCAAGAAGATCAAAATAAATAGTGTTTTCAATAAAATTAAGATTGGCATTGACCATGTCTTGCTGATGTAAAATCTAGGTACTTACTTTAAATACAAAGTTAGTTGTTTTTGCAGCGGAAAACCGCTCAATTGTTTTTACATCCGTTCCTTTTTTGTTGGACGATTTCAATCAGTCACTCTTTTGTTTTTAAACAATTTATCACCGATCAGAACTAGAAAGTGGTACAATGTCAATAAAGTTGGTAATGACGAGCCTATCGACCTTGTAGCGGGAATTAGAGCACCATTGGAGACCTTCACTAATGTATAACCGCCGTACTCAGACATTTTAGAGTCAATGGTTACTTTTTCAAAATTGTTTTTGAAAAATCGTCACTAAGGAACGACTTAATCACTATCGTTAGTGACATAAGTGACAAAGTTGTAGCGATCATGTTACGTTATCCCCAAATTATTTCGTTATTGTACTCATACCTTTCAAACGCGAAGCATTTTGTTTTTGTTCCCTGGGGAGGTTTTGCTTTTGGAAAGTCTTTTGGTTCATCATAATATTAATGAAGAAACATTTTAATTTATTTAGGCTGTTCTTTAACTGTCAGTCAATCAGTATAGATTATGTATGCTACGCCATAATGATTAAGAATACTAGGGCCTCATAACACTGATGTACTTACTATACATATACTTAAGTATTCTGTGCGTCTGAGACTACTGTTGCAAGTCTCGCAACTGTCAACGGAAGTTGGACAGACATACTTTTTGCGAACTAAAGCATGTTATTCTCGTTATAATTGCCAATACTTTTAACAAGCTTTAACTTTTCTGAACTTGTTACGTCCTAAATTGATAATTCATTTCTGTATCTCCTTGTTTTAATTGATTTGATTTGTCATGTCACATCTTTTCAGGAAATAATTTTGTGTCTCAATCTTATTTATTTAAATTTTATACTAATTTATTAATTCTTTCTGTATTTACTACTTTTACTGATTTTACAATTGCTTATATGGTTCGCTGAGGATTACCTTAAAAGTAGCTTGGAATCGTATCATGAACAAACTAAACATTAGATGGTAGATTTTGACGTGTAAAACTGCTCGCGCCGCCTACTTGCTGGATAAACATCGTTTATGTTCTATCACATTATTTTTTATCAAAGAACAATGTCCAGTTCCTAGATTCCATTAGAAGAGATTTTCTAGAAACATCTAGCGCATAAAATAAATCTAACGTATCTTAAAACATATGTATCTCTAACAACCGGAAGGCTTGTTTATTTGTAGTCCGCGTTCTAACAAGGCTTCTTCAACGTCAAGCATTTTCTCGCGCGGAAAAGGAAAAGAAACGCTAATTGTCTTTCTTAGGCATATTACATGTAGACCGTGTCATTGGATGGCACAATACAGTCCGTCTGTATGTCGAGTATGTCGGGACAAGGGAATTCAGGCTTAACCTCTATTGTTCTGATATTCTTCGTACATAATTCACATTCTCGAACATACGAGACTTAAGTTACTGCTTTCTATTTCTCGTATTCCAGAATTTTGGCGTAAATTCTGCTTTGGAAAAGATTTCCGCAGCAATAAGATTTACGAAACTGTTGAGGCAAAGGAATAGAAACTGTAGAGCAGGGTTAAAGTAACAAAAGAAAGATAGCGAACATCAAAGTTATGCCGTAAGTGTACGTTTTTAAGTGTTTGATAGGGTACGGAAGTTTACAGATTGCGTTATCTCTTAGCCACAGCTTATGGCATACAATCTCTAGCAGATTGACCGAGTTACCTAAGCCACCCGCGCCTTTTCCTCACCTTCTGTAAAGTGTAATTTGATGCGTATCAGAATCATCATATGTGGCAACATTCACCTTGTATATGGCTGAATATATCTACGTCTGGTTTTCTGAATTCAAGGTCAAACATACTTTTATTGAAATATATTTGCGAACGTTATAAATTTAGTCAACAACCGAAGTTTGCACCTATATCGATGAGTTCTTAGGAAAACTTGCTCCGATGTGTTAGGCAAAGTTTCATCTCACGTTATTATACTCTGATATCGTATATCACGGTAATTTGGTAAGTTAAACCTGGAAAACAACGTTAAGTACACGTGGAAAACTGGAGACAAGAACGCAAGTATCTCGTTTAAATATTAACGAACTAGTATGAATACAATTTTCAGCTATTGTATGTGTCTCAACAGTTTAACAAGGTCTTCACTGTATAAAGTAGGTACATATTCTTGTCTTATTCGACACCTATGGATATTCATATAATTGGTTTGTTCATAGTCAATAACTATAATAGGGAATATGCATGGTATGATTTTTTTAATCGCATTTCTCGACAAAATATTAAAATACCGTAAAAGAGATCACCAAAAGTGAAATTAAAATTAAAATCGGCTAGGAAATTAGTGTTTAGACAGAATGATCTGATATGCACTGTGACGTCATATTAGGTCGGCCATATGAACTCCATGTTAAATTCTGTTTTGCTAAAACGAGATAGGAACAAATCTTTGTTGGTTGCATGAATCTGCTTTTATGGAACCTGTGAAAAAACATGAATATTCCTTAATCCTCCCTATTCCAACTTCCTCGGAAAATTGAGTCGAATGATTGAATCAAAAAATGGTTTCCACCATAAAACTCAATAACCGGTGAGTGCCAAATGCAAAATTCTTTTGCATTACTTCCTGTCATTTAAAAGTAATTTATCTGCAGATCGAAATCATGATATACGAACTAATCTTACCGATGACCTCGATCTATTAGGTAACTGTCTCGTTCCCTTCAGTTCACTTGTCATATTATATAGAAGAACAAGCTAATATGTAATTGCAAACAATATCTATGATCTTGACTAGTATTATGTTTCTTATTTCAACTATTACGAAATCGTTTTCGAGAAAAACTTATCAAATATCACATCTGATCTCCATCTGTCTTCATTACTCAATTGTCGTCCATTTCTCATTAACACGCTTCATTTTCGTTCCAAATACATAATTGACCAATTCACACATCATATTTCATATCATTAGCCAATCAGAATAGCGCAAGGTCAAAGTGACAGCTAAATAGACCAATCAGAAGGCGTAGCTAAGGACCTATTTATTTACTAAACATTTACGTCTGACTTTAGCTGTTACGGAGTTTGAGTTAAAACAATTCGTTACGCACTGGATGCTCGAACGACGGTCGTCTTACCTACTGGCACAATTATAATCTTAGTTAACACTTGATGAAGACAGATTTGATTTCATTATAAATACATTTTAGCTTTTTGTTATTAATTCTTCTTTTGACGACGATACTTCTTTTAAACGGTTAAAAGACGTGAAACTCTTTCAAACCTTGTAAGTAAGTATTTATTTATTATAATCATTTTCTGGCAGGTCATCGCAAAAACAGATGTGTAAATAGAACAAGATTCAATAGAGACCCAAGATTATATTATTAGGTATCTAAAGTGGATATAATCGTAATTTAACTTTTTTTATTGCATATTTGTCATCGTTTTGGCATTCCTGACACAATTGAAATTAGTGAAATGATTTCCTTATTGTTATTTCTAAACATCCACGCGTTGGGCAAAACATTTTTTTCGAGTTAATAATTTTCCCGCTAATTCCCGTTCCCGTGGGAATTTCGGGAATTTCTTTCTTAGTGCACCTCTACGGTACCTAAGCTACGTCCCTTCCAAATTTCAAGTGCCTACGTTTAGCCGTTTAGGCTGTGCGTTGATATGTCAGTCAGTCAGTCAGTCAGTTTCTCCTTTTATATATTTAGATTAGAAACGTTTAATAAGTAGATCAAAAACGAACCCGAGCTCTCTTATGATGAAAATGTCTGTGAAATATTGTGTAAAGTATGTGACATTCGTATTAAGTAGTTAAAGAAAGAGAATATTAAAAAATATGGTAATGATAGTTTACAAACATTATGGAGAATTTTGGGTCACCGTTATAAATGTAATTGAAATATATAATTAGATAATACTATACATAATACGACTCTATTAATCTTGTTCTATTACCGTGTTGCGATTGTTTTCCGATGACCTGTCCGAGCTATAATCATATTTTTAGCTTTTAACTCGGACGCTATTTAATCAAACTCTTGATTAAATATTTGAAACTGTTCTTTCTGACTTTTACAAAAACTGTTAAGGTAATTTTCAATAACATCGACAATCCTTTCCAATACCGTAATGTTATTTATTACGGATGTCATTGTACTAATTAATAATGTCAGGTCTTGAACTTTCCCCGTAATTACAAGAATACAGTCGGTAGGGGCAATTAATAAATATCATTTCCCGTACAGAAATCTATAATTATATACAATTTATTGTCAGGACAATGACAACACTCTTAAGGTTGGCCTACTTTTCTAAGTTTTTGTTTTAAATTACTAACAGTAGTGAAACTAAAGTTATAATTAAGTATCTATATATTTAAAACAGGTACCTATTATTTCATCGAAACACCTTTCAACGAACGAACCATGAAGCAGAATTTTCATTTTATTTTATCATTTCTCACCGCATGCAGTTTTTTTGGTAGTTACAAGTCTCGCCTAAAGATATCCTGAAAACGTCATGGTTTCAGCAGAAATTAGCGTTCAATGAAATTATACAACCGATAAAGTGAAATTCTATAAAAATATCCATTTAAAACACATGACTGATTCTCTTTTTGACTGAATGACAACGTACAGCCTAAACTACTAGAGCAAGGGACTAAAAACATACCTTCACGTCTTCATTCCCAGAGTGGGGTAGGCAGAGCTACAGAATTACCAACAACTCTAAAAAGTTGTTGTTAATTTTGTAACTATATTTTGCACAAACAGGTAAAATACAGGCAAGGGCTGGAAATTTTGCGGGTATATTCCTTGGATACCCCGAGGAACACTAAGATAACATTTTAAAAAGGAAGAATATTGGGAAACAAAGTCGTGGGCGTCCTCTAGTATTTGCACGCAATTGCATACTAATCACAATCATTTAAAAATAGTGTAAAAAATGATCCATCCTTAGGTCATAAACCACTTTGTCGGTCATCATAGTGGCCGCTGTCATTGACCCCGCATCGTGATGGCGGTGCGTCGAACTGCCAAATGCCAGGAGCGTAGGCGCGCGCGCATCTCTTTGAGATTTTCGCAAAGATATGCTCTCAAATTGAGAGTGAGCAGAATCAATATAAAAGGGCAGTTTGACTTAAAAGTTCGTTTTGCAGTTTGTACACGTATGAATTGCATTTGAATAACATCAGCGGAATTAGAGTTGACAGGCCGAAAACTGGAAAAGCCAAGTTACTGATCCATACTTAGCCGGACATTATGCCCTGAAAACCTGACATACTGAAAAAAAGTTTTGTTTGTGTATTTATTACTATTATTCATTTGAGACTTACTCTTCTCATAGTTATTATGAGACACATTGCGACGCTTGCGGCTGTTGCGAGATCGCGAGTCATGCGTGTGCGCGTGATTCGCTCGCGAGCTTTCATTTGGCATCTTTTGGCGGTGCGGGGTTGACTAACAGCTAAACAAAAGCCTAACAGGCCGGACTTGTTTATATTTGGCCGGACACGACAGTAAAAAGCCGGACATCAGGCAATCCGAAGCGGAATCATTGCTGCGTAATACTGACTACTGGCAGTATTAAATTAACTAAATGAACTTGGCTGGGTTCCCCATCTTAAGAACCGTTTTCTATAACTTGAGTTTACTTTGACGTTTCCTGAGACGGGCATATCAGCAAATATCAGTTTAAACATACGCCCCTCAGTTGCCTTATTCATACTTACGAGTATTATATTACTGACTAAAATATACCTCAATCAATGAATGCTGCAAATTTTACAACAGCATGAGTTTCGAAATACAACTACGATTTAGTTAGATCTTCTATAACTTGTTACTTATCACTTGCTCAGCAGGACATAACTCTCATAACATAATTCATCTGATATCAAAGAGATTCATTGACGTCACTAGAGACCGAAGAGGTGGCAGTTTCAACGCTCAACGAATTAGTTCAGCCATTCAACGAGAAAATGCTACCAGCGTCTTTGGTACAATGCCGCTCGGCCCGCAAGGGCCATTCTTAGATTTAATGTATTAGTTTATTTTTATATCTTTTCAGTTATTGTTTTATACATCAACATAATGTAGGATAATAACATATCCGATTATAATGTATTACCCTGTCAAACCAAGACCCATTTTCACATGACAGGGTATGAGGGTACAAAGACAATTATATTTTCAACGACCTAAAATGGTGACTCTGGACAAGCGCCCCGGTAAAATGAATTTAACCAGAATTCTCGACGAATTTCATCAGAGAAGGTTCGTGTGGGTGGCTCTTTAGCAAATTAAGTTATGTAAATTTACTAGAATGTAGGATTTTATTCCACTATATATATTCGTATAGTGTATGGGTATGTAAGTATCTTTCCGTTTAATTTATATGTAGTAGAGCTCGTCGCGCCCTCTTACAAAAGTAATTAGTTTCGTTGTCATTATGGCTTGCTAGAGTGACATAGCTTATTATTTATAAGTATGGTGTTATGAATCGGATAATCTGAAATACACATAATCTAATTTCTATTTGAATATGGCCAAGTATCATCAACAATTGTTTACAAGCCGTTCAAAAACAGCTATCTATAGATATTTACGACTGAATATTTACCTATTGTTGAAATGTCGACGAATTTTACATGTCTTACCAAATACTCAATTTTATTTTCTTGTATCAACTTTTGCCTTCACAATGGCAACACTTAAAGCCCCTACCAGTTTTCTAAACCATGTTATTTTCAAGTTTTAACCGAAATATTGACTTCGAAGGCATTGAAAAATTCCAGTTCTCATATTGCTTGTTCTAATATTGGTAAATATTCACGAATTTTATCAACATCATTATGCTTTATAAGTACTTATTTTGCACACAGCGTTCAAATACCCGATTCAAGTAAACTACATCAAGTTTTATGGACGCGCAGGTTGTTAAACATAGTTAATGCGTATTTAAATGTGTAACGTCCTTCTCGCAGACGTAAAACAATCAATGCTAACAACTAAGTCAAACAAAGTCGTTAGTCAAAGTCACTGAACAAACACAAATTAAACTAAGGTCTCGACAACTACGACATCTCGTTGTCTATGACAAATGCATCTGCTACAACCACAGAGATTTGAGATTATTATTTTTATTCTTATTCTAAAAGTTACCTATGTCATAATCGTGCGTTTTTGTCTTTAATACGTTTATCATGCTCCTGCTCCATATGCAGCAGTAAATTGTGGACCCTGATTCCAGAAATGAGCATTCGATTATGACTGTAGTTTTAAACACGAACTACACTCGCGGTCAAATAATTCGGGTCAGAGTGCGTTTTTCATACAAACGAGGCTATTTCGAAGCCTTGGTTCCTCGCCAGGGGATGCTTGTAGTGAAATCTGATGATGGATACCCCGAGCATCGATACAGGACTTCCAGAGTGCCTAGGACACCCAACTGATTGAATCTGCGGCTAACGCCGGAATTATGCATCTTCAGAAAAACATCTAAAATGACAATAAAATGTAAGGAAATCCAAATGCTGACCCAAACTCTCTCGCTGTGGTGTCAACTGATTGTGCTATCAGTTAGGTATCTTAAGAACTTTTGACCTCCTCTATTGAACCTTGGAGTATCCACCATTAAACCTCACTCAAAACAACCCCTGGCTAGGGAGCAAGGCTTCGGAATAGCCTCGTTTGTATGAAAAACGCACTCTAACCCGAATTATTTGACCGCGAGTGTATATTATTCAAGATTGTCAAACTGTTGTACTGTAACAATATCCTTATCTGCAACGTGAGTGAAACTGCAACTAAATATTAATATCCGTGACCACAACTACTAACTTCATTAGGTATTTCAATGTCATGAAAGACATTATTTACAGATGTTTGTGTAAGTGAAGTTGAGTTGAGTTGTAGATGAAATGTAATTTTTCCTTTTCGTGACAACTATGACATTCCACACTATTTTTCTTCCATAATCGTTTGTTTTCCGTGCGAATGTGTTAGGAGTCGCACCCCTTATAGAAAGGGGGCGATTCTATATCGTCCCTTGACTTTCTCAACGTCGTGATCGAATAGTTAGATAGGAAAGTAGTATTTATGCTTTAGGGAACATGAGTGCTTTTCCTATCAGATACGAGTTTGAGAAAGTAAAGGGGCGATAATGTCCTACTTATTATGCATAGCTACAGTCCCCTGCAGAATTTTCGTGGCCAATGTTACTTTACAACAACACCCTGTACACAGAATGTCGGATAGTTCTTGTCCGTCTTATGCCATCTCAATTGCCTTATCGATGGTTACGAAAGCTGACTGAGAAAGCAAGATACATATACTTACGAAATTTTCCGGTCAAAAATTATGTCGTATGTTTATATATTCGCTGTACTTTTCTTATTGTAAGTGTAACGATTTGCAAACTTTGACACTCCAACTTTTTCATTAAACTTGAGTGTTAACAAATTTTCCTTCATTTTTATGGACCGCTGGGATCTAAAACTTTATCCTTTGCCATATTTGTAGCCTCATAATATAAGAAAATATACCTGACTTTACATTCACAACTTTTTTATTCCGTCTTTGAAACATACCTACGTATGTTATTGCCACAATTGCGCTATGGGATCTGTTCCGGTCAGGAATTATATATGTTGGTGACAATTTTAATTACAACAAAACGTATTAAACTTAGAAAGGCTCGTTTCCAAAATACCAGCATTTCAAAATACTAATTTACTCTTTTTACCAGCTCCTGAAAAACCAGATTCGAAAAATTGTGTGAAGGTAATAAAATAAACAATACTTACCCTAATTTAAACGTTTAAGTTTTGCGATTCCGCTATATCGAAAATCTGTTATTTTAAAATACTGATATTTCGGGAATGAGCGCTCACCTACCTTATGAATATACTGACTGTAATCATTCATCAAACCACACAATTTTAGCCGAAGGTTTCATTCAAAGGCAAATCACGAGCTGTGGACTGCCAAAACGATAAAGGCAATTACTGAAACCATAAATCATTTTGCGTTCATGATATATATACTCGTATATTATATGTATAAATGTCATTATAAAGGGTGCGCGAATTGCCAACGATAGCTATTCAAAATTCGTCTCGCGTAAATTCATAAAGCTAGTGAGCTGAGGGTGATTAAGAAGAAATGGGACGCCTCTCGAGTTCTAAACGTTGTTGGGGGCGTTGTTGTATTCTCTTAGAAGCGGCGTTCGGTCAAGTCGAACTAGTGAACGTGGCGCAGTTTAAGTTGTCCCGTCAAAGCGTACAGAATATATTTTAGCGAGTGCATTCTCAATATGGCAGCAGGGCAGACGAACGATCAAACGTAAACAGGCTGCCTAATTGAGAATGCACGTGCTAAAAAGTGTTTTGTACCCTTGACACGACTACTTAAACTCGCCGCGTTATATAAACTGCGCCGCGTTCACTCGTTCGACCCACAGAACGGAGTTTTTAAGAGAATAACACCCCTGAACTGTCCTAATGTAAGTCTTGGGTGAGAAAAAATTAAAATGCTACTTAATTAATTACTTTTTCTTTGTGTTTACTCGTTTAACTGGCCTTTAGAATTTGCAAAATTTTAGTTTGGTAGGAATTTTGCAGTCCGCATAAACTGGGAATTCCTCTTCATTCAACATTCCAGAAGTTCCCCAGTAGTATCTATAATAACGAAGAAGCTCTGAAGATAGGCTTTGGCTGTGTTGTAGCCTAACATATGATTCAGAACCACTCGCACGCAGTGCTTGTGTGGGATTGAATTGCATTGCACTTAGGCTTGTAAATATAGGCTATCGATCAGCTCTCGCTTCGCTTCGGTTTACGTGTTTTGTGGTTAATAAACTAGAATTTATTATAGTCGAAAACGACCCTCTTGAATCACTCTATCTATTGATGAAAACCGCATTAAAATCCGTTGCGTAGTTTGAAAGATCTAAGCGTAGATACCGAAGGACGGACGACGGGAAGCGACGTTTTATACTAGATAAAGATGTAAGATGAGGCGAAATACTTCTAAGATTTGAATAGAATATTTTCTTCCTTTTTCTAACCTAATTGATAACACACACGTTCGCGATAGAGAAATTTAAATCTATTGTCACCTTGTCAATGTTCACAAAGTTTTTAACAATCGGCTCCTACTGCGGCGGTTTTTTTTAAAATGATTTTCGTTCAAACCCTCATACATTTCCATGTCGGCTTAATGTCCTCTGTTATAATTTACATTGCAAACCTCTCGGCCGTTATCGCCCATAACGTTCTCTTGCCATTTCAAAGCCGTTGGTCTTTAACTTCGCATTTCCACAGATTTGTGTGTGGTTATAATCTTAATAGTGTACGATTTAACAACAATGGCCAGGCTTAATATTAGACTTATGATTGCTTTTTTAATGTCTTCTGCGTCATGTTGACTCGCTATTACCAAGAACTTGTTTAATGGCGTTGTGTTCACTTGACTACCAAGTACCTATGTACGAGTAGTTGTTTGTTTAACTTCTCATGTAATTTTGTTTCTTTGTACTTTTCAACAGATATACTCGTAACGTTTTCGATTCCAACACAAGAAACAACCTTGATCTTGCGAATGCCATTACAAAGGTGAATAGGTATAATGAACGATTTTCAAAAGTCAACAAACGAAGGTGAAACTTGTCGTTTCTTAATTTTAGTCTTTAACTGACCAATGGAACCCTGACCCACCGTAGAACCGTGTCACAGTGACACTATAAAACAATTGGTTTGACACTTCTGACGACTTTAATTTTAACGTCACTGTGAGACAGCTCTATGGTGGGTTAGGATTCCATTGGGCTGATAGAGCACCATTTTTGTAAACTGCTTTGATACTGTAGGTCCCTAACGATTTGCACGAACACATATCACAATGTTAGTATTGGCACTGACGTCAGCATTGTAATTTTATTGCCCAACCTCATCCGAATTATGAATAGCCGGAGTATCCAGTCCGTGACTCAACTCAACGTACACTCAGCCAACCATTAGTATGATACTGTACCTGATTTCGTTTAGTTTACGTTCGTTTTGGTACAGTGTCAGCAGCGAAGTAGCTAAAAAATATCAAGATACTATAGAATCATGTATAGATCACAAGACGCTAAGCCTACGTAGTCTTCGGCAGCCAGGTAAAAAGCCAACAATACGATAACGATATGGTTTAGAGCAAAGTGAAATATCCTTTTCAATTTAGAGGGCCACATAATTGCATCACTCCAGTGTCATCGTGACTTGTGGAACCCACGTTTTGAACTGAATAAGGCACGAACGAAGGTTATCCAAAAGTGACTTTTAATGACCAGTCTCTGGCCTTCTTTTTGTTTGTAATTGCGAATGCCGTTACGTACATAAATGGGATTAAGAACAATATTGGAAATGTTGCAATTGTATTAAGTGCATTGCTCCATATTCGAGATAGGGATGCTACTTTCATTTTTTTCGCAATTTGCGACCAGCCCTCGCTTCGTTTCGGTTTCAGCGAGTTTTCTGTAACTGCCGTACATAAACCAGAGTTTAATATACACTTTGTACGACAAGAGCGTGACCAGTAAACCAGTAAGAAAAAATAAGAATTATTTTGTGAAATACTAAAATTAAACAGCCTACCAATTTTTAAGCAATTCATGCTTTATATTTAATAAGGTGTCCAGTCTCCTGAATTATCTACAATAGCTTGGCATCTTCTAGGCATACTTTCTATCAAACTTTCAGCGTAACTACGAGGTAAATACCTCCACACGGACTTTTTCTATTGGATTGGCGTCGGGCGATTGTGAGGGCCAATCCAAAACATCGATGCCATTTTCTGTTTCCACGTTTGAAGTTTATTATGACAGTGCATTAAAGTTCTTAACAATTTGGCTGGGGTACTGTACATACCTAGTTATCCACAATATCTAATCTACAACATATAAAAAAATCGTAGATTAAGGTGATAAACGTTACAGCATTTTGTATGGAAATTTTCACCTTCACAATCCTCTTAACAAAGATAAAGTACGGTGATATCAATATCTAACGAACTGTCAGTTTCAATTAAAAGGCTGTCAGTTTAACACCGTTATACTTTATCTGTGGTAATCTTAGTGTAGCCACACCGTCGGCAAACGGCTGAGAACCGTGTGATTGTGGTCAGACCTTGATGAATCATTGGACTGGGGTTTGCTGACACTGACTCACTGAGTTAAGGTTAGCGATATGAAATCTATCGCATCAGCTGTTATCTTGCTATCAGTATTATAGGAAAAACAAAGCGGTTGACCGGCCTTACTAAAACCGGTATTTTACCGAACCGTTTATATGTTAGGATATCAGATCGGTATATGATGATTTTAGGTGTTATTATTGAATGGCATTAAAACACAGTTTTAAAAAGTCAGTAATTGTATTCCCTAGTTACAGCATGCCAGTTACATGTAGCGATATCACTTTATTGATTTGTTTTAGTATGACGTCACTCAATAAAGTGATTAAGGCATTAAATAAACATGTCCGCATGCGAATATTAGCCACTAAGCAAAAAAAGGCCGAAAGGTAATTACAGGATGAATTTTATCTCTTCAAATAAATTGCTTTTGGTGAAAGCGCTATTTCTTTTTATGGCTGTTTATGACTGGCAGCTAAGAAAACTATTTCTCTATCCTTTGTTACCCGTTGACCTCACACAAGTTTTTTACTGTGTATAAGCCACCGCTCTTATTACTTTACGTTAGAGTCCCCTTTCATTGTGCGCCACTGTAACATATGAATCCATACCTGACACATTCAATGCCAGACTCTGAGATATCTATGGTAAATGGGCGCCAGGAGGCGTTCTTGGTGTGTGGTAGTGTCATAACACATCTGCAGGAACAATACGCGATCTCGACACGGTACGAAGGGTCTTGTAATGGAGTCACGGACTGAAGAGCTACAGGGACTTGAACTAGCACGTTTGCTGTTTAAGATGCTTTAAGAACCCTTAATAATATGAGTTTTGAGACTACTCTGAATAATTAGATATTTACTTACTGTAAAGAGGTTTGATATGTTGTTAGAAGCTACACGAATTAACACATTCGCCAGACATGTTTATGTATATACCTACTCACAAAGTTTTGAAAACTAATACACGCACGCATGCAGGCACACATGATACACATGTCACACACAAATCCACGCAAACGCAATTTTTTTTGCTTGTTTTTCGTTCCTCGGGGTTGTGGCAGAATACCAAGGTTTTGCTCGTGATCCGGTAAGATATATGCTGAGCCATTTCCCCTTTTCCATGCTGGAACGCACACATTCTTTCGGGAGCTTGTGTGTAATATTAGTGGCAAATGTATGGGTGATTTTTAGCACGCAAATTAAAGTTTTATTTGGGTCTATATTGGAATCCCTAATCGTCGTTTGTCCTATTGCATCATTGTCCGAATTTTCATTTATCATAATGCCATTTCCACCTTCATTTTAAAAATTGTTAGTGTTGTTATAGTACAACCCAAACCTAACCGCAGGTATTTTTGGAAAGCTTTAAAGGCTACCTGACTCAGCTGAAAACCAGTTTAGAACAATCGATAATTCGGACAAACGTAGCGTTAGGACAAACGCGTCATGCACGTGTAGAGTGAAAGTAATGGGAGTTTAAATTGCAGGTTAGGTTAGTAAGCAAACAAGGCAATCAAATGGAATAGTAAGATACCACAGTGAGTCGGGTGAAGGACGGAAATATAGTGAACTATGATTAGTTTTAAAATGAAGGTTGTAGTCGTTAAAAAACGCTAAAGGAAATGTTATTTTTCTGCGGTTCGGTCATGGTCAAGTTTTTGTATTCCGGTTTCACCGCAAATAATAACTGATATTTTTTGTCGTAGGCCAACAAACGTTTGGTTTGACGTGTCATACTCTCCAAGCTTCGTTTAGTTATTATTGAGGTATAGATTTTACAAAGTGCGCTTATTGTTCTAATTGTTCTAAATTCAAGCACTTACTGCGTATGGATTTGAATTGATGTAACAATATAACCTGCGAAACTAACGCATCAGCCGCTTACCTTAAGATTGATTATGTCTTAATGATTAATATATAATATAGCACCTTTTTTTATAGCCTGTATTACTGTCCCTCTGCTGGGCAAAGGCGTTCTTTCTTTTCCGCCATTCGTCCCTATTAATTGCATGTTCCCGCCACTTGTTTCAAAACGCATCCAAGTCATCCCGCTATTTCCTTTTTGGTCTGCCTCTACTCTGGTAGCCATCTAGCTACCTATAATAAAGCAGAAAAAAATTACCGTTGGTAAAAATAACTACCAATTTAAATGCAACTGTTTAACTCATCTCGTTTACACATCCTTTAGCAGTATCAGTCTGCATCCTTATATCGCTCCAATTATCAGCCCTTAATGCTTTCACAATAAGGTCCTGTTTGAGCATGATTGTGCTTCGCGCTGCACCCACCAATTGTGCAAGAGCGGTCATGCATGCATTGTGCATTAAACGAGAAGTTCAACTGGCCATTGCAGATATATGACTGCCACAAACAAACAATGCTCTTTGTGTCTGCAATTGGAGAAAGTTAAATATCAGTTAAAACAAGGAAGGCGTAAATGACGATGGTACACTATATTTATTGCGGTGTGGATAAGCGTCGATAAAATAATTATGCCTCTTTCTGACCAGTATGTAAGTGGGTAAAGTACGAGAGTGTCGGATGCTTTATATACATTTTTAACAAAATTTCACAAAAATAAGTTTAAGTAAATTGTAAGTTATAGATCTGCATTGTCTATTCATAAAGTTAAAAAGTATTTGTAAAACTATTGTATACGTCTGATGAAGACAAAGTGGCTCAAAATTGGTCTTTGTACCTTGTTCCGAAAGGCTGATCGAATCGAATTTTTATTTTTTTCTTTTATTACATACATACATAAAATCACGCCTGTTTCCCAGAGGGGTAGGCAGAGACCACTTCTTTCCACTTGCATAAAATAAAAGGAGACGGCTGATTTTTACTGTCAGATACTTTTATCTCATGCTTGAAAACTCACTCACGTATAAATATAAGCCTTAATCAAATCTACTCACACTGAACTCATTTTCAAAATCCAATGAATTCTTAATCATTTCATTAATTTGTTAAATTCCGTCACTACATAACTCAATATCGCAGAAAACCACTTCCCGCCAAATTTTTACAGAATTAACAGCAAAAACTCAATTCTTCCACGTCCATCCATTTGTCAACCGTGTAGCACCCATTTAGTTACGCAAACATAAACAAAGTTTCACCAGTAGTTAGTCAGTGGCAGATCGAATAGATGATGGCGAGCTTCGCAATCGATTCGGTCGAAGGCCACACAAACAAAGCCCGTCGAAACTGCCCAACCAGCCGTTAAACGTATAAATTATCCACAGACAATCGTTTCAAAATGGAAGGCTTTTACAATAGATAAATATTAATCGAATAGAAATAGAAAACTTTTTATCGAAAGAGAGTCCCCTAACAACAGCAACACTATGGTATTTAATAGTCAGTAGAAAAAAAACGATAAAAAGGAAGTGATTAGCTGAAGGAGAGAGAGGGGTAAAATGTACCACAGATACGACTATGGCAGATTCTTTATAAAGATCATCGGCCTAAATTAACACTACTGCGTTTCGTTAACACAGTCCAATTTTATATTACACACATCAAAAATTCCTAGAAGTAAAAAGTATCTATCCAAAATGTTTTCCGATATTTTATATTGTATCGCAACGCGAAAATATCATGTTAATGTGAGGATATTTTCTATCCATAGTCATATTATTATTTAATTTGTGTAATATAAAATTGATCTGTACTAACGAAACACAGTAGTGTTCATTTAGGCCTGTGGTGTATAAAAAAGGTAGATCATAGTTGTGCCAGTCAATTCTTATTACTAGCAGAAAGCGGCCAGTTCGTTACTCTACCTCTGCAAAAAAATTATAAACATATAATTAAAACTACTCGAAGATAATAATTGTCGTCGTTGTATTTTTTTTATTTTCGGTTCTTGATAATTGAGATGCTCTGTTATTGAAAGACACTGAGTAAGCACTGCTTATAATTAGTCAGCCTCTTAGTGTGCTCTCGGCAAAGAAAGGCCGAAAGATAAGAGCCCTAACAAAAGAGAGACCAAGAGGCTCTCGATGCGCCTATTGTGTGCCTACCATTAGAAAACTCAGGGAAACCATTAGTACGAAAGAGCTTTGTCCGAATTAAGAATTTCTCGAAGCCACGCTCAGTCGATCGAAAATCTTGCGCGATAAAAATAAAATCTTCAGGACGAAAATAAATCGGGTACGATAGTCTCGAGAATCTTTTGCTGGAACCTTTTAGTGCAGAAATTCTCGTGAATAAAACCTTTTCATTTTCGAACTAAGTGATGCTTAAAATAAGAATACGATTCGTATTAATTGAGTTTCTTAGTTCATTCCTTTAGAAAAATGTTTTCTACGACACGATTTGTCTATTTCAATTCTGATGATGAACTGGAACGAAAGCAGTTTTGTGCATTTATCATATACTTTCAAGAATGGCTTTCGTCCAAAAACCCCATTCTTTGACACATCAATCACTTGTCGCGGTGAGCCTCAAAGTTATTCACTAGAATGGAAACAGAATGGAATGGTTTCAATACTACCTACGCATGTTACCTTGGCAGATAGGACGCTCTAGTTCTCAGGGTTTGTTGAAGCCAATCGACATGTGTATTGTAAGATATCGGATGGTGAAGTTCTATTTATGTATGTAGATTGTGTTGGTGTGTGCCAGTAGCTACCTTAAATATAGCTATAGTGTCAGCCTTTTTTAATGTAAAGCCAATGAAAAGCTATTGAAGTACATGCAGGATTAAGTATTTAATCGATCGATCTCTGAGTTCATCTCTCCTTTATTACGAACGTTTTCTCGGTAACGGTAATTGCTCACAGATTGAATCATCCCTAAGAAACATTTCAAGTCTTTCGTTTTGAATCTTGCTTGAGATATTTATGCAAAGTTAGGACAACTTATAAATTTGCACCCTTTTGATTTTCTCAACAGTAATTTTACTTAAAATTTGTTAAAATTATTTAAACCTTCTTAATTTTTAGCTATTTTTAGATTTTAGATTTATGGTTTTCGTATATGAATAGAGTTTGAAGTGGCTATCATATAGCTATTTAGTTTAACTGTCAGGTATTTGCCATAACGGCGTAGAAGCCATCGGTATGCGCCTCCGCAAACATACCGGATGCACTACAATATCGCGGCAGCCCCATTAGCATCCTGAAAGCTTTATTATATTGCACTCTTAGGATATTTAGGGTTCTCTGCGTGAACTTCGCCCACAGGCTGCTCGTGTAGAAATTTTGGCAATAAAGATAAAGCTCCAAATGTCATACCCATATTCGAACGAACACTTGAAGACATGGGTTCTATTACATCTAATCCAATGTGTACAGGCTCAGCATCTTCGATCTGAAAACCAGACACCTCAGCACAAAGACCTACATTTCTGGAATATTCTAAGCATTTCTCGCGTTCACGTAATCCTGGGAATCTTGTCTCGTGACGGCGCATAACGCATTGATGTCATGTCTATTTCTCACTTGATGGATGGAAATAATAACTATTCACCAGATTTTTCCTCTAACGTGATGTTAGAATTGCTTGCTCTTGTGCTATGTAGATATTTAAAAATGGCGTAATTTATCTCGACCATGTTTGCTGCAAATTTCATTTCCGTCTTTAGTATTTAATACAGCAACAGAATAAGGGCTCCAGTCTTCTCGGTAAAACCATAATGCTTTGGACATTTTATCGTATTGTTTTAACTACGCTGCCATTTACTGTCATGTCAAGTAAATAGGTACTTAAGTGACGTAACATGAGCTAGCAATATGGTTTTACAGTGTAAAATAGAGGCCTTGTTGGCGTCTAAATATAGATAGAATGTGTAGTGTATGAAACTTCATTAACATACGTACATCATACGTATATCATACGTATAAAACTAATCATTCACTCATTCATCTCTTTACTCACAATTTAAAAACATCCTAATGATCATTATCATTACAAATTCATCATCGCAAAAAAAGCTTCTACTCCAATAAATAAATGTTAACAGAAAACGTCTAAGCCAATAGTGTAAACTCATGTGATTCCCCAACAGAGTACAAAAATAATCGTGATTAACACTTTCCAAGAACCAAGGGCTCCACATCGAGGAATATTCCTATAGATATTCAACCGTCTGGCATTGAATTTACTTACACATTCTACGCCCATGATGGCCATTTATATAGATTCCTGACGCTCCGAGGCGCCATGGGCACTGTGTGTAATTAATAGTAGTCACGCACTTGTTTGTAAAAAGGCAAAGATGAGTCATTTACACCTTGCTCTAATTAGCGGTAATTTTTTATAATTTTATTGTTGATTTATGTTTACGTGCGGTCATGCGGAGTGAAATTAGATTTAATTATTACTATGACCATGACTGTTTTCCTTTTTATGTTTAAAAAATTACCTCTAGCCCGCTTTTGAGTACATGTCGTTTTTCGTTGGAAACTGTCACGTTTCATAGGATAAAACGCAACGGTAAGTAATTAATTATTTATTTGTGATACACATGTTGGTTACATACAGTTCTTAATATTTTAATGAGATCTCCGTGATCTGTTTTTTTGGGGTACAAAATCTACATCCTTATTTTTCCTTTCCTTTATTTTTGCGTTAGTTTAAAACGTTCTTCAAATCGAGAAGCTCTCAAAAAAAACCTTAAAAATGTAGCTCCGGGATAATAACGTTTCTTACGGACTCACCCCCCTAAACAAAGTCTTATTTCCAAGATTTTGAATATGTTGTAGCGGATCCCTTTGACTGCCATACATATCGTTGGTCATAATGTATTGTTAGTCATAATTTTTTTTGGCATAACTTCTTTCAGGGTGAAGTTACAGTTTTTAATAAACGTTTATCGTGTAGATTCGTTAGGTTAGGTTAGGTTAGTTTTATTAAAATCCTGAAAAAATAACCGTGTCCTGAGAAAAATGCATTATGACTTGCGAAAATTATGACTTAAAACACATTATGACTAAAAATAATTATGGCAGTCAATAGAGACCCATGTTGTAGTTATTATAAAAATGTAGGTTGGTACGTTTCCGTGTTTCCGTTTACGTAGGTATAATATTTTATTGGAAAGGAAATCAACCGTGACCCTAATCTAACCCCTGGTACTCCTAACGTTTGGAAAACTTTAACAGTGCCACTCAGCTGAAAACCAGTTTAGAACAAACGATAATTATGGATAGCCAATGACATCATCGTCTCATCACGAACACCCATTTACTATTACAATAGTAGGAGTAGAATGTAGTTGGATAAACTTGTTGAGAACTAATGAAGTGTAATGTATGATGATACAGTAGACGAGTTTTGGAACCGCTCGGATAATGGCGGCTGAACTTCGAAGAGCTTAGTTGACTATTATTCAATTAGTGAAGTCGTGAGGAGACTCCGAGAGTTTAATAACGACTATATTTAATTTTTTAGCATTATTACGGGCAAAAGGGTTTAATAAAATGTATTACATCTTAGGACACAATAACGATTATAGGGCCGGTCTCTGTCGTTTGCCCGAAAGTCATTTGCCATAATTCTATCACTTGCCATAATATTCATTCGCCATAAAGGCATTTTTTCTGAACTCGTGAACTATTCAGAATTGTTATAAAACAAACCTAACCTAACCTATTGGGCTCTATACGATGGCATGTAAAAATTACCTGAAAGGTTTACAGTTTCAGAAAAAATGCTTTTATGGCAAATTAACATTATGGCAAGTGACACAATTATGGCAAACGAAATTCGGGTAAACGAAGTGATCCGTATAGGGCCGTATTAATACTGATCTACGTTAAAATGCCTGTCGACTTTTTTGGGGCTTGACGTTAATATTGACTGAAGAGTAAGTGTGTCTTTACATTCATAGTTGTAATCAAGTAATTTTGGTCACTAAATGCACTGTGAAACTGGACAAGTTATCGATTACGTAAACGATTTTCGAAAACTGTCGAAATGTATGAAATTGACGCAGGCGCTCGACGCGACCATCTGACAGCTTACGTCAATCCTATACATTTTTATACCTAACGATAATGAAAGCCGAATGCATCTTATCTAGGGTCTATGTTCTTGGTATTTCAGTTGAGAATCGAATGATCCACAGCAGGGTTAATTAATCTCTATCCGACTCTAACCTCAACGACCGCGATAACCGCAGTACGACCTTAGTTATTCAATTATATCTTGCCCTTACACTGCATATTGTATAACGTCATTAAATTAATGTAGAAAAAAACGTAAAGTCCATTTTGCTTCTCCGTGGTTCAGGCAATAATATCGCAACCGGTAAAACCATCTATTAGTCAACTTAGAGTGAGTTCGAACCAAAGACATTGCCGAAACAATTGCTAGACTTAAATGGCAATAGGTAGGGTACATTGCTCGTAGGATGGATGGCCGATAGGGCAAAAGAGTTCACTTGCGGCGACGAAGTACCGGAAGACGTAGCGTGGTTTGGCCTAACAAGGACTTACGTCCAACAGACCTTTTATGGTCAGGTTTATCGAGGTTTTTGACCAGTATATAAGTGCGAGAGGGTGATAAACGCTTTATCTACATTTAACCTTTGCGGTAAAACACCATAATACGGGGCTGGTGAAGGATATATGAGAATCCGCTGGATCCAAACAGCACGGGATATATTATGATGGCGATACTGACGTCCCTCGGCTGGTGTGCTGATGTTGACAAAGATATGGCATATCGTTATTGCTTTGAAAAAAACCTTGTATCTCATATTTAATGACGTACGATCTTAAACTTAAATGTCAAGAGTACTGAGTTCAGGCTACTACATCTTGAAATATCAGATAAGAGTTTTTTCTAAAGTAGTAACGATATAGGTATATGTTTGTTGGTTACATCTGCGTGGTTTAACGTGCATAGATAGCTTATATCCCGTGAACCGTCATATAAATGCCCTTCAATGACACCAAACAAAACGATTCACTATGAACAATAAGAACATTAAAAAGCGGGTGGCGGATGGGATTATTAATTAGAACGAGATGACAGCTGTTATGGTTATCTTTTTGTCTTTCAGCAAGCTTTACTGCCCTTCTAAATAAAAAGGATGTATGTCAAATTTTTTTGTCAAAGCAAATTGAACCCCCTGTTTTGAGAAATAAAGTCACTAATAAATTCGCGGTTCTATGAGACATACGCCCTTATTTCTAATGAGGGCAGTATAAGGTCTGACTAAATAATTCATTAATAAACTCATCTAAGGAACAACTTTATGAAGCCCGATTATTAATTATTATCATGTCTCGTATCTTACATTATAGATAACACACGTGCAGTGCATTATTAATTGACTTACTTCTGACGACATGTATACTACACTCATAAGCCAAAATGCGATAACTCAAATTCAATTCCCAAAGCAAATTCAACCCTATTTGGTTAGCAATAAGTTTCTACTTGCTACAGGAGTTTTGTTTGAGATACCACCATCTGTCTTAGCAGGGCAGTATACTGGAAGTGTGGAAGGCTGCCACAATAGATCAGTAAATATTCGAGATGGCTTGTAAACGAGCCAACAAAAACACAATATAACCTTTGGACGGATTTTATGGTCTTACTTCTCCCCTTACTTAAAAGGAAGTCCGATGTCCTTTATGCCTTTAAGGAAGGCACAAAGGACATTGGCTCAAACGTCTTAAAAATGTTATTGCTGCAGATTTTTGTGGAGATTTCTGCTCATTTTGCCGAAGGTGTTTTTATGACACTTTCGCCCTTGAGAAAGGTGTTAAAACGACACTTACGTGATGAAGTAACTTGAAACATACCAATTTTACTTTTATTAATTATTATTTCATGAAGGATATTTTTTGAGTTTCCTAAAAACTATCTTGAAATATCTGTAAATATAAATATCTCTAAAAATGAAATGAAGACGGTTATATTTGACAAAAAAATGCTTTTATCAGGCAAAGGCTCTAACGACTTCAATGGAAATCTCGGGCGAAACATCTTCGAGTTTTTATCTAACTGTCTAAGTAAGAAAGGAAAGGTTTTTACCTGAAAATGTCCCATGGTTCTTTGCTTCGTTACAGTCACTGAATTCATTTGCCATGTGGTTATAACGAGGAAAGACTACGTATTTCCGTATGTAAAATACACTTTGTCCTTTCCTCCTAGTCCTCGACTATCAACCATTAGTAAACTGTTGATAAATCCAGATTTTGTAGGGAAACTTGAACCACCATGCCCTTAAACACTACATTTTAATTTTAAAACCTTTATCCGCCCCAAACTAACCACGTGATTCCGTAAGGTAAATGATTCCTTGTCGTAGTCTTAGTCCTAAATCATTACGCGGTTTTCTCCAATTTGATACCCTTGCTCTGGACCCCAAATATACAGGCTCAACGAAGCACTACTTGAGAATGGCTGTAAAAGAGAAAAATCACCTTCCATATACCTACTTAACTACTATATTGACAAATCCAGATATTCCAGTCATGCCAGAAGCATCTGAACCATGCTCTTAACCTTGATTGATGAGCCTTTATCCGTAACGTTAAGTTGGGTACTCACTAGCGAGCAGTAACTGTAACTGTTGCACGTAACATCGTGATCTGTACGCGGCTCGCGAGCCTGGGGGGTTATTATGACATAACTATGCAGCTCATTTTACTTTGAGTGTAAGGGACAGAGCTATGGCAGTTATATAGCTCTGTCCTTTTCTCTCAGCGTAAACAGAATTGCATAGTTATGTCATAATAACCCCCCTGTTCTCCACTAGCTCGTTGCTGTAACTGCTATGGTTACATATACAGTTACAGCTCGCTAGTAGGTAAGTACTCGCTTTAAGCCTGGTATCTACTCACAAGCGAACTGTAACTGTAACCGTAGCAGTTACAGTAACGACATTATGATGACGAACACATCACAATGTTTCGTGCAGCAGTAACAGTTATAGCTCGCTAGTAGGTAGGTAAGTACTCGCTTTAAGCCGGGTATCTACTCACAAGCGAACTGTAACTGTAACCGTAGCAGTTACAGTAACGACATTATGATGACGAACACATCACAATGTTTCGTGCAACAGTAACAGTTACAGCTCGCTAGTAGGTAAGTACTCGCTTTAAGCCGGGTATCTACTCACAAGCGAACTGTAACTGTAACCGTAGCAGTTACAGTAACGACATTATGATGACGAACACATCACAATGTTTCGTGCAACAGTAACAGTTACAGCTCGCTAGTAGGTAAGTACTCGCTTTAAGCCGGGTATCTACTCACAAGCGAACTGTAACTGTAACCGTAGCAGTTACAGTAACGACATTATGATGACGAACACATCACAATGTTTCGTGCAACAGTAACATTTATAGCTCGCTAGTAGGTAGGTAAGTACTCGCTTTAAGCCGGGTATCTACTCACAAGCGAACTGTAACTGTAACCGTAGCAGTTACAGTAACGACATTATGATGTCGAACACATCACAATGTTTCGTGCAACAGTAACAGTTATAGCTCGCTAGTGAGTACCCGGCTTTATAAACATTGACAGTGTGTCGCCATTGACCTCCGAGCTCGGATCGAAGGCAGCGTGCCGCATTACCATTTTGATGTTGACCCAGCGGCCGGGATTCTGTTTTGTTTATCTTGTGTATGTGTTGACTGTATCGTCCGCAGACCGCACCGCTTCCAATATTATGGAAGGTTAAATATACATCCCAGGTGTATTAAAGGTTGATCCATTCGGGATTAAAATTAAAACCAATCGAAAGACAACGAAGTGGCACCTTGTAACAATTTTTTTTTGGTAAATCTGGATTTTTATGTAGAAAGTACATTACAAAAACTGCTAGTTACGAAGTGTCACATTAGTCTTCTAGACCGTAAGAATTATGAACCCTTAAGAAAACGACTCACTTACACCCGTATTTATAGTCAAGTAAAGTAATTACTTCAGTAAAAGTAGTGACTAAAGTAACGATTTTTATATGACTTTTGACACTACTAATGCTCAAGTAATTACTTTTCTTGACTATAAATACGGGTGTTAGTCTACTTAGTTGGTAGCGACCCTGCCTACGAAGCTATCGGTCCCGGGTTCGCTTTCCGGTCATTAATGCGTGATTATTTGTGTGATTAATGCGAGTATTTGTTTCCGAATCAAAAATCAAAATTCAAAATATTTATTCAGTAAATAGGCCACATGAGGGCTCTTTTACACGTCGGTAATATAGGGTGAGTCTACCAGTGATATGTGTGTTTTCTATATATCGAAAAAGAAAAAAGAAAAATACATTTATTCACTACACACAGAAATCAGTAAAAACAGAAAACAGGAATAAACAAATAGTCAGTGTGTCTTCGCGGCCGTGAATTGGACACTGGCTTAGCATAATGCTGAGGTGTTTTAGGTGTTAAACACCTGCTGCGCTGATTTTCATCCAAGTATATACAGTGTTACCAGCACCCAGGCTTTTGTTAAAGTAGGTTAAAATAACGTATACCTGTAACGTAACTATAACATTTATTTAACTAATAAACAAATTTTCAGGCTTTGTTAATTTCTAACAAAATTTTAATTGCCAGCAATGTAAAGCACAGCAATTCGACAAGTGTAAATGACAGTCGACGGATACTTTGACTGTTATGTTTTACCCCGTACCACGACATGCCTTGTACTAAGCAACGGCGATACTGATAACGATGGACACGCAGCACATGCACTACCTACATAAAAAATGGACAGTATGTAAGAAAATTAATTGTGAAGTTATTTTAATTCAATTTTAATTGATAATACTTGCAAACAATTGCTGACATAGCATATTATTAGCAGTTTTAATAAATGCCCGCATGCTGGTAACACACTGTATAAGTATTCAGTTGCCCGGTGCCCATTGTACCTCGTGTGAGATTGTCCCCCTGGTATTTATCTATTTATATAAGCACTTTAGCCAGCAATATGTCACAAAGAAAGATGCTGTTTGCATAACTAGGCTGTCAACATACAAATCAAAGTTACGTATATTGTGATTATTATTCAATTTTATTCACGTTCAATAATATTTAGTCCAGTCTGTAATAATATTTTCAACAAAGAACCTGTGGGGTTCCGCTACATTTCAATTTCCGGTGATGTAAACTACTGACTACGGTCACAGGCAAAAAATACGAAGAAATTACTGTGGCTTAGATAATCCTTGTTTAGTTATTATCTTAGTATTACTATTTGTCTAAATTTGTATGTACTTACCTTGAGCCGAGACTATGCCGAACTCTATGCGGCAAACTAAATACGTACCCTGAGCAGTGTTCGCATTTTTGTCGCATTTGCAGTATTAGGATCGCGATCGCAGTCTTGTGATTGTGGTCATGAAAGTAAATTTCGACGAGTCTCGGGTCCCACTTACCGTAAAATGTCACGTGTGCTTGCCTTCTCTTAGATATTAAAAATAAACAGAATTCGGGGTCTCAGTGAAAAAGGGTGTAAGTCTCCTGAAGATCAAGTGAAAAAGGGTGTATGTCTAGTTTACTCCGTTTATGTATACTTATAATCTTTTATAGAACTAGTTAAGTCGACTTACACCCTTTTTCACCGCCCAGAAGTATAAATACCAAAAAAAAAATTTTCTAATTACTCCGCAAAATCAAAACATTGTTAACTTTACAAATATAACCCTCCCACGTTCAACTTGAAGAGCTAGAATCTTTTGAAACAGTTTCCAAATTAATTTGGCCAAATTGCGAGGTATTGGAAGTAATTGGAACTTCTTTATGCCAATGGCCAATTTGTTTAACAATGTTTTAGAAAACTTGGTGAACTTCATAAATATACTGTTTGCAGAATTTTGTTTTTTTTAATTACCCATTCTAATGCTTTATTGCAGGAGTCATTGGGACTAAGATTAGATTTTGTAGGTTCTTTGTATTTCTTTTTTATTCTTGTGCAATAAAATAGTTGCATACATACTTTTATACATAGTGGAATCGGATAGAATTTCGTTTCCCTTGAATAATTTAACTTTATCAATCAAAGTTTACACTTTTGTCTTTAATTTGAACTCGACTACATTGTTACTAAATCTTAAAACTATCGATACATTCTATAAAATAAGCATTGATACATCAAGGGTAACTAATTTTAACACAAAACCTTGGCTGAATATTGGAACCTACTACTGAAGATAGTACCGAAGATCGAATTGAAGTATTTTTTCGAAAACGAACCACTTTTAATATTATCGTATTCCTAAAAACAAAACCGTAAGTAGAGGTCCAAAGAACAAAGATGTCGGCCATTTAGCAAACGGTTCACCCTAAAAACGTTACTCGCCATATGTTACCGGTCACGGCAGAAATAAGCCACGCGTGACGTACAGTTTAGGCAACAGGTTTCAAATAATACGTAATCTAGCTCCATCGGAGCTTCCAGTTTCAAAAATGTTTTGTGAATATCCTACATTATTCAACAAGCAGTTCATGCATGTAAACGAGATATTCGATAGAAATGTCAATGCGTTCTCGTGAAGTCGATACATTTCGACAAAACTATGGGGTTGTGTTTGATGTGTTGGAGTGAGTGTAGGAACTTTTGAACATTCTGTTAACGTCGATGACTCTGTTAACGTAAAATTTGTTTATCAATTTTCACTCGGGAACTTTTAAATTTTCTGGGATAAAAAGTATCGAAAATCCATTCCAGGGTTGTAAACTGTATTTTTATCAAATTTACTTCGAGCTGCGATCAAAACTGTACCTCAAATACACAATATTTTTTGACAAACACACTCCAACACATCAAAAAATATGACAGAAAAACCTAAAAGGTTAAACAATTGTAGCGTACTCGTATGTCCAGACGTTGCGTTGCCGCGTTGTAGTGTGATGTCAAAAAGGACTCCGCTCAGCATGTCCTGCAGCCGGAGCCTCAGCGTTGGTTTTCAACTGAACCCTGGTTTGAACTGAATCAGAGAAACGCACATAATAGCAAGTATTGAAAGCTAGACTTGAATACAATCTCATAACATAATCCCTACAAAATTAACGTAGCTAACATTTAAGCAGCAACATAAGTAAATAAATAACGATTCCAGTATTTCTACTATCTAATTACCAGCTCCACACATAGAGTTGTACTAAACTACACTCTAAAATTATTTCAGTAACCAAACCTTAAATTACTCGCCTACAAAGTCGACCTTTGCTCGAACTGTTTCATGGAAATAAAATGGGAAGGGTTTGTTATGTGAATTGAAATTTTACTGCGTGGGCGTTTCCTGAATTCGCTGTTATTCTGTACTGGTCGTTCCCAAATATTCAAAGTCTCTCTCTTTTGTACCTACTATTGAATATTAATAAAATTCTACCACAAAAAAAACAGTTACGACGAACTTTCTGTGGACCTGCAACATTTTAGATGACTGACACCAATGACTCATGGAAATATTCAATTTCTTTCTCTCTCTCTCTCTCTCTCTCTCCCTCGTGTTGTTCTGTTGAAGATAACTTTCAACCAAAAAAAACGATTTAGACGATTTTTCTGTGGCACCTGTAGCATTTTGGACGATTTTAACTGATCATCGACACCAAACTATTAATAGGTAGTTACAACGCCATTTAAATAAAAACATACTAACCGTCCAAACTGGATCTACTTAAGTCCATGGAAATCCTGTTGCCATCTTCAAACTCCATCATCGGTTAGCCCTTAGGTACCAGTATTGCATTGTCATCGGGTTTCGTGAGTCTTACAAAAGTCTACTAGTTTATTTAATTTGTTAGTGAACATTTTGGTGCCTCGTTTCGTATATTTTAATTACCATACAAAGTTGTCTAAAAAGTAAAATGATTATATGCATATTCTGGCGGTTTGCCAGATTTTTCGATAGAGAATACCCATACAAAGCTCGTTGCGTATATGACGCACGCACGTGGGTGGATGGAATCTGCGAAATAGGGAAGCTGTTGTATAACCTGTCCGAAGAGCTAAGGAAGCCTTTTGAAATGTCATTTATAGACAAAGCCCTGGAACTATTAAAAGAACGTAGTGTATTGTATATTGAAGGTAAAAATATGTTCATTGACAGATGACTACGAATTACGTTCGAATTGATAAAAGATGTAGATCATTATTCATTATTTATAATCGACAGCACACAATACAAGGGTATGGCAGAGCTTTTCGATTGAATATTATACTAAAAAATTGTCTGTAGTGATATCATTAAAATAAAACATAAAACCGACATGGCAGTAATGATTAGGTCTAGAGAAGTTTGTAGTAAAGCCCGAGTTTATATGTAGATATTTACTCGTGCGATAAGTGAAGCAGTCACGTCACGGTATTTTTACATGCTTTCACACCTTTTACAATTGCAAAGATAAAAAGGTTTTGATAGCTTCTAGACATGTTTTTTTTTTATGGCATGGAGAAGACAAACGAGCACACAGGCCACCTGATGGAAAGTAGAAACTGTGACCCATAGACATTCGCATTCATAAGACTGCAATGCAATCCTAAGACTGCAAATGCGTTACCAACCCTGAGGACTAAGATGGAATGCCTCTATGCTAGTCATTTCACCGGATGTCTTATCCCCAAACCGGAACACAACAATGCGAACACTGCTGTTTGGCGGTAGATTAATGGATAAGATGGTGGTAGCGATCCGGACGGACCCTGCACAAGGCCCTACCACCCGCAACTACACACACAACAACTAACACGCAACTAACATGTACTTAGATAAAGAAAATACTTTTCCTAAAGTATGTACTAAATGGAAAACAAGAAAAGTCTTCTGTTTGACAAACCTTGGGGCTATATTCTTCGCGGTAATACAATATTTCTATGAACATTCTGTCGTAATTTCAACGTTATGATACTTAAATCTCTTTGACTTGACAGCAATGGCGATAGAGTTAAAAATAATACGGTAAAACATCAAAAGCAATAATGTTTTACTGTTTAAAATAGAGCTCCTGAATCAAATCTCAAACAAAACAAACAAAACAGCTCCAAAGACCGCTTTCAAGGTCTAATCTAAGAAATCAGAGATGCAACAGAGTTTCTCCCTTTCAACAAAAGCGCGTCAAATTGACCGATTGACAAAGACACTGCCTGACAACAGCGTCACAACTCACAATGAGGCGCTATCGATTAAGATCCTAATCTTTTACATTAAAGTTCAAAATGCAGTTTGTATTTTTTGGACTTGAGTCTTTATAGATAAGCAACGCAGTTCTGGCTCTTGAAATTGTTTAATCCCAACCTTGATGCTTTGCGCACGGATTTTACTGAATTGCTTTCTTTGATGTCAGTCGTGCAAGCCTGAGTAGCATATTCAGTGCCCATTTATTTTATCTGGTTTGTTAAGTATGGGGCTCGGAGACATGAGCACTGAAGTTAAGACGTTGGCAGATGAAGATCAAAACAAAGTTTAAAGCTGGCCAAATCAATAAAGAGTCAATAAAAATCGTGAAAAATGTGTGCGTAAGTGTGAGTCGGTATGAATATACCGCTTCGTCTATGCGCTCTTGTCGAACCAGCGTCTCTGATACGGTTGTCACACGTTGCTTCCGCGTCTATAATGGTCATCTATTTTTAGTCCGAGTTTTCGTCCCACCAATGTATTGCAAAAAAAATATAACTTATTTTTCTAAATCTGTTTTTTTTTAAGGATTATTAAGAAAGAAACCTGTAAAGTTAACAGTACCTATTAGAAAAAAATGCATGTCTAACTTATGAAAATTTGCCAAATGATACAAGTCTTCATAGCATATGCACTATGATTATTAGATATATCTAATAAAATTGTACAATTCCAACCGCTCTTTTTCACCTTAGGTCGGTACCTACTACAGAAGACTGGCTTTTGTCTGTAGATGTTAAGAGTACCCCAGAGCAGAATAAGCTGGTCATGTGGATTATTTTAATGCCACTTCATTATAGGTATAGCAAAGTAAACAAACACATAATCCCAGTAAGCCGGTCTATTGTTTCCAGTATCTTTATCCTACAATGGGACGGCATTAACTACATATAACTATATTAAGTATAGAGATTGTGGCGAACAATACCCCCTTTACCTTTTAATCCCAGATTAATACGGGCACGTGGGTTTGCCAGCGACGTTATCACGTTTGCTTTTCTTCCGTTCGTTGTGTTTTATAGTTGAGTAACTAGGTTAATTGAAATAGGATTAAATAGGATTTAGCTTGAAATTATTATGATGCACCTAATCATCATCATGATGTCAGTCGAGAATTGCACTCTGCTCGGTTTAGCTTTACCCCAAGGGTCGCTACTAGGCCCTATAGCCCACAACTACTAGATTAGACGAGATTAGACTAGACTCGACAAGATGCATTTCGAAAACGTTATCGTTATCGAAAATATATAGAATTGATGTAACCTGCCGGACGGTAGCGTCGAGTGTTTATGTCAGCGTTATAGGTAATTCTTTTATAGCCTCGCTGTAAGTACTGCTGAATTCGGCTATAACGGAGGCCCAAAGTCTGCTCTAATTTAAGCCTGTTTATGAATAGGATAGTTGATAGTATGCAATGCATTCAGCAACATTCATTATTAGCGAGATGGTAATAGCTTGCCCGAAATACCTCCATCCATATTTGTTGCAAATTTAGTTTCTTCGTCAAATATTGGCCATTATTCGTAAAGTAGCAGCTGCTATTCCGAAGTAATATAACTGGCACATGCAGGACAACTTTGATGTTTTTAGCGTTCGATTGAAAACACTTTAAATTAACGGGTTTAAGAGTATTAACACGATATCAATTTATGAATATTAGTTAAGTAGGTAATATTGCCAAAGCCGACGTAATTAAAAAATTTCTCACGTCATTATTGGATGCATAAGGAATGTTATTTTTTCAGAAGTAAGTTGTGTTCTAATTAGCGATAAGACCGCCTGTTTTACTTTTGAATTGTACTGTTTCTCTGTAATGTTGTTGTTTGGTGTACAATAAATGGTTTTGTATTATTTATTTATTATTTATTTTCTTTATTTTCAGGTACGTCTCGAAACAACAATGATTGAGTGAAACTCCGCGGTTGATTCAAGTAAGTATTCCAATTGAAATGGGATAATTCGGCACTCGTATCGGTATGCAAATTGGATAAGATATCTTTATCTTGTAACACAATATCTTGCCTGTTCCAATGTTCTTATCAATCCATTGTTTATTTCGATAATAACTTAAGCCGTGCAACTTTCGTGAGAATTGCGAAATATTAAATATTTACTTTGCTTGGAAGTTTTAGGGAATGTTACATGGTTTATAATGCTAATTTAGTAAACTGGAATAATAATTTGAGATATTCAATTATTTTGGTTAAAAAATACGACTCTTTCCTTATATTTTTTTAATGCTATTCATTGCCTTCATCCCAATTGCCCAACTTCAAGGCTGGCAACACTGCAATAAAAATGTCTATTAGACAGCCGCTTATTCACAAACACTCAATAGCTAAAGTTTTAATATGCTTTGTCATTATGGCATTTGAATATGAGAGAAAGTGACAAACAATTGGTACTACAACTAAAATAGGATTTTTATCCGTTTTTATTGCACACATGTCAATTTTAAAGAATTCGTATATGATCCCCAAGCACTGCTCTATACAAATTACATACATACATACATAAACTCACGCCTTTATTCCCAGAGTGGGGTAGGCAGAGCTACAGAATTTCCAACAACTATTAAAACAACTATTAATTTAGTAAAAGTCAATGCCAAAAATTAATTAATGATAACATTGATAACACACAATTAATAATAAAACAATTCACAAATTTATATGTACAAATGATCATAAAACAATCAATTTCAAAAGTATAGGAGGGTATTATATAGTCAAAAATCAGCGTCAATAATTTCATATTTTATGTATGAGGTCTCAGATTAGTTTTGATTAAATGTGATAATGGGGCACTAATATCGGAATGCACACGTGATAAGATATTTTTATCTTGTAACGTAATTGCAATTTTATTCAATAACGAAATAATTACGGCTAAAATGACAAGTGGCGTAAAGGACAACTAAATTGAACTACAAAATGGTCCTTATGACAATTAGCGGTACGTAGCGGCAAGTAGCGGACAGTTAAACAAGTAAAAAAATAGGAAATATTAATTTCAAATTTGTTCCTCTTTTCAAGTAAATTAATACCTGTGAATATAAATTAAATTCAAGTTAAAAACACGAGGACACCCTTGCAGAGATTATTGCAGGCGTGGTTAAGCGTCCTTTTTAATTTCTTCAGTGTTCTAAACATGTCAGTACGGTACAGACAGCCCGAAATTGCAAATTGGGCTTGTTCATTTGCACGTCATAATACAACAACTAATATTATGTCAATGATAAGTGTCAACTTTATCGATAATTAGATCTCACAGAAACTTTTTTCAAAACTGGTAGAACGTTAGTCCCTTTCCTACCTAAAATAACTGAGTAGGTTATACATGCATACCTTCACGCCTTGATTCCCGGACGCACGGTAGGAATTACCAACAATTTGTTGTGAATTCTGTAATCACATTTTGCACAAACCAGCTACTAATGGGTGACGGTGCAATGAAAGCCCATCGCCTAATAATACTAAAAGCCTTTATTCCCTTAGTCGCCTCTTAAGACTTCCTCGGGAAGACATGAAGTGGTGCTATTCTAAACCGGCAACCACACGTAGACAAGTAGGTTATATAAAGATATTAATATAATCTAAATTAAAGAGTGTAAACGTTGCGTACCTATCTAAATATTATTGTAATTTAAAGAAGATAAAAATTGTATAATTTTAAAC
Organism: Acleris laterana; assembly: GCA_963966035.1. NCBI lineage: Eukaryota > Metazoa > Arthropoda > Insecta > Lepidoptera > Tortricidae > Acleris > Acleris laterana. Next base: position 3,602,342 of record OZ014440.1, read on the forward strand.
GTAATATGCTATAATGTGTACAGTCAACAGCATAAATAAGTGATAATTTCTGTACCCTGTCACTTTCAACGGTTTCACAATTTTGTATCATTTCAAACACGACGTTAAACTGACAAGGTACATAAATGATCACTTATTTATGCTGTTGACTGTACCACCATATTTCATGCTCAATTGTACCATCAGGTTCCAAGTTGAATTTTTAAATTAAACAGTTTCTGCGAGGTTGTATTTTATATAGTTGTATGAAAATACCACAATCGAATACCTACTCCCCTACAGATTTAAACCTCCCTCACCAATTCACAGATTCCGGTAGTGTTTGCCCGTTTCCGTGGAAAGCCTCATCAAGCGCAAAACCCGGATATCGCGTCCGGATCAGCCCGGTTCAAAGGTTAATCCGGAAAACCCACACGGCTCTCTAATAAACCACGAATCCGCTGCTAGGAGTAGTGTACCTTTATTTGTAGGCATTTCTCTTGGAATATACCGAAAAATATCCGCAAGTTTATGTGAATATTCTTCAGGGAATATCGTAACTTTTTCTACAGAGTTTTCTCACGATCATGAAATATTAATGCCGAAATGCCTTTGTAGCCTGCACGTTTTAGGCTTAACTGTACGCATGTCTTTCCAGAAATATCTTACTTCTCGTGTGTTTACATATCTGAAGTCGGATGAAACATTTTGATGCTACTTTTTACGTTAAAATATAAAAAGAAAGAGCACTTTTACACGTCAACTATCTACCAGCGCTATGAGGAGACCACTGCTGAGAAAAAGCTGCAGCACCGCAAGAAACTCAACAGTCAGTATTTTTTAACATGTGACAAATGACAGCGATAATAATTAACCTTGCATAAATAAAAAATACCCTTTGTCGTTGAGCAAGAAAACGTGTAAAACTGAGAATTATCAGAAGAGCAAATAAAAAAAAACCTTACGTCATTACAATACAAGCAAGTACTTTTCCCGGATGTCTTGGCAGAAATATTGTAGAGCCGCGCAAAATCCTTCCAGAAACCTCTGTAATCGAGGCCTCGGGCTAAACTTTATTGCTTTTGACATGTTATCGTATTGTTACTTGAATAATAGCGACCGCTTCAAAACAATATGATAACAATAGGCCACACATAAGTAGAGAGCGATAATACGAACGACTTAAAGCTCATGGTAACAAACTGTATTGTTTTCACATTTTAGATTTCAATCAATTATTTAATTTATCAAAAACAATAGAGCGATTTTACCAATAAATTGACGGTACGTTTTTTTTAAAGTGTTCTGAAAAAATCTTGTGCCCATTATCTACTGAGAAAATAAATAAATTTCTGCTAATGGCTGAAGAATCATAGATCACAGCTACCAACATTCATTCCAACCTCTAGTCCAAAGCGTGCATAGCGAACACTGATAATAAGTATTTAAAGAAACTCAGGATACAATAATAATAAAAAAAGAATGAGACAAACCTCTGTAAGCATGATTTCAACACCTTTCCAAAAAACCCTGTTTTTGATTAATCCAATTAAAGAATTTTGTTGATCACAGAAATGCTCTAAATAAAAACTCTTTAAGATCTAACCCATTGCAAACCTTCACATGAATTTTGCCATCACAACCTATTTGACATACTATTTCATATTTGGTCTATTCTTTATCTTACATTCTGTTCTACTATTTTTTGATTGGCATTTGTTAAATTTTGATTATAAATTCATTTCCATACCATCTAGTTCTATTCCCATTTTTTTTCAAGTCCCCATATTTCATTTGCCAGTCGTATATATTCCCTTTTCCTGTAACTCTCATCTCAGACACGCAATCTCAGACGTGGCGTCTCAAAGCCTGGATAGACCTCTTGTTTACCGTCTGCGGTATTCAGAAGGATTTATTCCGTCTCTTTGACATTATACACCAAGTTTTAATGAGACGAGACGGGTTTTGTTTTTTGAATAGAAAACGTTGAATTCAGCTGCAAGGTCCGTATTTACAAATAGCTAACAGATTAAGATACATAATATTGTAAAATTTTGAACTATTTATTTAGATGACAAAACATCGTGGTTCTGTTTAAAAAAAGATGACGTCGTTTTAAAAGCTTTTTGGTTACCTTAGTTTATGGTTAAGTTTAGGGATTGTGCGCATCTACATTTGCCATGGTTTTGTACGTTCGAATGCATTGATCACTACTATCTTATAAAATGGTCTTGAGATTAAAAATATGTATGTGCTCGTTTGCATCTTTCGTGCCATATACATTCCCGTTTCTTTTGTTATTCGTCTAGTCAACAAACCGAGCTTTGACGTAGTAAAATAATATAGTTAAGTTTGCCACGTCTAGCAAAAATACAAAAGTTAATGCGACCAATGAATGATGTCAGCCAAATACAAACCTGACATTTAAGGAAAATCAAGTCGGCCATCATGCAAGTATGTCCCACCTCCGTTCAAGGGCAGTCCGACCTCTTCGGACAATAGCCTATTGTGCCAAGTGCCGGTGCCTTTTCGGACATAATAAAATTGTACACGAACTCTATTCCCATTTGGGACCTCCTTTAGTAAAACTGGCCACTGATAAAGTGGAACATGGTGCGCAACAAAAAATAATTGTGATTTCTGCCACGCCTAACATTGGACGAGCCATTTCTAACAATGGTTTTTGCGGTAAAGGAAGGAAGGATAACCCTTTATTATGTGAGTTCACGAGCTTGAAAACAAATGCCTAGCGGATAAAGCCATATTTACATAAAATAAATGTTATACGAATACATTATTAAGTCCTGGAGAAAAATATTTTCATAGAAATCTCACCTCATCTGTTCGTTAGGTGTTAAATAAAAGGATCTCCATTGGAGGAAACCACATAAAAACCATTTATTCTGTAATTTCCGTTTGCCAGGTTACATAGCACCACGCTTAATTAAAATTTCCGCTTCATTGAACATCTTTTATTTAATTAGTTCTGTCGCCGCTGCTTGCAAACTGTGAAGTTTGTAAACACAGTGTTTGCACAATCATAGTTCTACTAAATTAGACGAACTTTATTTGATTACTAAGTCGCTTCGGCCCGCGACTTCGATCGCATAGATTTGATTATCGTTATTCACTCGAGAATTTAAAAAATGTCCTGGATGAAAAAGTAGCTAAATAAATTCCAAGTCCGGCCAACCGTTGCTGCGTGAAAGAGTAACAAACTTTCTCATTTATAATAAAGTATGATTTAATCGTTATTACGGGTTTGCGGGTGGTAGGACCACCTTGTGCAGGGTCCGTCCGGATCGCTACCACCATCTTATCCATTAACCTACCGCCAAACAGCAGTGTTCGCATTGTTGTGTTCCGGTTTGGCGATAAGATAGCCGGTGAAATGACTAGCATAGAGGCATTCCATCTTAGTCCTCAGGGTTGGCAACGCATTTGCAGTCTTAGGATTGCATTGCAGTCTTGTGAATGCGAATGTCTATGGGTCACAGTTTCCACTTACCATCAGGTGGCCTGTGTGCTCGTTTGTCTTCTCTATGACATAAAAAAAACACAAAAAGTAAAAATGGCGGATCTAATGCTTAATGGCATTCTCTACCTGTCGGCCAAATAACCATTCAATATTTCAGTATTATGTTTTATTGCGTAGGCCTGTTTGGCAATTTTCGGTATTATATCATAATGTTGCAAGTTCAAATTTGGCAATTTGCCGCGTGTTGGTCGAGACAGTAAACAACATGGGGTACTAAAACCTTGTCGCTAAAATATTAGTTTATTTTGAGTCCAAAAACAGGTCACAACGGAGTATCTATTGGATCTATCTTAATTAAAGTTTAAAATAGTTTATAGACAGTGGTTTAAATTTTAACCACACGTGACTAAGGAGATCCTTGGGGAAGGTCTATGTTCAGCAGTGGACGTCTTTCGGCTGATATATTGATGATGATGAAGATGTGACAAAGGTTGGATATAATGGAATATTAATAAATTGGGTTTACTCCCTTTGCACCCTTTTATTTGCTATTATTTAACTTCACATTTTGTTTTTGTTTTAATCAGTTTCTCAATAGGAATGGTTAAAATTTTGAATAACATGTAAACCAGATGTCAATACATTATAGAATTATAGTAGTCTAAGAACCGGGGCACATATCCTCAACGTAATGATATCCCTTATTTACTAGACTGACAGTATTAGTGGCAGGCCACCATTAAGACCATCAGTAAGTAAAAAAACTGACAGATTGTTTAAATGAAAGGAGACCAACCACTGCCTCCATTTACCACACATAAAATTGGCACCGAATCATTGTTTGAACAGAAGCACATGCATGAAGAGGTTGATGAATGGACAGGAAGCGAAAGTTGTATGTTTAGAACAGTGCACCTGGCGTTCCATATTCTCTGCCTACCCCATTGGGAGAGGCGCGAAGGTACGTATTGAAACTCAGGTTTTTGTCAGCAGTTTTCTGATCTGGTAACACTAGATACCGTCTATTTATACATGCTTACACACAGATATAAATATGCAAACGTAAGGCTGAAGCAAAGTTTTTAAAGCTGCTGTTGCACTTACAATATATATCATTTTTGTTTAATTATATCTAGCATTTTTCCCATCTAATAGTAAGTATATTTATGAAGTCCCAAGTTAACTGTGAAAGCATATCTTTGTTTCTATTAAAGATATACCACATGGCATGTGATAACCCATGAATATGTATTATGAAAGTGGAGACGGTTATACGGTCATGGAATTAGGTGTACAAGAGAAACCACTTTGTGTTGGCCATTTCAACCGTTGTGAAGTGTGAAATATGACTTGATTCGTTATCGTCCGAACCAAGTGAGGCTTTAGCATATTTGTGTGTTTGTTGATGACTTCAGTATTGTTGATCCGATCTTTATGAAATTTAGTAGAAGAGTAGTCGAGGCTAGCCTAGTTAATACTGACCCTGCCTGCCATATTTGTGTGATGAGCGCGAGTAATTGTTCCTGAGTCTTGGATATAGGTATGTCGTTATCTAGTACCCATAGAACAAGCCTAGAGCTTACTTTGGGATTAGTTAATTTGTATGACATTGACTTCTGATATTTATTATTATTTTATGCGTACCTATACTTACCTGTCGTAAGTTTTCATCGCGTCAAGACCTGATTTTAATAAAAAAACTATTTTTCGTTTGAATAGGATCGTTCAGGGGATTACGGACGTACAGGAGAGCAACGTAACGTTTCTGTTCCAGCGAACGACTAGTTATGAAGTAGTCTAACTTAACTTTGTTTCTATTTTTTTATATATTTGTATTGTTGGTACCGCTCGATGTTGTCTGTCGTTCGAGGCTCTGGGGGTCTACAATTTTCGACGTTGCCTCAAGAATATTGTTACCCATTGTTTTCTATATTGATGTTTCGTCCCACTTTTGGTATTGCTTTTGCAAGAACAACTAGACAATCTTACTTCTTACTATTTTCTATTATGTTTGGATGTTTGTTTCTCAATCACGCTTCAACCATTGAACGGATCGGGATGAAACTTGCCAGACATATAGATTAGGTCCTGGAATAGGACATAGGATAGTTTTTATCCAGTTGAAGTCGCGGGGAGAAGCTAGTATAGTAATGATGTAAATGTAACAAATGATATCAATATTGTAATCTCCCATAGCAAAAATTGAAATACTTTTCGCTGAGAAAAATGTGTCCCTCACCCTGGTTATAAATAATATGACATTGATCTAATTTACAGACATGAAAAACGTTTCGCATGTCGCTTTTGTCATTTCTATCAGTGTTCTCCAAAGTAAAACCCATTTAAAAAAAAAGATAATTACAACGTCAACTGCAGTGGTTTGGTCCAGGATTTCAATTTTTGAAAATCGAACGCTCGAAATGTCATTCGAAAAATAAAATACAACGTTAAATTGTTACATTTGAGATAGGGGTTCGTTGTGAAGTAGGTACTAGGTACGTTCTTTTGAATCAGGATTTGTTTTTTACCGAAGCCCTCTCGTTTCGAGCACTCGCTTCTCAAAACTCGACCTACTAGTAAGTACTATGCAATTGTAAAGTTTCACCGAACTTGTGACGAAAGCAAGAACAATACCTAAGACACGAATACTAAAGAATTGGTAACACCGTTGCTCTTTGCATGACAATGCCATCGCTTTCGTACACACTAGAGGTCTTAATATAACTGTACTCTTCCTGGGTTCTCCAGTTATTGGTGGAAATTTGACTGGTTGAATTTTCGCTACAAGTAACTTTTATTGGCTGTTTCTAACCCGCAATATATGTATAAATAATACTTTTTGAAGTTGCCGAGAATTTGTCGTAAGGAATATTTACAATTTGGAAAGTCCCCGTCTTGATTCGTTACATTTTAGCATAAAGCATCAAACCTCAGTATGAAATAATCAACTCTTAACAGCCAAACACTCTTACATTCAATATTCTTCCATGTTTATTTCACTTTCATATGTTTCAAAATAGTATTGCTTTTTTTTAACATATTGCGTTCAAACGCTTGATATCGTTAAAACGAAAAACTAGTTGACCGAACGCCGTTAACACAAGTTTCAAAAATTTCAAGTATCTATATATAACTAACTAAAATAATTTCGAAAAGCCCCGTTTGCCGCTATTGGCTGTCAAATCTACGTATCTATACTATTCATACTAATAATGGCACCTCGGTGGCTTATTTAGGAGTTGGTTCTGGTATAAGGCAATGTCGACAAGTCAGTCTAATCCGGTCGTTACGCCGGAAGCCGAAGCCGCTCTCTTGTTGAAATAGAGTCAAAGATTTACTTATATTGTTTTTCTGAGCCTTCATGAATTATTTAACGTTGTACTTCCTTGTCATTAAAATAAATAGGACATTTTCTTTGAAGAAAAAGTCAACAGTGTCTAGGGACATCAAAAAGCGTTGTTTGTATTTGCGCTTGTTTGTTGTAATGTTTTGATGATGTAGCAGCATGTCTTCATGTTTTTTTTAACTTAAATAACGATATGTTATAGCTCAGCAAGGGATAAGGGCGTTGTTTGAATTGTTTTTTTTTTGACGTACAAAAGGAAAGGAAGGTAATGGACACTTAACTCCGAATCCAAAGATCATAAAGTTGCAGCAATTTAATGAACAGAAAAACGGCATGCATAGATTTAAAAAAAACTAGTCTGTTCAGATATCGAGCCCGGTCATGTGAAAAATAAAACTTACATGATTTTTATTTGGATATCGATTGTGTAGGTCATAATCATAAGCAGTAAATGTTACTATGAAACGTGATATCTGAAATGAATAAAATGCATTTTAATTAATATCTTTTAGTTTAATTAAATAGGTGGTTCTTCGAAATGACACTATTTTTCATATAGCATTTTATTTTTCAATACCGGGATCGATTCCTAAATATATATATTTTTTAAATCCATGTTTGCAGTTTTTTTTGTTACTAAAATCGATGGCATGTTTCCTAAGAACAGATCTTTGTATGTCTTATAGTTACAGACTGACCCATACTGACCGGTCTAAATGAGCCACCCTGTATTTGCCAAGGTTCAAAATCATACACGACATACGTAATAGGAATACCTCGGGCCACTGTTCCGGTGTTTCCATTAACAATTGGGAAGTGGGAACAGGAAAGTGTTTTACCGATCCACATGCATTTGGGCGTGCATATTCAGCGATTCATATGCATATGCGTCGACGCATTTAAAACCATGCATATTCATACCTTTGACGCCTAATATCCTGTGCGGAAACATAAAACTTGTTGGCACGTTGTGGAAATTTCAGAGCAGTGTGAGTGAAATATAAAGTGACGTCGCATATATTACATAAGTTAAGCTATAAACTGCAGCAGAAAAGCATAGAATTGAAGATGTGTTTCGTATATCTTACAATAGTCTTACCGCTCTTGATGAGAATTATTTTTGTCAATATACCCTTAATTTGACAGTGTTTATCTGAGGGAACATACAGTAGTGTTATTTTTTTGTTTTTGTTTTTGTTTGATCTAATTGTTTTGTGTTTTGATTCAAATTTTTGCCAGACTTAGGGTTAAATTTTTTAGGGTCAAATCACAGGTTTATTGGTTCCTAATTTGTTTTCTAAAATCACACGTTGCTCTTGTACTTGGATTTGTTGCATTATTATAATGATTATGCCTTCAGGAATTTTGCATGTATTTTCTACCAATTCACTAAATAATTCATTTATCTTTTTGTTTATTTTTATAGTATAAAAATATTTGGAACTCTAAATTAACTTTGAACCTTTGGTGCGCGAGTCCAATTCGCACTTAACTGTTTTTTAATAAAAAAAACACCTCGCACTAATTGTTTTTTTTTTAATTAAGCTATTAAATGGCCAAATCGCAAACCGCCTCGCTTTCACGAACTTATTACGCACGAAGGAGACATCTTCACGGTGCTTACCTACGTTTAACAGCACCAAGACCTGATTACTGATCAAAAACAACGCGTTGACTAATTAAGGCCACGATGAAGCTTTCCTTCAGGGTAATTAGAAAGTGAACTGCGATGGTAATTGCTAAATTGATCTAGTTTTACACCAAATAAAACAAAACATATTTTTTTATTTAATGTTAGCCTAATTGTCAAATCAAAGGTCATTTATTGCATAACTAGGTATAGGTATAGTCATAGTAAGAAAAGGTTCGTCACATTTCGACTATTTCAATTGTGGCGTACAATGTTTTATGCATAACGTAACTTTACGTTTTACATATAACTGTTTATCTAGAAAGAATTGTCATTTATAATTTACCTTTATTATTCAAACATTCTTCGATAGACAAAACACTTCTCTCAATAACCACTTATTCCGATAACATCGTAATCTAATAAGAAGCTTTCGTAAAAACGGGGAACAGGTAAGTAAAGGTGAAATACTTAAGTAAATGACATCTTGCATGTAGTTGTGTCCAAAACTAGTATGTAATTAACGTCAAATTCAAATATAGAATGTCGAACGGTCTATACAAATGGGTTACAACTACATGCAAGAGGTCATTCACTTAAGTTTTTCACCTATAGTACCTTAAAAATGGTCCATACACCCGTGTGACAGTTTTGTTTTGAGTCATTGTTATGTAAACTTTTCAAGTAAAAAAACCACATCTCTCAATTATTATAGGTACCTCGTTAACCCAGTTTGGCGACGTGGGTACCAAAATTACCTTCTAAGTTTAATCAAATACCCAAATTAATTTTGGGACTGTAGCACATTTTGTAATCAAAAGTTACAAGCTTTACCATGCCTTATTTGACTTTGTAGAGGTAGTAAACTATGGAGTAATTTCCATTGTGAGATTGTGACTGGTGTGCGACGCACAGGCTTAGTCAGTTCATGAATGATAAAGGGGTTTGGGTAAAAGTGTTGTCATTTGTAAAAGTCATACATTTTCAAGGTGAGCGGCCATTAGTAAAAGTGGTAAATTATGATAGAATAATTCAAAATAAACATGATTTGTTATCTAATGTAATACTCTTAAGTGCATCGGAGCCGAGATATTTAATATTCTTACCCGGGCGTACTTTTAGTACCAAAAACTGAACACTTAAATCTTAAATATCTCCGATCCGATATTATTAACCGCCATAAATTATATATATATATATATCTATTTGTATTTCGAGGTCCTCTAAACAACTACCTATGTAAAAGTGTTACGTGGCCGCTGAAAAAAAATAATGACATTAATATTCTTCAAACACAATATTCCATATATACTAGGTGACACCTAAGACGTAATACAAAATGTTATTTTCCGAATCTACTCATGATTACGATCAACTATTAATATGGGAGCAACTTCGAAAACGTAAACACAAAATCGAGGTCTCCATACAAATTGTGAAACCAGCTGATTGCTTTTAGTATGGGAGATTCCATTTTTTTCTACCGATTTCGATATTAGTCCCATAATAAAAGTTGACCGTACTCATGAGTAGATCCAGAAAATAAAATTTTGTATTACGTCTTAGGTGTCACCCTGTATATATTCAATATTTTCACAATATTCCCAATGCCCTTTGTTCAGAAATGGAAAAGTTATCTGTTTAAACTCTAGGACTACCAGTCGCGCACCTGTAGAACTTTGTTAATCGATAATGACTGTTAAGTTACCGTCAAATATAACAGATGTCGATTTTGTAAAAAAAACTGTACTTGCCGACGACGCGCTGGCCTAGTTGGTAGTGACCCTGCCTACGAAGCCAGCGGTCATGTGTTCAAATCTCGGTAAGGGCAGATATTTGTTTGATGATCGCGAATATTTGTTCGTGTGCATTGGATGTTTTCTATGTATTCAATATCTATTTCTCTATATCTAATATTTTATATCGTTGTCTAGTACCCATACCTAGTACAAGCCTAGAGCTTAGATTGGGACTAGGTCAAATGGTGTGGCATTGTCGGTGTTGCTGTGAAATTTATTTATTTATTTATGAATATTATATTTTGACAGTAGTCAGGAACAAAATATAATTCAAATTAAACTTATTTAAAATTCATATATTATGTGCCAAATCTTCTATAAGATCGATCTAGACACGCAATCAAACCATACTACAAATGAAACCTACAATCATCATTCAAATTAAGATTCTGGCCTTGCGCACGTGAACAGCTCACGTTAAAGCACGTCGTTCGGCAAACTGTCGGTAGATTCCGATTCCGATCACGTATCTGTACCCTTACCATGAGCTACAATTACTGTATCGCTATCGAGTCGAATGCCCTGTCCCTCACAGTAATCTTATAGAATGCGAGGGACAGAGCATTCGACTCGTTAGCGAGTACGACAATTGTAACTCATGGTAAGATTGGTAAGGGTTCTGCAGGAGCACGATCGACTCACGACATGCTGTCACATTAAACCACTCCACTCTGAAACTGCAGTTTCTCGCTTTGATGGCTTAAATCGAGAGTGGCAATTGTGAATGAATTTGATCAAAATCGGAATGATATCGCTAAGTAACTTAGCCAAAGATGTTGAGCACCCACGCGTTCATAGAAAAGTCATACTTTAAAAGGTGTATTTTTTATCTTATAGGAAGTTGTAGGTATATCTGTCGGAAAGATTAATTTTATTTATTGACGTTAAGGAAAAATCCGTGAAAATACAATTCATTATTAATCATTTTATTGTAAAACGTGACCTTTTCTAACTTCAATTTTCACACGCAAATAGCTACTTCGAAACGATATCTACTAATGATTTGCTCATGTTCAAACACTTACGTCTTTGTGTATTTTTTTAATTGAAAAATAAAACTTTATTTATTAGTTACAAAGGAAAACGTGGGATACTCAACACCTTTAGCCAAGGCTGTACTTTGAGTAGAAATGTACGAACGGTTTTTTCAACGCGTGTATCGATCTGTCTGTGGCATTATATCTTCCAAACGGATGGACCGATTCGGACGCTGTCTTTTTAAAGAAAGCTCGTTCATTCAGGGTGGCTCTAAGCTTCATAAATTCGATTTGGCCGTTTGAGAGATATGATTGAAGGGGTCGTAATTATATCGGGGATTTTCAACAATCTATTTAATAAGGTTTGTTTCAATAGAACTTGCCAACAATTTAAACAAAACATTCAATGAGATATCCATATTCTAGCACTATTTTATTCTTTTAATGGTTTAGGATAACGATGTGGAAAGAATTGATTAAATAACACATGGATTTAGCTGTAAGTATTTGATGATGTAGAATGGAAATCAAAGACATTTTGAGTACAAGGTTTGTTTACATTGTTGGCAAGTTCTATTGAAACAAACCTTAGTTGTTACTACATGTAGTCATGGATAGGACAAAATTAATGGAGAAATAGAATGTAATGAGTAGGCATCGGAGTTTTTGTCGCACGGTAAGACTATAGCAAGCTATGGAGTCGTCATTTGTCATAAATCTAAACTCTTATTCATATTCCTACTCATTTATTTAATTTATCTTAAAATGCCTCTATAGCGGTCGGTCGTGTATATTTATCTTAGTCAAGTTAAAAAAAAAACTATTAGGTTATAAATTCATAACTTGAACTATACACCTGCGAATAGGTAATTCACCACTAGTGTGGACTAAAACATTCACTTCTGCCGTGTTTTAATGTATCTTTTGTTTATTTATAAATTTTCGTAATTAAATCAGTATAAAAATGGTAATTATTTTTTATTGTTATATTTATTTTCCAAATATAACATTAAATAATCGTTTCTAAACTCGTCAACGTTGTTGTCCTTGATTATAAAAAAAAACCTAAATAATTAAATAAATAAATGAGTATGAATATGAATAAGAATTTAGATTTATGGCAAATGACGACTCCATAGCTTGCTATTAGTCTTACCGTGCGACAAAAACTCCGATGCCTAGTAATGAGGTTATATAATAAGGTCTAAAGAGATGCAGCAACCACGGCCATTAATGCTAATGAGACTTCCTGTACCCGGGTTGCCCTAAAAGATTTTTCCCCGGCTTTTGAAAACTCCGCTAGTTTTCTGCTATTCATAAAAAGTATTAAACAACATATGTTAAACATGGTATAAGTGAAGAGCGAAGTACTCACAGTATACAGTTTCTTCATTAGAACTGGTCGCAAAAAGTTAGAGGTTTTTAAATACAGACAAAAAAATGTAAAGGAAAACTACTGTACATACTTATATTAAATATGAACTGTCCGTGACACTCAGACATATTAAAGAGACAACAACATCGAAAATTGCTCGAGAGACCGACATTCAATATACTAATATTTGTCGGTTATGAAAAAGCTTGCATCATTAGAACAATGGATACAGAAAGTTATTGCTCAAATGAAACAGAAAGAAAAGAGTTAAAAGATTTCCAGTAGATACGCTCGAATATATTCGATATAACAATGTTTTTTACTTAATTAAAGGACATGTAGTTATAAAAACCTTTGACAATTTGTACCTTCTACTTTGATATAATATGTTTAATTAAATAGCCTCGGCCGTCCATGTCACGCAAATACTACAAAAGATTTCGACATGACCAAACAACACGTTTCATTGGCAGTAGGAATGCAAATATCCGGTTATAACCGGTTTGAACCGGTTAATTTCATACAAAAACGGTTAATAACCGGTTTAATTGCATTCCCTAATTGGCAGGCAAAATATTTTCAACAAAAGACAACCTATGAATAAACTCGAAGCTAAAATAAATAGAAAAGGGACGTTATCATTTAAAATTAATAGCGAAAAGGGTAATGCCGATAAGTGTCATTCATTACAATCTACGTAATAACAGTAACAGGGGTGTTATTCTCTCAAAAACAATAGACGGTCGGACGAACGAGCGAAATCGCAGCGGCGAGTTTAAAAGCAGTCCCGTCAGAGCCAACAAAACACATTATAGCGCGATCATTCACAATTAGGCAGCCTTATACGTTCGATCTTATCGACACTAGCTATGCTGCCAAATTGAAAATGCACGCGCTGAAATGTGTTTTGTTCGCTCTGCCGAGACTACCTAAACTCGCCACTGTGATTTCGCTTGTTCGTCCGACCGTCCGTTGTTTTTGAGAGAATAACATCCCTGAAACTCTTTGCTTTGTCTACAGCCCGCTAATAAGAGTAATGATTCCTTCGCCAGACGAATTGTAAATACCGTCTGTTATCGCTGTAATATTTTACTGTGGGATTGGATCCCTTCAGAGTTACGCTTATTGGAGTTTATTTTGTGTCGAATTGTAGATATCCCGCGTACGCGTGGCGAGGAATTTATATTGAGCTCGGAGTTTATAAATTGAATACCGCTTTAAGTAGACAAACAAACGCTAGGCGTTAGGCGATGGGCTTGCAACCTGTCACTAATACACTGGTAAACATCTTAGCCTAAGTGTGCAAAATGTGGTTACAGAATTTTCAACAAGTTTTTAGAGTTGTTGGTAATTCTGTAGGTCTGCCTACCCCGCTCTGGAATGAAGGCGTGACGGTATGTATGTATGTATGTATGCAGACGCGTTTTGGTCGTAAATAGATAGTTTAAGGACGAAGAAATGTGTGTTAGTGTTACGTCTGGTATGTATGTAGGTTAAATAAATAAAATAACGTTGTTTGTGGATTTTGATCATGCTTAACTTGATTAGTTAGTCCGTGTGGTTGCCGGGTATGAATAGTGCCACTCTGTGTCTTCCCGTGGATCTCGTAAGAGGCGACTAAGGGAATAAAGGCTAGGCGATGGGCTTGCACTCTGTCACTAATACACAGAATTATTAACAAATTTTTAGAGTTATTGGTAATTCTGTAGCTCTGCCTACCCCACTCTGGGAATGAAGGCATGATATAATTAACAGCATAAGAAAACATCCTTTAAATATTACAAATCCATGTTCCTCAAATTACACTGGCGCGCAAAACTAAGTCTCACACTTTCAATGAAATTTTCATTAAATGTGTGATACTTAATTTTGCAGGCCAGTATATATATGCGTCTCGAGTTTCAAGGTTCTACAGTTTAAAACAACCACGCTTCGGATACGACATAATTTAATTGTATACTTTTGAAAAATAGTCAGTGAAAAAATAGTATAATTTATGATAAATAGTTAAACTAACCAATGACTAATTTATTTTTGCACAAATTTCAGCTAGAATAACAGTAAAATAGCCTCCTAAGTCTTACACTCTTGCTGATGTTGTTATTCCTAAACTTGAAGTTTGTTTGTCAACAGATAGGTGGGGAAGGCCCTCGCTACGCTCCCGTCATGACACTGCATTGGTGGATGCATTGGTTCTGGGTGACGACGCTGCTCACTATACTATGTAAGTTAATCTTATAATACATCATACACATCATACACATTCATATTTTATATTCATCATACCTATAATTTTTTTCTTACTTATCGAATATCAAAGACCAATAAACCATTCATCATTTAACTAGACGTGATTAGAGTATAATAGGTATTCGTTTATTTTCCCTATTTCATATTTGTACAGTTATATGTCATCCATCACGTCAGCCGAAAGACGTCCACTGCTGAACATAGGCCTCCCCCAAGGCTCTCCACTCAGACCGGTCTTGTCCTTTTCGCATCCACCGCGTACCCGCGATCTTTACAAGGTCGTCACTCCATCTTGTTGGAGGCCTACCTACAGCTCGTCGCCCAATCCGCGGACGCCACTCAAGAACCTTCTGACCCCATCGGCCATCAGTCCTGCGAGCAATGTGCCCCGCCCACTGCCACTTAAGTTTAGCTATTCTTCGGGCTTTTTTCATTTGTGTAGTCACATGTATTTGTACGTATTCATTTGCTATTATTAACTTTATCTTTACTATCTTCAACTGTTGTTGTACGTTTAGCTATTTACCTATCCGTTATTTTTATTTATTCCGCAATCGCTCAAAGGTTAACTGAAAGTTATCCCATGAAGGGATAAGTTTATCTTTGTTCATAGCTGTTATTTTCTGTTTCTGCAAAAAAGACTTTACATACAAACACAACATTGGTACGATTTATAGATTGCCATATATTTTACCAAGGACTAGAAAATGTGATTAAATTGCGCGTCGTCTCGTCTTCCAATTTAGCAACCAAGAATTCCTTAATAGCTGTTCAAATACAGTTCTGCTCGCTCTTGGGTGACATAGTGCCGTTCACGTCCCCAGCAGCACCGCAGTAATTCGGCATTTCGGATAAAATGCTCCGTGTGCACTTCTCAATTTGCTCCGCATATTTTATGTGGCCCTAGTACATCAAGTATTCTGCTCACGACAAGACGATCCTCTCGAAGTTAATCAGGGGGGGCGGAAACGCTGAGGTTGTAAAAAATTATGCATTCGCAGGCAGCGTAAGAACATTTTCAGAAACCGTTAAGAGCTTTTATAAATTCACTAGCGGCATGTCCCGACTTCGCCTGCGTGTAATAACATGCATTATAAGATAGTCTATGTTCATCTGCGAGTCTAATATGGCTGCGTTAATCGCGTGACAAAGTTTGGATAAGGCATCCGTTACCTTCTGACACGTGATATAGACGCAGCCATAGTAGACCCGCTGGAATGATGTACGGTCGACGTCAAAGCATCGTCAAAGATGTTTACATTCTTTTGCCTTATTCCATTGAAATTAACCTACCGCCAAACAGCAGTGTTCGCATTGTTGTGTTCCGGTTTGGGGATAAGACAGCCGGTGAAATGACGAGCATAGAGGCATTCCATCTTAGTCCTCAGGGTTGGCAACGCATTTGCAGTCTTAGGATTGCATTGCAGTCTTGTGAATGCGAATGTCTATGGGTCACAGTTTCCACTTACCATCAGGTGGTCTGTGTGCTCGTTTGTCATCTCTATGCCATAAAAAAAAACCTAAAAAAATGTAAACATATCTTTGACGTCGACTGTACGTTTCGAATGTTGAAAGAATTCTTGGGAGATTGTTTGGGAGATTAAAAATCCTCTTTTATTGTATTAGTATAGTAATCACAACGATATTGCTATACAATTTAAAGAGATTCGAGCTAATATAAATCAACATTCTTGTCGAAGAAGTAAGACGATAAATCGCAATAACACCAAGTTTGATGCTAAAGAATTTGTGGGAAGAAAAACAAGGAAACGGCGGAAGAATTACTGTTTTTTCCTGGACATGCTACATCAAATAGGCTCGAATCGTGATTTAGATTAGTTGTTATTTCTTTGTTTCGCACGCGACGCGGAATACGTTTCCGTTTCAAATGAAATCACGATTGCCCAAATTACATCTACACTCGTGTTACCAATTACGTTAATAGGGCATATATTTTTAGTTTTTTTTCTATTTGCAACTTTTATAAATACTTTGACTTTGTATAAATACTTTGATTTGAATCGGGTCTACGTTTCAGCGATGCGAATGTTTATTGTTGATGGAAACGCTTTCTAACAAATCTGTTTTTTTTTTGTCTGGGGAAGATACTTTTCATTTGATATTGTACTCGTATACCGCTATCAGGATTTAAAAATATCCACGGTCCCTGTCCACAGAATAATTAATAGCACAAGTACCCTGTCTAAGAATATTTTACCGACACCACAATCTCCTAATAAATGTATTTAAGGTTAATTGAGATACTGCGGACCCCTGATACACAAGCAAAGTACCCATTATTTACACCCTGCCTTAGAATATATGTATATTTATATCGGTAACCCATTATTTTATCGAAGTTCACTTCATTGATTGTATCACTTCATGGAATTTCATTTTGTACAACGCTATTCTTTGCTGAAACCATAATGTTGTCAAGATATCGTAAACATTGATTACGTAGATTCGGTTAGATTACACCTGTGAATACCAAAAAAAAACATACGGCGAAAAATGTATTTCTATTAAATGAATATTCTGCGTACTTTGAAAGGTGTTTCGATGAAATAATAGGTACCCACAATATACCAATATCATGAATGCGACGAAACACTTTTACAGCTAAACTACTCAATCTATTCTCATGAAATTTGGTATGGAGATGGCTTGAGCCCCGAGAAAAGACAAAGTACTTTTATCCTGCAAAATTGGACAGTTCCAAAGAAAAAAGCGATAAACGGCTACGGTTGCGGAGCCACAGGCAACAGTTATACGACTATAAAGACGTCAACTCCACCCTCATTTGTCTTTAAGGTTTAACAAAAGTTAATCATACACGTTTAGTCAACACGTGTTTGTAGGCGCCGGACCTGTGTCAATGTCGTGGTAATAAAGCTGTTTGAGTAGCTGGTGCTTATTTACATTGCTCGTAAGCAAAGGTCATCGAGTTGGCTAAGCAATACTCATTGTCATTGGTAGTAATATATTTTCTTAATATAATTAGTTCTTGAACTTAAATAAACATAATGAGAGAATATTTTTAGGTTTCATTCCCAAAAGGTGCCAATCGGACCTTTTCATTCAGTTTTCATTAAATCTCCGCTGTCTATCTATCTAGGGTACCATAATAATATGTAAAGTTTTTTTTTATTTATGGCATAGAAAAGACAAACGAGCACACAGGCCACCTGATCGTAAGTGAAAATCCTAAGACTGCAAATGCGTTGCCAACCCTGAGGACTAAGATGGAATCCCTCTATGCTAGTCATTTCACCGGCTGTCTTATCCCCAAACCGGAACACAACAATGCGAACACTGCTGTTTGGCGGTAGGTTAATGGATAAGATGGTGGTAGCGATCCGGAGTATGTTTAAGTTCTTAGTTTTAGTTTAGTATGTACTAGGCCCTCAGGGTCCAACACTAAGGATAAATTTGTATGTTCATTGCCAATAATTATTATCATTTTTATTTTCAAAGTTCAAAGTACCTAATAGTCGTTATATAGGGTAAAGTCACCACTGCTCAGCCAGCGTCCTGTAGTCGGCGTCGGCCTATCCTTTGTTTGAGTGGGACGAGTACAGTCAAGGACTTTAATTGTTAAGCCACTATGGAACCCTGTCGCATAACGTTGATCATTAATTTTAGCGTAATTTCTTTCATATGGTTTGACGCTGTCATTATGAAAGGGTTCCATAGTGGCTTAACAATTAAAGTCCTTGACTGTACGAAAGATATATTTCCCACACTTCGCACTCATAATAAGCTCGACTACTAGTCCCTATAAAATGCAAACTTTTTAAAAATTCAATCCAATCACCCCAAAAAGGTGACACCGTTTTACGCCGTCCATCTGAAGCAATATTACGAGCTCTTTACCTTTTCGTAATTCGTTTCTACGACTCTTGTTTTTATTGTGTTCGTAAAACCTTGATTAACTTTGAAAAGTTCTAATTAGCTGTTTTAAAGCTAAGGCCTGTTTAAAGGTTAGCTCTACTTTGTTCTTTGGTTTAATTTACGTTCTTTATTTACTTTGTGTAAAATTAGCAATGTTATCGTAGAGCACATATGATAAAACCTTTGTGTTTTCTTAGCTGCACCTCTGAGTACAGGATTTACATTGAGTCATGATGTTCCTTAAGTGGACTAACTAAACACATACATACAAAGGGATATGGAGATTCTGTATGCTTTGACGCAAACACGACCCAAAAAATATATAGCGGACCGCCCTCGCTTCGCTTCCCTTTATGCGACTTTTCTGTAACACCCGCACATAAACCAGAATTTATTATACATAAAAACATCCCCTGAAAATTTATCTAATTGATGGTGAAAACCGCATCAAAATCCGTTGCGTGGTTTAGAAGGAGTTAGCGGATATACAGACAAACAGAAGCGGAAAGCGACATCGTTTTATATTTTGTAAAGAATAGTATGGATATGAATGGGTGGATAAATGTGCATATGCTGATCGAACTCCTATGAATTGGTAACATTAACCTTTATCAGTATTCTATGGGCAATTTATTCTTAGACCCAGTGCTAAACTTGTGTAACCCAATAATGGAGGGTTCGTGCAACCTAAATGAATATTGAATGCGGCTTTCGAGTCTCTGTGAACTTGACCAAAGCGCGAAGTAGGCAGCCACATAAGTGTTATGTAACTTGCTTATTACTATCGTTGTTTATGTTGCTATTGTATTGTCTTTTAATCGTTTACGATTTGAATTTATCATATAAACCTTTGTTAGCGGTAACCATCTTGTCTTGCCCCTGTTCTTAAGATATATTCAACTTGATTATTTGTCCTGTTAAATTTGAAAAAACGGAAAGTAACAATAAACTTCTTCGCATCTTTTTGGTTGAATCTTCGTAACCCTACTACTACCCTTCTACTCGATGCCACAAAAAAAAAAAAAAAAAAAAACCCTACAATCTTTAACGATGATTTTTAATTTTATAGTTAACTACTTATATGTTATTAATACTGGTAAACCATTTTTTTTTATTAGTGTTGTGGTTATATAGTAAATCATTTTTTTTTATTGACGCTGCAATCAAGGCGCGCACAACCTCTCCGTGTCGCGTTCTTTGCGCGGAAGCACATAGATAAAGCCATCCCTTTTGATTCTTGTGTGAGTGTGGCAGCATATGTGGCCTCATTAGTTGCTCTATATCCTAGGCCTACCTCTTCACTGATTGCCAGTATGTTCATTATACGCCCACTCAGAGATATATATTACCTTCCTGCCGCGATCCTTTTTAAATGTTGTTTTTCTTTTTACTTGTGCTATTTTTAGCGTTAATATATTCCTAACAAATACATACTCGTATTCTTCTTGATTACCTAAGTATTGGAACAAAAAGTAAGTAAGTAAGTAAACCCTTTATTGAACAAAAAGAAATCACTTAACAAAAAATCACTTAGATTATATTAAAATAAATTATTTACAAAGGCGAATTTATTCCCTTAAGGGATCTCTTCCAGCTAACATTTTTATGGGTGAGGACAAAGCATGAGGCAAAAAACAAGATAAGCTCCAAAAATACATTTAATTATAATATAACTACATAAATAAACTAATATTTAAATTGACGTATAACATTTAAGATTCAACGTAAAATAAGCTTCAATTCCCAAATAAGATGAATTCTTCCGTCTAAAACACGGCCTTGAACAGATGTGCTCTTAATTTTCCCTTTTCCGTAAAACAAAATCTTTCTCAAGCGTCGAATTTTCTTACGCTTGAGCATTGAAGTTAATCACTGTACGTACAAATTTGAGTACAATGCGACCCGTTTTTATAACCCTTGTGTATTTGTCGTGTAAATTCCCAGTTCTGTAGACTGAGCGCGTTTCTCCTCTCGCATAAACCAACTGGGAACATTATTAAAGGCAATCCGTACATAATTGAATAAAAATACGGCAGAAAATGTTTTCCTCCAACGAATGAATTTTATTACGAATATGAAACTCGGATCAAAGGGCTAAAACAAATTACTTCTGAAGAACTCCCACTTATCATGGCTTACTTAAACGATGTGGCCTTACAAAAAAAGAACGCTTTTATGGTATACTAGCTGACAGCTATTTCCCGCGACTTCGTCTGCGTAGAAGTCGTTTATCGCAGGTAAAAAGTACCGTATATTCTTTTTGGGGGTCTAAACTATCTCCATATCAAATTTCATGGAAATCGATCCAGCGGTTTAGCCGTGAAAGCGTAACAGACATTTAGACAGACAGACAGACAGATTCACTTTCGCATCTATAACATTAGTATGAATAATACTTTTTCTATACGTGGTTCCATTGCAACTCTGTTTATACTTACATACAGTACCACATCTAAAATGTTAAGCACTTTAATGCTCTGTCATAATAAGCTTCCAACTGAACGTCAAATGACAAGTATGACAATAACAATGGCAGACACAATGACAAGGTTCTTACCATGCTCAACATTTCTATTGGGTGGCTACATACTCACCCTTGGGAAATGAGGCAACCGAAACGAAACGGCAGTTAGATTGTAAAAAATTGGTATGTTTGCTATATTTTTCACAATTTAACCTCCGGTCTCTACAGTTCCTACATCTATGTAATCCTTTGAACAGCAAGTGTATTTATCAAGTTTGTGATTTTAGTGTTATCTCACAGTCTCCAAGTAAACCATTGTTATTTTACACCTTACTTCCTTCAACCTTATTTCCACAACCTCCTCAGTAACGAGTATATTGGATCTGTGAAAACAAATATGGCGTGTTGAACGGGTTCGTGAGAATGTTATTACTGCACCTTGTCGCCTCATCTGATGATTAACATTTTTAACACATCGTGCCAAATTAAACTACAAACTGGGTGAGGGTGTGTTGCAACACTTTATGTAAATATTTACTTAGCATGGAAACTTGGTCCATTGAAGTAACGCGCATTTAAGTTGGAAGCGCACGACTAAATAGACGGCTATTATTGTCTCTGACAACCTGTTACACGCCAGCATCTTCCATTTTGAGAGACTTTTTATTGTGAAAGAATATTATTTCTGGATTGTATTATCAATCATCACCAATCAGTTAAGCGATGAAATTTGTTTTTCTTTTCGGAAAAGGGAAGAAATATTGAGAAACTAATTTTACGAGTACTTAGTCCTCTAGTGAATCACAATTTTAAGAAAACTTCTCGGAGAAAAAAAACGCTATAACATCAAGTTTGATGCTAAAGAATTTGGGGGAAGAAACGAAGGAAACGGCGGAAAAAAGTTTTTACATAGTATAAAACAAAGTCTCGCTGTCTGTATATACGCTTAGAGGTAGATCTTTTAAACTACGCAACGCAGTCTTCAGCAATAAATAAAGTGATTCAAGAGGAAGGTTTTGGAAACTGACATGAATCGAAGCAAAGTGAGGCTGGGTCGCTGGTTTAAAATAAAACTGATCAAATAATTGAAAACCTATGGACTTATTCTCAAGTCATCTTCAACTGTCAAGGTTGATCTTCTTGTTTCAAGTGGCACTCAGCTAGCACTCTTAACTCCAAGAAAAACTCAAGTATCTATGCTCCAATCACGATTCTGCATTGTAAATTTATGCAAATTCCTATTTGTATCCCCCTAATTGCTCCGCCTAGCCACATCGCAGGCACGTCTGGATTTACATATCTATTCAGGAAACTCAAACTAACGTCTTACGTCCCGCGCTAAAAGCATTGGAGTTATCGGGACCGGGGACACGGGTACCTACGTAATAGTACAGATTTCCTGTGTTATATGTATTTAGTTAGTTAGCTAGACTAGGTCTGATGGATATTTTATAGAACGTTTAGTACATGTATACTTTTGTAGACTTGGTTCTTCGATAATTAACGTTCATTCTAGAAATCTAGGATATTTTTATATTTCTAGATAATTCAAATTTGATTCGTTTAAGCACCATCTAGCTACTTAATCACTTCAAATAAATGTAATGTCAGTCTTGAATTCAGATTTTAACTAAAAACTACATTTATCTTTTTCATGCAATTGGCCATTAATTTGTTTCGATATTTACTCTGTTCATGCTTGTTAAATCTAAATTAGCATTATTACCCATCCTATTTTTATCTTCCCAGAGATTATCTTTCCTCGTCTGGAAACATCTTTCAAAGTCTTTTTATTGTTTTATTCATTTCATCATCTGCCAAATGGCTTCACATTACCCCGACGGAGCGCACATAATTTCAACATCTCTGTGAAATAGCACATCTGGATGCTCTATGTAAATTGCAATCTCTTGACACAGGGTTCGAGTCGTGACGAGAACCGTTGCTGACATATCTGTCGTGACTATACGCGAATCTTTAGCACTACGTGAAGCTGTTTTGCAACTAGTTAGGCTATGCAAACTGAATAAAACCTTTGAATAAAGCTCTTTGCTTTGTATGTATGATTTTAAAACGGCAAACGAACACACAGGCCACCTGATGCTAAGTGGGATCTGAGACTCATATCCATTTGCATTCTCAAAACTATAATCTTAAGGTTGCGATCCTAAGACTACCAATACCCTGACTAATATGGAATTATTCTATGCTGCTAAATTTCACCGATTGTCTTTTCCCACACCTGAACACGACACTGCTGCTTGGTGGTAATTTAAAGGATAAGATGGTGGTAGCGATCCGATCGAACCCTGTAGTGCCCTGCACAAGGTCCTACCACTGAATGTGTCCAAATAGTGGCAATTTTCAGATGCAAGTTGCAACTTAAGCTAAGAATACTTATGACCTTTTAACTATAATGTACTTACGTGCCTTCTTATACTCATACTCATACTCATACTCATTTAATCATATTTTTCGATAAAAATACACGTCAAAGGTCACCCAATCTTATAATGATTATTATTATGTGCAGGCGCTATCGTGACCTGTCTATATTTGTATACATATAACGGCAAAACATAGCGATACTCAATTACTCATAACCAGTATTTGTAACACCTTATTACTTATTTTTACAAATGAATAATTAGAATTTATTTGATTTAAATAATTGTTGTATTAACTACCACTACTACAATGTATCTAAACTGCATTCTCGATATGTTTTTTTTAATGGCATAGGGAAGACAGACGAGCACACAGGCCACCTGATGGTAAGTGGAAACTGTGACCCATAGACATTCGCATTCACAAGACTGCAATGCAATCCTAAGACTGCAAATGCATTGCCCACCCTAAGGACTTAGATGGAATGCCTCTATGCTGGTCATTTCACCGGCTGTCTTATCCCCTAACCGGAACACAACAATGCGAACACTGCAGTTGATTCAGATTTATTACTGTATAAACCGTTAATGTACCACTTGCAGTGAAATGCGTTGTAAAATGTTAACGCCTGGGAAGCCATCTAGATAAGTCGTTAAGACCTTTCATTAATCCTTTCGTTTATAGCTTCGTGAGAAATGAGAAAACAAAGCAGTTATGAAACAATTATTTTAAATATACCCAACAATTGTAACCTCTTCAAAATTACTCTACACTCTACATGAACTTGTTTTGAACATAAGAGCTATGTATGTCCGAAATGCAATATAAAAAAAACAAAGTTGTTGTTTGTGATTTAAACTTTACAACTTTTGTAAAGTTTTATACTGCCGACCCTGACTTACCTGAATTTATTTTCTCCTTTATTCCTTCGTATTGAAAATGCACTTAAAGAACGTGACAATATATTAAAATACTAAATGTAGAAGCGAAAATAGCTAGAAGTAGAACACGGCTAGACAAAAATTCAAAACCCTTAACACGATTAAATTAAGCCCAAATTTGCGTGTCGCTGAATTTTTTAACCCCCGCAAAAACAAAGGTTGTTATATAATTGAGGTATTTGTTTGTCTGTCTGTGGCATCGTAACTCCGAAACGGATGGAACTATACCGAAGCGGTATGTTTTAAAAAAAAAAGTTTAATCGGGATGGTTCTTAGCTAGGTTTTAATGAAAATCGGTTTAGCCGTTTAAAAGATATCAGCTCTCGAAGCAGGGGTTTTTGTCTTTAAATTTATAGAAAATATATCACCAACGTGCGTGTTGTTTTAAATACGTTGCCACACCATACTCTATCTCCGCGTTGACACTTGACGGCATACTACATTAACATTCTTTCCCCATATTATCTATCAACCTTGACTCATATACTTCGCTTACCGGACTTGCGTAAGGCATCATAATTGGCAGGAACAACGACGTTACTGGAGATTAAATTCAATAGCAATTTCAACCTTAACTGTATGCTATTCTAGTGTTTAGTAAAATGGCTTCGTATTTGACGTTGTGCTACGTTTTCTGCGTTAAATGTGACTCAGGGGTTTAACCCGGTTAGCCAACATAGGGTTTCGCTGGAGCTAATACACTTCTGTTTATAGAATTAGGGATAAGTATTGAGCGTGGGGGTTAAAACGTTAAGTTCAAGGTGAGCGCTGTTTGCGATGAATGCGTTATGCGTATCGATCGTTTAACAAGTCCATAACAAGACTAGCAAAAAGCGAGCTTTAAAAAACTCAAGTGTTACTTACCAACTTTAAATCGTTATCAATCCTAAATGATCATTTAAAATGAGAAATGATGAAGGAAACCTTAAAATGATTTTGTAATACCTATTCAACCATACCCTATTTGTCATGGTTCGTCGACTTTATTTTTTCCTTTTCACAATATGGCGTCTGGTGGCCGCCAAAATTGAATTTTGACTAGTCATATCTTTATTGACACTTACAAGATTAGACACAAATGGACTGACATAAGAATCATCAAAATCGGCCCACGTGTTTAATTTCTAGAGCGCCAGAAAAGAACAAACATGCATAAATATATAGGCTGATAAAACCATAACAACCCTCCTCCTTCGGTAACCGATTAAAAGACTGATGCGTTTTTTTTCATTTAAAGTGATAAGGGATTGATATTTATAACCCCCGAAAAAAAGTGTGTTATGAGATTGTTTGTGTATCTGTGTGTTTGTCTATTGCATCGTAGCTTCCAAACGGATATATTTAGATGAGCTTGCAAACGTAGTTTCTAAAGTAAGCAGGCAACATTCAGCACTAGGTTTCTCATTTCAAAGTCGACCCATATTGAGTTACTAGTACTGCATGTGGCTTTGACGCTTTGAACCCTGGAATCATCCATTTAAATATGAAGGTTACTGATCATCGCGACATGATATTGCAAACTCATGCAACTTTCATTACTTATCGTAGGTACCAACAACAAATAGTAAAAGATTACTTTTAGCTTTTGCTTTGCTATTATTCTATAGTCTTAATATCACATACATATTAAGTTTATACGAGTTTCTAGACGCGGCTTTGCTAGTGTGGTTATAGGCATTCATAATAAGTCAAAACTGAATACCTTTGACTTTATAATCTGCGAAAATAATTACTAGCACATTTTTTTTGAACAACGACATCTAACGGATTGTAGGATATAAGAAAGCGCCATCTGTTGTCGAATAGCTTTTTGCGTTTATCCAGTATCTATTAGATTATTGAAAATTCTTGGAGGATTCTGGGATAAAAAGTATCCTATGTCCGTCCATCCGTCTCCATACATATAACAGACTACATACGTCCCGGTTTTTATGAAAATCTTCGAATACGCAAAAAACCAGCAAACACACCTTCGCATTTATAATAATAGGAAGAACTAAGTAACGGTTCAGAAGCCCTAAACAAGCCGCTTAACGCAAACGTAAACGTAGCCCAAACGTAACCGAAAACGTTTTTCGAAAACTGTCAAAATGTCGATGCTACCGTCTGGCAGCGATAACGATAATGTTCTGGCAATGTATCTGGTCTAGGGCCACTGATCCGTATGATATGGTCACGAGCGTTAATTTGGGACCCATTCGAAGAAAAATATGCTTGAAGTCGTCAATGTCACTAGAGATGCCAAGTCATTTGTAACTTTTAGGAAACTTAACCTTATTGTTGTAGAATGTCATATTGACTTTGGACCTAAGGTGGATACGAAATTAAATCTCGTGACTGTACAATGCAGCTTGATTCTATTTAATAGTCCAACGATGGAGTCCTATTTTGTCTTCGTAACGATCCATTGTGCTACATTGTATCTACGAATAAACGAACTGTATAATGCTGTGGCTGGAATCCTTTTAAATCGAATTAACTCTACTTAATCGCATTTACATGTTATCCAATGCTACAGTCAACTGCAGAACCAACTAAGGGAAGGTTTTAAAACAAAGTACGACTCTATTTTCATTAAAGTAACCGCTTGCACAGTACTTTAATTAATTCAACTCTTTCCAATTTAAATTTCCATTAGAGTCTGTAAAAAGTAATTACAACTCAATCTCGTAAACTTAGCAGACTACTTTTAAAAGCGCTATTAACTTTAAAGCTGCCTGAAAGAAAACCTTTGAGACAAAGTGAATGTGAGAATTCATATTTTAGATTACTTTAGACGTTATATAGGAATATTAAAAGTTTTGACATGTGTTCTATCTCTCCATAATATCAAGATAATATCATAGACAGTACAGGACCTCTATTTCACTGGGCATAGCCATACTGCCTTTGATATGTTATCGTATTGTTTTTAACTCGGATACGATGACATGTCAAAGGCTTTACCGAGCATGATAATTTAATCAGTAGACTAGAAGTCATTTTATATGTAACACATATATACAGTAGGATACAGGTAGGTAGGTAGGGTAGGGGTAGGTGCGTATATTACGGTGCGTCAAAAACGGCGCCATGTTGTTACTATGGCCCCGTCTTTTGTTTACGCGACGACACCGTAATATACGCACTGTTAAGCTCCGGTGTGGGCGCACCTTAATTAGGTAAGTATTTAATTATTGCAAAGTTTCATGCACCAAATCTGCACCTGCTAATTTAGAGATTTACGCTCAGGTACAATTGCATTTTATAATCACTTTTCTTTTTTAATTAATTTCCTATATTTCAAAATACTTTCTAGCTTTTGTCGTGAAGAAATAATTAAGCATACACTTAATAAGCTTCTAACGTTGTCTAAGTATGACGTCAACTAAGACATACCTTAGTAGATATCTCTGAAGACGCATGAGTAATATCCTCGTTAAACTTGGGTGGGTTATGAATGTTGTGATGTAAGTAGAATCACTTGAGCAATGCGGTCTTCGTGTGTAGTGGTTAAGCCAACACAGTGATTCACCATGGCTCCTATGCTGTCCTAGTCTTAATGTGTTTTAAAAAAACAATAAAGGACCACAAAATTATAATTGGAATGAATTTTTTTCACCTTTAGGGATGTAGATACATGAAAAAAAGAATCATCAATATCGGTTTACAACTGATGTAAAAATCGAGTAATATGCACACAAAAAAGCAGATGATTTGATAACCTCTTACCTATTTGAATGTTGAAAAAGGATATAAACCTTCCAAGATTTAAGCGAAAAACGGGATACCCTTTTTAACCGACTGCGGCAAAGCAAAGGAAGGTTGAAAGGAAGGAAAGGTTGCTGCTGTTACGCACGTTTGCTTTAAAAATCTTGGGCTGTTATTATCTCAAAAGAAACGGACGGTCGGACGAACGAGCGAAATCGCAGTGGCGAGTTTAGGTAGTCCCGTCAGAGCGAACAAAACACATTTTAGCGCGTGCATTTTCAATTAAGCAGCCTTTTAAGTTCGCACTGACGACGGGACTACTTAAACTCGCCATTTGGACATTCACTCTTTCGTCCGTCCGACCGTCGTTGTTGAGAGAATCACTACCCTGGCCTTCGCTGCGAGCAATATTTTGAAGAGCAATATATTTTGACGATGAATTTAACAATAGAGAGTTCCTCTCGCAGGTGTTGCTCACTGTCAATGTCTTGGATTTTCCTAAATTTAGCCTCTACTTTACCATATGAGGACTCTATTGTAAATTGTAGAAATAGTATAAAAGATACAAAGGTCCAAATTTATATCGTTATTCATTTGTTTGATGATTCAGTGAATTTGGTGCGAATATTTTGAGCAAGGATTAATCTCCTCAGAAATATTGTCAAAGTTTACCTTTTGTTTATGACCGCGAAATAGCTCGGTGTGAGAATTAGGGCTGAATTAAAACCCGTTTGGGAGAACTTGGTCTTTGTTTTATGATTCGGAGGTACGGTGAGGCATTACACACGCAAAGTAAAATTTAAGGTTTTAATGTGGACTGATTATTTAGTCTCATTTGACCGAATCCGGAAATTTTTAAAAGGTGTTTCAATATAAAATCCTCCATAAGGTTTTCCTTAAAAGCATACATTTTTGCGAAAGTTGGCTGAAAGGATTTGGAGGACATTTGAAATGGAGATATCTTTCCCCTGGATTAACACAGGCTACTTTTCAACGTCCCAAACGATTTTCTTAAAATCTTGTTAAACTGGTTTTCTATTAAAACCGCATTGAAATCAATCCTGGGAGCTACGATACCACAGACAGACACGCAGACACAACTTTTTTATAATTATTACTCACTATCTATAACACAGTATAAATTACATGACATATCAAATTATATTCGTTACATTAAGGTCGTCAGAAACTGAAATTAAACAAAAGTCTATCTTTAAAAAAAACCTATCTCCATTCAGGATCGTCAAAATAATTATTAAGTACAGTCAGCTGCAGAGAAATGTAACCACCTTTGCTAGGAAACTTGTATGCAGGGGGGGTCACTTTTCTCTGCAGCTGACTGTACCTATAAAACAATACAAAAAATAGTACAACTGACTTAAATATGTACTCCTCGACACGGCACGCATTGTGATGAGGTTCCTCTCTCTGCAGCCCTAACCGTCGGTAGCTTGAGCCGTGCCCCGCTGCCGGCGGCACTCATAGGTTAGGTTTTTTTATATTTGAATATTTATTGTAAAAAACCTAATTTACAGAAAATTAAATAAATATCTGGAATAGCAATAATAGTAAAACTAAACTCGTTA
The DNA here is from genome assembly GCA_963966035.1 of Acleris laterana. Taxonomy (NCBI): domain Eukaryota; kingdom Metazoa; phylum Arthropoda; class Insecta; order Lepidoptera; family Tortricidae; genus Acleris; species Acleris laterana. Next base: position 3,632,139 of record OZ014440.1, read on the forward strand.
AACTTAATCTTATTAGTTATTACACCTCTCAGTTTTTGTCGATGGTTCAAAAAGGTATTTAGTCGCCCTAACACTAGAATGTTAGAGTATAATTAACACAAAACACACACAGTACAGTACGTTGAATAATTACGAAGTGTACCTACAACCAACCCAAGGCCCTGCGCAGTATACCGCGAAGATAATTAATTTGACCCTAATATAATCACGCGGAAACCCTCCATTACGAGTATTAAAAATTAAATATTTATGACTCGTTTTCCAATCAATGTACAGCCAACAGCATAAATAAGTGATCATTTATGTACTTTGTCACTTTCAATCGTTTCACAGTTTTGTATAACATTTTAAACACGACGTTAAAGTGACAAGGTACATAAATGATCACTTATTTATGCTGTTGACTGTACTCGTATTACTTGTAAACACGTGATCTACATCGACTTCACTATTTTGTTATTTATTTATTACTAACTGTTACGCGCGACTCTATCCACGCAGAAAATTAAAACATAGCCTATGTCACTCAGGGTGAGCTTTCCAATGGTGAAAGAATTTTTGAAATCGGCACAGTAGTTTTTGAGTTTATTCATTACAAACATACACACACACACAAAAATACAAATCTTTCCTTTTTATAATATTAGTGTAGGCGTAGATTTTCGGTCCTATGCGTTTGGAGATTATTATAGCTATCGAAAATTTCGCATTGAACGCTCATGTTAATAGTGAATATGCATTAAATTAAAATTAAAATTAAAATTAAAATCGGCAAAGAAATACGGATGATATATACAAGCATTTTAAACTGCAAATAAGTAAGAGATGATCCGATATGCACTGTGACGTCATGTAACAGGTCGGCCATATAAACTCCCAAAAAATCTGTTTTGCTAGAAAAAGATAGGAACAAACCTTTGTTGGCTTATGTATCTTGGTTATATTTATAGCTATTCGACAGAAACTTATTCTTTTCTTGGGTACCTTTATTTACCTACTTGAATAAAGTATTATCGTTTATACTTTAACACCTAACACCTTGCTGAACAAACATGGCACAAAAAAAGTGTTAACACCTTATTTCAATGAAAAACAACACGAAAAAAACAAGTGTAACCGCTTCACTTTATAAGAAGACGGAAGTAGATAAAGGAAAAAAATAAAACCGGCGCTGCATGGCTTCCGTCTGCTTTTTCCTTTGAAAAACGTTATCCTCCTAAGCGCTTTACACCCGGGAAAACATTTTAAGATAGCGAGACAATACTTAGAAGTATTGAATGAGAAACAATTTGATCCTTAGATTTGAAGTACAACGAGACTTAATCGGGTAAAATAATCATTATGAATACCTCGACGTTTCGATGCTACAAATATGTAATATCGTGAAGTTTTTGAAAAATAATTCATAGATATTTTTATATCGCTAGAACCGTACATTTTTCACATTTTTTTAAATATCTACTTGGAGATAAGTTACAGTGCGACACAAAAGAGTAGAAATTAAATGAGGGCGCCACTTTCTACGTAACTGACACATTTTTTACGTAAAATGCTTAAACATGGCAATAAGGATTTTTATTAGTTCCATTTTAAATTCTACTCTTTTTTGTCGCACTGTAACCTTGAATTAAGTTAATTTTGACTTATAAAAATCTTGAAAAAGTAAGTTTCCCAAAAAACACAGACATACATTAAATCACGCCTGTTTCCCAGAGAGGTAGGTAGAGACCATTTCTATCCACCTGCTAAGATCATGAAAAATCTCTTTCGCTTCTTCAAAATTCATAGATCGAGTCATATGCACGCATGTCGGTTTCGAGTACTTAAGATTAGGCCCCCTTTTTGGGATTTAAAAAATACATACTTACAGGTACTTGCGATAATTAAGTATGACTAAAACAAATTGATCCTTAGATTTGAAGTTAAACAGAACTTAAGTAATAACGTATTATGACTTAAAATAATGATGGCACATGATAAGGGCCGTTTCCTCGTGGTCCTACTATTTTTGTCCTACTGACTTTCGACGGAGCCCCGCCCAAGGGCGGAGCTCCTGCTTCCAAGTGGTTTTGCCCTTCGGGCATCTGAAGATACCTAACGAACCTAACCTACCTACTTTTACAACCACAATTAGTATTTAGTGATCAAATTTAGGTTCACTTTTTGACTAGTAGGACAAACTAGTAGGACCACGAGGAAGTAAGTGATAGAGGGCCGTTTCCTCGTGGTCCTACTATTTTTCCCAGATTTCATCCCAATTTCCCGCAAAAGATTTCGGGAACCGTCATGACTGAGTAAATAAAGTCGGGAGCAAGGAGCTGGCAATAAAGTGAGATTGAAGTGCTCAGGCGCCGCGGGTGTGAAGTGAATTGAGATCCGGAACGGACGAGCTAATACGAATAAAATCCGAATTCATTGAGTGAAAATGCTCCAGGTGAAATATGTTTAAAATACGAGATTTTAAAAGAGCAAAAATTATGTGAAGGGGAATCGTAGCGTCTATAACCCATGTTGCTTTGAAAACCATATTTCATTTTATCGATACGTCGCTTTTTAGGTGATAAAAGAGATATCATAACATTACCAATAATAATATGGATAATAAGGGCTTAATAGAACGTGAATTAATGACACTAAGAGACAATTTGACTGTCTATCTATATATCTAAATATATAAAAATCGATGAGTATAATGTGGGTAGGTTTTTTTCATTGCTATCAATAACTCAATACGCTAAACGTGTAAATCTAACTAATATAATACCTAACTTTTTATTTACCTTGTCTCTGGTCAATGCAGTTATGCCAGCCTTTCTTGTCTGACTCTGAGTATATCTAATACCGTGACAACTTCGTTGGGCAGTAAACATTTTTTTGGGTTAGTATCGCCTATGACACTCACTAATAACGTAGTTCTCTATTGGTAAAATAATTTTCAAAATCGGTTTAGTAGATCCAGAGAATACCCCCTACAACGGCTACAACGTCACAAACTTTACCTCTTTATAATATTAGTATAGAAGTATCTATGATTCTGCTTTTCTCTCATTTCGACAATGCCACATTTCCAATAAAGGACCTTGTTTTCTTCAAATAGTGGTGATCATTACTCATTTGGTTATGTAATAATACACAACACAAGTTAGACAATAATATGCATCATCATTGCGGTATCTGACTCATATTTACACATGTAACGTACCGATGACAAAATATCTGTTTAATTATATCAATAGATGATACCTATGTGCCCTTCGCTGAAAGACGATGTAGGTACAACTGGGTACGACTCCTTTCGACATTTATTCCATGAATAACCAAAAGCCAGTTTTGAAAATGGATTATCCTTACAGCACAAATAAACATGGATACAAGTACATACATACACCCGAAAATCATAGGTACTCGCCTCGGATAAAGAACGCCAAAAGGCAAAAACACTACGTCATATTTAAAGTCAAAGGTAGGCGCGAAATTATAACCCTTAACTAAACTAATAATACCTTAAACTAACCCCCCGTAAACCCTCCTTACCTGCGGCAAAGCTAATATATTCCTAGTAAAAGCTCCAAAGTTTTCTCGTTAAATTGTAACTCTAGTTTAACTTAAAATAAACGAAATTAAAGCTTTTAATCTAGCTTACCTAAGGAACATTGAAATAATGTTTTAATAAACATTAACAAGGCTTTTCTTTAACGACTCCGAAATGTATTATTTGGGAGTTTCGTAGTTAGGTTAGCTACATTTTGCACTTAAACATATGCGCTACGAAATGAAACTAATATTAACTGTATTAAATTATTATTTCTATTCGTAGCTTAAAATACCATTTAGTTTCGAAAAAATCGTAACTGCTCGTTTTCTATGCAACAGCGTTTAGTTTAATGTCACTGTTGTATTTAACGTGCGATAGGTAACCTCAAACGTTCATTATATTTATTTTAAAGCTATTTTTATTTAAAACAACGTTTAATAAATAGTTATTTAATCTTGAACTTAATAAAAAGGTAATAATCAAGTAGTATATGAATCTTCAAGAAGTCTTTTTAAAAGGACGTAATTTTCGAGTAAGACCTAAACTGGTTCGTTTGGTTATGTTTACATTTTGCCAATGTCAATTGACACAGACTTTATGCATGTACTTATAGTTCTTTGTTCCCCCGTGGAGGCTGAACGGATGGCCCGATTTCGATAAACGAGGTCTTGTTGGATTCGTCTTAGAATCATGGATGTCACTGGGTACTTACTCTAATTTAAGAGGACCAATTATATATCTATATTTTTAAAACTCTACTGTGACTGGCTGGCTGGCCGCTGGACTTAGGAACATGAAATTTGGAGATAATATTCCTTAGGTATAGAGGTGTACCAAGAAAGGATTTTTCGAAATTTACTCCCACCGGGAGAAATGTGAACGAATGGAAACGAATACAATGCGTCCCAATTCAAAGTAATATAACGTCGTCTACATATGTTAACCAGAGCACTATTTACCATATGTAGACGACATTATCATAACATGAAACATGCATTCGGCTTTTTAAAGCCTGCTTTTTACAGTAGTCTGCGGCCTAATTAGGTGTCCAAGCCGCAACATCTGTCTCATTTGTACCGGTATAACACATGCAATTACCCGAACAAAAGGGCATAATAGGCACGACACGGTAGCGTGAAATACATTCTGCGTCCATTGGCCTTATCACTCGGCTGCCACATTTAAAATAGAATTTAATACCGTTTTAAACGGGTTAAACTACATCCTCGTTAGCATTATTTACAGCCTCTAATATTCAATGTATGTTTAGTATAAAAAATGTCTTGTGTGCTGTCTGTTGATTATCTTGTGTCTTTGCTTGGGAATAACCGTGTGGGCTACTTACTGAATAAATCATATCTTTGTCAATTTATCTCTTGTTCTACTGAAAAATCTCGTGTCCTAATGAAAATAAAATGACGTATCAAATTTTATTTCCTCTCTGCCGCACGCTGTTTACAATTTTAGTTAAATATTGATTATATTGTATGTTTCTAGAATATTCGAATGGATTCCTAACTCAAAATTTAAAATTCTTAAAAACCCAAGTCGATATCAATCTTTCATTAAAATTTTACTTGAACAGCTCTTTAAACAGCTTAAATAGGACTTAACATTGATACATTTGTGAAAAACGTACGTAATTATTCGCTACACTGAATGAAGATAGATAAGTCCTTTCGTCATTGATTTGCGCTTCTATCAATGCCGCCGAAGAATAGGAGATTGCCGAGCACTCTCTTTTGTTGCTAGGTAACGAGTTAACGACTCTCCAGAGGTGATTTTTTAAAATAACTTGCTCCTAATTCGTGAAGGAACGGTTGCAGCTTTTGCTCATTTAAAAATCGTAACGATTACTTACGTTTTTGGAGTACGCCATCTTAGGTTTTAGTCTTTTAATTGCCGGAGCTTTATTTTGGTTGGTTTGTGCGAAATGAATTATTTTGACTACCTATACGTAGTCAATATCGCTATTGTAATTACAATAATCTATAATAGGTAACATTCAGTTTGCCTGCGCGTTACTTTTAACCGTCGGTCGTGGGCGTAAATCTATTCTGGGAAGGTTGTAAAGAGAATGAATAAAGCTAACAAATAAAGAGAAATAAAATAAGGATACCAACTCTGTACAAATATAGTCACGGACAAATATACGATTACATTGATACAGTGTATGAGTCAGTGTCTTGCAATACATAGATAGATATAGATAACCTATTTCCGTTTTAGATTTCTATCAATTATTATTCCGTGAAATTACTAGCATAGAGGCATTTTATCTCAGTCTTCAAGGTTTGAAGGGTTGCAGTCTTAAGATTGTAGTCTTCAAGATGCAAATGTTTATAGGTCACAGTTCCCACATACGGTCATTAGCGTTAATTTGGGACCCATTTCAAGAAAAATATGCTTGAAGTCGTCAATGTCATTAGAGATGTCAAGTCATTTGTAACTTTTAGGAAGCTCAACCTTATTGTTGTAGAATGTCACAGTGACTTTGGACCTAAGGTGGGTACCAAATTAAATCTCGTGACTGTACCATCAGGTGGCCTGCTGTCGGCTGGCTCGGTTGCTTTCTCTATGCCATTCGCTTAGGATTGTTTGTTTTACCTTTACATAGCAAAAATTATGAGTAGATTAACCTATTTCTCTCTTTGTGCTCATGTATTCATAAACCGAAGAACCTAACAATATTTATAATTAGAACTTAAAATAATTTGGAAGCGTCAGTCTCGCCCTTTCTTCCTGTTGCGGAAAGAATTTTGGAAAATTTCTTACTAGCGCAGCCTTAAGATATCCCTCCAAATTCCTAGTTCAAGTCCGGTGGTTCAGTGCTTGACTGTTCAGTCGATCAATCACTGAAGCTATGTATACGTATGTACTAAGAGTATAGATAACCCGATTTTTTCTTTTGAACCGTTTAAGAAGTTCAAACCACACTTCTGTTTTGCACTAGCTAGACTAAGTGAAATTATGAATAATGAATTTCGGGCTAACGCGGTGAGCTTTGAAAGCTTCTTTTTTCCATTTTCAAGGAACGGTAAAAATATTTGTGCCCTTATTTGCTTTCACTTAAGGAATAATATTAAAATAACAAGATTAATTTGTGTGATGAGCGCGTTTATTTGTTTCAATGGATGTTTTAAAGAAAGATAAATGTTTTTTTCTCGACAAACAACAACAAAGGACAGAGAAATTCGCAAAAAAAATATGTATTCATGAAATGTATTCTACGTATTTAAGTATAAGGGTGAATCAACTTTTTGTTGTTGTTATTCTGTCCCGTAAGCCAGGAGACAACAGTGATAGAGTTTCTTAGAAAAAATATTATAATATACACTACTAATACGCTTGGAAGAAAACCCATAAGAGAATAGGTTTGTAATTTCCACAAAACCTGATGTTTGCCGGATTTATATACTTTAAAATCGTGGTTTTCAAGAGTGACCCAGGAGACGTAACCATGGCAACGAGCTACAAAGAAAAGTTGATTGACCCATAAATTTATCTATATAAGTATGTTTTAAGTTGTCTTGTACCCATGGTAGGTACAAGCTTAAAGCTTGATTTGGGACCAGGTCAATATCCTTGAGACTATCCTTTGGTATTTACTTATCTAAATTTATTATTTTTTAACCTAGCTATTGGTTATATGTGCCTGGAGACCTATAAAAAAATATTTATACCAGAATACGTACGGGCCATAAAGATTTTACTTGACAAACGCTTATCGAATATTAAAGAACTAAACTCTCATATCCTCGTAAATAACTTCGTAAAATATAAGCTCCTTCCTTTGTTTTACAAAATTTAATAATGCATTAATCCTAATAGGGAGGAGATAATTCTTGCTTCATTTTAAAGGCTGTATCGGAATCCTTTGTGGGTTTAGCAATTACGGTTTATGAAGGAGAATTTTCTGCATATCTTGTGAACACGTTTATTGGACTACGATGTAACTGTAAATGAGTAGAGGTTTCAAGGATATTTTCAGCTCTTTGCCATGTTTCACCCTGTTTGACAATGTTGTGGGAAACCTTATTTTCTCAGATCACACCAATTTCATTAATATTTCATGAAAACAGTTACAACCAACGTATAAGGATAGCCTTACATGTCTTAGATTCTTTCTCATAGCGCCTATAATTTTATTACAAAGTCCCGTTGCCTTGACAGACACATTAGAAACTATTATGTGAAAGAATGCAAGTAATAACGCCGTATCGATAAAAGAGATCTAATTGTTAAAACAAATTGCAAACAATACTGTAGCAGTTGAATAAACTCAAGTCGCGTATTATGCTGCTGTTTGTATTCCGACGAATCTATTAAAGAATGAGGCGCACGCAACGCAAGCAAGCGGCTCCTCATGAATGTGTAATCCTTTTCTCGAATTACCTCGTGCGAATGAACTGTTGTAGTTTATTCAAGCAGATCTTACGCAAGCCTTCTTTAATTATGCCTTTGATTACGTGCTGCTATCAAAACAATATTCGATACCTACTATGCCTAACAGGACTGTTTACTAACATTACGTCAACATAAGTATTGTGTGATGTCACTGATAATAACTACAACACGCAAATGCAAGTCAGTCGGTCATTACACCTCTAGCGATAACTTGCACATAATTTCAAGCAGCGTTATTCACGTGATTCCTTTGTGCTTTTCAGGGAGCTGCCAAATCAGTTCAGCTGCACCACAATCTGAAGAACTGCAACACATTACCACCGACGTCGAAGTGGAGGATCAAAACTCTGAAAGACAAGGCAAGGCCCTATACTTCGAGAAGACAGTACCAATACCAACTCTAAAAACCCCTTTACCGACAAATTCAACCTCCAGCAACCAAACTGAAGAGCCTATTGGACTTCCAAATTTAAACGTAACTAGCGTCAACGAAACAGAAGAATACGTTCCTCCCTCGATCCCGCTTCAGAAGAATCTAAACGCCACAGAATCAACTAATATAGTGCAAACAGTATTACCTTTAAACGCTACGCAAGTAAATGCAACAACGGTATTACCCTTCACAAACTTGACGGAAACACAGAACACGACGTTCGCCAAGAAGAGGAATCTAACGACGCTTGATAGTGTTAAGAGTGATACTATAGAGAGGACGTCGGAGAGCAGAATTGTGACAGATAAACCTCTGTCTCTTGAGACGCAGAATTTTCTGCAGACTAGGATTCCCTCGAATATCGAGTCGTCGAGGAGAGTGATTGACCCGGGGGACGGAGGGATGGACACGGGCATGATCGCCGGGATCGCTTTCGCTGCAGTGGTGTTGGGCGCCCTCGCCGGCAGCACCGCCTTCGTCCTCTACAGACGGAGGTACCTCAACAAGCCCCAGACGTTGAACGACAAGTGCTCCAACCCAGATTCCAGCGGTTATCTTGATGATAGCACTATTCGAGTAAGTAATATTTTGTCTATCTGTTCTTATGCTTTTTTAAGTTGGAATAAGTGATCGTTACTTTGCACACGTTTAAATTAGAAATTGAAAATAAGTAAGTACCTACCAAGAAATACAAAAATATGTTTCAATATTTTCTACGTTATTAAAGGAAACGTGTGCGAATTTGACCATTATTATTCTAATATTAAAAAACTTGTAATGAAAACCTTACAAATACCAACCGACTACGGATAAAAATCGCTAAAACGTGAGAGTATAAAATGGGTTTATGTAGGGATGCGGTAGGAAAAAAATATTGAAAATCAATAGCGAAGGAGGAAAAACGTGGCAAAAGCGAACAGCTAATTCAAACTCGTACGGGTTTATGACCGCATTAGAACATTGTTACTTCACCGTCGTTGAATAAAGTTACGATAAGACTGGTTGAACCCAAATCGGTACGAAGCGAGCTGAATAAAAAAGTACCTATAATCAAGGTAAGAAAAGGACCTTAACGGCATTGAAATAGACTCGAAAAGTGATGAACCTTTTTACGCTGACTATACCTTTACTGTGTTTCTATGTAAATCACTTATAAATAAGATTCTGTAAAAAAAAATGCGAGATTATTTTTGTTGATGTCAATTTTAAACAGTCAAAATGTTCTTATCGAGACCAATCTTACAAGTTGGTCGCGTTCAATACTGAGGTGATCCCGGACTTCGACTTCATTCGACTTTATTTACCGTCAATTTCGGAGACATTTTAGATACAAGTAACTCGTTCCATTTCAAACTAGTGTATGAAAAACCGCCACTAAGGAACTATAACATTTCATTTTCATCTTTCCAGATTTAACTTCACATATTGACAAACAAACAAACAACAAAACATGTGATGTAAAACAAAAGATGTGTTCACACCCATTTCATTCCCGCAATCTGTGCGTCCTGTCTATGGAAAATGTCTAAAATTAATGAAATTAATTAATTTTATTTGAAAATAAGAAACTTCGCATCGCCCACGGAGTGTTTTTAATATTACTTTACTTTTAGAACATTTTAATGGTAAAATGTCAACAATTGACAAAATTTGTTGAACCTACTTATCGAAATTTCTCGCTCATGAGCCCGAATATGGCTGCGTTTATCACGTGACACAGTTTGGATGTCAGTCACCTTCTAACACGTGAATAAGTACGAGAGTGACGGATGCTTTATCCACATTTGACACGCGATATAGACGCAGCCATACTAGGACCACTGGTTTCAAGTTACAATCACCCATATAAGGTAATGATTCAGAGGCCGCACCAATGACGTTGGAACAAAACCAATTCCTCAAACGGTTTATTCCCAGTGACTAACAAATGTGAACACACTGACTAACAGATGTATTTCCTATTTCAGGACAACTCGGAGGAAATGTACAGTCTCGACAACGACTCTTTCCTCAACTCTCTAGAAGCCATGACCATTCAGAACTATTGGACTGACACGGTGAAACACACTAAATTGTAATTCCTATAAGTAGACGTGAAACTGTCTAGTATTAGTTTGTGAAATTCGACTAAGAACTCTTCCAAAGTGAGAATGTACTTGTAGCTTAAGTAGATGGTGTAACTAGTAAGTTTTCCATTATGAACCTATCGTTAAGGGTGCACCTCCTGGCCTAATATTCCATAATATCCGCCACCAATGTCCAGTTAATCACTGAAAGAAATAAAGCAATCAAAGTGTCGAAAAGCGGACAGAAATGTGTATTCCTGTTGCTTTTCAACATGCTTCATTTTCTTAAAACAGTTATTCTGATAGTTGGTACCGATTGGTAACATTTCTAAACTATTTAGTCATCTAAGCTTCCCAACAATTGACCAGACGATTTAGTAATAGGTAGGAACCTAAACTGTTATCATTGGCATTGCTTAAAATGAGAAAAATATACTACAAAGCAAGAAATGTTATATCAAATGCTTATAGCTTTGTACTTGACTTTGCGTTCATCTTCTTATCATGTAGAATAATGTCATGTTGGTTTACATCTTACGTCTGTTAAGTTGTTGGTGGAATCAGAGTATTGAGAACTTTTTATTGGTACTTACATAAGTATGTATTAACAAGACTTGGCTATTTAACACTGTTTGAACCATGTTTAGACTAACGAGAGGTGGCACGCGACACAAAATTAAAGATGTGACGTTTCGGTCAGCAAGTAGGAGACCAAGATACCTATTTTTAAGTTTCGAGCTGTCGAAGGGAACCAGGTGAAACTGTGGAGGATTATAATTACTATAGAATGATCGACTAAATTTTGGTAATAAGATTAAAATGATATATAAATCTAAATTCTGGCGTAATTTAGCAGTCGTAACTTAAAAACGATACTCGATACTCGGTCAAAATACGAGTATGTGTTGTGAAAGATCAGACTGCTTTGTTAAAGGAATCATTAAAAACAACCCCATTTTGCATCCATATTGATCTTAAATAAGTAAATATTTATATGTGTATTAACAATTCATGTGAACTATAAAAATAAGATAATTATTAATTTATGCTAGTGGTCGTTTTTATGAATCAACACTTCTGTAAATAGTACATATTGTGATAATTGTTTGTAGACAAGTTGTTATGATTTATTATAGATTAGTATCCATATTAGATACTAAGTATATTATTAATTATTACTTACCGCTTTTACACTATTTTATGTTTTATTGAAACCTTTGTTTTTCTTTGTAGTTAGGTACTTAATTTTGACGATTCTTTATGACGTTCAATATTTTTAGTAATAAGATTGTCTTTAATTTATCTGTCATCACTGATTGACCAGTGCGCTTTTCCATATATCAATTAAGTAGCTTAGGTTTGTGTTAATGATCTCAAATATATCATTGTACGGATAGGAAGAGGTATATGTTAGCTTTAAAAGGAACCCCTTCTCAAGTACTTACATTACACACTAAGTTATAAACCTTAGACCTTAGGGCCTATGAAACTAAGAACGCAAAGTGATTATTTGGAGTATTATTTGATGACATTAATTACATCAAAAAGTGGTAACTTTTAAATGCTACTTCAAATTCCTAACGCATTCAATGTAAAAAATTGGTAAAAAGGTTTAAACTAGAATTCTAACAATACAATTTGACTTGCTACTTAACTGTTTCTCAAACTAACTATCATCAAATCTAAACAAACTCATATTTGATATGTCCTTTGTGTTATAATACTTTACAGAATGTCTGATTTTCCAATTTTATTGTTTTTTTCTGTAAGTACATTAGACAATTTAAGATAAAAAGAAAGTATGAGAAAAATTTCAGAGCAAATCATCAAATTTCTTCAAATTATTGTCTTCCTAGGCTTTATGATTGCATAATTGAATTGAAATATTAACACAGATTGTGCAATGCCCCGTTTAATACTTACAAAAGTTAACTTTTTTTGCATCCCTGTTTGATAAATTGCTTGAAATTTGTTTTTAATAACGCATAATAAGTGTATTATTATTTTCCCTTATTTAATTGTGATTTCGACATCCGTCCATTAAATTGTTTTTTTTTTCAAGTGATTTGTTGCATTGATGTTATTTCTTATATCGTTCTTTGTTTAATTTCATTTGGTTGTACGTTAACCCACTAAGGCCGGATACACACATCAAGCAATACCTGTTCGTCTTGCAAAAATGTCTTGAAATTAAAAAGTGGCAACTTCTAAGATTGATTTTATGGCTTTTCGTAAAGTGGTTTTGTTTCACGAAAGCGGGTTTGCCATACTTGTGTGTGATACACGTGAACGATGTCTCTGAGTGCGTAGTCGCCGCTAAGCTTAATTGTAGCATGCGTGGCTTACATTTATAGCCTACCAGTTTTCGTGAGATATATCGAGTAAATGTTTATTTCACCAGCGGGCCTAGGTATGGCTGCGTCTATATAGTATGTCGAATATGGACAAAGCATCCGTCACTCTCCTACTTATTTACATGTCAGAAGGTGGCGGATGCCTTATTCACACTTTTTCACACGATAAACGCAGGCATATTAGGGCCCCTGGTCAACATATGGGGGTAAGACACTTTGTAAAATTTATGTTGCGAATTAGTATTGCTTGTGTTGTAGATGTATTTAGCGTTCTCCGTTATTATCGTCTGATTCCTCATAGAAAAATCAATGCTCGATTTTGCATTACTTAAAAAAAATACCCACATCCTTAGGTTATTAATGTTCAGTAAAATTATCTTGAGAACGTTTGAGAAACTATCCAGGTGGACTAGACGAAAGCAAATTTAAATTATAAATAAAGAATAAATAAATAAATAAATATCAGGGAAGCAGACAAATTGACCTAGGCCCAAACTTAAGCTCTAGACTTGAACTATGGGTACCTATTATGTAAAAATGCTAGAAATCCTGGCCCTTATTGACTTCATGCACACGAATACCCGTATTCCTTCCAATAAATATGAAGTTAGTTATTTAGATGTTCTATTTTCGGAGAAAATAGGAAGAAAACTGTCTGATATACAAAAGAACAAACGCTTCCGTATTTCATCTTCTGGAAAAAGTCCTCAATCATGTTTTTATTTAACAATAATAGTCATATCAATGTTAGGGTTCTTATAAAGTAATAACTTAGCAAGTATTTCAAATAAGATTTGAATTAATATAATGTGTACATTAAATCTAAATTAGTACTTAAAAGTAGTTTTGATGGAAAAGCTAACTCAAATTGTAACTTTTGCACCTTTCGATACAAAGTAACCCCTTATAATGTTTTCATTAATCAATGCATATTACTTCCCTTACTTACGATGAAGTGGTTTTCAAAAAAGGAATAATCTTACGTATGTACATAAGTATTTGGATGCGCCTTAGGAAAGCGGGGGGGGAGCGCGAATGCAACCTAAGAACGCAAACTGTAAGGCCTTGTTCACACCGAACCCGGTTGCTCTTCGGTAATATGTCCAGTATAGGGAATGCATACAAAAACGTCTTATAACCGGTTAAATTGCATTCCCTAGTCCGGTATCACTGTGTGAACGGGATCTTACATCTTCTTACCGAAGTACCTACTTAAACATTTCGTAGTGTCGAGCTTAACCTATCCTCTAACTTGACCCTTTCCTTGGCACGTCTGTCTAGGCATAGTGTTGCCATATTTCTTTCCATTATTAGAAATCGTGTAGAGCACCGATAAGTAAGTTAACAGATGCAAAATATAACGGTGCTAGGATAAATTATATTTTATTACAAACGAAAGAAGCCCCTAATCATTATATCCTACCTAGTTTGTTTATCAAACACATTTAACTGTAACAATAGTAATAATGGAATTAAATCTATTTTTACTGCACATGGTCTATTTATTTCTAACTTCAACCTACCTACATGGAATAAGCATGTTAATAAAATGTTACCAAAGCTCTAAACAATATTAGACTCTTCTTAACGCATTCCCAGTTACAAAACTATTCTAATAGCGTTGAACCGTGTTAAAAAACTATCGAAATTTGCAAAATAACTATTATAACTCATAGTGCCTACAGAAAACCTAAGTGATATGGTATAAATAGTACTTACTTGACCATATATCGCTATCACACTCTCTCTGGCACAGCACAATTATTATACTGACGTCGACAAAAGAGACAATCTTAAGTACCCGAAGCCGATGTGCATGCATGACACGATGTATGATTGTGTAAGAAGCAGGTGGAAAGAAGGCGTGATTTAATTTATGTAGGTAAGTAATGTATGACAAAAGAGAGTGTGAGAGCGATGAACAGTCAAGTATTATTAATAATTTTATCTACATCTATATCATAATTTCCCTGTAATATGTTTAGAAAAGATAAGCAAATTTCCTATATTAAGAAAACCTGTATCTGTGGTCGTTGTTAACATTAAAGTATAACATGTCATTAAAGTATCGGTTATCGATGTAGTTCACTTTAAAGTATCGGTGACCTATTATACTTTAATGTGAACATTAAGATACAGGGCAGCTATAGATACAGGTTTCTCACATATTGTAGAAAACTTATGACATGCATGTAGATAAAGTTAAATATGCGACTACACATAACTAGGCATTATGCACCAGTCACATAAACTACTATTACTGTTCATTGTTGCTAATATACGACTTTATGTTGAGGTCGGAAACGTAGTCGAGGTAATGCTAGTTCCACACGGACAGCAGAGTATGCTACTGTGTGAACGTACACGCTTTGACAGAACAGAGGGCCCAGACAAGATGCACTACGCTAGCTAGCGTTTCTCTTCGTTTAGTTTTTAAACCAATCGCGTCACTGGTAGATGACGTGATACGAAAAGTCACGTGATGTGGCCAGTGACGCGATTGGTTTAAAATCTAAACGAATATAAGCGTAATGCATCTTGTCCGGGCCCTCAGTACTGTTTTGTCCACTGGTCTGGCTCACTTCTGTCCCCGTGTGGAACCAGCATTTCGTCGGTGAAACACTATTACTTACTCTGTGGGGAAACTACAAAACGGTGTAACATTTTAAATAAGGAGCAAAACGCACCTTTTTAATAAGAAAGTAATGTTTATTTTGCTCCTTCACAAATTTGTTAGTCACGTGGTTTAGCAGTATCACCGACGACTTGACCAGAGTGGTGAAGCCGTCGATTCTTTCTCGCTGCTTTTATACCAAAGGCGGTTCCAGGGAACCTTAGTTACGAGGGCAGATTTTTCCAATCCTTAGATTAAATACCTGACAGTTTTCTTTGTCATTTGAAAGAAAAGGACGGATCCTAAAAATTTTACAGATTCTGGACAATCTGGAGATTAAAAAATCTTCCCTTAGACATGCTCAGACAAGAATAATATTGTGTAGTGTACTACCGTAGAAACCTGTAGGCTGTAGCAATGAGGTGACGTGATTTGGACTGTCATTGCGACAGGGTCCTACCGTGGTAGGTACCCTTATGTACCTTGTACGTAATGTATTTAAATCCCATTTAGCCGTCCCCAAGAATGTTAATTTTGTATGTTCGTTTCAAACTCCGAAATATCAGGATTAGTTTATGGAGCGGTTATTATTGTCGTAAAGATTGTCTCTTAGGCTGGTTTTAGTGTCACGCGGACCGACGGCGCGGATCGCTCCGCGCGGAGCAATATGTATTAAAGCTTAGGAGCGTTTTAGAATGGCGCGGAGGCGTCCGCGCGGACGACCATCCGCGCGGACGCCTCCGCGGCAGTCCGCGCGACGCGTCCGCGCCGCGGAGCCCTCCGCGCGGATGGCTGCTCGCGCGCCTCGCACTACAGTGAGCGTTTTAGTTTCGCGCGGAGCGCACGCGTCCGCGCAGTACAATCATGGCGACTCGCGATGTGGACACGGGGCGAGATATTGATGAAGTCCGTTTAAGGAAATGTTTGTGGGATGCCTCTGACCCCCTGTACAAAAACAGAGACGCAAAGAATAAAGCATGGGAGGACATCGTTAACGCCAAAACTTCTGGTCGACGACATCCGAAATATATTCTCCCGCGACGGCTCTCTGCTCGATTAAAGGGTGAACATGTAGTCTCCTTCTACGCATTTTTTTTTCCTTGTGTAATACAGGGCAATAATAAGTAACACTCTCCTCATTGGATGCATTGTTCGCGTCTGTACTCCGAACATTGATTTAGTATATACTAGATACACAATCAGCACGAAAAAATGGCAAGTCAAAACTACTGCCGAATCGACTTGGGCAGTAGTTTTGCTATTAGTCTTGTTCCGACCACAGACAGTGGCAGTTGTCAATCATGACAAAATGTGTGGTGAAAAACTGCAAAAATAATAACAAAAAAACAAATAAAAAGGATGGAATGTCTTATTTTACGTAAGTTCTATTTATTTATAAACGTTTCTAGCTAAAATTATAATGTTTTCATGATTTTTAGGAATTTATTTTGTGCACACAAATTATGACTTACCAAGGAACAAAATTATTATGGAGTAGCTATTACTTTTTTAAATTTTAATATTTTTTATTTTTAAATTTAAGCTTTCCACGAAATCCTTTACGACGTGCAAAATGGGTCGCAATATTAGCACGAGATAGGGGTGAAACTATTCAAGGCAAATAAGTCGTCTGTTGTGTGCTTGACCCATTTTCGTACAATTATATAATAAATTAAACTTATTTCAAGGAAATTAGGTTAGGTTGGGATCGCATCATAATACCTATATAATAAGTTCAAAATACATAACGGGTCATATTAGGTAATGGTCATAATAAGTAAACTTTTCAATATTTTTAAAAGCCCATTGTATAGAACCCATTAGGTTAGGTTAGGTTTGTTGCATAACAATCTTGAAAAGTTCAGGGTTTCAAAAAAAAACCATTATATATTATGACCATTATGAATTATGACCCATTATGTATTTTGAACTTTATGTACATATTATGATACGTAACCGGTTAGGCTAGGTTGGTTATGATAGGATAAGATCTTGTCTTGTCTGGAGTAAAGTGTAATGTTTTAATGGTTCATTTATGTATGTATGTATAATTCTTTATTCCAACATAACTTTGAACACCTGAGCCAATTTATATGTGTGTGGTATCGTTAGAATCATTTCACCATTCCAGGTGACAAAGGATACCTAAACGTTAAAATTTGAATAAAAACAATCGACGGGACGGGTTTTTAAACCTTGCTTTACATTAATTTATTCATTATTATTATTGTATATATACAGTGTGTAAATGGTATACGGGCGTTTATTAAAACTGGACATAGATTAAGACTCTACTAATCATTAACAGAAATAATTATTTTGATTACGCTAACGTATACACCGTTATTAATTTTTGAACATACTATCGACCCGCAATGTACATCGAAGTCCATCTGTCAGGTAAGTACGTAATGTTTAATTAATTGCATTTTTCGTTATACATTGCGTGTTAAATTATTTTGTATGGTTTTTTTTTTAAATTTAATTTTAACAAAAGCTGCCTAAATGTGCTCAGTAGGGGTTATACTAACCACAGTTAAAAGGAACGCCCGTATACCATTTACACACTGTATAGCTTAAGTTGTGTAATACAATGACAGCATTTATAAAACATGTCAAAAGTTTTTTTGTGTAATTTGTTATTTCGTTAAAACTAATACAATATAAATAGAGAAATTCGTCTCCATTCATTCGATGTCCACTTTTGTCATAAATAGTATGATAATGGCGATTTCACTAAAGAGTTTTAAATATTTTACAACACTAGTTTGCAAATTTGACACTTGACTGCTAGTATATTGAGTTCTTTTTTGCATGAACGTTTAAGGTAAAAAATAGCGATGTTAGCATGTATCTGAATGCAGCTATCAATGTCATTTGGGACAGTTTATAATAAAGTTTTGTGCGGGATTGTGTATCTTGTATATACTAAATCAATGACTCCGAAGCAGTCAGCGCGATACTAAAACGACTTGCGCGGATGATCCGCGCGGTTCACGTCGGCGCGGAGCGCTCCGCGCCGACGGTCCGCGTGACACTAAAACCAGCCTTAGGGACCATTATAATATTTTAAATTACCCACCGCACCGTGTCGTCTAAAATCGAAATTTATAGTCACGTTAGATTCGCCTCTTTTTCACGAACAATAAATAATTAAAGGCGCGGTACGGCGCATTCCCATACAAAAAACGAGTCTACCTCGCCTTGGAATCGCTCTCAGTGCGTTGGCGGCTTAAAGCATGAAAGATTGTGCTTCAGTGAAATCTGTTTTATTCCCATGTTAATGCACGCTTGTGTTTGACATCAATTACAAAATGCCTCTGTTTTTTTTTATATTATCATCCGTGGCCATGGATTCTAGTCCTTCGGCTAAAAAAGTTCCTCTCAAAGGTAAATGTTGCTAGCTTATTAATAACCCTAGTTTGTTTTTTATTATGACTTGGTTTCATACACATAGCTGAAGGGTGACAAAGATATAGCGGAATCTGATAGATTTTCTTTAAAATTAGTCCAGGACAGAAAAAAACAATAAATAACAAATGGTATTTTTTGTCGACTAATTTGTATAAACTATAAATCACGTGAGTTATCATAAATCCAACTTTATTAGTAAGTAATGTACTTATACATAATAACATATCAATAAAAAAACACCTTAAAAAAATGTTAAAGAAAAGATTGATGATAAGAAAAATCTATAAGTATATCTGTTTTTTTTTATTGTGGCAAGAGGTTAATCGGCCGATAACGGACAATGTCGAAATAACAATAACAAACTCAGTCGGTCGGTTTAACGTCGCGTCGGTGAAGTGCATCAGCAAGGTTGGCGTAAAAGTTATTAAAAAACGAATTGTCATAAAATGGTTAAAGCGTGGTATATTGACGATGAAAAAACGGACCAGCGTTTGGAACATCATAGAAATCCGCCAAAATTTATCTCTTTGCAAGATTTGTTCGAGAAAACCGGTGTAGAGTATTTCAAAGTGAGAAAACGATTTTATTTTTCGATTAATTATGAACTTAGCCCTTTAAGAGAATTTTTCTACTTATTATATTTAGGATTAATAAAAACATATTTCTTGCCGACGACTGTACTTTTATAACTGGTAATCGCGTCACTATTAGGCCGGCCTTACACTTAGTAAGTTTACTTACGTAAGTAGGGACGCAGTTATTTGTTAGACTAAGATAGAAATATCCCTATTTACGTAAGTAAAACTTACAGGTGTAAGGCCGGCCTTAGCCTAGTAAGATCCACGTCAAATTTTGTTACTTCGAAGAATAATCTTGTGTCGGTCAAATAAAGTCAAAAATCACTTCGACAAATGTCCTAAATTAAGGACTTTTCAAACTTAACATACCTATTTCATTATACCAATTGAAAAGTTTTTAATTATATCTTCCATTTTCAAGGGCGTTGAAGGAAAAAGGTGCAATATTGCGCATTATAATTGACCTCCTAGTCTAATTCTAAGATACGAAGAACGTTGAGATAACATTATAACATTAACAGTCGTTAAGATAATATAGTAACACGGTTATCAACTTGGTTTATTTTGTGCATATCTTTTAAAGGAAACAAATATGGCTTCGAAATGAAACTAGATATATAACGTAACGTGAATTCGATTATACATGAAATATATTGAACGTATGCAGTAAAAAAATATTATAAAATTCATGTAGGTACCTAGATTACCTATCATTTTTAGTCCTTAATTTGAAGAGGGACACGGAAACGTGTGGGCCTCCTCCCTGTAGCTATGCCTTAAATCTAAATACATAGTATATAACACATTTCAGCTAAATATAAATACATTTAATACCGATGGAGTACTAGACAATTTTAAGAAGAAACGAGGCTACAACTATGAAGATGAGATTATCTTCTCCAAAGAGGGTTTAGAAAACTATGAGGAAAAACTGGCAGCATTCTATGCTGAACACTTGCATGCTGATGAGGAGATCAGGTAATTCGTCTCTCATGTATTGTATAATGTACTATCAGCCCAAGGGAACCCTAAGTACCCTAACCCACCATGGAACAGTGTCACAGTGATATTATAAAATATTTTTTTTGACAATTCTTACTTGAATGATGACTGTGACACAGTTCTTTTCAGGGTCTGGATTAAATTGGGCTGATAGTATAATTAATTCCTAAATATTAATATTGAAATGTTTTTTTTTACCCCTCAAGTTTTAAGTGTTTCTTTTAACCCATGTATACTCGTGAGCAAAGAAATCGAGCTACTTTCTATGGAAATTCAGTATATATTTTGGGAGCTAGGGACCAAAAGTACTTTTACTTTTTAAATTTCTTGGAACCCCATAAAGATGCTATCTAACATCGGAGAGCAAAGTAGAGTGGCATTCCAGGTACCTTACCTACCTATTTTAAAAAAATTGCGTATTTCGAAGGTGTGTTGTGATTGTGATTGTATAGGTAGTCACGGTAAAAAAAGATCCATCTTCGTTCGACTTTTCGACTGTATTTCGACGCACGTAAGGTCCAAAAGTGATAAACCTTTTCCTACCGTGACTATATCAGTTATTGATAATGATAATTCTTGTGTCAGTATGACTCCAAACCGTTTTTTTTTGTTTTGTCAACCTTTTCTAACTTAATAAGGCTTGTGCTGGAGGGATCGGGATACTTCGACGTCCGCGACCGCGGTGACCACTGGATCCGCATCGCGGTGACTGCTGGAGACATGCTCGTGCTCCCGGGAGGCATCTACCATCGCTTCACGCTTGATTTTAATGTTAGTATATTCATTGAATTAAGGTTTGTTAAAAGATTAATTTAGCTGTAAAGAGTCATCATCATCATGCCAGCCCTTGATTATTCCATTCCTGGACAGTCTAGTCTGGGTAGTCTGGGTAGTCTTCCCGTGGATGTCGTAAAAGCCGACTAAGGTAATAAAGGCGTGTAGTACTGTTAGGCGATGGGCTTGCAACCTGTCACTAATACACTGTTAAACATCTTCGCTTAAGTGTGCAAAATGTGGTTACAGAATTATCAACAAGTTTTTAGAGTTGTTTGAAATTCTGTAGCTCTGCCTACCCCACTCTGGGAATAAAGGCGTGAGTTTATGTATGTATGTATGGACATAGGTCTCCTCCATTCTCTTCCATTCCTGACGGTTTTGCGCCCTCTGTATCTAGTCACGGCCTGTGTGCCGTCTGATGTCATCCACCCAGCGTCTCCACTCCAATACACGTCTGGTCCAATGACTTGCGTCCATCGCGGCTATAGTGAGAATATTGTTTTTATATTATTCTTGAACGACAAGAGCATCTGTAGCCTTTCTGGATTAGTATGTAGACTCGTAATCGCAAGGTATCGAGTTCGATCCGCTCTGGCCGTTAATTGTAAACCAATAAGTTAGTCAGCAGCAAGATGGTGATCGATGCTCTGACAGTGAACACATCGGTGTGTGTTTGAGACATCACACAGAATGCAGACTAAATTGTCAGCCGCAATACGACAGCCAGACAATCCGAGGGGGCCCATTTGAAAAACCCAAGAAACAAAATTCACGATTATTTATCTTAAATAGTTTTACCACTGACTCGAAAGCTAGCCAGAAACTAGGTAGAAAATAAAACTTTTATCAATGTACCTACGTCTTTTTATTACCGTAGAGCTTTGTAAACATGCACTCTCATTCCAGGACCGCCTCAAACTGAAGCGTCTCTTTACCGAAGAGCCAGTATGGGTGTCGTACAACCGGCCCGCGGACCACATGCCCTGCCGCAAAGAATACGTCGACAAACTCAGCAAGGGATTCGTCACTCAGGCTTGCTAGAACTGACCAACTGTGAACCCTGTCAGGTCAAACCTGGCATTGACTTAGACTAAAACCAATGATTTCCTGTCTAGATATACTTATGTGTATTTCTGCTCCATTTTTGCTTAATTTTACGATATCTTGTTAAAAATACTAATTAATAACGCATTTTACGACATAAAAGAATTCTTCAGTAAATTTACCAGCAAGACATTGTAATATTGTACCGGATAAATAAATTAATTTTGTACCTTAACTTTAAATGTAATTTTTGTAATTATTATAACGTGACATGTCCTTCAATTAGTGCTCTCCGCAAACTTATAGCTGTATGTGAGTCCTACGCCTCCTTGCACGGTTTGATTTATAACGGAAGAAAGAGTGAGGTAATGATTTTTAAGGCCGGAAACAAATGCCCCACAATTGTACCCCCCGTTAAACTAAACGGCATCGCCCTCGCGAGAGTCACCCGTTTTAAGTACCTCGGGCACATTGTTACCGACGATCTGAAGGACGATGCCGACATGGAGAGAGAGCGCAGAGCATTGTGTGTGAGGGCGAACATGCTGGCCCGCAGGTTTGCTCGATGTTCAAGTGCAGTCAAGATTACGCTGTTTAAAGCATACTGCTCATCTTTTTACACTAGCAGCCTGTGGGTCTGCTATACCCAAAAATCATACAATACTTTAAGGGTACAATATAACAACGCCTTCAGGATGCTGATGGGGCTGCCCAGATTCTGCAGCGCATCCGCCATGTTCGCGGAGTCACGAACCGACGGGTTTGCAGCAATTTTGCGCAAGAAGGCAGCGTCTCTGCTGGGCAGGACGAGGGACAGCCCGAACAGCATCCTGAAGATGATTGCTGATCATGTGTGTTGTCCTATATTGAATCAAATAATATTATGTGTAAAATCTAATTTAGTTTTTAAGTACTAACATTATTTCTAAGACTATACTAACAATAATGAGATCCAATGTTATCTTGAATGAAATAAATGAATTGAATTGAATTGAATTGAATATTCTAATAATATTATGAATAAATGAGTATATGAGTATGAGTATCTTTTCAATGAATATACTTTAACTTGTGCCTTAACGTCACCATCCAGAGCAGATGGAAATAGTTACAGGTTAAAAGTAAAGATTTAAAAAATATTAATACATGTATACATACAACCCAATACCGTAGAACGGGCTTAGTTTTCTAATTTAAAAAAATAATCTTCTCTGTGTTAGAGCATTGTATTTGACCGTAGAATAAATTATTTAAAATATTGTATTGGTGTGTACTCATTTGCAATAACTTAAAGCAGCTACAAGTACAATAGGTACCGTTGATGGGTGAGTAGACAAAAACATTAGGCAGCTAAAAAAATCTTAAAATGGGACTTCATTAACCCTGTGTTTGTATCATAATATCAAAGATACCCCTAAAGCATGTCAAGAATGAATGGTCTTTTTTTATTCGGAGTGTAATGCCGAATTTCATTACAGAATTTTTGACTCAAAAAATTATCAAAGTCGCCTCGTGTTTCTAAAATTACCCCGGATGACTATAAAATGGTTAGGTGCGACATAACGTAACGCAAAGTTTAGATTAGCAATAAAAAATGAAGAAGTTGACCGCTGTCAAGGCGTGATAGACGGTCGAGTAAGTACGCCATACTTAAATTGCTCGGCGATCTTACTCTCCCGTGTGTCACCCGTGTGACACCCTAAGTACGCGAACTTCTAATGGTAAACACAGGCGAAAAAGGTCGTCGACCTTTAAGTACGCGTACTTGCTCGTACGTCTATCTCAGACTTTACTCTAACTTTAAAGTTTGAAAAATATAGCAAAATTGTAGAACTAAAGTTAAGTAAGAGAACAATCAACTACTGAATTTTTTATTGCTTGTCTATTTCGCCCTTAACGACGCCGACGGAAAGCAATTTAATACTATGGGGATTTTTTCATTATCATGGCAACAATTATCTCACTCTGGGCTGTCAACGTAACATCAAACAAACGTCAAAAATGTCAAAATAGTAAAAACTTTTAATAGCTTTGCTTTTGCTTTATCTCGTTTTAGTTTCAGTTTTGTTTTAATTTCATAAAATGGTAAAAGCGTGGTACATGGACGATGAGAAGACCGATCAGCGCTTGGAACATCATAGAAATCCACCAGAATTCATTTCTCTACTAGATTTGTTTGATAAAACTGGTGTTGAGTATTTTAGCGTAAGTATTTACGTGTTATTCTTATCAATTAGTTCATTTCGTTTGCGTTGGATTGTTATGATTACTTCAAGCGCGTATATTATCTTAAGGTTATCAAGATTTTTGCCTTGAGTCAATAACTTTTAAATAAAATGAAACGAGTTTAAATATTAGTTTTTTAGTCCGTTAATTAAATTTAAACAATTCATTTAATTTTAAATACACACATACATACCTTCTCGCCTGTATTCCCAGAATGGGGTAGGCAGTCTCATTACATTTTAGTTCTCTATTATTATGATATAAATATAGGGCCTGAGGCTTATAGGACTAAAAAAACATTGACACAACAGTAATGTCATCAGAACTTAATCCTAACAATAATTATATTTCAGCTGAACATAAACACGTTTAATACTGATGGAGTTCTGGACGAGCTCAAGAAGAAGCGAGGCTACACCTATGAAGACGAGATAACCTGCTCTAAAGAGTGTCTCCAAAACTACGAACAAAAACTGCAGTCATTCTATGCTGAACATTTGCACACTGATGAAGAAATCAGGTAAAAAATCTGCCTCATCCAACATTGTGCTTTAAAAATTGGTTGCACTTAAGGTTACCATCCATGCGTTTCCCCTCATCTGTCCTAGTTTAGAGGGCGTCCGGGGAGCATCTGGGCTGGTTTTAATTTGTAGTCTGGGTTAAAAACTGTAACTGTTTTTTATTATAAGTACTAAGTTTCATAAAATCCTGTTGACATGTCCGGGTTCTGGGCTCTAAAAGCCGGTTTTTCACGTGTCGTGTCCTGGTAGCCAAGTTTTAGAGATGGCAAACCTAGTTGCACCAGTACTTGAGTTGCTATGTTTTTATTCTGCCATTATACAAAAGAAGGCAGCTATTTGCACTGCATTGCGTTCTCAATGCTTTATAATTAAACATAATGTTTCATATGTTTCGTATAACATATAGTGGCTTTCTTTTGTATAAGGGCTGTCTTTGTTAATTTTGTGTATGCTTTAAAAAATTGCGTGATCAAATTACAAATACTAGTTTAATTAAGAAAATTAAATCAATGAGTTCCCACCACAAATACTGATTACAGAAACAAATAAAGGAATACCTACTAGTTATTAAATAAGTCTAACATACAACTCAGCTGTGTCCAATTGAATCTACAGAAAGTTGCACACATACTTGTGACAACCCTTACCTACCTGCCTTTAATGGGCAGTCAGGTAAAAAACCTCTGAAATCAGTCCACTCGCTGACCATGACATGCACATAGACACGTACACTAAGCTCGGTTTCGAACCCATACAATCTTTTTCTTTTATTTGAATGTGAAAAACCTGGTCTAAGGCTACTATTGTCTCAATTTTCAGATTTGTGCTGGATGGATCTGGCTACTTCGATGTACGCGATGGCAGTGACCAGTGGATCCGTATTGAGGTCACAGCTGGGGACATGATCATCATTCCAAGTGGCATCTACCACCGCTTCACGCTTGACGTCAATGTTAGTGAATTCTTTTATATAAATGCATTTTGACCTTATGTGACATCTGTTTAACACATTTAGCACTAATAACACTTAGGTATTTATAGGTATTTATATTGCTCATTTTGTTAGCTTCAGTACTCATTGATAATTGAGAAAGCAAGGTAAACATGAATTTATCGGAAATTGAACATGTCTCTCGGTTACCCATTATGTCACAGTTTCAACAAGCATATAATTTTACTGAATTTTCGTTTTATTATAAGGCATTTCTTGCCGCACAAGTCTAACCTAACTTAACCTACTTAATGCTTAAGATATCCTGAAAACACCATGATTTCACCAGAAAATAGTGTTTGATGAATTTAAATTTGATACAATACTGAAGTCAAATTCTAAAGCTCATTACATAAAATTAAACAGAGCAAGGTTAGAGTCAAAAATACAAATCATAACAACTGTGCCATTATCTACGCTAAAAGTGTTGAGAGTTGTGTTGGAAATCTTGAGTACTCTACATAATATGCGGTAAGCAAAGTTACTTAAATCACTGGCCGAAGAGTACCTACTTACTTTGGTTACATAGACATACATACCTTCAAGCCTGTAATCTCAGAATGTGGTAGACAGAGCTACAGAATGACCTACAAGTTTAAAAAGTTGTTGATAATTCAGTACCCACATTTTTCACAAATAGGCTAACATGTTTACCAGCGTATTAGTGACAGATTGCAAGCCCGTCGCCTAACAGCCTACTACAAGCCTATATTTCCTTAGTGGCCTCTTACGGCATCCACGGGAAGACATGGCACCACAGGGTTAGAATATAATTTAATTAATTTCTTGAATTTGTAATATTTTTTTTTTTCTCATAACCAACATACCTTTCTCATTCCAGAACTACATAAAAGCGAAACGTTTCTTCATAGGCGAACCAGTATGGCTGCCGTACAACCGGCCCGCGGACGACATGCCAGCGCGCAAGGACTACGTCGACAAACTCAGCAAGGGATTCGCTCAGGCCTGCTAAAACAGTACATCAATGGTACACTTCTGCTCAGTCCTGCTTAAACCGTACATCAATGGGACACTTCTGCTCAGGCCTGCTAAAACAATACATCAATGGTACACATCTGCTCAGTTCTGCTAAAACAGTACATCAATGGCACGCTCACTGTGAACTGACGTAAGGGTGACAGATGACTGAGCGAAGTGACAGATGTTGGGGGAGACCAGGCGACTGTTACTACGCACGTACTTTACTTTTTATACAGCTCCTATTGGGACCCGAAGGACTATGAATACTATCAGGCTATAAATGCATACCGCAGATAAGTTGAAGCGTATCACAGTATCATAAGATTTGTCCGTATAATTCGACCACGTTCAACCCGCGCTTTTCCTAACCTGGTTTTTGTGTACCAAAGTCTTAAGGTAGCTTGACGGCTTAAAGAGTTGATCCACTTTTGGACCTTATTACAATGCAATAAGGTGAAAAAGTGGATACTTGTCTTTGTACTCTACTGTAATGAAATTTGCTTTATTTAGAAGCAATATATAAAATTAGAGGATGCATTTATCGTTTACACTAATAATAACTATACTTATTCCGTTTGTTTTGGTAACACATAAATAAAGGAATAAAAGAAACACTATACTACTACTATACCTACTTCAGCCAATAGGAGCAGAACACTGATGCGTCAAAGCTCGACAAAACAGTTTTGATTGGCTGTTTAACACTATCACGTCAAATTGTCTCCAAAAGTTTAAAAAAATAAACTAAGCATTATATATTTGTATAAGGAGTCACTAATGTGTCGTTATTTTTAAGATATTGTGTCAAAATCATTGCCCATATAGTAATAAGGATGAAAATTACCAAGCAGCACTTGCTATGTCTTCGACCTGCTTAAGTCGTTATTGCCCAGCCTTGCCTTGTCCTTATCTGTCATTGTGACATTTGAATTCGACAGATAAGGAAAAAGCATGGCTTAGCAGAGCTACTCCACGGTTACTATATGTTTATTAATAAGGGTATAAGTATAGGTTTATGCGTGGGAGTTGAAATCGTTGGTGTATTTGCCTCTTGCTCAGACCGACGTCAACTCTCGCCAGCATCATCGTTTCACGTCGTCGGTCCACATTGTTAGAGGTGTGCCCACGCTGCGTTACGACTAGTGATGGGCGGCTTGTAAGTTTCAAAAGTGAAACTTTCATTTAAATTTCTGCAATATTCTATAAGTTTCAAAAGTGAAACTTTCACCTAGAATTTCAAGCAATATTCTGAAAATTACCAAAGTGAAATCGTATTATTTCTGAAAATTACGATAGTTTTGACATGTTACCTAACTTTTCATGAAATTTAAACGAAATTTACTTGTGTTAGAATCATTTCCATCTAATTATGTAACTTTCAGAAGCTGTAATTTTCGCAGTTAAGGAAAGTTGTGCAATGTTTCAGAAATCGCCCATCACTAGTTACGACTGCCCCAAGCGTCCAGTGGCGCCCTCATTACTATTATTGTGTTTTCAAAAAAACTATAGTCTGATTATTATAAGATGATGCCTGTGACAGCTCATTTAAACACTTATTACACTTATTTATTTAACTTTACGTAACAACTACATCGGTACAAACCTAGCGACGCCGTTCAGGAATTTAAATAATTCATCACCTGTTTTAATCACAAATGAATGAAATGAAATTATGAAATACGGCTGTCACTGGTATCATATTAGAATAATCAGAGTATATAAAGTATTGTCGTAAAATAGGAGCATGTTTTTTTTGTTTTACAAATGAATACGTAATTTATGGGGTATATGAGTCATATAACATAATTTAATAACAATTGATTCCATAAGAATGTTTGAATTTGGAACTCAATAGTGATCACCCTATAAATTGTGTATTTATTTGTACAAAAAAACCACTTCAATTTCAGTTAAATATTTCACTTTATTAGAAAACGAGGCGTATGCTGGAGCAGTCTTTAACTATCGTAAATATAGTTATTTCAATAAAAGCAGTACCGCATCCCTTGGCATAATAATATGTATTAAATCTTTATGGTTTACCCATGTTTTGTCGAAACTCATTTCATAGAACGCATTCGCAGAAATTTCATTTCGTCAACAGACTTTTCTATATTCACAAGTCTAACCCAACCTTACCTGCGTATGTTAATTTATTTATGTATAAGGTAACCTGAATACAAACAGGGCTTTACAGGATGTAGTGAATAATCCTTTACCATCGTTTTTTGTTGGATAAGTTCGTATTTGTTTTCTCAGTTGGCTTATTGATGGGTACTGAAGCTGATTGAGAAAGCTAGATAAATTCGAACTTATCCGACAAAAAACGATGGGAAAGGATTTTTCACTCCATGTGTAGCAGAAAAGTAAGTTTCGATGAAGTAAAATTCGGTGAAATGATACGTTCGATGAAATGAGTGTATGTAAAACAAAGGGACACAAATATAATATAAGAAAAGAACGTTTGAGCCGCGTCAATAATTAAATTAGATTACCTCCATATCTACTTCAAGTTCAGGCGGTTATCTTATTTGGTTATATAGGGTAAAACACCCTTTGATGGACACCGAAAAAAACAGACATTGGCACCTGCGCTGCACCTACCCGTGGGTAGTTTACCCTACACGGCACAAACTGAAAAGGAAAACACACTTGACAGTAATAATTTGCTCAATTATTATTTTGGCAATTATGTTATAAAAGTAATGTAAAGAAAATATTTTTATCTATTTTATAATGATGTTAAACTTTCATAAATATTATATCATGTTAATCTGTCGTTTTTTCTTAATAGCCGATAAATAGAACTTGACAGAAGTACGTGGTGCTAAACCCATGTCCGTCTGTTTAGTCCTAGTCTAGCGTAGTCTAGTAGTATATCAAGTGACTTGTTCCTCTAATAAGTCCACGGTGATTATTTAAAACTCGACATTGGCGAAATAGACCGTGTTAAAACAAAGATTGAAAGTAAGAACTTCTAATTATCATCTTTTTCTTCTTCAAAAAAAGATGATAATTAGAAGTTCTTATAATTTATAATATAACGTATTCTGACACTGATTATAAATTTATAATGCGATAACAATACGGGTAAAGACAGTGGAATCAGGCCCCTATACACCTCTTTATTATACATACTCAAACTTTATACAACATACCACGACCATGCAGATTTCTCCCTTTTCTATACCTTAAGTATGACGTTTTCAAATTAATCTGCAGTGCCTAAATAGGCAATTTGCTGTAAAAAAAAGGCTTAAAAAGGTAAGCGTTGTCTTTTCCATAAACATTATTGACATGTAGACAGTAATGTACCCTTAGAGGGAGGTTACACGTTCAGTATATCATGATCAGAATCTAAACCACGGACTGACGGACTTCGGGTCCGGATATTAAATGTTTTAAATTATCTCCTTCAACCCATTGTGAATGATGACATACTGATGGGAAACTGATCGTATAACCCATTCGTATTATTCTCGCGTTAGTCACCGTCCACAACGAAATGGAGTCAGACGTCACGCGACACTTAATTTTAATTTTCATCAGTCTGTCAGTCCATGGGTTAGACGATCATTCCCGGGCATTCTGACCAAGCTGACTCAACAAACTCAACTGCTGAAATACTGAGCGTGTAACCTCCCTCTAATTAATCGGCGAGTGGCCTACGATTTATCAGTCTGATGTCAATGTCAGTCGTGGATTGATCGTGCAACCGTTCAAACCGTCCATCATTCTGGCGTCTGCCAATGATTGACCAGACTGACGCTGAACTGATGAAATACTGAGCGTGTCACCTCCCTCTTACAATTCACTATAAGTACTTATGGTGAGAGGTATAGTCGAGGTATGAAGAGGTTTGTCACTGTTGGACCTTAACAGCATTAAAATAGAGTCGAAAAGTGACGAACCTTTTCATTTCAATGCGACAGCAGTGTGTTTGTTTGTTCTCTCTTCACGGGTCACCGCCTAAACCGATCGACGGGATATTTGGTAACAGAATTTAAGTAGTGGAGACATAGGGCTCTTTTATCAGGAAAATTGGAAAGTTCTCGAGGGAATATCGATAAACGGTGTCACACGAACGAAGTCGTGAGCAAAAGCTATTTTTTTTACTCAAATTCTGTGCTAAAAGCTAACGCCTACAGAGTATGAAGAGCAATTTTACTTGTACAAATTCGATGAATAAAAACTAACAAGGCGAATAGAAATGTACAGTCATAAGCACTATACAAAAATATGTAAGGCGTATAGATATTTTTGACGCCTTGGGAACGTATACATTTATGACTTTGACTGTACCCATATCTGTAACAAGAGGATGCCCGCGACTTCGTTCGTGTATTTCACCCCGTTGATGAACTATTCTCAGAAAATCCAAAGAATATTTCCGTCCTTCTCCTTTTTTATTAATGGTGGTCCACCGCGGTATTCCTCAATGATTTGACCAATGTCAAGTGAGTAGATGGCTGGGAGACGTGACAAAAAATAGTAAAATATTAGTATATGTGACTGGTGCATAATGAACGAGAGCCATTATACACGAGTATGGTTTAATTATAAAACTTAGCCGAAAGGAGTTTCATAATAAGATCACGAATGTTTTAATGCCTATTATGTGTACAGTCGCATACACAACTTTATCTAAGTACATTCATTATATAATACTTAATCCATAACATAAGTTTTCTACAATATGTGAAAAACCTGTTTTCAAATAGGTATTCAGAAAAAATATTTCATAAAGACAGATGCGGTCAAGCAAGTTATACAACTATGCCAAATTTCAAGTCGATAGCTTCTATTACTAAAAAAAAATAAAAAAAAAATAAAAAAACCCTAACCCTATGGATGTAAAGTCTGAAAATAAACATTTATTATTATTATTATTATTCTATAGTTTCAGAGAAAAACTGTTGCTGTCGAAGCCTCACCATAAGGGTTTTTTTTACAATTTTGGTACGGAACCCTAAAAACAATGACATAAAACTACTTAGCGGTATGTTTCTTTCGCTCACGGGCAGTGTTCATAAGATTATTATTTATCTTTACCGCCCTTCATTGGTCTTTGGTTTGTTTTTCGCTATAACAATAAACGTGCAACAAATAATGAAAAAACGCAAGACTGTAATGGTAAGACCAGCCACAGATTAATAATAGTGTTACCACGCTTATGCAGAGTCCCTCCGGATCGCCACCAACATATTATTAATCCCGTCAAGCAGCAGTGTTCGCATTGTTGTGTTCCTTTGTGGAGATAAGACAACCGGTGAAATTAATAACATGGAGGCATCTTAGATCTTAGTCCTCAGGATTAGCAACGCGTTTGCTGTCCTGGGAGCCTAATATGTCTGCGTATATCGCGTGATAAATTTTGGATACGGCATCCGTCACCTTCCGACACGTAAATAAATACACGTGTCAAATAGTGACGGATGCTTTATCCACATTTGACACGCGATATAGACGCAGCCATACTAGGGCCGCTGAGAATGCAAATATCTATACAGTGTGTTACCAGCACCCTGGCTTTTTTTAAAGTAGGTTAAAATAACGTATATCTGTAACGTTACTATGACATTAATTTAATTAATAAACAACTTTTCAGGCTTTGTTTACTTTCTAACAAAATGTTAATTGCCAGCAATGTAAAGCACAGCAATTTGACAAGTGTAAATGACAGTCGACACGGCTACTTTGATTATTATGATCTGCCCCCGTACCACGACATGCCTTGTACCAAGCAACAGCGATACTGATAACGATGAACACGCAGCACATGCACTACATTAAAAATGGACAGTATCTAAGGAAATTAATTATGAAGTTATTTTAACTATTTTTTATTTGATAATACTAGCAAAAAATTGCTAAAGCAACATATTATTGGCAGTTTTAATAAATGCCCGCATGCCGGTAACACACTGTAGATCTCGATCCCACTAACCATCCCCTGCCTGTGTGCTCACTTGCTGTCCCTATGCTTTAAAAAAAAAAAAAAGAGTTTTCCTCATCCTACCAAACATTAGTTGCCAACCAATAACATAGCCATATAGCATTAAAATACTTTCCTTCACTTGACTTGTCAAAGTCAGTCATGTCAATAATATCAAGGTTATAATTTGGATATTACCTCAACCATCAAAATTACAAAAATATCTGCAAAATGTACGAGTTCCCCCGCCGACAGAAAAACGGCCGAAATAACATTAGGTAAGTAACGAGAGTTTACATTTCCCTAATTGGCCGGTAACTGACAACTCTAGAGTAGCTGGTGTTATGGGCAGTGGTGATTACTTCCCATCACGTAACCCGCGTGCTGGTTTGCCTCCCTCTCTTATAAAAAAGAGATTAGAATAATCACACTGAATGATAGTTTCATACGTCAAACTTGAAGCCACGAATGGGACATGTTAGGCGTAATCAAAATGCATAAATAAATGTCGTACTGAGTAGACCAAATTAAGTCTAGCTTGAGTGGCATCACATTAGTGAGTGGACTAGGATACTATGTGTTACTTTCGTTCACTCATTCAATCCATTCGTGCCAGCTCTTGTGAATCAACCTGTAAGTCCTTGACTAGGTCTCCAGTCTGTATCAATTGTTGTGTACAGTGTTGTTATTCTCTACAAATTACTTATTAGCCTTCGAAGTATTAATCGGTTAAGTTTCCGCGCACGCTCATGAGCAAGTGCAAAGTTGCTCCGACTACGAAACCAGTGTCAAAATTAAAAAGGTTTATATTGTTTACGACTGTTCTGTTGAAACAAACGGGAAAATTGGTGTAGTGATAAAATTTCAACATAAAGATATTAAAATAGGTTTGACGGCTGTGAATGGGGTAATACATAGTAATACATTATTATAGATATCTTCACGCCTATTTCCCTATGGAGTGTACAGAGACTATGGAACGCCAGGTGCACCGTTACAAACATACCTACCTCCTATGCATTATTAAATTATTAGAATACCTACTTAAAAAAATATTTTTTTGTTTCAGAAAATGCTGACGTTCACGCTATGGTACATAGCTATTGCAGTAAGTTACTATATGTAAGTACCTATAATTTAATTAAATAACAGTGCTAGAAACAAACCGCGGTTAACTTGTTACATTTTAAATACCGCCATAACGACATTGTTCCTATGGTATGCTGAATGTGTCAG
The DNA here is from genome assembly GCA_963966035.1 of Acleris laterana. Classification (NCBI taxonomy): domain Eukaryota; kingdom Metazoa; phylum Arthropoda; class Insecta; order Lepidoptera; family Tortricidae; genus Acleris; species Acleris laterana. Next base: position 3,666,253 of record OZ014440.1, read on the forward strand.
TATTCAATAGGACTAGTTTTAAAAGGAACGCGTTGTCCAGTAAGATCACCTGGTAGGATCCCCCACGTACAAAATTAATAGGAAGGGGATCCTACCAGGTGATCTTACTAGGCATCGCGAAAAGGAATGGCGTCATATTTTGAGTACTTACCTAAGTACCTGGCCGCAAATAAGCGATCATCAGTGCAGACCTTGGAGTGGTGCAGAAATAACTAGACCACGACTAAGTACAGCATTCATTCATTCAGATGGTGTTTAGTCATCCTATTACCAGGAGTTTAGAACCTGTAAAGGGTGTGCTCCAAACTGGCTGGCCTTACGGTCATACAGAAGTTATCGAAATGAAATTTTTCAAGGGCAGTTGGAGAATCTTGTAACGTGCACATAAAGGGCTAGTTGTACTTCGAAATAATAACACATCGAAACCTAGTCCACGCCAATCTGATGCCACTCAAAACAGGCCAAGCTTTGTCTGCTCAGTACGATATTATATGTACACTTGCGTGCATGTCATACGAGAAGATCACGCCTGGTACAAGTAGTTATTGGCAATGAGTATTGTAAAGAAAGCCTATGAATTGGCGTTAAACGCAAATACCTATCTACACCTACTGTTAAGTTTTTTTTACATATTGATGCAATAGTTGCCTGCTTACTACTATTACTACAATACAGGAGGCGACAAGTTTAAAAAAAATCGAATTAATGTATTCCAGGAATGTTCATCTTTTTACTGCTTAACTTTTTCTCTAGCTAACCTTTTTTTTGTTTTAACAATATTTACAATTCCTGCTTTTAACTTATTGCTCTCTCTCTTCCCAAATGGTTTATTTGTGCCTACCAAAAAGGTTCCCCATACTGGGTTCTTAAAAAGTACCTAAGTATTATAACGACCGGCTTCTATTAAAAAACTATAGCTATTCATTGAAGACGAAGATGAATTTTACGAAAAACGGTGACAGGCAATAAAGTGTCAACTCACAATGATCGACCCCGCGAGTTGTCATTTTATTGATTTATCGCTGTTGCTTATCACCATTCGATATGACTCAGTACAAAAAAAGGTCATTTCCCACAGCCTTGGGGGCTTAATCCACTCCGGGTCATGCACGGCCTGTTTAACCTTTTCACGTAACGTTAACGGAAAGCCTAAATTCGATTTAATATGGGTTTTATTCCTATCGTACCGGCTGCGCCAGATCGATTAAATTTTGTAAAAGTATAAAAATTTTACATCCACTAACCATAACCATCGTTGAAGATAGTGTTTTTCGACACATGTTTTTTTCCAGCTATTTATTTTATAATACTTAAGTATTAACCGGAATTATCTGCATCTAAAATCTAAAGTTCATTATTATCGCGTTTTAAAAACGTTGCACTATACAAAAATGAAACTGCAGCATATTTTACTCAAGCTTCTTTTATCTAAATCAATTTGCGCCGTCATCTTCGAATCTCTCCCTGCCTGCAGCGTTATGCAATAAATTTCACAAAATCCATACTCAGCGTTCCTACTTACACTGTGTAGATATGTTAGTGCTCTTCAGCTCTTTCTGGCAAAGCTCGGGCGTACATACCATTTCAATCCAAAGGGAACTCCAGCAACTCGACACCCAAACCAAACTATACCCTGTTTTATCAGTAATGTGGTTGAATTTTGGACAAAACTTATAGCAGATGTGTCCCCTTGGAAGTTCAGAAGCTTTTAGGGGGGGTTGCACAGGCACTCGCTCTGATCTAGGTCACGAGTTACGTAACTGAGGGGGCCCTACCCTCGAGCGGGTGGGGGAGGGGGCTCTGATGCTCGCCTGTTTACCCGTGCTTGGGTAAGATGAAGTACTTATTCGGTTTGTGTTGACTGAGTTTTGCGTTGTTTTGATACACGAGTCGGTTCAAGTATTTAATACGAATTTTCTGTAGTATCTTATATGACTTCTTCTCCGCAATGATGGTCTTGTCCGAAGCACTAGTAGATTCGCTCATTATCATTACCGACGTGTAAAAGAGGATTGACTAAATAAATATTTTTAATTTGATTTGATTTTTGTATGCGTAGGTCTTATTAACCATTTTAACCAAACCATTTTCTTTTCAAGATTTTCAACAATTTATTTACATTTCTAAACCTAAATTCACAATGTCGCATTACACGCGATAAAATAACTACTTACTACAAAAGTCGAGGTATATTTTACCGTTACTCTTAACTGGCCGAGATGATTATTGTAGTAGACCTATATTATCGCATGCAATTCTCATTGCAAAAGCTTTATTCTTACACCAAGTTTTCACGGTTACTTAGGCATTGCAAAGTCGTGACAAATGTGTTTGAAGTAAAGTGCTTCTGGCTAACCGTTTGTTTCGCTAACTTTCATGCGTTTCAAGAAAGTAGCGTGAAGTTTGAAAGTATTTTAGAAATCTGCATTGTTTCTGACATTCTGAGCCTTTATTTGTCATTGTTTGAGAGCAAAGTTTCTACACGCGAAGTTAGGTTTTATCTCGCTTGCTAGGTCGCTAAGACTACTCAACTAGGCAATGTTTAGTTTTCGTTTTAAGGTACAATTCCACATGTTAACCCCTGGCTCGACTTTCATCCGAGAGTAAATTTTGTTGAGGGTGCTTGGGATGTGACGAAAACTTTGAATATTTGATTACTATGCCTAACTATGACTTCCTAAAAGCTTCTGAACTTGGTACTGTTTTTAAACCCGAACCCTTTATGGCGTAAACCACATGAGTGCCAAATTCGTAGTCCAACTTATTGTGAGTAACCTGTACGCTCTGCCCATAATTCTTAATTAGTTTAATATAAAACATCACAATCACTTTTGTTGATTGTGTTTTTGGCAATTAACTGACAAATAAACGAGTCTCAACACTCAACTGACACAGGCACCATGCAATGTGTGAGTTACCTTTACACCGATAAATTGCTGTGTAGCCCTCACCACTACGTTCAAACATCGCAGGCAGCCTAGGTCTCCCAGGGGCCTGTTATGCAACATGCAACCTCCACAATCGATAGAGGGTACGCTCTACCCCGCGGGCTGATTGCGCAACTGTGACCTTTGCCATTTGGACATTAAAATTAAGTATGGAACGTAACGTAGGTTAGTTTTGCGGGAGGTTTGCGAATGAATCAGGGGTTTTGCTAAACTTACTTAATACTTAATAATTTACAATGTAACTAGGCAGATTCTTTTGTAAAATTAAGTGGGTTTGGTGCGGACAGGTTTCAATCCCTTGTGTGGGAAAATTACAAAACTAGTATGACCCAAAGTTTAAAATTCTAGTAGCTTCATGTCCATAGTTTCACCATTGACTTTGCTCAAGGAATCGTGCTCGTTTGGATCAATGAATCACAAATGTCACAAAAAGTAGTAAGGTTACGTCCATGGTTTCAATCTATTGCATAGGTAGCCTCAAATTGCTCCGGTGCAGTAAGCATTGAAGAGATAATATAACTATCGCGCGATAAAACACTGCGTGAAGGTTGCCTTGCCACTGACCATAGAGTAAAAACCAAGGACGTAAAGTTTAAGGATGAATGCAAAGTTGCCAGTGTGAAAATCGCGGATGATTTCGTTTGGTTCAACAAGAAGCTATTACACTCTTATCGCGTTTGTATTAGTTTTAGTAGTGAAGCGGGCCTGGTATGGTTGAGTTTATCGCGTGACAACATGTGGATAAAGCATTAAATATGTCACTCTCGTACGGTCACGAGCGTTAATTTGGGACCCATTTCAAGAAAAATATGCTTGAATTCGTCAATTGATGTCATTAGAGATGTCAAGTCATTTGTAACTTTTAGGAAACTCAACCTTATTGTTGTAGAATGTCAGATTGACTTTGGACCTAAGGTGGGTATCAAATTAAATCTCGTGACTGTACTTGTATAAGTGTCAGAAAGTGACAGACGTTTTATTCACATTTTGGCAAGCGATAAACGAAGCCTTATTAGGCCCCTAGCTTATTGTAGGTATATCCACATCCACGCTTCCATTACTGATTGCAGCAGAAATAGGCCAACTCGTAGGTAGCACTCTCTCGTCGTGTTCCGATATGGGGTTAATATTTTTACTTTTTCATGAGTTAAGAGGATTGTGAAGCTATTAAATTTCATACAACATGCGATAACGTTCAGCCCGCTATTTCACCATCTTGACAATGACAGGTGACAGGTGACATTTCAGTGTACATGGCGCAGCTTATATGAAACCCAGTGATGCATCAGCGTGTTGACTTTGCAATGTATACGGAATGGTCATCTGTCATCTGTCACATGTCATTGTTAAGATGGTGACCTCTGAGTCACAGCCGGACATTTCAATCTCAGGATTGCAGATACTTTGCCGACCCTGAGGCCCTACCCAAGATGTGTTTCGTTTTTAAACCAATTACGTAACTGGTAGATCACGTGACTCTTCGTATCACGTCATCTGTTGCCGCAATTGGTTTAAAAACGAAACGAATAGAAACGCTAGTTAGTGTAATGCATCTTGGGTAGGGCATTCGAGGTCTAATGGCCAAACCCAGTCAGTCTCTGGGGGTAGTGGTAAGATGGATGCATTATAACCATTTCATCGGATGTCTTAATAGATTATTGTGAGGCGACGGAATTCGCGTAACTGAAAGAAAAGAATACAAATTTAGCTCCGGGCGATAACGTCTGAAGTCCGATTTTCACAGTTCTTAAATATGTTGTAGTTACTTATATTATGAAAAATAGGTTTGTACGTTTCCGTTTTTTTGTACGGACAGACCTAGTTTTTTATAATATCTACAACATATTCAAAAATCGTACAAATCGGACTAGGTTTAAAGGGAGAGAAACGCTATCGTATTTTGTATGGAAACATTCAGATTCACAGTCATCTTAACCAGCATAGAAACTAGTCGCTCCGGCGCAATGAGCATTCGAGATAATGTCAACTATCGGCGATAAAACGGCGTGAAGGTGCCCGCGGCCAGTAGCGCGGATAATGGATGATTACAAAGATAGCTTGTTAAGTCAAAAGGAGATTCGGACGGAGTTACTTATTAGCTCTTTCAAAACGAACCAATGGAAGACGTATTTCACTTCAAAATTAGAAATCGTACATACATACACACATACATAAACTCACGCCTTTATTCCCAGAGTGGGGTAGGCAGAGCTACAGAATTTCCAACAACTATAAAAACTTTTTGATAATTCTGTAACCACATTTTGCACACTTAGGCGAAGATGTTTACCAGTGTATTAGTGACAGGTTGCAAGCCCATCGCCTAACAGTACTACACGCCTCGAAATCGAAATTATTTCAATTAAAAGAGATAGTTTTGAGAATCACTAGCATTTAGATTTTTTACGATCGGACGTGTAGTCCCCGAGATATTTAAATTAGTGGAGCATCTTTGAAAATAACACTCGGCGCAAAAACACTCTCACGCAGATAGAACCTAGAAGTCGCTTGTCTAAATTCTCAGTACTTTCGTTGGAAGGGGGTCGAGTGACTCGGTCACCTGACCGCTGGTTTGCTTGGATTGAGCGGTTCGTAAGGCAGTGGTATGCCGAAAGTGCACGGAAACCTACCGTTTGATTTTCACGAAACGTGCGAGTAAGAAAGAAAGAAAGAAAGATAAAGAATATTTCGCACAAACAGACAAACAAAGAGGAACACAATACTGATATAGATAAAAAGCCAAAGACGTGACATACCTTTGGATTCCATGTCAAAAGTCTGGAAAATGTTAAGAGCCATGCTGATGTCGGTGGAGTAGGTAATTTCCATTTTACCATGTTCCATTCTTATCTGCAAAATGGCAGTTTGAGGGTTCTGATTCAGTTTTGTTGCAGTTGACGTAACTCCATCTGAACTGCTCTCGAACTGCCATCTTTCAGCTGGTTTACAGATGTTGCAGTTCAAATGCTGTCCGTACCGGCCCTAACACACTGCTAAAGCGCTAACCCTGCCAAAATTCAATATGAAAACATATGACTGTGTAATTGAATTGTCACGGAACATTGTAATCGATACAAGAAGTTTGGCTTGTTTTCGTCTAGGATTGGTGATTCGGTGTATCTAACCGCGTGACGTTACCGGAGCCAGTGCCAAATAGCCGGGTTAGTTTTATTGTCGTTCTCGTTTCCATATCCATACGTCGTTAGTAACTGTTGGCGATTTTAATTAGAGAAAAGAAAAAAAGATTTGAATGAAAATATTTGTGGACAGAATAAATGAGTTCCTCGTCAAGTGCGTTCTCTATGCTGATGATCAAGTAGGTAATGTCCCCGCGTTGTTTGCGGGGTTACAATAGTGCTACTCCATGTCCTCCCGTGGATGTCGTAAGAGACGACTAAGAGATTAAAGGCTCTGTAGTACTGTTAGGCGATGGGCTTGCCACCTGTCACTAATACACTGGTGAACATCTTAGCCTAATTGAGCAAAATGTTGTTACAGAAAATGTGGTTTCTTATGACAAAGAAAAGGACAGAGCTACAATTTACCTGGTAGTGTTATCTGTCGATTGAAAAATCAGCCCTTAATCAGACTAAAATAGAATACTTTAAACGCAGGATTTCAGATCCAGCTTTTGAATTACAGGGGCCCGTATCGTCTCGTTTCCTTTATTTAAAACTAGTTGTTGCCCGCGACTCCATCCGCGGGGAATGAGTTTATTGCTTTTGCCTGGAAAACTGTTCAATTTTACGGAATAAAACGTATATACGACCCGGGGTTCTAGCTATCTTTCAACGACATCGGTTTAGCTGTAAAAGCGTAAAAGCGTACATAACAAACAAACGAAGTTACTTTCACATTTATAATATTAGTATGAATGTTGACAAATACCATAATAATATGTATCGTGTCGGGTCGTGTGTGTCAACGGGAACGTGTAACGATGTTTATAGTGCTTGTAGTTTGGACGATAATCTCTGCATCAGTGCTGAGATTTATCCCCGACCTCGCCTAGATCGGCTTCACACTATATTCCACGTCTCTACGTGATTAATTATTAATAATACTAATTAATTATTTTGTTAATTTATGAATGTTTTAGTATGAGATAATTATATTGGCCGTTGGGGCGGAAAAGTTCTATAGAGTGGCAGCTGCGGACCGGAAAACGAAGTATTGGCAGGCCTTCCACAAGATGGACCGAGGATCAGCTCCCTATTTCACCATCATGACAATGACATGTGACATTTCAGTGTACACTGCGCAGCTTATGTAAAACCCAGTGATGCGTCAGCGTGTTAACAATACAATGTATACCGAATTGTCATATGTCATTGTCAAGATGGTGGAATAGGGGGCTCGTGAAGATCGCAGGAAGCCGATGGATGCGAGTATAGCACAAAGCCGGCCGTTGTGGAGATCCTTGGAGAAGGCCTATGTCCAGCAGTCGATGTCTTTAGGTTGATATGATGATGATGATGATGAAATTATAGTGTGAATTCAATAGGGTCAATAGGGAGCTGAATGTTAAAAGTACAGCGGACATATTACCTTTTGACTCCATTATCTATCAGATACTCGTAAGCTCTAACTGTTGTCGGTAGTCAGAGACATTTTTTAGAAACAATTGGGTAACTGGTTCCGTTTTCAAACTTGTGTTTGTAAAAACGTCACTAAGAAACGATTTTGTCGTCATTAACTGAGTCTTGAGTGCGACTTTAAGATACTATTTTGCTACCCGCTCTCTTAAATGACATTTTCCACTCAAAAATAGGAATATTTTGTGATCTTTCTAAAGCTTTCGATTGCGTGGATCATTCGACCCTAATTTTAAAATTAAAACATTATGGATTGTCCAATAAAGCTTCAAGTCTCATGTCTTCTTATCTAAGTGATAGAACTCAAACAGTTGTTGTAAACAAAACGCAATCTGTTGGAGCTACAGTGAAATTAGGTGTGCCGCAAGGCTCAATTTTAGGCCCTTTTTTATTTCTGGTTTATATAAATGACTTACCACCAACAGTAGATAAACTTTGTGAGATTGTACTTTTTGCTGATGATACTTCATTAATTTTCAAAGTAGATAGAAAGTCCATTGACTACAGTAGGATAAACGCCACACTAGTTAAAGTACTTAATTGGTTTACTAGTAACAATTTACTACTAAATGCTAAAAAAACTAAATGTGTTAGGTTCGCTTTGCCTAATGTTAAACCGGTAGATTCTAGTATTTTTCTAAATGACGAGTGTCTGCAAATGGTAGATAAGGCAGTTTTTCTAGGCATAACCATAGATAAAAATTTGCAATGGAGTCCCCATATAGCGGTACTGGCAGGTAAACTAAGTTCGGCAGCTTACGCGGTTAGGAAAATTAGACAACTAACTAATGTTGAGACAGCTCGCATAGTTTATTATAGTTATTTCCATAGTGTGATGTCGTACGGTATTCTGGTTTGGGGTAAGGCAGCTGAAATACAAAGTATATTTGTCTTACAAAAAAGGGCTATTCGTTCTATTTATAACTTAAATTCCCGTGACTCCTTAAGAGAACTTTTTAAAGAAATTCACATCTTAACTGTAGCGTCTCAATTTATTTATGAGAATATTATTTATGTTATTAAAAATTTAAATTCTTTCACCAAAAATTCCGATGTACATAATCTAAATACAAGAAATAAAAATAAAATTGCTATCCGAAAATTCCGCGTCCGTAAAGTATATAAATCATTTGTTGGTCAATGCATTCATTTCTATAACAAATTACCTGACGAAGCTTTAACATTACCCTTTCCAGCACTTAAAAATTACTTAAAAAAGTCGTTAATATCTAAAGCGTACTATAGGGTCGAGGACTATCTAACAGATAAAAATGCTTGGCCTAAACCCGAAACTTAGTCATTCATAATTTGTAAAATTGCAAAGTTGTTTGTCTAGGGGACACCGTTGATGTGGGAAAGCATATCAAACTTTTATTTGGTTGTCCTGTGTTTTTTTTTCCCTCTCCTCTCTTCCCCCCCCCCCCCCCCTTGTCTCTCTCGTAATATTTTTGACATGTTTTCCTGCTGAACTACGCATGCTATTTGCTATTTGATATTATATTTAATTTAATATTTATTGCTTTATATAATGCTAGATTAAGTACTACCATTGTAACATGTTTAAAAAATGACTGACTGCTGAGTTTCTTGCGGCGTTTCTTCTCGGCAGTGGTCTCCTCTTGGGAAGCGCTGGTAGATTCATGACGTGTAAAAGTGCCCGTGCGGCCTACTTACTGAATAAATATCTTTTATCTTTTTTTTTTTTTTTTAAGCTGGGTATAAGAAAGAAAATACAGTTATTTTTGCGAAAGTGTACATACAGTCTCGAGATTAAATTTGGTACCCACCTTAGGTCCAAAGTCAATCTGACATTCTACAACATTAAGGTTGAGTTTCCTAAAAGTTACAAATGACTTGACATCTCTAATGACATTGACGACTTCAAGTGTATTTTCCTTGAAATGGGTCCCAAATGAACGTTCGTGACCGTACCTACTTTTCTTTTATTTGTATGATACTTAAAGGTTTGCATTAATATTGACGGTCCACTATATCATCATCACAACGACCTCGTTTCAACCAAGTTTATATTCTCACAACAAGATCAGAGCTGCGTCAATTTTCCACACCATGTGTTTCCGAGGCAACAGTGTAGCCTATTATTTTCCACTGGTATAGTCAGCATGAAAAACAGCAGATAAGTAATTGTAATAAACAAAGTATAAAAGTCTATTAACAAAAAAATCACTGCTATAGATTTTTGTTTTTTGCAAAAAAAGGGGTATTTTATATAAAGTTTGATTCGTTTTAACTGACTCAAAAAAGGAGGTGCTGAGTTTGACCCGTATCTATGTGTGTATACTTCAAAATCATAAATCTAAGCGAGGAAAAATTCAACAGGAAAGTTGTTTGCACGCTGAATGAAAACATCAACAATAAAAATCATTTTATGAACTCTTAAACCAGTCGCTATACTGAGTCTCTCGGGTTTTATTTTTCATTTTCTTTTTATAGAAGCTTTTGAAACTCTCAGTTACTTCGGCTGCTCTCCGTACAATGTTGTCCGTCATTGCGGCGAATCTATTCCTCGCATTCACTACCAGGTCTCAAAATATCATACAAAATAGACTCGCTATCGAGTCATTCGGCACTGAGAGTTAATCCGCAGAACGAGCACGGTGGGTTGAATTATGTTAATAGCAGTCGCTGGCTGCAATGTAGAATGTTTAACGAAAACTAATTTAAATAAAAAAACTGGCTGAAATGCATGTAATTCTGGCCCGCCGCGGGAGCATATTGGCACGGTGCGAAGCAAATGTGCAATCAAGTGTATTGATGATGGTCTTGTTATGAAATACAGGCGTTTGGTGTTTGCCAGTTGCACAGTAATACTACACTCTTATGTATTTTACGGTTGCGTACCCTAAGGGTACCAGCCCTATTACTAAGCCTCGTATTTAGCTTGGGAATTATGAGTTCAATGTCGTGGTGGAAGTACAATATTCTCAAGAGGCAACAGCCACGTTGCAAACAACAAAAATTGGATCATGTTACCAATTTCACTTTGAACAACGAACTATTCTTGTTCTTTACTTAAGCAAGCCATAAATAATAATAATAATAACTGACAATAGGGTTATCTCAATTCATTAATTCCATATTTATTATTATACCAGAGACTGACTGTCTTTGTACACGAATTTACACCCATTTTCCGGTATGGCAACCCTAAACTCATGACTTATGAGTCACACAGTACGACCGGACGCAGTAAGAGGGTAATCATCGCGCGCGCAGACATTACCGGAAGTCAGTAGGATCACAAGGCCTCCATTAATTTGACGATGTACTGTACATTTCTGAACACGGTTCATTATATGTATTTTGGTACTGTGAAAAATTGGTAATGCGTAGATAAGTACTGACTTAGTTATCAGTCTTCTAAATCCATTTTATATTAAGCCTTTCAATATTAATAGTATAAATGCGTAAGTCACTCTGTTTGTCTGTCTTTTTGTAACGCTTTCCACGGCTAAACCGCCTTACCGGCGGCGGCAATTAAATCACACCCACGTAGATTCAGTGGGGTCACGCTAGGGTGATGGAACCAGTAATGGATCAGGCACCAATCATGGCCACTTGATTCTTATTTTACAAAAGATAAGGGTTATTCATTTGTTTTGCAACAATCAATAGAACCGTATGAAATTTGAATTAAGAGTGAAGTGTCCATTACTGGTGCCTGTCAGCTAAAAGTGTCCATCATTGGTGCCGTCACCCGCCACCGTATAATTTTATTAATACTTTGATCCGAAAAAAGCTAAATTGAACCTAACTATAAATATAAACATATAAATTACAAATAGTATTAGCTACTATCATACAAATTAAATGACTTCGCCCCGCATCGTACAGTCACGAGATTTAATTTGGTACCCACCTTAGGTCCAAAGTTAATCTGACATTCTACAACAATAAGGTTGACTTTCCTAAAAGTAACAAATGACTTGACATCTTGAATGACATTTACGCACATTTTTCTTGAAATGGGTCCCAAATTAACGCTCGTGACTACTAAAAAAAATGCTTATGAAAGTATTCAAGTATCGAAGCCGTCTTGCATTCTGAAATTCTGAAGTTTTTCGTTCGCTTTCAATAAGGTTTCCTAGTGAAAGACTTTATAAGGTTGCTAAAGTTAAAATGAAAAAAAAAGTTCGAGACTCTTTCAAAAATATACCCTTTATTATAAGGTACTCATTCGATTTACGAGTACCTACTTCTACCTTTTTTCGATACGACCCAAGATGAAATCCGCATTATAGGTAAATCGTCAGTAACTGGCCACTTTAGAAAGTGTCATTTATGTAGTTACTAGCCACCAAATTTCTTACTGACGCTGTTAGTAAAGATACTTGGACAGTACTCCGGGTAATAACTCAAAATCTAGGTATTCTAGTTTAATCGCAAAAATGTGAGCAAATATCTTTCTTAACTCATTTTATTGCAAAGTGGTCAGTTACCGGGGGGTGGCCAGTTACTGACGATTTACCCTAATCGACCGGTGAGAAAATGCTAGTTGTGTCGTTTTTCGTTTTTTACCACTGCTGGTTTACTCATCCTATTTTTTGTATTGTGACAGAATTAGAGAATTAATAGGTGCTCGGTGCCTCGGTTTGGCCTTCTGCCCTGTGACGCCTCGTTTTATTTAATCAAACAACGTTAAAATTCTATTTGTCGGGTTCGTGTTGACTTTGGAACCATGACGACTTCTAGATATTCATTATTCGGTAATGTTTAAAACTTTCTGTGGACGCTTGTACCAAGCACGGATCATACCGCTACAACAGTGACAGACTGAAATGTCAGTTATTTTAAAAAAATGCTGAAATAGACTTACTGACCCATTTTTACTTGACTCATCTTTAAAATAGGTTATGAAGATTTTGTATTTCTTTTTACTCCACATTGGACTTTGTCAAATTGAAGTAATCAATTGAAGTAAGAGACATCTTATGATTTTATTTACAGTGTCAATTTGACAAAGTCCGAAGTAGACTAGGAATTAAATTCCATGACTGTAGGTGCCGAGCTGGTCTGATCATGAAGGCGGCAGCTGGCCATAGGAATTCCACAAAGGCTAATAGTACGCCTGCCGAGTTTGGTTTGGATTAATTTTACTGGTCATTTTAAACCCTGAAGTCCCGGCCCTTATGAAGGGTGTATCTGTGTATCTGTATTTCTATCTGTTTGAAGGTCCCAAAGGAATTAACCTGGACAAATTAAAATGTTGTTAGAAAGTTAGTTTAATCGGGATGGCTCCTAGCTAGGTTACATTAAAATCGGTAAAGCCGTTTAAAAGATATCTGTATTGAACGTTGGAGTCGCCATTTTATCAGTGGGTTGTTCATTATTTAATAATAAGTTATTACAGTTATAATAAGTCATCCATGAGTGGCAAAATACCTGTAGCGAAAGAGAGCTTGTCTGAAAAATGAAATGGAACAATAGCAATTGTTTCTTCAAGTCGAAGATATTGTAGGTCAAACGTATATATGCAAAGAACCAACTAAAAATACGTTTATTCGGATTTTGTAAACTTTCGCAGTTAGTATCATAAATATTGAGGTAGGTATAGGTTATGTTAGTTATTTAGCAGACCACCGAGAAATGGTGCTCCGCTCAGCGGAACTCCGTCGACTTTCTGCGAAAGTGTATAAAATGCGAAAAAATACATCGTGCTGTTTTTTCTTTTAAATCTCTAAGTTCCCGTGTCGTCTTTAAGAGTGTTTATGCTGAAGACATACTTCGCCGTAGAGTTTTGACCTTTTCAGGAATATCCACGCATGCGAATTCTGTCCTGACATTTCCAGATGAACATTTGACCTTCTAAAATGATGCATAGCTCAGTTCACATTGAGAATACAAACAAATAATTCCATGTCATAAACATTCCCTAAAGCAATCTGTCTTAGTTTTGAAACTGTTGATAGATGTCGTGCGGTGCATAATATGGTATTGATTCTGAGTTAAGTCTGATTCAAATATCTGAAAAAAAATTTAGGGTACGTTGTTTGGGCGCAGTATTGTGGACTGTACAAAAATAATTTCCAATATTTCGTCAGAAACTGAATGGATATACCAGTTTTGTTGCCAAAATAGATATTGGATTTTGGTAACGAAACGGACATCTCCTTACAGTTTTATGCCTATCTTGTTTACTAAGCCCCGGTTTTATAAAGCCCCGTTAATAAATATGTCAGATCACATTCATACAAGTTTTGACATTCCTAGCCGTAATGGGCGCTTCTTGGAAGATTCCGTGGGTCATGCTTAGGGTAGAGTCATATTGAGATTAGATTCAGATGATTTTTTTTCTATACGATTTAAAAGATAGTCAGATAATGTTATCTAATGATAAGCTCAGATGTAGGTACGTGTACCTACCTATATTAGAAGAACATTATTATCTTGGATGTTATTTCAAAAGATATGACTAACGGCCTAACCCTATATTCAAACCGCGGATAGATAAGGCTTACCTACTTCGGGTTAAACATTTACATTTGCGCACACTTGCTATGTCAAATTTTAATCCGAAGTAAGCCTATCTGTCCGCAGTTTGAAAATAGGGTTCGGCCATAAGATGTTACAGTCTTGCCAAAAAACTGTAGAGCAATACTATGAACCTCTCGGGGGACGGAAGCTCCCATACAAATACGTGATTTTTGCCGTTGTTTGCGAATATTGTGTATATAATGAATGTATGGCAGTGAATGTTGGGTGTTGCAGGACAAGCATAAAAGTTGTGTAAATGCAGCTGAAATGCGCTCTTTGCGTAGTATGTGTGGAGTGAAACTGATTGATAGAGAGGAATGAAAAAGTCAGAGAGAAATGTGGAATAAAAGAAGATGTAATAACTAAGATTGAAAAGGGCATGCTTCGATGGTTCGGTCATTTGGAAAGGATGGATGAAAGAAGATTGACGAAAGAGATATACAGATCGAAAGTGAGTGAGATATACAGTCGTAGTCATATCGTAGTAAAAGTGGTCTCTGCCTACCCCTCTAGGAAACAGGCGTGATTTAATGTATGTGTATGTATGTAGAGAAAAAGATCCTTTGGAATACAAGATGCAACCAATACGCTCGTCATACAAATATTTGCCCATACCATAACATCATAACGTTAACAATAGGAAATACAATATGGAAGAGGCCCAGATTTACATTTAACCGCTGTATCCTCTGATGGAAATGCTCAGCCATGTCATAACTCATAACCCGATCTATAAAACAATGGCGCATCGGTTGAATAGCGACGAGCGGCTTTACGACCGGCACACAATAACAAGCCATCCGTAAACTGGCGACGTTTAAACGAAACCTTACGTGTTCGCCAGGGCTCAGGAACCTAATTATTTTTAACCAACTCATCAGTACGCTATAAGTACATTTCAAATAGAGAATTTTCGTTTCGATTCCGCTCGACCAGAATCGATATATCAAAACTGTTCCTGCTCGAAATAACGGCTAATTTCCCTCGCACCGCCATCGTTTTCTCGTCTTTTCTACCCTATTAGCTATCTCTCTAGTTACATTTTTACATGTCGAGCTTGATAACTCAAGCCGGCCTTATCAATTTAGTCGCCACACCATCCAACTGCAGGAAGAATCGAAAACCAAAAATGCCATGTTAATCCCAGCGATCTTGATTATTGAATCGATTCCGCTCCGAGCGAGCGTTTACGAAAAACCTGGTTAAGAACCATAATTAACCGGTATTTTTCGAACCGTTCGATTCCCAAGCCCTGGTGTTTCCATTCGCAAACGTTGTTGCTTTGATCTACATATGATTTATGGCGTCTGAGTTGTGGGCTCGAGGAGCTAACCAAGTTATTGTTGCCTAAATAGTTACAGTTACAGGTAAATCATAGGGTTTCAGTGAAACAGAAAAGCCGTTGGAAAGGTTAAGAATAGGCTAAATCCCCAGTCCCTTTCTAAATTCGTACACTAGCGTGATATAGGGATATGCTTTCTTGGTTCGCAACATACAAATGTCACATAGTGAAAGTTAAAAGCTGAGTTTTTCAATATTCAAAACGTGTGGCATGTCTCATATTATCTAATCATCAACATAACTAAAACATGTTAATTGTTTGACTACTTAAGGCCCCACAGTAATTGGCCACTTGCTACCCGCATCCATAGCACAACGAAAAAGTACTTAACAAACATCTCTAGAGTAAATGAATCACTCCCAAGGCTACGAGTAAATTCAATGCAAAATTTTCATGAATTCAATGCTTTGCTATCTTTTCAAACAGCAATACTACTATCATCAGAGAATATATCGTTCCAAAGTACTTTAACACATGTATAAAGACGATGTGAATACACATTTCTTATTAGCTCACTTAGTCTTGTATTGGTGTTCTATTAATATCGTCGCCATTCGGTTTATCGATTGGCAATTACTCAGGATGTCTCCCGAAGTGCTGGAATCCCACTGATTTGGAACGGAGCCATCAGGCACGGAGCGGGTACTGAACTTAGGTCTTAAGATTGTAGACTCTAGACATCCAGACAACTAAGAAACTCGAACTTAAGAAACAATGTTTGAATCACAATCAGGATCAAAGCAGATAATTGTTTGATAGAATAAAAGGTCTTGTTAGATGTGATTTACTTAATTACAGGAGTTTCACATGCTTATTGACGTTGTGACATGCAAATGTTGTTTTTTTTTAACTAGCTCTCATAAAATATTTCTCTGCTGTTATCATTATTAGTTCATAACAATAGCCATATGGCAATGATACTCAATGCAGCTGTCACGTACTCAATGTTAACTAATTCTGTTTATCATTTTGCCGTACAGCTGCATTGAGTCATTTACGTCCATTATCTTTTCAGGTTATTCAAGTTTGCTGTCTCTTCAAATCTTATCACTCCTTATGTGTTGCCTATCTCTCTTATTTGCGAGTTATAGAAGATTTTATCCATTGTTATTTTCTTATGAAGTCGCCGTCGATGCTCCTATTGCTTTCAACTTTACTTTTTCAATTTCTTACATTGCTCCAACAATATCAAGTATTAGTCCACGTCATGAGAATGCAGATGTCTATGTCTCAGATCCCTAACCATCAGGTGACCTGTGGGCTCGGTTACCTTCTCCTTGCCACGGAAAAAAACACTTCTTCCATGTGTAAATTTCTCGCGTCACCAATCTCAATGCAACCTTTGTGTTCAATCAACAATTGCCAAAAGCGAAGTGCGAATTTGATCCAATTTGACCAATTACTAGTGGACTGCAATGTTATCTGCGATGATTCTTTCTGGATGCTACCGGAACACGGGCGGAGGTCAGGCTCAAGTTAATTGATAGGGGTTAAACGATGTCAATTGGTTTGTCAGAGAGCAGAGATAACGGAGTGATAAGTTTATAAATTACCGCTGCGATACGCGTGGTTATTTTACTTTTGCCTTCTGATGAAAAGATTATTTTCTGGTGGATTGTGTCAATATTATACCTTCAACGAAACTGCGCATCTGCCATATAACTTACTGCAAACTCATTAAAAACAGGTTAAATCTAATTTACCTGTAAAATGGCCGACGTGCCCTTGAAACTGAACATTATCGATAACCTTGACCTTCAATATACAATGTCAATTACGTTGTCATACAGCTACACACTTCAATTGCTTTGTGTTGTGTGGAAGTTGTGGAAAGGTCACACGCTTTGTGTGAGGGGCGCTCCCCGGCCTTGGCTGGCGTGGGAACCCGCGGGCGGCGCCTAGCCTGCAGCGATTATGTGCCGATCGAAGAACTAGGTGAAGCCTTTGAAGATATACTTCATAGTCTTGCCACGAGATATTTTTATCTTGCCTTTAAGACTAGTTCAGACAGGCGCTGATCCCTAGTAACCAGCATTTCCATTCTGTATTTAGACTAATAAGAGGACTTTATAACCTCGTCCCTACTTTATGTTAGCTGGGAATATGGTGTAGATGAAAACCAATCTGTGAAGATGTCATCATCAATAAAACTTGTGTTGTAATTTGGGTAGGTTGGTTGCTGAAGTAAACTCAAGATTAAACAAACTCTAGTTTAATTATCGAAATGCACTGACAATTATTGCGTGTGTGCCACTCAGTGGCTAGTCGTGGAAGAGAAGGGGCCGGCGCGAATCGCTGTAGTCTCAGACATAACGACTACTTAAGGGCCACATTTACGTTGCAATTGTGTTGGGTTTCCAACATACTGCCGACTTGGCAAAATGAACATTAATACTTAATTTCAAAAACTTAACCTAATCTAATCTATTGGAAGTAGACATATTTTGGTAATAGATCGTCTATGAGTTTTCCCATTGGGTAACTTGACTTCAACAGCTCTCACCTTATTATCGAGACCAGGGAACAGGTTAATGTATAATCGTTGATGTCAGTAGACAAAGGGGTTAGTGGTCTACTGTTCAAAATAGATTCTATTTGCGCAAGTACAGTGCATAGCTCTTCGTAAGTAAGAACAGCTTTTAAGATTACACGTTTAAGGTGATATTTTGTACTTTTGACGGCAGCCTCCCAGAGACCACCGAAGACAGGCGAATAGCTAGGAATGAAGTGGAAATTGATTCCTTGTTGAGCTGTGTATGATTGCACCTGCCTTTGATGGTCGCCAGAGGTCTGCAGTTTGTAAATTTCAGCTAATTGGTTCTTTGCACCTTTAAATGTTGATGCATTATCGCAATAGATGTCGCTAGGCATGCCTCTCCGTGCAATAAAACGTTTTAAGCAAGCTAAAAAGGCCGGTGTTGTTAAATCTGAGGTCAATTCGAGATGAATTGCCTTGGTTACAAAGCACACAAACACGCAAATATAACCCTTTGAAAGCACGGCGCGCCTGACCCTCGATTGCTTGACGGGAATAGGCCCAGCGAAATCTACGCCAACTTTTTGAAAGACTCTGCACGCATTGACTCGCTCGTGCGGCAAAGAACCCATTAGCTGCTGGGCTACTTGAGCCTTTAATCTGAAACAGGTTATACATTTGTTTGTTATTTTCTTAATCTCACTAATACCATTTATGATCCAAAACCTTTGATTTATTGATGACAAAGTTATCTTGGGCCCCGCATGTAAGTTTTTAATGTGCTCACTCTTAATAATCAATTGTGTTACTCGTGATTTATTAGGTATAATAGCTGGATGTTTTTGTGAATAAGGAATCGTTGCGCAATCCAAACGCCCTCCAATTCGTAAGAGACCTTTATCATCAATAAATGGATTGAGTGATACAATATCGCCCTTTATGGGTTTATTTTGTTTTAACAATTCTATATCAGTTTTATAGAATTTTTGTTGCTCATGCTTAACAATTAACATAAGTGAATTATTTAACTCGTTAGTGAGCAAATAATTATTTTTGTTGCGGTTTAGCGATTTTAAATTGCTGCAAAAACGCAAAATGTAAGCAAGAACTCGTTGCATTTTATTTATATCAGAGTATTTGTCAAGGAAGTCTAAGCATAGATTAGAGTTCGTAACAGAACCCGAACACACCATAGCATTGGAGAGAGCAGAACCATCGCAACCAGCTTTCAACTCTGGTAAGTCTGTAGAGACATTAATATGGTTGCCATCGGGCAATACATACGTTCCATCATGCAGGAAACTGGGACCCTCCCACCATAAGGCATGCTCGTGAAGTTCGTGCGGCTTTACACCTCTGCTGAGACAGTCAGCGGGATTGTCACTAGTATTGACGTACGACCAAATAAATTTATCAGTGTGTTGTAAAACAACCTTCACTCTGTTCGCAACATAGACGTTGAGTTTAGTTGGATCTGTTTTAAACCATGCTAAAACTATTTGTGAGTCTGAGAATAGAAGTACATCATTGATATTCATTTTAAGACTCATAGTCGTATGTATTTTTGCGACTAATTTGGCCAATAGTAGGGCGGCATTGAGCTCCAGCCTGGGCACAGTAAGCTTTTGATGTAAAGGATTTACTCTAGATTTTGAACAGAGCAAAGTCTGCTTTACATTACCTACTTTGTCGACAACGCGTAGATATACGCAGCATCCGTACGCGGCTGAACCAGCAGCATCTGCAAAACCTACTAATTGCACAGATCGGTAGAAATCAGAGTCTGGCATGACGTTTCTATTAATGATTATAGGTCGCATTATAGACAAACTTTCGTAAAATTCCAACCAGAGCCTTTCTAATTCGTTAGTCAAACAACTGTCCCATCCCATTTTAGTCGACCATAGTTTTTGAATTATTAATTTCGCAGACACAATGATTGGTCCGACTAGACCTAAAGGGTCATAGAATTTGGCTATGTGACTCAGTATCTCGCGTTTTGTTTTAGGGATGCTCTGTGTTGAACTAGGACTAGTTATATTGATTGTATCTGTCTTTGTGTTGTATGACACACCTAGTGTCTTGAGACAGTAGTTTTGCTTTTGTAGGTCAACTTCGTCAAAGTGTTGTTTGTCAATCGGTATGTCCTGCAATACTTGAGCGCAATTAGAAGACCATTTGTGCGCCTCAAATCCTCCCAGTTCAAGAAGTTGAATCAGCTGTTTTTTCATTTCATTTAGTGATTCTAATGTGTTGCTGGAGACTAATATGTCATCACAGTAAGCTTGATTGCGGAGAATGAATGCTGCATCAGGAAACTCGTATTGATATCTTATTGCTAACTCCGTTAAGCAGCGGGTTGCTAAGAAAGTGGAACATTTGAGTCCATATGTGACCGTATTTAATTGTATGCATTTAATGTCTTCATCTGTGGAGTCTCTCCACAAGATGAGTTGCAAAGACCTATATTTAGGATCAAGACTTATAGCCCGAAACATGTTTTTTAAATCGGTGCTGAAGACATATCCGCCTGTTCGGAATAATAATAGTATGTCGAACAGCTCTTTTTGCGTTGCTGCGCCATTTAATAAAATATCGTTAAGTGAGCGATGCAACCTCGTCAACATAGACCCATCAAAAACTACTCTACACTTAGTGGTCTTTTTATCGAGTCGTACCACAGCATGGTGCGGCAGAAAGAACACTGGATCTTTAGTGAGGTCGTATTGGTCTATGTTTATGAATGAACCATGGCCTAATGCCACATATTGATGAATGAAATCCTTATATTGTTCAAACAACTCTGGTTCTTTTTTAAATCGTTTTTCCAAGTTGTAAAATCTTTGCAGTGCTTGGTTAAATGAATCACCTATAGTTTCATTAACTTGATTTAGTGGCACCTTTAATGGCAAAGCTACTTGAAACCTTTTGTCTTTCAAAACTACAGACTCTTGAAAGATTTGTTCGCTTAGATCAACTTCAGGACCTTTCTCTGGGAAGATTTCAGGCACACATTCGGTTTCCCAAAATTTAGAAACTGTACCGTTGATATCTGAGTCACATTGCTGACAAAATAAATTTACTTGATTTTGATTAGAATGACACTGGTTTGGAAGGGTACCCGCCACAACATAGCCAAATTGGGTATTCAGTAAGTACGGCTGTTGACTGCATGCACCGGATGTTGATTCTGCTGACTGCTGGCTGCTAGGTTGACTGCTTACTTCCTTAGGCTGGGGTAGCAGCACCTGGAAAAACACATCGGCAGCCATTAGTATGTGTATATTACTTGGCACATCAAAATCTGCGTCAGCCAGATTAATATTAGTGGGCAGTGCAATGGTGTCTCTGTCAACTCGTTGTTGTGGAAGCTTTGATGTTATTTGATCCAAGACATAGCATGTGATCGGCATTTTAAATTGTGACACAGTCGAGTGCACTTCTAGTTGCACATACTGCCTTATGGTGCTGTGGGCATTACCTATACCAATGATACCTGTATTTACACTCTTGGGTTTTAAATCTAGGAGCCTTACTAGTTCCGTTGTGGCAAAGGAAGATTGTGAGCCACTGTCCAGCAGCGCCTTTGCAAATACTTCGGTACCGTTGGACATGAGTATCTTGACTCGGACAGTTGGTAAGAGAACCTGTGTAGAAGAATGTTTAGACATCATGGTGACAGATGGCATTGGTTGTTGCTCGCTGTGCAAGAGGGTATTGTGCTTCCCGTTACAAGTGTTACATTTAAAATGGAATCGGCACTTGTTTTTGTGGTTATTTAAGCAGATTGTGCATAGATTGCTATCTGCAGCAAACTTTACACGCTCATTGGCATGTAACAACTTAAATTTATCACAAGTAAATAATTTGTGTTCTGACTTACAGTATAAGCATGAAGAAGTTGCAGCTATATTAACTGCAGATGTAGGCTTCTGGTTGTACTGCTGAGTCTGCTGTCGCTCGAAGCGTTGAGCTGGCTCGTAGCGCTGCTGCTGATTAAACCGCTGCTGTTGCGGCCCCTGAGCTGCGGGTTCTGCATTTTCCAACGCTAGTGCTCGCTTCTCAAGAAAAGCCAGAAAAGCTTCTAATGTCGGCTCCTCCTTGGTGTCTCGCTCGAGTTGGTATGCTCGAGAGGTGTACAAATCTAGTTTGCGGGATAAAATACAGATCATTATAGCATCCCAAGTTTGTACATTTTGGTCTAAGTTTGATAATGCTGCGAGTTCTTGTTTAATTTTGGATACAAATTCTCTTAAGCAGCTTGCTGTTGTTTTAGTTAAAGGGTTTAAGTCTATGATGGTGCAAATGTGTTCGTTTACAATTTTAAATTTATTGTTATATCTATCGTTCAACAACTTAAGTGCCTTTTCGTAACTATCGGGTACCAGAGGTAAGTTTTTAATTAAGTTTAAAGGCTCCTCTTTGAGGTAAGACCTTAAATAATACAATTTTTGCACGAGGTCTACCGAGTTGTTGTCATTTATCACCGAATTAAACAGATTTATAAACGGAATAAATTCACAGAACTTACCGTCGAATATCGGTACATCGATAGGTGGCAATCTAAGTTTGGATATTGGAGCTGGAGGCGGGCATGATCGCTGAGTGTTACGCTTATTTATTTCTTCGTTGAGCGCGCTCAAAATCGCATAATAGCGGGTTTCAACCTCCTCGACGTCCTCTTTATCATCGGGATCTAACGACAAGATTTTAATGTTGTATGTTTCGTATTGCGAAAACACTTCTGTTGCCCTTTTTTTTTTTAGTAACTAAGGCATCAGTTTGAGATGACGTTACATCCTGAGGACGTGAGATGAAATTGTAAAGTCTCGTAATAGTACCTTTTGTGTAACCCCTTGCCGCGTTCAACTCCGATATCTCCATTATCCAAGCACTTCACACTGCACTTATAAATAAACACAATATATTATACACGTATTACACTAAATACTAATTAAATCTGTCTATTATTGGACTTAGTATGAGCAGAGAAGTAACCAGACTCGCGAAGTGAACTAAGAAAATGGCGTCAAAGCTGTGGTGTAGTCGCGTTGCTCGGTTAAACCACCCGAATCGACGAGCGCGCGTGAGTTCCTATTCGTCGAAGCGTCATAGGAAGGCGTCCGATTGGCGAATTTTGACACTGCCGACAAGTGGCGAAGCTGCTCGATGACACCCGAGGATCCTTGTTGCGCGGGAACACGCGCGGGGATGTGCGCGGCGTGCACCACGAGGTTCGTCAGGTATATACGTCAATGGCTCCGTGCCACGGCCCGGCAAACGCAACTTTAGGTTCTCGCTTCCTGTAATAGGGTTCGCTTTTGAAGTTGATGCGTCGTGATGCCGTCGTCCGGCGAAGTCGTCCTTACTTGAGAAACTCCTCTTCGCTAATTGAATTATTTTCCAATTATTATTTGCACTTCGTATCGTAATAATCGTTGCACTCGTTGATTTGTTCTTTCGTTCGTTAGTTGCTTTGGTTTTTTCTTATCGGTGGCTGCTTCCATGCAATAAATATAAATTGATGTCGTGGCACTTGGTTTGTTGCTCGAATCCTGATAATCGGTTTACTTAACAAATTGTTGTTCGAAGGACCATGTTGTGATTTGGGTAGGTTGGTTGCTGAAGTAAACTCAAGATTAAACAAACTAGTTTAATTATCGAAATGCACTGACAATTATTGCGTGTGTGCCACTCAGTGGCTAGTCGTGGAAGAGAAGGGGCCGGCGCGAATCGCTGTAGTCTCAGACATAACGACTACTTAAGGGCCACATTTACGTTGCAATTGTGTTGGGTTTCCAACAACTTGGTTTCAACCCGAGTGATGATGCTCAGTCCTGTCTATGTAAGTAAAGAAAAAATTGAATTCTTTGATAGATTGACTAAAATAATTGTAACCGAACGGAGTAAACATAATAGGTGAAAGTTTTCGAGGATGTTAGGATGATAGGTTGTTAGTTTTAATAAATAAATAAATAATAAATAATAATAATAATAATGTTTATATGTGTAGATGTTAGTCTTACGGCGGAACGCTTGATAAAATTTGGAACACAGGAATTCATGTAATATTTGTTGAAACAAAGAAAAATACTTATATCTTCAAAACTGCAGTGTCCGTGAATAACGTTTCGCTTGCATTTTTAACAAATGTATCAAATCGTGATTATATTTGCTTAGTTACTATTCCTCGAATAAATAAATTGTCCCTGAAGTTTAAATGGTTTGTCCTTCTAAACGATTGGTAAGTTCCATGTTTCCGTAGTCTCTTTGCTGAACTATAATCTGAGTTTCATGCCACATGTCGATTTTCTCAGTCTTCCAACTTAAGCTATCAGACAAATTGCTGGGAACTGTGCGGCCTGTTTAGTTATTTCCGGTTCAATCGATGGCAGTATGGTAGTATGGCTTCATTTACCGCATTTAAATCTGTAATTTCCGTTGCCACTTTTCTTGGCGATGGAAATTACCGATTCAAATGCAGTAAATGAAGAATTGCCTTTAGTTCCGTTTAATTTGGAATTTACTTGTGGCATAGTTTTAGCGGGCTTTTAGGAAATAATTATACCAATTATTGGTTATTGGCTAAAGACAACTTGAGCTTTTCCTATTTTGTTACCAGATTTATATTATTAATTTCCTACTTTGTTACCAGACTTGTATTATGACATCATGCCATTTATATAATAAGTGTTATTTTATGCTTGCGTTTAGGATGTGAGCTGTCGTCTGTCTGGTCGGTCAGTACTTTGATACCGGTAACATTCAGGGAGGAAAGGTGACCGTTAATTTTAAATCCATCTTTTAAATTTTATTTGTTTTATTAACTGATTATTTAACTGATTTTACTCTCAATTACTTGACATTGGTGAAATCACTACGGAATAAAAGAGAAAAACTGTCAAATTACACTAAAAATATATGTGAATTCTATCCTGTTGTGTTGCAGTGTGTATTTGAATTTAAGTTTGAGTTTATAATTAATCTTTGTCTTAAGAGTTTTCAAGACGTCTTTCGGTCTCTAATTTATTTAAAAATGTGTGTCATTAGGCAACCGGGGAGTGATATACTTTGTAAAAACCGTTTGGCTCCCATCTAGACTTCTGGACGCCGGCCAGCAGCGGCCAATGTCACGTGAGGTCGTTAGTCGTTACTAGACAAACTCTGGGTTGTTGCCGTCGGGATCTTTTGACTGGATCACTTTTGCCTTGCGTTTGCTTTTTTAAACCTCAATAAACTTTTTTACCCGACTAGGACGGGTAATAGTTTTGATCTGTACCTATTATGTATCTATTTGAACACAAATGATAGTCTCCTACAAACATAAGAATTTTCATTTCTTCTAAACGCTTCAGGAGAATTTTAGGTGAACATAAATTGTTTGAATTGAGATTTGAATGTGAATTGAGTAGTTTCATAAAATAAAATAAAAAAAGTATTAAATAGCAAGGTTTCACCGAGTTAGAATGAAACAACGTCAAATTTATTTTAAGAATGCGTAGACTCGTGGGGGACATTGTTTAACACTTTAATAATGACTTATTGCTGCTCATTAATAAGCTTGGCAATCATGAACTGTACGTTATTGTACACGTGACCTACATCAAACGATTGCACGTTGCGGAGACTTTAATTACGATGTCGAGCCAATTGTACATATTGAGACTTTGAGACGCAATATCAGAAAGACGTACAGTCAACCAATTTCGATGATTTCCACTTTGGACTATGTTAAAGTGACGTTGTCAACCAAAACGTAAGAGACTCCCTATGATTTGGTTTATAACGTCACGTTGACAAAGTCCATAGTGGCCTAGGAATCAAATTGGTTGACTGTACAGTCGCGGAATGAAAAGGTTGACCACCTTAAGATCTGTTTTTGCTTGCTCAGTATAAGTTATCAGTATCTGCTTATCGACCGTGTATGACACATGACATGACACATTCCGTCATAATGAATGTCATTTCACTACATGGCCCATAGATACATGGTTACCATGGTCACGTATAAACAACGGCCACTATTGGTTCAAACGGAACTCAAGTCTTTATTGGTTGTTACAAAAGTGTTGCTATGGTCACGTATAAACAATAGCCACTATTGGTTAACTGAACTTAGTCTTTATTGGTCGTTACAAAAGGGTTGCTATGGGCACGTATAAACAACAGCCACTATTGGTTCAATATTATTTCTCTCGTCTGATACACAGTTTAAAAATGTAACATGTGCATGTCAATGGTCAACCTTTTCGTTCCGCGACTGTACATTATACATATGGATTAATAGACTTCGTGGGAGATATTTCTTATTTATAGACGTTCTGTATACAGTGTGTAAATGGTATACGGGCGTTCCTTTTAACTGTGGTTAGTATAACCCTCTATTCCCCGTGGTCCACCCATGTTAGTCCACCTGGGTATTTTAGCGGACCTTAGCAAGTCGACGGAGCTCCGATGTCGCGGAGCTCCTACTTCTACATTGTTTTGGCCCTTCGGGCCCTCTGAAGAACTAACATAACCTAAACCTACCTATTGATTTTGACCAGTTTACTCTCCGTAATCCATATAGGTGGACCAACATAGGTGGACCACGGGGAATACACCAGTATAACCCCTACTGAGCACATTTAGGCAGCTTTTGTTAAAATTAAATTTAAAAAAAAAACCATACAAAATAATTTAACACGCAATGTATAACGAAAAATGCAATTAATTAAACATTACGTACTTACCTGACAGATGGACTTCGATGTACATTGCGGGTCGATAGTATGTTCAAAAATTAATAACGGTGTATACGTTAGCGTAATCAAAATAATTATTTCTGTTAATGATTAGGAGAGTCTTAATCTATGTCCAGTTTTAATAAACGCCCGTATACCATTTACACACTGTATTTCCTACTAGCTGTTGCCCGCGACTCTGTCCGCGCAGAAAATTTAAACATATGTTACTCAGGGACAAAGTAGCATTATAAGTATAATGTAACGTCATTCGTTGTAAACATTAAAAAATACAAATCTTTCCTCTTTATAACATTATAGTAATATACTTAAATAACTAGCTTTGCTCGCTTGCAACCCTTTGCTCCTCTTTCGTTTATCCCTATGTTTTCCGGAACTGCCCCGTATTCTGTTCACCGTTTGCATTTATTATTATTAAATATGATAAGATTAATACGGACAAGGATCAAATGAAATAACAAAAAAGGGTGACCTTTTTTGAAAGAGAAGTAGGACATACGGTGGTGCTCAGGAACCAACAGTAGTGGAGTGGTGGAAAAATTGTTTCATAACTTTATGGTTAATGGTCAAATTTCCACTAAACTTACTACTTACTGAATACTACTACTACTACTTATACTTATTTCTACTTACTGAATAAACACCTTTTATCTTTTTTATAATTCGTTCTTGCATGGATTTATTTTATGGAAAAAACGCAAGCGATAATCGTGTGGCCACTACTGTACTCACTGCCATCTTTATTTAGTTTCACAGGTTTTGAAACACGGCACGTTTAAAAAATCATCGAATTGTACAACTTTCTTCAATATGATTTAATATTTTAAATTTAACTAGCTGACCCGGCAAACGTTGTTTTGCCATATAAATAATTTTTAAAGAAAAATGTTAAGGGTGGACAACCCTTATCACTAAGGGGTATGAAAAATAGATGTTAGCCGATTCTCAGACCTACTCAATATGCTCACAAAATTTCATGAGAATCGGTCAAGCCGTTTCGGAGGAGTACGGGAACGAACATTGTGACACGAGAATTTTATATATAAGACTAGCGACCCGCCCTCGCTTCGCTTCGGTTTATGAGAGTTTACTGTAACACCCGTACATAAAACAGAGTTTAATATACATAAAAAACCGGGCAAGAGCATGTCGGACCATGCTCAGTGTAGGGTTCCGAAGCCGTAAACGACAAACACAAAAAACTATCTCAAAAATCAACATGTATGAACCAATTTTCTATTTAAAGTTATTTGGCGCTGTCTTAGATGATTTTTAGTAGGTATAAACACTTTAGTCGCCTGTATCTCAGGAACTAATCATGTCTACTTAGCCGTGATAGTTTTCCTTTAAAATTCGTTATATGCACTTTCGTTGAAGATTTTTTTCAGATTTTTAGTACTTGTAGTTTTGGCTGTAGGGGGGGGGACACTTGACTCTAACAAAAAATAGCGCTTTAAAGCTTAATATTTCATAAACGGATCCCTTAATCGAAAAATTGTTTTCATAAACCCGCAATATTTTTGAAAGACCTATCCAACGACACCCCACACTATGGGGTAGGCAAGAAAAAAAAAAGACATCCCCACGTTACGTGTAGGGGAGGTGCATTAAAAAAATATATTTTTCAAAATTTTATTTTACCACTTTGTTGGCGTGACTAATATGTACATTCATGCCAAATTACAGCTTTCTAGTACTATGAGTCTCTGAGCTAGACTGGGGACGGACGGACGGACGGACGGACGGACGGACGGACATGGCGAAACTATAAGGGTTCCTAGTTTGACTACGGAACCCTAAAAACCTTCCTCTTGAATCACTCTATCTATTTAAAACAAAACGCATCAAAATCCGTTGCGTAGTTTTAAAGATCTAAGCATACATAGGGACAGCGCGAAGCAGACCTTTATAACGTTATGAATAATATCGTTATCATAACGTTATATTTCGTTAGTGCTCAAAATTCCGTTTAAATATATCGATATTTTTTCATAACGTTATGCTACACCGTAATGAAATCCTAATAACGTTATACTTAAATAACGTTATAATAACGTTATGAAATACGCGCTGTTGCCGCTCCTCAGGTAGGCATTTTGCGTAACTGGCCGACTGGCGCGTGCACATTTGCGCGACGTTGCCAGATATAACCATTTTCTTGTCGTCTTGTCTGCCTACCGTCCAGGGGTGTTATTCTCTCAACAAAATTGTCTGTAAGTAGGTATGAATATTTGGATACAAGCCTCGTCGCCGCGTTGGGTATTTTATAAGGGCTAAGTAGTTGGGGTTTTTATATTATTTAGTTTACTTAGCGGTCCCCCGACGTGTCGATGCTTGAATCAAAATATTAATACCTACTTTTAATTAAACTTAAAATAGGGCCAAACTCCTTATTTTTTACTTTTTAGAGGTTTTCCTTTACAAACTATTTTGAGTCGGGGGTTTTTTAACTTTTTCAAATTAACAATGACTTTAGCTAGCAAAGTGTCTCTAAACACATGAAATGAATAATAGGGGGCAAATAAGTAATAAATAAAAAGAGGGGTGTTCATAGCTTCCAAACGGATGAACCTATTTGGATGCGGTTCTTTTTATTTGAAAGCAAGTTTTCTAGCGCTGGTTTAAAGCAAAATCTCAAAAAGGACTGAACCAATTTTGATAAAACATGTCTAAGAACCACCGACAAGAAACCTGCTTTCATATAAAAAAAAACCGCATCCAAATCGGTTTATCCGTTTAAGAACTACAGTGCCACAGACACACACACACATTCACTCACACTCACTCACACTCACACACTCACACACACTCACTCACTCACTCACTCACTCACACACACACACACACACACACACACACACACACACACACACACACACACACACACACACACACACACACACACACACACACACACACACACACACACACACACACACACACACACACACACACACACACACACACACACACACTCACTCACTCACTCACTCTCACTCTCACTCTCACTCTCACTCTCACGCTCACTCTCACTCTCACGCTCACTCATTCACACTCACACTCACACTCACACTCACTCACACTCACACCCACTCACACTCACACTCACACCCACACTCACACTGACACTCACACTCTCACTCACTCACACTCACTCACACTCACTCACACTCACCCACACTCACACCCACTCACACTCACACTCACACTCACACCCACACTCACACTCACACTCACTCACACTCACACTCACACTTACACTTCAAACTTATAACACCCCTCTTTTTTGCGTCGGGGGTTAAAAACAACGGACGGTCGGACGAACGAGTGAATGTCCAAGCGGCGAGTTTAAGTAGTCCTGTCAGTGCGGACAAAACGTATTTTAGCGCGTTTTCGCAGCATGTTTTCTGCCGATGGATCGAACGTATAAGGCAGCTTAATTTAAAAACCATGCTGCTAAATTGAAAATGCACGCGCTAAAATATGTTATGTTCGCACTGACGGGACTACTTAAACTCGCCGCTTGGACATTCACTCGTCCGTCCGTCCGACCGTCGTTGTTCAGAGAATCACTACCCAGTACAGTTAAAACATCGGTACAAAGCAGGCAAAGGCAACTGCAAGGCAAAACAATGTCATGCGCCATAAGCCGCAGCCGCACGAAGCGCGGGAGTGAGTGAAATTGAGTGTAAGAAAGAGATGGTCTATAACGTTATTATAGCGCTAACCGAAGTATCGTTATAAGTATAGCGTTTTGTTTAATAACGTTATAATGAATACCGCTACAAGTATGACGTCAAATAACGTTATAGTATAACGTTATTCGAGTAAAATAACGTTATGAACCATAACGTTACACGCAAAATAACGGTTATTAAAGGTCTGGCGCGAAGCGACTTTGTTTTATACTATGTAGTGATAATGTTTAATAATGTCTACTTACGTTAATGTGAAGCTTGTCCAACTTACGTCCATTTACGGTGGAGGAAATGCAGTTCGATCTTTTTGATTCCGAGCGGATTCACTGCAGTCACTAAGCCAAAAAATCGAATGGCAGGTACAGTCGAGTTCATAAATATGTGTACACTTTAGTATCTTGTATGTTTAATGTCGTGTTCCAACTGCCATAATATGAATTGTCACAGAGATTAAGAGACAAGGTACTAAAGTGTAGGTACACATATTTACGAACTTGACTGTACCTAATATGCGTCCTTGACAAGGACATATGAAATAATTGCTTAATCGTATTTACACACATGGGACCACCTTTTTTGGAAAATGACATGTGTTAAATTTTCCTAAAATATATTACTTATTGTTTTGTATGTTCATAGGATAAATTATTGTAAAATCTATCGAAAAAAACTGAAGTGTTTTTTTTTTATAATCGTCCTTTTGAATTAGGACGATAGTGTACTTTAAGTACCTATATAGTATAAGTATAAGGTTGACGGTAGACTGCTGGTTCAGAAATTTAGAAATCAGAATTCATATTCACATACAGATACTTAGCTGGTTTTGTGTTCATAATTCCTAAATACTGAAATTTTAGGAGGTTTCAAGACTGTAAAACAATCTTCCCTATCTAACCTCGAATAATTATAAAATCATAGGAACTTCCCTGATTCAGACAATTGGGTAAGTAAAGTTTTTGGAAGAGATGTAAATTATATTTTTTTTCGATAGTCGTCATCCTTAAGATCATAGAACTGCGGCTCTTTTACTTTTATTTCCTCTAATATTTTAGAAATCTTTTTTTTAGTTATGAAGTTGACATTTGTACACTTCAATGACCGACAAGCTTGTTGCCTTCGTATTTAATGAAATAGAAAAAAAAACTGTCACTTCTATATCTGTCAACGTCAAATCAAATCAAAGTAAACAAACGGTTTAATTCAAATAAGTAAATTCAAGTAAATCTTTGTAATACTCCATTTCCACAGTCCGTGTGGGATTGCCTGAATTCATTGCGTGGATTGTACAATTCAAAAGTGCTCTCGTGGCTATCAAAAAGCAGAGCAAGAGTCGTCGAAAAAGGAAGAAATCGGTGTCCAAGAAGAAGTGCCAAAGGGTTCGAAAATAAATCTTAGACCAAATATCGTGCAAAGCTCTTAAAGCAAAGCGGCAAAACGAAAGTCCAGAGTTCGTTCTGAGATCGTTAAAAATATTTCTAAAAACACTGATCACATGAAACACAAGCAAACAGAAAATAGCCGTTGTATTGAATTGTTTGTTTACTTTGATTTGATTTGACAATGACAGATATAGAAGTGTTTTTTTTCTTTTTCATTAAGTACGAAGGCAACAAGCTAGTCAGTCATTGAAGTGTACAAATGTCAACTTCATAAGTAAAAAAAATATTTCTAAAATATTAGAGGAAATAAAAATAAAAGAGCCGCAATTTCTTGATCTTTAGGATGACGACTATCGATAAAAAATATAATATACATATCTTCCAAAAACTTTACTTAGCCAATTATAAGCATAACTTGGGACAAGGTTAGTTCAAATTGCCTTTTTTTCTTAATTCATAATCGACTTTTTTATGTACTTACATGTCACTCTCGATAACAAAACTGACAGGTGGTACATCCTACTTGGAGACATAATATCGAACATAAATGCTATTTTATCTTGAATGTTGTCCTTACCAACGTCCCCATTTCTTTTCGCTTTCGGAAACAAAATTAATATGTTTGATCTCCAATCAAACATCTTTCAGGCCTGTAGGTCTGTTATGTATTGTGTAAACCAATAACTTGCTTAGTTATAATTAGGTTTAACCAGACGTGTGCTAACTCGGGGAACGCTCTAGAGATTACACATCAATAAATAAGATGTCGATTCAAATATATACATGCGTACATACCTACTATAAAGAGGTTCGATATAATGTAAAACAAGACAATTTACCTACAGTGCCAGTCGTATGGTAGAATCACCAATATTTGAGGTAATATTGTATGTAAATATTATAATACAATACTTATACGAGTTCATGATAATTGGGTCCGTAGCATAGGTAATATCGAAAGTCAAATTTCATAAGTACGAAATTCCTAAAAACAAAATTTCGAATATCAAAGTGTATAATGTACGAAATTCCTAAAGATGCATGTCCTATGTTTAATTAGCCTGTTTTAAAATGTCTAAAGTACAATACCACTAGTGCACGAAAAAGCTAACGACATTTTACCTACCTACTCCCGGTTGATCTAAGTTTAAAATGTATAAAGTGCGAAATTTTATTAATTTGGGGTGGAGTTCTAAGGTTTGAATGTATAGATTTTCGAAGAATTGTCACAAAGCTTTTTGTACGTAGCGATTTTGAGCACTAGAAATATGGAGTTTGAAGTTTTGTCATTAGGCATTTTGTACAAAGGAATATTGATTTTCGAAAATGAGATAATTCGATTAAAAGTGCATTAGAACATGCATCTTTAGGAATTTCGTACATTAGACATTTTGATATTCGAAGTTTTGTGTTAGGAATTTCGTACTTATGAAATATGATTTTCGATATTATGCTACGGACCCTGATAATTTGAAGTGGATATTTTCACTTAGACGGCAATCTTTATTACCGCCAAATATGGATAAAACATTGATTGTTGACTGTGAAAACCATTTCAAATTTCAAAAAAATAATCATTAGTTTATGGTTTTTTATTCTAAAATATAGAGATAATAAATATTATTTAATAATGTTGAATTACATCTTAATCTTGACAGAAACATAGTTTTTTTTTGTCGTAAAAGTATTTGGCTTCATCACTTTAGTATTCGTGCCCCGAGTTACCATACGTCTGGATATAACAGTCTCCCGTATCCTTTAGTACTAGTAAGTACCTACCGCTACTCCCCACCTTATTCCAAAGCATTCCACCTTCAAAAATAAGGTATTAAAACTGCAGCGATCTGCCGGGCATCTCCTGTCGCGTCGCTATTTGCGTGCGCGCACAGGTCGTTCACCCCGCGTCTGCGCCGCATAACAGTCCGAATCTGCTTTGGGCCCGTTGCACTATCCGTTTTATGCATTTTCCGATTATCCAGCTAATCTTGTCGAACTAGTGAAATCCGATCCTCAATCACTTTTAACAAAAACAGACAAGGAATTCTTTTTCGTAAAAAATCTTATTATTACTTAAAAAACTCATTTAAATTGATGATGTACATGCTCCTTAGTGATTGATAATTCTACGAGTAAGGCCGCATTTCACCAACTTGGAATAAGACTTACTCCAAGATTAGTCTATACTAATTTGGGGTTTAATCTAGGTATAAGACCTTATTCAAGTTTGGTCGAATGAGTGTTTTTATGAGATTTTTGAGAATGAGAGTTTTTATTCCTTAAAAAGAAAAAGAGAACAGTATTTTTTTTTCACTTTGTGTAAGAGGCGGCACGGGTACTTTTACAAGTTGAAAATCTACCAGCGCTTCCAAAGAAAAGGAAGACCACTGCAGAGAAGAAGCATCGCAAGAAACTCAACAGTCAGTCGTTTCTTGATTAATTGCTTGATTCGATAATTCGTGGTAGCTTTAGTGATTAAAACATACTAACCTACACATGAGTTACGTACGAGTACATTGTAGTGATCTAGCACTTACATAAGCTTATAATCAAGACTTTTAATGAGTTTACCTATATTGCTGTCTATAGCTTAGCCTGGAGTTTAGTTTGTCTTATCACTGTGTCGTAGATTATCCCCTTATATTCAAACAACTCCTAATCGGGTCAAATTCCTTTGTAAATCAGGGAGTCTAACGCTGAATACACGAGGCGTATCAAGGGATCTTCGATTGAATCCGATGGCGCACCCACGATTCGCAGCCGGACGCAGTAACGAGTGCATTATGCAGTTTGTGGCGACATCCGCTGATGCACAATACCGCGCGCCATTCTGCACTAATACGCTAAAACTGTTTCAGTCTGGCTAAATTGAGTTGACCAGGGCCCAGGTCAAAAATAACAAAAAGGGGAATAATCTAAAAAATTCCACTTTAATTTTCCAAAGAACATTCGCATTTCTGCTTTTGATAGTTGAGTCAATTAATTAAACGCTGTTACTGTCACGAGATTTAATTTGGTACCCACCTGAGGTCCAAAATCAATCTGACATTCTACAACAATAAGGTTGAGTTTCCTAAAAATTACAAATGACTTGACACATTGACGACATCAAGCAAATTTTTCTTGAAATGGGTCCCAAATTAACGCTCGTGACCGTACAAACGTACCTAGATCGCTTCGAGTCTTAACGAGTTCTATATTGTTAGATTCGGCTTTTCTAAATTTCTGTAAGTGGATTGTTAAGCTGAAAAATTCAATTTAAAATGCGATACCTACTTAACGTTTCTCTTGCCTTAAACCTTGTCCGATTTTTACGTTTTTGAATATGTTGTAGACGTTATGATATGAAAAACTAGGTACTTAAGTAATATACGTTTATTTCCCAAGAAATGTTTTCTTGGGAAGGGAATCGTACAAATAGTCTAGTTTAGCAAATACCAACATATTAAAAAACGTGGAAATTGGACATGATTTTAGGGTGTGGCAAACGTTATCGCACGGAGTAATTTTTTTTTTTTTTTTTTTGACGCCTACGTACACGATGTACGCATCAGTCCTCACTTCACAATCTTCTTAATTGAAATTACAATTACAAACTACTATTCCTACTTACTACAAATACCTACCTAAAACAACATCAAAAATTCACATAGACGAAAAGGTAACTGAATAACCCAACTCAGAGCACAAGAAACAATAAATAATGGCGTCGGGAAACAGCAAATTCGTCCGACATTCCTGTCTGCTGTACTTCGTTTGTTATAACGTACCTACGTTAAATTGTGTCCTAGCGTCGGTGTTTAGTCTAGAATCTAGCCAAGCACAAATATTGGCTGTAGACATTGTCATGAATTTGATTTTCTTTGCCTAATGGTTTATTCCTAGACTATAATTTTATGGTCTTTAAAGTTACGACCGTGTTTTTTCAACGATCCCGAATCTTAATTTAAATTAAGAACACGAGGCATACTTACAAATAAAATTTCCATTCTAAATATGAATATTTGAATGTAAGTATGCCAGCGTAGTTCTTTTGCATTGCGTCTTAAAACAATATCTTCTTCGAATATTGTAGTTAGTTTAGTCATTACACATTTTTGGTGTTTATCCTCTCGAATTCTATTCATATTTCCGCGAAACACGGTTACCTAACCTTCTGAAAGTTTTGTCTAGATGTAGATATTTTTTTAAGATTTCTCAATTCACTCTCTGGAATGTAATTCACTTGTGTCTTAAACTATTGCAGTCTACTCATTGGAAGCAGTGCTTGCTTGCCATTACCACAATAAGATTTGCTCGTATAACGTCTTCTACAAACATAGGTAATCTTAAAACACAGAAAGTATTACCTAATAACTGTAGAGTTTCCCTCAATTCTATATCGCTGATCAGTATCGCCTTGATTGTAACGGACGTCATCGGTTTACTTTACATAAAATAAACAAGATTCCGTTTATTTGAAACAGTTTTTACCACGATCACGTGAAAACGAATGAATGTATTCGACAGATAAATTTAGGTAAGAAACTGCATCGATGTAATTTGAGAACATATTTAGCTTTGTATATCTTTACATAGTATGAATAGTGCCACTCCATGTCTTCCCGTGGATGTCGTAAGAGACGACTAAGGGAATATAGGCTGTGTAGTACTGTTAGGCGATGGGCTTGCAACCTGTCACAAATACACTGGTAAACATCTTAGCGTAATTTTATTGTGCAAAATGTGGTTACAGAATTATTAACAAGTTTTTAGAGTTGTTAGTAATTCTGTAGCTTTGCCTACCCCACTCTGGGAATAAAGGCGTGAGCTTATGTATGTACGAGTATGTATCACTACATAGTATAAAACAAAGTCGCTTCCCGCTGTCTGTCCCTATGTATGCTTAGATCTTTAAAACTACGCAACGGATTTTGATGCGGTTTTTTTTAGTAGATAGAGTGATTCAAGAGAAAGGTTTTTATGTATAATAAATTTTGTTTTATGTACGTGTGTTATAGAAAACTCAAATAAACCGAAGCGAAGCGAGGGCGGGTCGCTAGTGTAGTATAAAACAAAGTCGCATCCTGCCGTATATACGCTTAGATACGCTTAGATCTCTCAAACTAAGCAACCTTAAAAATCCAGTCACCATTAGAACCCTCTCTTTTAATGATAGCGTCTAGTTACAAGAAATAATTTACTGCAAAATGAATCATCGGATATTTCTCCGAAAAGGTTTTACAGAGGCTCAGCAACTAAAGATCGTAACCGTAAATTTTGTGGAACCAGATAACGCTGCTGTAATAGATTCATAGCGTAATCCCTTCGGATCAAAATGATATTCCGTAAAACGGGGTAAATAGGGATTAAGGGGTAAAGTAGGGACACAACCTAAAATGAAGCATATGTTACTAATTATAAGACCATTTAATACTTGTTCTTATTTGTAACATGTTATGACTTATTTGTGGTTGTGTTCCTACTTACCCCTTAATTTCTATTTACCCCGTTTTACGGTTCTAGATACTCGTGTAAATATTAGTCTATCTTCTTCTTCTGGTGCCTCTCCAATTACTCAAAGTTGGCCATTTATCTATGTTTTTTGGAGACGGAACAGCGCTGCAGCACTTGTGACATAATATATATCACTACATAGTATAAAACAAAGTCGCTTCCCGCTGTCTGTCCCTATGTATGCTTAGATCTTTAAAACTACGCAACGGATTTTGATGCGGTTTTTTTTATAGAAAGAGTGATTCAAGAGGAAGGTTTATATGTATAATATTTTTTTATTTTATGTTCTGGTGTTACAGAAAACTCATATAAACCGAAGCGAAGAAATCGCAAGATATTAGTTCTGAAATAAATACTGTTTTTTTATAAGGGGCTAGTCTTTTTGACACCAAAGTTATTTATTTCTCTGTGCAGAGCAAATTCCACTCTTTAGCAGTTCGCAAAGAAACGCTTCGTGCAAAGTTAATGGCAACCGTAGAGAATTCCTATCAATATCAAATTATTCAAACACGGCTCCATGAGTAAACTTACCTGACTCATGTTCCTTAATTGATATTGCCTCATCCTATCTCATCTTATCGGCTTATTGAATCATCGCATTCGCTTACATCGCAATTGGATTTTGTTTATTTAACTTTTGTTTTTTTTTTAACTTGTCACTTATTTTTACGTATGTAAAATTTTTTCAGTTCGGCGATATCAACATAATTTTCAAAATAGAGAGACCTCATCGTGTTGTTTTCGAAATTATTAGTATTCTTTTTTTAAACCCCTAAGAGGGGTGTTATATGTCTGACGTGTGTATCTGTGTGTCTATGTGTCCGCTGTGGCACCGGACTTCCCAAATTTGAAGGTGATTATTTTTAAAAGGAAGCTAATTTAATCGAGAATGTTTTTTATTTAGGTATCATCAAAATCGACTGCCCCGCTTAAGAGATATCAGCTCTTAAAAAAGGTATTCCCCATTGTATCGGAGGTTTTTATATATTTAAAAGTTATATCAGTATTTTTTTCAGGTCTTCTTACAATATTCCATTATTGTATTTTGATGATTATCAAAATTACCTTTTTTTTATGGACTTTTCTTGCGGCGTTTCTTTTCAGCAATGTTGGTCTTGTCCAATGCGCTAGTAAAATCGCTCTAGTCGCATAAAATCGCCCTGATGCGATGTAGCCAATTTACGGAACAAAACAATTTGAATTTAGATCATAACGTTACTTTTTTTTCGACATTTACGATCAGGCTAAGGTTTAGTTTCCATGATGCCACGTTTTACTCCGATACGCGTTCGGGACACGGTAGCCGGTCATTTTAGTTTCTACAAGAAAGCTTGCCTAGCGACAAGAGCTAAAAGGGGAATAGAGACAGGGATATATCGGGGCAGGCCTTGTAAGGAGCGCTGCGGGGTTTGCGCTGGCCCGGAATAGTTCATGCATCCTTCAGGGCTGACAGGAGACAATGCAACTACGAAAAATCTGCTTAGAACCTGGAATACTGCTATAGCACGAAGTAAACGTTTGCAATTTTGATTTTTTGACGTTGTATTCGTAGTTCTGTTGTAGTTGTAGTTTGTACGAATTTCTTTCGATATGCCAAAGTTATTCAATATTTTATTTAAGTACATTGTCGATGCAGTGGTTGCGTTTCATTCCCATTCTACTGAATTCTGCCTTCTTAATGAGCTGGGTAATGATTCTCTCAACAGCGACGGTCGGACGGATCGAACGTGTGTGTTGTGTTTTGTTCGCTCTGACGGGACTACTTAAACTCGCCGCTGCGATTTCGTTCGTCCGTCCTACCGTCCGTTGTTTTTGAGAGAATAAGTAACACTCCTGGAGATTTATCGATGAGAAAATTAAAGATATTCTTTTTTATCAACGTCAATGCAGTCTGTTTTAATTTTTTATGTGATTTTGCACAACTTTTCTTAAGTTGCTGGTGTTTATGGGCTCTGGTGATTGCTTCCCATCAGGTAACCTTCACATCAGGCATGTTCGTTTGCCACTCTCTCTCTCTTATAAAAAAAAATTCATCATCAGCATCATTGCGTATGGTATGGCACATGTCCTGCATGGATCAGACGTCAGTGTTCACGTGTTTCAGCCAGTTTACTGTGGCAGGGGGCAGTTTATGCTGGTCCTCCATGCTCCGCAGTTGCATTGTGGTGACTCCCTGAATCCGCACTCGAGTAGGTGGTCGTTTTATTCCCGTGGTTACCGAAACCGATTTAAGCAAGTCCAGGGTTTTCAGTAAGATATTGATCATAAAACAATCTACTTTACCTGTTTATAATTATCACCATGATACTTTCTTCTATGTATACAACCA
The DNA here is from genome assembly GCA_963966035.1 of Acleris laterana. NCBI lineage: Eukaryota > Metazoa > Arthropoda > Insecta > Lepidoptera > Tortricidae > Acleris > Acleris laterana. The sequence continues at coordinate 3,705,752 of OZ014440.1, forward strand.
CTATATAAACCACTGCTTAATGGTTTCCGGTTTAATAGATTTAATTAAATGTAATGTCCGTTGTAATTTAAGCGGTCTACTTTCTTTAGCCGCCAGCCCTAGCAAGCGGCGACCAATCGCAGCGCGCGAAACATGGTCCCGCGCATGCGCAACAGCTGCGCCGAGCGCAGGGCTGCGCTTTTAGAACGTGTAAATTTAACTCGACTCGTGCGCCGCTGTCCGTTGGCTACATGCACTTGTCTGTCTACTTAATTGGAATCAACAGAAACATTGTTGCAGTTAAATACTTTAGGTTTTCAAGTAGCTTTCGTAAAGCAATAAATTTATACCTATTTTACAATTTGTGTGCTTGCTCTTTTTTAAGAGCAAAACTTAGACATTGTTGTTTTTTAATATTGCAAGTTTCTGAATTCGTGCGTCTCAATTTCTAATAATGACTAGCTTTATAATCGATTCTTTGCAACCAGTTTTTGCATAGATCTGATTAAGTATATTTTTTGTTTTTTTTTTAACTATCATCAAAAACTTCTGAAATTACATTTTATTGCCTTTTACTTTTGATCTAGATAAAGCTAACGGATAGTTAATCGATGGGAAACGAGTAAACTTGGCAGATACTCCCACAATCTGGAGGATGTTTACACCATACGCACTAAAATAGCCGTTAATTTGATGTTGCAATGTTAGATAAAGCACTTTATTTTAAACTCGTTGAGATCTAAATAGTTCTACATATCAACGATAGCGAAATAGAATAGGGAGAGCACGTCATTAATAAGATATACATGTTAGCCATCATGGTCTATCGATAGTAGTAATTAACACAGATGACAGAATAAATAAATTTTAATATAATATTTGAATCAATAGCTATAAAATCGCAAACGAATATTTCAACAGAAAAACGACCTAAATCCATTACCTAGTGGATGAACTTTTTTAATCTTTTTTTTTCTTTATTTCAATGGGCATAATTATTTTTTGTGTTTGACCGACTTCTTAGGACGGAGGTCATTTGTTGGGATGTAGTTACCATTTTAAGCCAATGTTTTAGTAAAAATGAGACCTTGAAAAAGATGCACCACCGAAACAATTATTTCTTCATCAAGTTCCCCTAGGTACTTTTTATGGCTATCACTACTTGTTTAACAAAGTTTATTTCACCAATGTCTAGTTTTAGACAATCACGCCCATGGATATCACTCGCGAGAAAAGAGTTATTTAATCTTATGGACTAAACCTATGGCTAGAATAGAATGGCCGGATTAGAATAGTGCCACTCCGTATCTTTCCGTGGATGTCGTAAAAGCCGACTAAGGTAATAAAGGCGTGTAGTACTGTTAGGCGATGGGCTTGCAACCTGTCACTAATACACTGGTAAACGTCTTCGCCTAAGTGTGCAAAATGTGGTTACAGAATTATCAAAAAGTTTTTATAGTTGTTGGAAATTCTGTAGCTCTGCCTACCCCACTCTGGGAATAAAGGCGTGAGTTTATGTATGTATGTATGTATGTACCTATGGCTAAACGCACATGGAAACTCCACGCGCTTCTGTCAAGTCCCCAGGCCATATAATATGCGCCATCTTGTAACTAGAAATATGTCTAATCAAGGAACAGATCTATGCGTGGGTTCTGTGACTGCCGAGAGCGTAGCTAAGTTAAGATGCACTAACTATCGTAATATGTATAGTCAACCAATTTGAATCCTTTGCCACTATGGAACTATCTCATAGTGACAATGATTAAAATCGGAAGAGACTTCATAAGAATTGAATTAAAACGTCACTTTGACATAGTTCCACAGTGGCCTATGAATCAAATTGGTTGTGTGTACATATTGTCATATGCTGCTTTGGATGATGGAGGTTTCATAACTAAAGTAAGATTTAAAAACCCGACTATTGCTAACCAATTTTAAATCTTTATTAATCCTGAATAATCATTCAAAATGAATTTTGATTAGAATAATTTTGAATGTCACTCACTCCACCTTTTTAAGAGGGCCTGGAGCCTAGTCAAGATGTGTAATGTATGTGTGTTTTCGAAAATCGGCAAAATTTCTAGGACTGACGTAAGCTCATGACAGTTCGCGTCGACCGCTTATGTCAAGAGCAGCGTTTGTATCATGGCTAGGCCGACTGATTACGCTTTATAACTTCTATGGCAAACTCCATGGTAAACCCTAAAAAAAACTGACACCAGCTGACTTTATCTCGTCGTCATCTCCTTACCCTTCATCTGGAACGGCACAGCATGTCTTATTCTTACACACACACATCATTACATAAATTTTCTGATGAATAATTTCAAAGCTTTCATCAAAAACATTTACAAAATTGAATGAGGCTAGCCAAAAAATGTGCACTCGCCTTAATGCCAGGAACTGAACCCACATACCAACCCACGCGCGTCCAGGAAACAGGCAGAACGAGTCGCCCCCGCGTACCCAATGAGCTGGAGTTACGAACCTGTGAAGACATTCCATCCTTAGAAAATATACAACTAATACTTATCTATCATTCATTATACTACCAATTAACTTTTTGTGTGTGCCGTGTGCCTAATAATTCAAGCTAATGTTTATGCACTAAATCGCAAGATATTAGATTAATTATTGCTTAGCATGACGTCATGGGGTCAAAATATGCTTTCTGAATATTTTGAGCCCATTTCACATTCATTTGGTTGAGGATGCAACATATTTTATTATTTTTCACATCCATATGGGTCTTCGTCCTAATATGCACCTATCTTTCACACGACCATAACGATCGACATACAAGCCACATCTCTTATCGGACTATCATGTAATCCAAACTATCCAAATCACACACCTATAAGACAATATAAGCCGTGCTCTTTGGGTTCCTGTCGGTATATTCTTCTTTTTCTTCTTCTTCTCAGCATACTCATCCATTGCTGAACATATGCTTCTCGGTATATTTACCCAAATTATTGTCTATCAATTTTAAAAGGAAATGAGTTGCAAAAATATTATCCTTTGCAAATAATGCTTACAATATATATCGTTTACAGTTGCATTTAATATTGCTGGACAGACAAACGAAAATACGGGTTAGATTTGTTGCTACACACAGTCTTACACAACATTGATCATGACCTTCATGACTGGTGTAGCCGAAAGAACTAATACACCTATCAGATCATAATAATAATAGATATTTAACCGATAACCTTATTGTCTGTGGCATAGGAGCGTGTACATATGTTTGACATCTTATGGGAACGTATTGACTTTGAATGTACGTGTCATCAGTGGAGCATAGTAAATATTATTGAAGATATATTGAAATACAGGGTGGGGCCTGTAACTAAAGCAAAAAATTAAAACGTAGATTCTACTCCTCAAACTAGACAACTTTTGTTTAGCAACTTTTTAAAATCATAAAGTTTTTAGATTGTTCTTTTTTCAAACAAAGTAAATAGTATTTTCAATGTACTTAAAACTCCGTCTAATTGACATCGCCTGTCAGTCTAGTCACTCTACAGACAGACATAATCAATTTCATAGTACATTGCGTGTTCGAATTAACTTTAAAATGTAATAAAATTCAAACCGCAAGTTTTTTTTTCAAAATCGTCAAACAAACGTTGCGTAGTTTGAGGAGAAGAATGTACATTTTTAATTTTTGCTCTAGTTACAGGCTCCACCGTGTACATGTAATAAGTCTTTCTACTCAGGTGTCAGACGGTCCTTCTGCGAGTAATTAACTAAAGACTCAAATGTTAATCGAGTTTGGCACAAAACGAAGCTTGAGCTCAATACAAGCGAATAATTCTCAATGTTAGTTTATTAGTGCATGTAGAAATGCACTGGCAATTTATATAATTAGAAGCAACACAGTTACGCGATTTCTTCTTCTGTGTATTTACTGTTAAAATTACTATCTCTGAAATCTCAGTTACATCGTGACGATCGTATAATTGAACCAATTCTACGCGGTCACGAGTAGTAGCTCCAAGAAAGTCAGTTGATCACTTTAAATCTTAATTTTTTCTTTCATCTTTTACAAGGAATTAAAATACCTACATTTACAAATGTAGCATGACTATGTTTTGTTTGTATAAAAAAAAACCCAATAATTTGTTCAGGCGGCAAGTCGTATATTCACATCAAGTTTTTTATCTGTGGGACAAAAACCTCATCAAATTTGTCCACGATCCTGTAAAGACTCGCCTAGATACGGCGGCGGCGGCACGCCCAGGCATTGTCTATTGTGATGCTAATAAGTACCTCGTCCGCGGATGCTCCGCTCGTATTCGAGACCCAATCGGAAACAACTTGGAGCCACTCCAATTATCACAGACCGCGAAATCAGCTGATAGTAAATAGGTACCTAGTTGCTAAGCGCGACTATGTGGATTATTGTATTATTTCTACTGCCAATGCCGATACTCTTGGCATCTCATAATACCTCCCCTTTTCACGCCGTAAACAAGATATATTTATCGCTCCTGCGATACTGTGAAAACACATCAACATTCTGTTTTAATTCCTAAGCACTATTGAATCCCCAGTTGCAACGGTATGTTTATTTTTGTTTTTATTGAATTTTTTTTTCTTATTTATTTTCGCCGCAATTCTTCGTGGTTCTCAGGATTGCTGTAATTGATTTGGTTTTATTTCAGGGGATGGGAGTGGGGTGATGGCAGTGATGGCAATGATGGTAGTGATGGCAGAGGTGGTAAAGACGGCAGGCAAAACCAGAGGGGTTCCGATAGTAGCGAGGATCAATTAATGATAAAGGGAGCTCATAAAGGTGTGGAGGTTGCAGTGGTGATCCCCGCGCCTGCGCCGGAACCCGAACCTGAAGAACCTCCAGAACCGGAACCAGAACCCGAACCAGAACCAATAGAAGACGCCCACGGAGACTCAGCGGATGACGAATAAATTGAACCCTTTTCAAACAGTTTTAGAATGTTTTACCAATTTTATAATTACATGTGTTTTTGAAATCAGATATAAAATAATTTACCTTTTCATTATACAGACTGTAGTCGAAGCGCAGTTAAAAACTGATTTTGACTGTATGTTAGTGAGGTAGGTAATGAATTGGGATATTGGGAATGCATTACGTAGAGTCAACGCGGTGTGCATTACACATGTTTTCGCCGAGTCGGTTAGCATATGTCTGCGTCAAGGTCCGCCGGAGGTGATAATTCACTTACATGTGTTATCTCGGCCGCCCCGGTAATTTGCCGGTGACATTGTGGGAAGCCAAGTTCAATGTCAAATTTCGACGGATGGGGCTTTAGCACTTTTAATAACTAATCGTAAAAATAAATGTTGGAACCGGAAGGCGGGAAAGAGCTAAGTGAGAACTGCCACACGAAATTAGTACATTCCAATCTACTCGTACCAATGAAGAAATTTAAATGGAAATTTAGAAATTCTAATTGGCTGCTGAAAATATGTAAATTTGTCTTACTTTTAATGCAGTAATCATAAAATGATTGTGATCATTTCAGAGAATGGGAGCAGGGCCTCTTAATTCTAGGGGTAGAAACCATATCGTCTTTGACCGTCTTTGACCGTCTTTGACCGTCTTTGACGTCTGCTATGGTATTGAGTTTATCTCAGCCGCTCAATCTCGGCCCTGTACTAACAAATCGTTTCAATCATTTTAAAGTTCTTCATTGTTACGTGTAAAAGTCAAATATTTACGTAATTCTAGGTTACTGACCTAAAAAACTAGAGCTAATTGGGTCGTTTATGACACTAGAAGTCATTGTAAAAGGACAGCAACAAACCTGTAATTTTCCTGTTGTTGAACCAGTACTTGTAGTACCGTAGTGACAGTATCGGTAGTAGCTCGCCATCGTATGACCTGCTTGCTCGTTTGCCTTTTCTCAGCAATGATCAAACTAACACAGATCAACAATCAAATTACTAACAGTTCTTCATACCTGCTTTACTCAGGTTATTTTTGGCACACAGGTTACCGGATTGTAAGTGGGCACTAAGGTCCATGGATTATCAAGAATGCAAATGCGTTGCCAACGCCAAAGACTTAGATGCAATTAATTTCACTGATTGTACCTATTTATTATAGCTTTCTTGTAAAAACACAAGTAATACTTTGGATAACATGAATTATTGTTTGGTTTCTAGAGGCGCTTCTCTACACGTCACTTCGAAAAACGCTTGCAGAATCATTTCCAAATTTCTAAAAACGATTCAAAAATAGTTTAATTCTAACTACCTCAGTCATTTATACGAAATCTGGTATAAGTATACCTATAGATAATGAACCCGTAAAGTGCATAGAATATTAAAGGTTCCGAGTAAAATCTGGTTTTACATACTTACATACATTAAATCACGCCTGTTTCCATTTGCTACGATCTTGACAAATTTCTTTCGCTTCTTCCACATTCATACATCGAGTCATGCACGCATGTCGGTTTCGGGTACCTAAGTACTTAAGATTCGGCCCTTTTCCAGTATTTCCGAAATCTGGTTTTAAACGGTAGAAAAACTACTAGACGGCATGTCACTCCACAAGGCCGGTGTCGGCTGACGGATAGTTTTCCATCGTGAGTCATCGGTAACCAGAAGCAGACCAGTGAAGCGGCACGTATGCATTGAAATGTAAAGTTTTGGTAGGTAAATTTACTGTGTACTAATAAGTAGGTAGGTATGCAATAGGTATGATGTAATGTTAACATACCACAGAACACAAGGAAAGAGGTTAGTTCGGCATGAGGTTTCATAGCCTAAATGGCCTCGTGGTATCGCCATGTCCGTTCGTCTGCCCGTTTATGTGTCACAGTTATTTTACGCAGACACTTTATTGAGAGGAATTTAGCACTGCAAAAAAGTTACCAGCGCCCATAAGATCCTTTACGGTAGCGATTTTCAAATGTACAATATGCACGTAGGTACAGTCGGCCAGGAATGTGCTCTAGGATAAAACAAGTTCGATTTTCACTTGCAACAATATTATGACAGTGACAAGTGTCAACCTTTGCGATAATTAGATCTTACAGAAACTTATGTCAAAACTGGTAGACCACTTTCTTGGTCGCCGCTCGTGGACAATTCATTAATTATAGCAGTTTTCAAAATTTTCTTCTAGTTTGTCTTAGTTAAAGGCGCTCAGACATGTAGGACACCAGGTACATTGTTTTTAAAACTATTGTTAACTCGGTGGCTATTGCTGTCAAGGTAATAAGAATTTCGTAACGTTGACAATACGATAACAATAGAGGAAAAGACAAAGTAGAATAAGGCTCCAGACGTCTGACGATAACCTTTCGGCGATTTATCTAGTGCTACTTGGGGTATTGGAGATTTTGTCTTGTGTACGTAAGTATTTAACTGGCTTTGATAAAGTCCAACAATTCCCAACAACGCTTGAAATCCGCCGAGCTCGCTAATCTGTTTACCAGACGACGTAATCTCCTGATTTGATACTCGGCTACTCGCTGCTTGCATGGCGTGACCACTAATGCAGAGTATAGGATATTATTTGTATGACGCGATTAACAATAGCCAATATTAGCACACTTTATGTACCTACTCAGTACTCAATGATCTTATCATCTAGGTATAGTCGCGCGGTGAATATGACGACGTATATGAGACGTATATTATTTTACAATCTAGTCAATGTGATTCAATTTCTCTTTCCGCTTGTCTTTTTTTTGTACTTTTAATTTTTATTCCTTTTTTGTTTGTTTAATGCTAAATTGTTCGCAAATGTTTGTTGTGTTCTGTAATGTTTTAGTTCTAAACGCTGTTTTAGTTAGGATGTTATTTTTTTTTAATTTGTAATCTTTTGTATTTTTATGTAATTTTGTGGGTGTGTTGAGTAATAAACGTATTTTTCATTCTTTTCTTTTCTTTCTTTTTCGCAACTTAGTTTCTTTTAAAATCGACTACCTACTGAACTTTTTGCGGTCCACATCTCTTTTATCTTTGCCAAACTTCCAACTATTGACAGTTTAAAAGTTGCAGATGTCACGGATGGCAACGAGATTGATGGTTTAAAAAGATTAATTAGTTTTGAGTAAACAAGATTTACGAAATAAAATATAGGTCTAGTTTTAGTCTAAAGTTAGATAAAGTGTGTGGAGAATGTATGGAACTGTCAGATTTAAACTAGGTTTAAACGTTTAAAACCAGATTTAAAGTTTTGGTGCAAGCCGGCTTAAGATTTGCAAAGCTAAGAGGCAGTGGGCGGGCACAATGTTCGTAGAATTGATGACGGTTAATATATAATCCTTTGGGTTTGGAATACTGGCGTTCCATAATGCTGCGCGTCCACTGGCTCGCAATCAGCGCGGACGAAGCAGACGGATTTGTTTCTTTTTATTTCATACATACATAAACTCACGCCATTATTCCCAGAGTGGGGTAGACAGAGCTATTGAATTACCAACAACTCTAAAAACTTGTTGATAATTCTGTTACCACATGTTTCACAAAGAGGCTAAGATGTTTACCAGTGTATTAGTGATAGGTTGCAAGCCCATCGCCTAACAGTAATACCAGCCTTTATTCCCTTAGTCGCCTCTTACGACATCCACGGGAAGACATGGAATGGCACTATTCTAAGCCGGCAACCACACGGGGATAAAGGTCTGCATTAGGGTTGCAGGAGACAGAGTTGAAAGTAGCACAGGACCGATCGTGGTGAAGATCTTTCGAGAAGGCCCATGTCCAATTGCCCAGTAAGGGGCATGTTTCAGCCGATGATAATGATAACGATTAAACTACGCTAAAAGCTCGTACAAGTTTGAAAAGAAATAAATCGGATGAACGGGATGAACCACATGTTTGTTGACTTGTCAAAACAATACTTGCTTCATTTCATTCCGCCGTTCTGTTTTTAAATTTAAACTTCCGCAGGCCCGTCACTGTCAACTGTTGTCCAATTTGCAGAAGGAAACAATAGCTATTCGCGAGGTACTTTTTAGTGACGCACGCAGTCTGGATCGCGACCAAAAGGCGCGCCGCTCCGGAGTAAACATTGCTATGATGTACACCGAATATCTCCCTAAAAATAACCTGATTGCGTTCGCGAACGTGAGATAACTGTTGGGAGTGTTAGGTAATGCACTGGGTTAGTGGAATTTGGCATAAATCCGTTACGTCTTCGCTGATAGCGTTTGGATGGTATATGGCTACATGTAAATGCTTGCAAACAGGCAATATTCGGTCAGAAAGAGCTGGATCTGGATAAGACAAGAGAGAGTGAGAGAGTCATACCCTAAAGCCCGAATCAGGGGTAATCAGATGGATGGATGCAAAAATGAGAATATCTATAGTAATATTATAAAGCTGAAGAGTTTGTTTGCTTGAACGCGCTAATCTCAGGGTCTACAGGTCCGATTTGAAAAATTCTTTCAGTGTCAGATAGCCCATTTATCGAGGAAGGCTGTAAGTTATATTATATATCATTTTCACATAAACCGAAGCGAAGCGAAGGCGAGTCTCTAGTTTCCTGATTCGAAATGGAATAATTTTTGCTTAAGAAAAATTAGAAATTGTCACTAAAACTACAATGTTAATCATGTACCTAAACGACACTCAATAAGGCTTGTTTTGTGCCTATTTTTTATTTATTTATCCTAAGTTTGAAAGTTGCGTTGACCCCTTGCTTACGCAAGTAAGTGAAAATCGATTCGCCAATTTGACTTGCACTTACTAAATAATTGACTAAAAGATTGAAAGAGAATGTGCGAATGAAACGCAGCAAAAAAATCCTCCATTCAAGTCAGTAGGCCATTTTATTTGAAAAAGCCGTTACAGACGTTCGGTTATTAGAAATTCGAGACGCTTATTGGACCAAAACCATCATTGTGGATGGATATCGTTCTGCTTGATAATATTTTGGCAAGTAAATAATATTAAGAAATACGTAAAATTTTGCTACTTTGCTCCCCCATGGGTAATTATGCTCCATGGTTATTTTGAGGTAATCTGTATTGTAAATCATTCTATTACTTTCATTCACTTCGTGGCTGGATGTATACGTCAATTCTTTTCAGCAAATTTGTCATCGACTTGACTTACAATGTAACAAACGAAATAGTCACTATGGAGCATAGTTACCCATAGAGGAGCAAAGTAGGAACATTTTACGGTACCTACCTATGAAATTGGCATTTTATATGGAAAATTTAACGTCAAATGCAAACCAAACAAAATTCGGTCAGGAATACTGTACACTTCTTAGCTATATTATGCATATTTTAACTACTTAAAAATAGTTATCTTCAATAAACTGTGCGTAAGTAATTGAAACACTTGAACTCGCAGCACATGAAAGGAGAGTTCACACTTTAATTTTAAACGCTAACAAAGAAATTTAAACATATTATTTGTATCTAAAACCTTTATAACATAGTGTATTAATGAAATTTAGAAAGAATTTTGAAGTTAAAAATGGAATAAATAAATTCCGTACGAAATAAAACACGTAAAAAAACGCCAATTTCATAGGTAAGGACCCAATATTTCTAAGATTTTTGCTAACCAGCCACAGATGGATTTTGGACTAGGGTTGACTTAAATAATTACCGTAAAACGGGGTGAGTAGGGGGTTAAGGGGTGAGTGGGAACACAACCTAAAATAAGTCATAACTTGTTACAAATAAGAACAAGACATTGATGTATTTATATTTTTTTTATATGTATATGTATTTAGATATTTTATATTTTATTTATGTAGGTATATGATGTTTACTAATTATAAGCGTAGTTTATGGTTTTAGCTGTAGAATTATTGGTTTATTTACTTTTTGTACTTACACATCTTGTAATTTTGCCTACCCTCATACAGTTTCCATATTCATAGTCAGGTTAACTGGAAGAGATCCCTTAAAGGGATAAGTTCGCCATTGTACACTTTATCTTAAGTTTATGTACGTACGTACTTGTAATTGTTTTTTTTTTGTGCAATAAAGAGTTTACATACATACATACAAACAAGTATTAAATGGACAATCACGTTACATCAATATGTGCTTCATTTTAGGTTGTGTCTCTACTCACCCCTTAATCCTTACTCACCCCTTTTTACAGTATGTGAAAATCTAGCATTATTGACCCTGTTTTTTTTAATGGGAATGGGTTTGCTCTTTACTAAAGCCCTTGCGGCCTTGGAGGACGAACATTTTGTCGATAATGAAGCGAGCTCACCCAGAAGATACCTGTTCATTCACCTTAGCTTTAAATCGGTTCAAATGCACTCGGAAATACAAACGCCGGAAGCGCATTCCACTCTTTTACAGTACTCATTGTGACGGATGACGCAAAGCACATCGTTCGAAAAGGCGGAACATTCCAAGTCGAAAGGTACTATCAGACCATTGGAACCTTGACCCACCATAGAACTGTGTCACAGAGACGTTATGATTCAAGTCATAAGAAGTGTCAAATAAATTGTTTTATAATGTCACTGTGACACCGTTCTATGGTGGGTCAGGGTTCCATTGGGCTGATAGTACTAGGACCTTGTGGGGAATCCATCCGGATCGCTACCATCGAGCCTATCAGCTGACTTACCAGTACGAGTATCTGATCGAATAGTTAGCTTGGAAAGTAGTCTTATAATTGTTTAGGGAACATGAGTGCCTTTCCTATCTATTTGATCAGATACGAGGTTAAGAAAGTAAAGGGACGGTGTACAGTTAGTTACCTAATTGCACGTACCTTATTCATTTTGAATGCGGTAAAAATTTTTTTTTTTGAGTTACATAAAATCTCGACTTGTCACCATTGCGCTCTCCCTCTTCGCAGCTCCTGCATACTCCGGGTATTCAATGTACGCCTCTATTTATACACTTCACTTGCCCCATTACAGAAAATTAATAGGCTTCCACACAATGACTGATTTACAGTTATTGTCAGTGCTACAAATAGTGTTGCCACTGTTGCTAGGTGTCCGAATTTTGAGAGGAATACACGGCCGGATTTTAAACACGTCCCGATTTACACTGAATCAGGATTTGGGACGTTAACTGTCCCGAACTTCTACATATCGCTAAGAGTGATCATAAATAAGTTACCTGGAGGTCAAAAAAACAATGCGCCTTATTTGTCATTGTAAGAGAAAGTCGCGCGATTTTTTAACTGTATTTATGTGTACCGTCCCGATTTGAAAACCCAGGTCCCGATTTTGTATTAGCACAGTCCCGATTTTCTAAAACCTGACCTGGCAACACTAGCTACAAATGGCGATCGAAGTAACTCTTATTTAATCTGTGCCACGGTTCTGAAGAAAGGCATGAATGTCTAGCTTTGTTGAAAGTTAAGTTTCTTATGTATAACTGATAGAAATTCTGAGAAAAGCCGTCGCCGGGCCAAACGAAGTGGACTAGGCGCTTTCACTGGGCGGAGAATGCGGTTTTATTGAATCGCTGTACCGCAAATGTATTGATACCTGGGATCTAGAATTTGATCAGTAAATGCTACAGGCTGTTTCAATGGTCGATAGCCGCTTGAAGCAATCCATTGATGAATTGTTTTAATGTTGTTAAGCCGGGAGCTATTGCAGCGAAATGTAACTGAACTTTAGTCTGGCCATCGAACCGTGATACTGAAAATGACGTTATCTATTTAGTGTCTAGTTATCTTAGCCTGAACGTTCAAAATGTGGTTACAGAATGAATAACGAGTCATTAGAGATGTCAAGACATTTGTAACTTTTAGGAAACTCAACCTATTATTGTTGTAGAATATCACATTATATATTACTAGCGACCCGCCCTCGCTTCGCTTCGGTTTATGTGAGTTTTCGGTAACACCCGTACATAAAACAAAGTTTATTGTACATGAAAACCTTCCTCTTGAATCATTCTATCTATTAAAAAAAACGGCATCAAAATCCGTTGCGTAGTTTTAAAGATCTAAGCATACATAGGGACAGACAGCGGGAAGCGACTTTGTTTTATAATATGTAGTGATATACAATGTCACCCCAATTGACCTAGTCCCAAACTAAGCTCAAGGCTTGTACTATGGGTACTAGACAACGATATAAATACTTATATAGAGAAATATATACTTAAATATATAGAAAACATCCATGCCTCAGGAACAAATATTCGCGCTCATCACATCACACTAATATCTGCCCTTACCGGGATTCGAACCCAGGACCGCTAGCTTCGTAGGCAGGGTCACTACCCACTAGGCCAGCGCGTCGTCAACATCGCGACATTGACTTTTGACCTAAGCTGGGTACCAAATTAAATCTCGTGATGTTCAGCAGAGGACGTCTTTCGGCTGATATGATAATGATAAGCCTTTGAGTATTAGATAATAATTTATTCCATAGATATTGTTCTAATGGTTGGCGTGGTGCCTTAACATCATCTTATTGTACAGACATCATCCACTCACCATCAGGTAGCCTGTGTGCTCGTTTCTCTTCTATTTATATGCCATAAAAAAAAACAAAGTCCCATGATGATCCGATCGCCACAATGATGCCTTGTTTTCCTGATGTCGTCCTAGTTAAAGCCTGTGGATGCTTACTTGTTATGCTTCTGCTTCCCTAGTCCCCAAGTCAATAACGTAACCCTATGAGCCATTCGTTTTACGTGAGGGCTTATATTCCACTGAATACGATAAATGTCGAAGGCAATACGGTTTTACCCCGTAGAATAGAAGCCCAGGACATCTTGAAATTCGTTTTACTTACTATTTTTTTCGAAAGTTATGGTATGCTGGAGCGACTTTATATAAAATGCAATGTTATTGCTGAAGAACATGAACAGATTGATGAATGTAAAGGAACTGAAAGTTGTATGTTTAGACCGGTGCAACTGGAGTTCCAGTCTATGCCTACCCCGTTGGGAGACAGGCGTGAAGGTATGTATGTATCTAATTGATACTTACACAGTTAAGACTATGAGCAATATCAATAATTTAAGTGTTTAACCGTTTTTTTTTCAAAATTTTGAATTTTTGTATTATTACTCGTATGTATGATCGATAGGTGTTTTAACTCTTTGAAATTATGTAGTGTACCCGTTTTTACCTATTACAGTATCGGAGGACAACCTCTCACAAATTTATCTAGTCCCAAACTAAGCTCTAGGCTTGTATTATGGGTAGGCAACGATAAGCCGTATGGAAAAAATTGTTATATACAAAGAAAACCCCCAAGACACGAATGAATCGAAAATGAATCGAACCGAGGACCGCTAGCTTCGCAAGCAAGGTCATGATCACAACTTACTAGGCTAATGGCGTCGTCTATTGTTATTTAATCAAGCATTTCTAAGTTCTAAGTCGCAACAAGTTTTCTAAATTAAGTACACACCTGTGTATTTTCATATCCAGGAGTACCTATAGTGCTAATTAAGAAAATACCGTGAAGCCATAGACCTTATTATTAGAGTTGCCGCGAATACTCGCTATTATTCGGTATTCGGCATTACTCGTAATTTTTTTGATATTCGTCGAATACCGAATAATAGCCGAATAATAGTCGTCTAAAATATACTTTTATCGAACAAAAAAACTAATGAGTTAAAAATAATATTTTTTTAAATTATTTTCCCTATTTTTTAAATTATTTTCCCTAATAAAACAATACACAATATCAATTATTATCTGTAATAATTATGTGCCTGTGCCTATCATATTCATGAAATTAAATTAGTTAGGCTTTTTAATTAATATTTAAAAACAAAACCCCCGGTATTCCCCGCCAACTATGTACAAGAAAAGGGTAGCAACTTGCCAGCATTTAAAAATTGAAAATTAAATTTACTACATATATGTAGGTAATTATGTATAACTGAAACAGAATTCTTTAACTTTATTGTTTTCTTTTGCTCACAACCTTAGAAGAAATTAGAAATATTTTGAATGTGTTTAATGTTTTTTTTATGTCGAATAGTAATGTCGAGTTATTCGACTATTCGCCAAAGTGAATGGCGATTAATCGGTATTCGACTATTCGCTATAACCACTATTCGCGGCAACTCTACTTATTATCATCTAGGGGTCCGTCACACGATAAAAAAAACCCTGCCTTAGTGCATCCGGCGCAAGCGCAGCACGTCTGCGGCTCGTCTGCGGCGAGGTCACTGACCTATGCGTGTGACTCATTCCCCCTAATGCGGTTTTAGTTGTGGTGTTATTCTCTATCTCGCTTATACAACGATCAGCGGGCCTACTATGGGTGCGTCTACATCACGTGTCAAATGTGAATAAAGCATCCGTCACTCTCGTCTTATTTATGTCAGAAGGGTGACGGATGCTTTATCCAAACTTTGTCACACGATAAACGCAGCCATATTAGGGCCCCAGATCGAGTGTAAAGCATCGACTGATCAAGTTTAAAAAATGCTCCAATACGTGGTTCATCATTAAATTTAAGATCTAGGCTCTTGTCGGTGAAGTAATTGCCACTTTTCTCTACTCTGTGCTAGCTTTTTCACCTCCTGATACGACACGACATTGGCCTTCTGTCTTATTTGGTTGAAGTAAATAAGCCTAGGTCTTCCTCTACCTCTTTTTCCTTCGACTTTACCCTCTAAAATGTTCAAAAAGAAACTATCATGCCGTATCAAGTGTCCTATCATCTTCGCTCTTCTACATTCTATAGTTTTTAAAAATATGTTTTTCTTCGTTCACCATCTTCAAAACCTCTTCGTTGGTTTTCTTTTCCGTCCAGCTAATTCACTCAAGCTTATTTACATAGGGTCTTGCCAAGATGTATGGCGCTAACTAGAGTTTCTATTCGTTTCGTTTTTAAACCAATCGCGGCACTGGTAGATCACGTGACTTTTCATATCACGTCAGGGTCCTGTGGTTAACACGAACCGCTAAATTCGAAACTCCGAGTGTCGAGTCCCTGTAAAGCAGCGACCACACCAATGCTTAAAAAACGGTGACGGTACGGAATCGCAGTGACGCGTCGTATTAGCACCGTTTTTGACGCACGCTCCCCACACCGCTGCTTAACGTTGCGTATATCACGGTACGTCAAAATTGACGCCATTTTATTACTATGACACATTCTTGTGTTTACGCACTGTCTGCGAATTATGAGCACCGGTGTGGAGAGCATGCGTCAAAAACGATGCTAATACGACGCGTCACTGCGATTTCGTACCATCACCGTTTTTTAAGCATTGGTGTGGTCGCTGCTTTACTCGTCATTTGAGACTAAATCGAGAGAACGGGATGGAGCTAACGTAACTTCGAATTTGACAGTCAGGTGTTAAGGATGCCCCTTAAAAGAATAAGGCCCCTGAGCGTGACTCATTCTTCCTAATGCGGTTTTACTGCCTACACGCATAATATGTCCCGTACGCAAACGGACGGTTAAACCAAAATGCCATTTCCACAGCTTAATAGCTAAATTGATTTTGTGTTTGGTATTTTATTAACAGAGTTGTAAACACCGCAAGAGATTTTCAAGTGATACCCATTTGGAAAAACAGTCACACGTCTGTAGACCCAGGGATTGTAACCGGTTACAAATAAACCGGTATTTATTTAGGTTAAACCGGTTAATAATTTAGGTTACGTTCGAACGAAATGATTTGGGAACGTTATTTCGAAGCGCTCCCTAACCGGTTACTCTGTGTTTCGATACGGGATGAATGACCGCTGTCGCGCGTCGAGGCGCTGCTGGTGGCTGCGCTATCAATCTAATACCATAGCAAACCAATCCTGTCTCCTTAAACGAGCGGTCATTCACCCCCCACACGGAGGAACCGCTCTCTAACCGGTAAATTGATTTCGTTCCCTGTTTACGCTCCGACATAGAGATACCGGTTAGAGCGGTTCTTGCGAGCGTAACCTTTATTATGGGTTAGGCTCTCAAAGTGCGGCTCTAACCGGTACGGAAAATAAACCGGTTTTCAATCCCTGTGTAGACCCTTATACAAGGGCGTCCGTAGAATATATTTAATAAATTAAACTGTAACCCTTTCAAACAATAAATAGGCAGTGCAATCAAAAAATCATAAAAAAGAGAAGATAAAACGTTCTGTGACAACAGACTCAGGTCACAGCATATGCTGCGAGCTGGGTCAGCTGCACACCTACCTCTCGGCTACATTACAGCGAGTTGCAAGGGAACATTACGCTACGCCGTACCTACCTTTACCTGATAAAGAGCGTACAAATATAATATTATTAGACGTTATATTCTATTAACAATATGGTCGGTGAAATTGTGCAGCAGAGCACTCTGCGGGTACATACATACATACATTAAATCACGCCTGTTTCCAGAGGGGTAGGCAGAGACCACTTCTTTCCACTTGCTACGATCTTGACAAATTTCTCTCGCTTCTTCCACATTCATACATCGAGTCATGCATGCATGGTTTCGGGTACTCTGCGGGTAAGGGTTTTTTTTTTTGTTTATACCGGTTATTTCGTTAATATGGATTATTGTTTAGGGGTTGGCTTCCCGCTCATGATATGGGTCAGAAGAAAGAAATCCCGAAGCAGGCGTCAATCCCAGCCGTGAAAAGCGCCGCGGCGGTGGCGCCTGCTGAAAGTACACACAGTACACCCGCCGCACACAAGAAGTGGTAAGTTGGACCTAGACTTGCAGCCCTTGCCTATAGTCTATACTTTTAAGTATTTAAAAAAATGTTAACAAAACAACCACGTGATATAGTTCGTCAGCCAATAGAAGCGGAACACTGATACGTCAAAGTTCTATAAAACAGTTTTGATTGGTTGCTTAACAACGTCGCGTGGTTTGGAATGTTTACATTTTTTTTAACCCTTTTTTTTCGCAAAATTGGAAAATGACGTGTGTTCAAACCTCTTTAGTTTCATAAAGAGCATAGAAAAATAGTTACAAAAAAATATAAAAAAGTGAACCCTTAACTTGTTGAACCGGCTCAACATTGCGAAGAAAAGGGTACCTAAAACTATAGACTATAACGTTGTACTCAATACTCAGTCGTTGTAATCAATGCTATTGCGTTTCCGCTACGGTTCACTTTACAATTAACATACCCGTAAACGTTTTAAAAAAATCTGTTAATCACAGCTCTACGAACATTTAATACTTTATAGATAACCCTCGATATAATGGCCATCCCTGTGCTTTCAGAGCTAATATCTCTTAAACGGCCTAACCGACTTTCATGAAACCTACCTAAAAACAATCCCAATTAAACTAGCTTTCTCTTTCAAAAAAACTCGTTCAAATCGGTTTATCTGTTTGGGAGCTACACACAGATACACAGACTCTCAGACACGGGTACCTATTATTTAATCGAAAGGCATTTCTCACCGCATGTTTTTTTTTTCTGTCTCAAGTCCATCCTAACCTAACCAACGTAATTATCATGGTTTTAGCAGGCAAAAACGACACGTTCGATAAAATGATATTCGATAAATTGATGGGTTACCGTAAGATACACACACGTTTAACTTTCCTCTTTTTGTATCGGGGGTTAAAAAAAATATTTCTGCGATTACGACTCAATTAATCGTCAATCTATGATTAACGATTGACAGTATTAATCGTCAATCTGTGATTAACGATTGAAAGTATTAATCTTTAATCAATAATTGCGATTAACTTCTTAGTCGTAAACTGTTAATCGTACCTAATTGGGATTAACTTTTTGACAACACTGCCCAGAGGAGATCTTTTTGCCAGTTTTCGACTTCATCCCCAGATCAGACCACATACCGTGATATTGTACACATACTTACATACATACATAAACTCACGCCTTTATTCCCAGAGTGGGGTAGGCAGAGCTACAGAATTTCCAACAACTATAAAAACTTTTTGATAATTTTGTAACCACATTTTGCACACTTAGGCGAAGAAGTTTACCAGTGTATTAGTGACAGGTTGCAAGCCCATCGCCTTACAGTACTACACGCCTTTATTACCTTTGTCGGCTTTTACACACACTTAAATAAACACACTTAAATAAATATAAAGTGAATTAAATTTAAAGGTAAAAGATAAATGATATTTATTCAGTAAGTAGGCCACACAGGCACTTTTACACGGCAAAAATCTACCAGCGCTTCCCAAGAGGAGACTGCTGAGAAGAAACGCAAAAGAAGTTTGGTAAAGAAAAGTTACTCTTAGTGTTTAATGAAAATGTCTTCTACGATAGAAAAATCAAGGTGAAATTATTGATTGATCCTTGAACGGTTCAAATTTGTATTGGAAAAAAATAGTCACTAGAGTAAAATAAATTAAAATCGTCGAAATTTCGAATTTTACTGGACTCTTCATATTTATTTTTAGGTAAAATCAAAATACAAAATTATTATATAAAAATAGGGAATTTCTATTTAACTATTTTAAGTATTTTCACTCATTGAACTCGTTTTGGTTTCCAGCTCGATATTGTAAGCTGGAGCATGCATCCTAACCAATACCCACGTTTAAAAAAAAAACACTATCGGCCGAAATATGCTCGTGCGTCTTCAGTCAATCTCTACTACGATACAACTGACATAGGTAACTAGTGTAAATTACCGATTTTTTCCTTTTCAAGCGATGAGTTCAAACTTATTTAGCAATTTATGCTTCTTTATCTATGTACAATACAATACAATACAATACTCTATTATTATTGCACAAAAGAAACAATTAAATTTAACATGGAATTTGAATCACAAAAATAGGTAAGTATTATACATGCAAAAGTTTGGGAGAGTGAGTGAGTAAGTATGATTATAGGTATCCTGCCTTTTGACCAAATCATAATTTCAGAAACTATATCATTTTACAAACTTTAATTTCGCAAAAATGTGTTTGTGTTTAAACCATTTTTCATATTACAAAGTTTACATAGGCTTATTAAATAAGTTAGGTTATGATGACTTTTGACCATGTGAAATTGTAAAATAATGCGGCGGAAAGTCTCTTTACGAAATGAAAGTTTGTAAAATGATATAATTTGCCACTGATGATTTGGTAAAACATTAGTGAACCATGTTTATAACTTCTTCACGCACGCTAAAAGGTTTTTATTATAAAATTACGAATCGTTATTTTTTTCTTTTAACTCTATATAAAAACACATAAGCTACCTTCCTATTTTCCAAAAAAAAACACTGTTCCCGTGGAAAGGTCAATGCGGATGAAGTCGCGGGCGGAAGCAATTATATGCGAGGTATTTGTTTATTCTTCTGCTCCCAAAGAGAATTAAATACTTAATAAAAACCCTATCACTAAACTGAATCACTATGCACATACGTTATCTGCGCATGGGACAAGGTTCCCTTTAAAAACAGGACGGGCTCATGACGTCACAAAATGATTGTTCCAGAGGCAGAGCTACAACAAGAGTCCACACGGTGACAGTGCGTATGGCTAGAGTACTCATAGGCTAGAAAAAGTGAACGTCAGTAAAAAGACAAGAAACAATGTATCTACATCAAACTTAACTCCTAACTGAAGGAAACCATCGGAATAAAAGAAAAACTAAACGATATGGTTGCCGGATGACGACTAAAGACTACGAATATGAGTCGTAGTCGTTCCGTTCTCAAAAATCTCTGGAATTTTCCAAAACGGCACATCTCTACCGTCTTCGCACTGCTGTTAGTAGCTGCAGGCATACACCGCTTCATGCCGTCAACAAGTTGCTTGGGAAGAATACTGAGTTCTCCACGTAAACTGTGAAATGTTTTAGGAAACTACTTTGGTACGATATGGCAGCTCTTATTAACGCAAATGGTAAGCGTTTTTCTGACTTTCGTCCAGTTCCTTGAACGGGAATCGGCGTTCTTACACAATACGAGCTTCGGAAGAAAGAAGAGATGCCTTTTGGAATTATAATGCATCAATTTGAAAGCAAAAGCCGTATTGTTAAACAAGCAATAAGTAAGTACTTATACTACTTATAGATTCGGGAAGAATACAGTTTAAGACAAAGTGAAAAAGGTACCTTGATAACGGCGAACGCCTGAGCTGTAGACATTTGGAGCCGATACCCAACCCAATCAGAACATCTCTCCGTAAGGCCACATCAGAGAAAGGTGCCATTGGAGAGATATTATCTTGCTACGAGAAGACCCATTTATAATGACCAAAATGTTTAATATGTTTGACAAAGTGTTACTTGAGATATTGAAAATATAAAACTACTAAGAAACAACCTCGATTAATTTCGAAATCTAATACCTATAAAATAGTACTTATTAGTCGTCCTATTTCATGTCTCGTCTAGTGTAATGCCCGGTCCCGATATTAAAACAGCGAATAGATTTGGTGAAAATTTGACACAACTTTCGAGTTTCCGTGGCGCATGAGATTTTTTTACCGGAATATTAATAGTACTCGGGGTTTATTGCTGTCCCACTCTCTAAGTATATTTGCAGGAGAGTGAAAATGATTGACAGATTCGTGACTTCAATATTGGGACGAAGCATTTGTTGCATTTTTCTGTGACCAAAGTACTGATCCCCCCCCTAGATCCCGCGCAGTTGAATCAGACAACTAGATCGTAGTTCAGTTGGTTTGCAAAAAAAAACCGTAACGAAATCCTAAAAAAACATTATTTTTGGCAATCTTCAAGTACAGTAAGAAAAACTGAAAGACGTACCTACGTTTTATGTCTTATTCGCATTGAGACAAGAGCGATGAAGTAACATCTTTCGATTTCCTTGACTCATCAAGCATGCTGTATTTGGAGGAGGCTATAAGATTTCTGTATGTAAATTCAAGGTAGAAAACACCTGAAATTTAATTGGTCCTCTTGTTAAAAACTAAACAAACGTCCTAGAACAGCATAGTCCTATATTTTTACGGAACAAGGTAGTCATGTGCTGGGGAGATCATAAATCATAATATTATGGTGATACTGACATTGAAGGCTTTGCCCGCATAAAAGCGAAGTCCATTTTCAACAAATCATTAGTTCAGTTTTTGAATCTTTGCCAAAGATATTAAAATCCTCATTCAGTAACCATAATTACGGTAGTGTTTGTCGGTTCGTCCGTCTTTTCAAAGGAGCAACGCATTTAAGGCTTGAGTGACATAGGATGCGTTTTGTCCTGAAATAACAAAATAAACGACTTTTACCCGGACAATTTTATAAGATTCCGGTAATATTTTGTTACTGTACTAAAATTAGAGCAGCTGACAAGCCTTGAAATAACTTTGTTGATAATACTGATGACGGTGAACGAGCTATGAAGAATTGAGGATTCACGAAATCGAAGTGACACCTATTCAGGCTCTTATATTCAACATTTTATACGCAATATTATTAACGATCTATGTCTGCATTGCTTTGTCTATTCTCACTTTACCAAGAGAGAGGAGAGATGAGTCTAAACTCCAACAATCAATGTAGACAACCGTTAACAATATGGCTTAGACTAGGTCCACTGCGTAGGTTAGGCCCACTTCTACGAATGCTAGCAGTAGCAGATTTTATAGAATTCTCATATTATTAAGTTGTAGAGACCGAACGAAAGAATTCTCTAGAATATGCTTTGTCTCTATTTTCATCAAGAAAATGTAAATACATAAATTTCTTGTTCCTTCGCTTGATCTTCATGCAACATACCTAAATTCTGTACGTTTGGAGATATTGGAGAGAAAACTTCCGCAAATTGCATCATGGCTAACCCTACTGTATATGCCGCGAGATGCCATTTGGTTTAGGCTTGGATTTAAATTTTTTGACCACTGCCAGTTAGCTTGCATCTTCGTGGTTTCGTTACTTCGTGGTAGTTTAGTAAAAAGCGACATCAAGCACCTCTCTGCGGGGTACTTATCTGCATTGATTCAGAACATAATGTTTGAGAAGTTAATGCAGTTATTTGAATTTCCTAGTTTATTTTCCTTTGTGTGGTATTCAATAAAGCGTATTTGTATCGTATTGTATTGATTTATACAACTAGACAAGGTTGTGCATAAATGCCAAATATGTTTGGCCAAGCAACGATGCTGCTCACAGATTTAAAATTTTGCAACCTTGCTGGTTCACAGTCGCCGCAAAAACAATGTATGTTTTTTGTATCTGTTCTTAGTTTTTAATCTGTGGTTACAATAGTGGTGATACGTTGAATTCATATGAAAACTTTTTGTTCGTATAGTGACTATGTGCAGTCACCCAAAAAAAATGTTGAGCATACTTAGAACCTTGCCATTGTGACTGCCATTGTTATTGTCGTATTTGTCATTTGATGTTCAGTTTGAAGTTTATTATGACAGTGCACTAAAGTGCTTAACATTTTCGTTGGGGTACTGTACTTACGCAATGTGATCTGTGACTTTGTTAAAGGCACTGGCTTCCCTCTCAAGAATACGTTCATGCAGTGAAACTAGAGCACGACGCAGAGGAAAAAGCCAAAATAGCGAAGCATAAGGCAGAAGAAGCAGAACGCAAGAGAAGGAATAGATCGAAGACTAACACTCCCTGCCCTAAAGTAGCGAGTTGTTTAAACCAGCTCTTTTATATGTTTTATTTGGTTCTCTGGCTTTTGGCAGATATGTGTTTGTCACAATGTATCGTTTCCCAACAGTTTCATTTGCCTGTAAATGTTTCAGGATTTAAAAAAAAAACTACGATGGTACCTAGTAAAATATATACTGAAGTATTCAGTTACAGAGAAAAAAGCGGGGTGGCAAGTGAAACGGTTTGGATGGGAAATTACACATTTTACAAGCTTTTATTTAACTCGCGATGTATGTATGTATATGTCTGTGTGTAGGGGCCAAATCTTGCAAGTTAAATTTGACCCACTTCCATGTTTCCGATGGAGCTGAAAATTAAAGTACGCCTTTAGTTCTGATGACAATACAATAATATATAGTATCATCGAGCTGGTCTGATGATGGAGACTCAGGGTGGCAGTAACTAAATTAATTACACATAATAAACCCGTCGTGTAAGGGGTTGTTAGAATTGTCTTGATGAGTAGATGACGTCTGTGCAAAACAAGTACAGTCCGCAACAAAAGATTGTCGCAAAAATGAAGTTTATGACAGAATTTTATATTTTGAGTATTTTTTGTTTTTATTTTCAGATTCATACAAAGAAGATCACTACAATATTTTGGTACATTTTATTCGGAGTCAAGCCTTGGAAAAAAAGCATCCGTTACCGGAATCGTAACGCATATCCGGTCTCAATATGCTTTGGTAGTTTTTTATAAGTAACATTATAACTAATATGTTTCCATTTTGAAAAGCTTAGGTACTGCTTAGCGTTTCAAAAATGAAATCTGGTCTTTTAGAGGCAACCCAACTCACACACACACAAGTAAACTGAGCACTCTTGAGCCTGACTAGGTTTCAAGATTCTTATGACAATCGATTTGTTTAATCTTGTGTGTCATATTATTATGACAGTAATTACAAAAACAATATGGCGGTATTAAGACGCCATATTGTAAAAATGAAAAAAAAAGTGAAACTATGACAAATGGGGTATCATTGAATAGGTATTTAAAAATCATCTTTAGGTTTCTGTAATATTTTTTGATTTTGAACGGGTATTTAGGATTTATAGCGATTAAAGTTGGTTAACAGCAACACTTGGGTACTTTAAAGCATGGTTTTTGTTGTAATAGTTTCTAAAGTCGACTTGGCACGTGGAGTGAGTGCACTGTGCTGTGAGCTGGATTGTTCGTGACGATTTGAAGCCCAATTACGAACTTAAATGATAAAACTTCAAACTTAACTCAACAATCATCAGAAGCCTGGCTTATGGTATCATGGAATTGAGTTTAAATTTTGAAAATCGAAAGTTCGGTGTTCCATTTTTGAACCGTTTAAGCCAGTTTGTCCTTGCGTTTACGGGAGTCCTAAATACTTTTCAGTGACAATGTCAAACTGTCACTCAAGTGTATAGGAGTCCCTTAAATTTTGGTGAAACCCGGAATAGGAATGCGTCATGCATCCAGTGGCGCCTTTAACCCGGTATTTAAATTAAGTTAGTGTGTTATATAAGTAAGTATCTTAAACGATTTTTTTTTTGTACAAAATTAATAAGTACACTTTTTTTGTAACAGTTACAAGCTTTATATTAATAAAATTTTATTTATTGAACTCGGGAAAAATGGGAATGGTCTAAATTCAAGTAGCTTAAGTGAAATTCAATTGTTATTAAACTTATAAAGCTATGTTTTTGTATGTTGTTTGCTGTCTATAACCTATATAAATTGTATAATCAACTGTGCGGTAGTAACTTGGCAGTCTTCGATTTTAGTTAAATACTTAATTTAATCGAAGAAATTAGATAAGGCCGTCACTTGACGCATGACGCACTCCTTTGGTGTTATCACCATAAAGCCTTTCACACACTACTCGTAAAAGCAGGGCAGAAGCCGCGTGGCCTGATGAACCCCAAAAGCAGGCAGAAGCTCCTGACGTAAAAAATAAACATGGCTTGATGATACAATGGCGAGGGCTTGCTTACACTTGAGTTACTTCTGCTTTGCGCTGTCCTGCTCTGATTGGCTTGTTGGGGAGAGGCCCTAGCTCCGGCCCTTTCTCTCAATATAGTCTCGAATGATGAGATTGATGAGTGACAGAGATGGCCTGGAGGGCCGCAGGTCAGCCACAAGTCGAGCAGCAGCGGAAGCGACTCATATTCTTAAGTTCACCAGTCAAAAGAAATAACTCTAAACTGAACAAAAATATCGTCATAGAAATGTATGCGTCATCAACAATTAAGAATAAATCCTATATTTCTTTTTGCTTTTTTATTGCCCAATTTCTTAGTGTGTAGTGGTTAGTAGTTAGCAGTTTTTTTAGTAAGCTGCCCTGTTAACCTGCCGTAGTGGTAGTAGTAGTGGCAACTATAGTAGCCCTCAACCAAAGTGACGACCGGGGCCATAAAACCCTTGAGCTCGCGTTATCAGTTATCCATTGTGTTCACGCCCGGACTTTTATGGCCTCAGTCGTCTCTTCGTTTGAGGGCTACTATAGCAAGTACAGTACAGCCAGTACAGGGTTGCCATTTGCCACTGTATATACTACAGGTATTATGTGGGTACTTCTACCGTGGTGTAAAATTCACCGTTGATCGTACACCGTGATCCACTGTCTGGGTGGATCTTGTAATTTGAAACTCTAGTAGGATCCACCGTCAGCTCATGCTCCACCAGTGGATCGAACAGTGCAGGGAGCGTGGAAGATCCACCACTGATCCCAGTGGACCTGATATTACTATTCGCTCTACTAGTAGATAGAGCCTAGTGGATTGAGGAGAAATGTCCTTTGTACCTAACATATCCCATATACGCTATGTGCGGTGGAACTCAGAAGCAAGTACTTTTACTTGTCGCAACTATTGATATAGGTACTAAATTCAATTTGACTGTACCAGCAACGGATTTGAACGATTGGCAGTTTGACATAATACTTCAATTTGCTGTGTTATAAATTTCGGCCGTTTCCTCGTGGTCCTACTATTTTTGTCCTACTGACTAGACGGAGCCCCGCCCAAGGGCGGAGCTCCTGCTTCTAAGTGGTTTTGCCCTTCGGGCATCTGAAGCTACGTAACGAACCTAACCTACCTACTTTTACAACCATAATTAGTATTTTGTGATCTAGGTTCACTTTTTGACTAGTAGGACAAATTAGTAGGACCACGAGGAAGTATGCTAAATTTCCAACGTGACACGACTAAAGCCCCTCCTCCACGGCACTACTAAGCCGCACTACCGACCAATGACTTACATTTCAAATTCAAATATACGGACGGACGGACGACGGAGCTTTTTTTTCTGGGTGGTATGGCCCTTCAGGTCTGCTGAACAACTAACATAACCTAAACCTACCTAATATTTATGATACTAATTTTAGTCAATAGCACGGTTTAACAGTGCCGTGGGGCATTTCCCCTAAAGACCCCACATGGAAAATGTGTAGGTAACCCGGCAATTTTACACTAAAATACCTCTATAGTAGATTCGTACGTACGTCAACGTATACATATAATAAGTAGTGCCGCATTCGCCGGATGTTGCTCATGTAACCGATTGCCGTCGCAGACTCTTCGCGATGTCTGGTTACAATTCTGGATTGAACCTGTTATTTAGTGGTCTGTCATATTTAGATTATTTCCTTAAAATTATGACTGTATCTATCGCATTGTTTTCAGATAACTCTAGAGAATCTTACTACCTTACCTATTAGGTTTTTCATTCACCGTAAGAGCTATAGCTACCACATGAGGTAAAAAAACCACCAACCAATTGTCAGTTCTGCGTAGCTTTTCAATATGAAAGCGACCCAATTTTTGAACACTCATATTTTCGAAACACAAATGAAAACGTAAAACTGAAGAATAGAAGAATAGGTATGTATTATTAAGGAATAACCATAACTCCATGAAATAAACATTGCTAGAACCTGATCTATATTCTAATTTTTCTCGGAATTTTGTCAGCGTCAAGGTTTGAGGCTACAGGGGCTCATGTAATACAACTAAAACATGAGACAAAACACTGATATTATTAGACTAATACGCTTTGAGAAACGGGCCCCAGGTGACAGTAATTTATTTCCCGTACAGATTAAAAATAAAGTGCTCAGGGTAGTGATTCTCTGAACAACGACGGTCGGACGGACGGACGAGTGAATGTCCAAGCGGCGAGTTTAAGTAGTCCCTTCAGTGCGATCAAAACATATAAATAAATAAATAAATAAATAAAATGTGTTTTGTTCGCTCTGACGGGACTACTTATACTCGCCGCTGCGATTTCGCTCGTTCGTCCGCCCATCCGTTGTTTTTGGGAGAATAACACCCCAGTTGAAAATCTAAAAACAACAAGACAGCATAAGGATAAACTTGGGATAAACCTGATATTATTCTTTGTCTTTATAAATGCTGTTTATGAATAGAAATCTATCAAACAATTACAAACTAATGTTATAAATAACACAATATCTGATGGCCAGTAGATGAGGTTTCAACAATAACAAACTGTTAATATTTCATACTGTTGTGATTTGTGGTTGCGCACGCTTGAATGGCATTCGCTACAGATGCGGGCTTTAATGGCTACCCGCATTAACTAAAAACTAAGGCTTCGTTGTACGTCACCGCGCTATTATACGCCTGTATACGAAATCATGCAAATTTCTTTATCTTGAGATAAAATATCCCAAAGACAGCGAGGTCGGACTAAGGTTAAAAAAATATACAATCTTTCTATTAGGTAGAGTTAGGAGCAGTCTTACAAAACTCAAGAACTGGCAGCCTCGCAAATATAATCGACTTATTTTATTTTTTTATTTTAAGTATATTATTTATTTTTTCTTATGCTAACTTTAATTCAAAAATGCGAGTCAATTGTTTTCTTATTTTGTAAAAAAGAATTTATTGTGTTGATAGTACAATCACCAGCAATTATGTATTATCCAAAATTGACCGCAAAAATATCTGACACGTCTTTATTAAGCTAGGGGTTGAAGAGCGTGTCAGATATTTTTACGCCCAATGTTGGATAATATAATTCAAATCAAATCAAATCAAAATCGTTTATTTGTATAACACAGGTAAATTACATAAGGTCTTAAATAGTGTAAAGTATCACCATGTTACGCCCTCAGGCATACAAATTTAACATAATTACTGGTGATTGCAGTACCTGTTAGATAAACAAGTAGGTACGGGTTTGTTTGTTGCTAAGTGTACGTACAGTCGGCGTTGTAAGTACGTATGTATGTATGTAAGTATACGCTTTATTGTACAGGAAAGTAAGTATAGGTAGTAGAAGTTTATTGTGAAAGTGACAAAGCACTAAATATATCTTTACCAATATACATATAAAATTCCCCTGTCACATTATTTGTAACAAAACTCCTCCGATATGGCTTGTCCGATTGTTATGAAATTATTTGTATATTCAGTAGGTTAAAGAACTAAGTTTCACAAGGTTTGTATGAAAAAAAAAATGTAACCGGGTGGCGCTGAGCGCGGACAGCAATATTTTTTCAGAATTTAAAAATATCTTGAAATTTTCAAATATTTCTAATAAATGGTAGGTTTTAGGGAAGGCATGATTCGTATCTACAACGCTAACTGCTACACCGCTGGAAATTCACAGTGAAACGAAAATTCTACGAATCAGCGAATCATTAATGAACCATACCAATAAAAGAAAAGGCGTTCCATTCGTCCAAAACCCACACTCGTCACTCGCTCTTATCCCTTATCAATCGCCTGATACCGTATCGGACAGAGCATTCACAAATCTACAATGATACTGTATCTGTGTAAAGTGTTTACCCGCAAGTGGATACGGCTTTACTTGGTCCTGTTGCTGTTTATGACAACTTTGTTGCTCATAAGAATCAGTGATTTGAGGTTAGTCATTAGAAATCATTTGTAACCTTTTCGCCACGTCAAATACAAGTCTTGACTCGCACGCCAATCGACGGTCGCACCTTATCTGCTTTCTTAGTTGCGCTTTGCACTATCACTGAAGTAATTGCTGTTGAAAGGCGTCACAAGTTCCAACCTTACGGCTACACATGCAGTTATATTTTGCTCTGACAACTGGGCATCTGTTTTCTGTGCATCACCATTGGCTCTCGGAAAACGTTTTGAGATGCAAGCCCAAACAACCCTTCGGCTAACCGACTTTTTCCGAACCCGAAAGACTTTTTCAAGACCTCTAGCACTGTACGTCAGTACGTGACTCCAAGCAGAAGTTTATCCGACGTTAGCGTCACGATTTAGTCTCGAATGACGACTGCAGCACTAGATATTTCGAATTTAGTGCTTCATAGTAACCATACTGCAGTGCGGATATAGATATCCGTCAATGACGTTAAAAAGGATATCGAAATTACTAATGAATGACGTTTTAGCCATCTTTATCGGATACGTTCATGATAATGACACCTAACAAATTATTATGTAATCTATACTTAAATTAAAGTATAACTCTACTATAGTACTAGACAGTTATGTTATGAAGTAAATCCTGACACATTGCGCAACCATAAACCTTTCCGAATATTGTCAATGTTGACAGCAGTAAAAAACCGTTTAACATAATTAATAAATATAATAAACTGCCTTATTTGATATGTGTGAAGGAATAGTAATAACCTAAACCAGCATTGTTTTACTGCTGTGAGCATTATCAATATTCAGAGACTTCATGATCGAGCGTGCAATGTGGCAACAATCAAAATTTACTTCTTATCTGCCCAGTAATCGATTAATAATTTCGATTCGATGAAATTTGGTACGGAGATATCTGCAGAGTCCCGGAAAATGTATTGGTTAAAAGTGTTTTAACAATGTGGAATATATAGGTAGATTCCGATTTATATTTGCAGTTATCTTCTTGGCCGACAGGTATCTAGATTTATTAGAGTTTGATGTTCTGCGCAAATAGTAATATTAGATAAAATTTAATCTTGGGGATAAAAAACTGACAATGATTTCATCTAAAAGATGAATCAAACGGCAGGTGAACAAATTACGTAGCAGTATGTATGTACAGATGTAGTGAATCATTTTTTCCCATCGTTTTTGGTCGGATAACTTCGTATTTATCTTGCTTTCTCAGTTGGCTAATTGATGAGTACTGAAGCTAATTGAGAAAGCTAGATAAATACGAACTAATCCGACAAAGAACGATGGGAAAGGATTATTCACTACATCTGTACCTAGGTACATCTTTGTAATGAAAAGAGTAATATATTGGATGTTGAAGGGAAATAATAGTCAATGTATACTGACGGAGTGTTAATACGTAGAAGCTCAAAAATCCATTAACTATTTACTGCTTAATGTTTCTATTTCATTTGAGAAATAAATGTGTTTAACCTGTCCAGCGCTTTTGACGGATATATCCGCAGTGCAAGTTTAACGCCAACGTCGGACGAAACCGTCACAACCAACAGCGAAAATATGTTATGGAGTGACGGAACCAGTAATGGAGAAGAACCAATGATTGACACTTGATTCTTATTTTAAAGAAGATAAGGGTTATTCATTTGTTTTTCAACAATCAATTTACGACCGTATAAAATTTGAATTTAGAGTTAAGCCATTACTGGTGCCTGTAATGTGGTGGTGTGGTGTGGTGGTGTGTGTTGTGTGGTGGTGTCTATGTGACCTGCCCTTGAATAAATTTAAGACAGACCTACATGCATGGCTGTTGCACCGACCCTTTTACTCTATAAATGAGTTCTTTAATAATTAAGTTTTCTTGTACTTACAAAATATTCGCACACCAGCAATGGTGTAATATGCAGTTTTACCTTTAATTTTGGAAGATCCCTGTAACCATATTACGGCGAATAAACGATTTTGATTTTTTGATTTTTTTTTTGTCATCTTAAAGCGTCCAACATTGGTGCCGTTACCAGGAAATATTATGACATTATTTTCCATTGACCAAATATTAATACAGCCGCACGACTTAGTCAGGTAATATCGATTAATGTAGGGTTTCTATATTCAAACTGCGGACAGACATGCTTACTTCGGATTAAAATTTGACACATTTTGTAACGGCAAATGTCAAATTTTAACCCGAAGTTCTCGTTGGGCTCATGCATCATGTGCTGATGTCCCAAAGAGGACCAAACCATTTAATTATTGGATTGTATCCTTAAACTTTAAGCATGTCATTATATCCTTTACTATATGGACAAAATGGTTTTTGTGACACCTTGTAATTAATATTAAAATGACGACGCGCTGGCCTAGTTGGTAGTGACCCTGCCTAGGAAGCTAGCGGTCCTGGGTTCAAATCCCGGTAAAGGCAGATATTAGTGTGATGAGCGCGAATATTTGTTCCTGAGTCATGGATGTTTTCTATATATTTAAGTACTTAGATATATATTTCTCTATATAAGTATTTATATCGTTGTCTAGTACCCATAATACAAGCCTTAAGCTAAGTTTGGGACTACGTCGATTGGTGTGACATTGTCCCCTGATCTTTTCCCACCGTACCACTAAACTGTAACACTGACCAAAATTAGTATCATAAATATGAGGTAGGTTTAGGTTTTATTAGTTCTTCAGCAGGCCCGGAGGGCCAAACTACCCAGAAATAGGAGCTCTGCGACAACAGAGCTCCGTCGACTCTGTTAAATTCGATTTTAATAGAAATAATTGGTTATAGTAACACCAGTGTTACGGTTTAGTGGTACGGTGGGTAATGCACCTTTTTAACCACCCTAACAACAAAAAGGCTTCCGATCTCGGTAAAGAAGGACCCAAATTGGAGTTCTTAGTGCTTATTATCATCAGATCTTTCGTTTGATGTCGCGTTATCTTTAAATATTCATTTATCGTGAACAGCCTTGTTCTACGCATGTATATTACGTGGCATACAGTCGGTATGTTCGCGTTAACGGCCAATGTAAATGTCAGGTGGGCCTTGATGTTTATTTTAAGTAGAAACGTTTGATCGAAGGCAGTTTACTACATACTGGAAATACAGGCAATTTTACTCCAAGAAAATAGCTAGTAAATTAAACAAGTTAATATTGGGGGACATTATCATTATACACACACAAATAGACCTAGTCCCAAACTAAGCTCTAGGGTTGTATTATGGGTACAGTCCGCAGCAGAAGTAGCTACACAACCGAAAGGGTCAAAATGACCTGGGTAGTGATTCTCTCAACAACCACGGTCAGACGGACGAATGAGTGAATCTCCAAGCGGCGGGTTTAAATAGTCCCGTCAGTGCGAACAAAACATATTTTAGCGCGTGCATTTTCAATTAAGCAACATGGTTTCTGCCGATGGATCGAACGTATAAGGCTGCTTAATTGAAAATGCACGCGCTAAAATGTGTTTTGTTCACTCTGACGGGACTACTTAAACTCGCCGCTGCGACTTCGCTCGTTTGTCCGACCGTCCGTTGTTTTTGAGAAAATCACTACGCACTCTACTATATTGTCATTTTGAGCATATTATTCCGCTTAGCTACTTTTGACTTTCGATGCTGACTGTACAAGACAACGATAAATACTTATTCATATAGATAGTAAAAATTTCAAGACTCAGAAACAAGTAATTACGCTCTTTAAACATTTGCACATTCCGGGAATCGAACCTGGGACCGCTACTTATAGCTTCGTAGGCAGGGTCACTGACAACTAAGCCAACGCCTCGTTATTTAAAGGGTCCCGTTAAATCCTTACTTGTTTTTTATTCTAAGGTAAAAAACTGAAACTTATCCTAACTGACCCCTGACGCCCTGACAGAACTTACTAATATAATAAACTAGCGACCCGCCCTCGCTTCGCTTCGGTTTATTTGAGTTTTCTATAACACACGTACATAAAACAAAATTATTTTTATAAATAAAAACCTTCCTCTTGAATCACTCTATCTACTAAAAAAAACCGCATCAAAATCCGTTGCGTAGTTTTAAAGATCTAAGCATACATAGGGACAGACAGCGGGAAGCGACTTTGTTTTATACTATGTAGTGATAAGAAAGTGTGTTTATCTGTTACTTCTTCACGATTTAACGCCTCAGCTGATCGATGTAAAATATTGTATACAGTGCAACCATTTTCTTAATACCGATCGGCAATCCTCGTTTTTCTATGACACACGAGTGACAAATATACTGTCAGTTGTGAGTGCAACCGTGATAGCGATGGCCAGCCGAACGGTATTAAGGAGCTGGGAATACTGTGCTGTGAATAGCGAAAAATCTTCTATGCGGACGGAGCGAGTATTTTTACTTTAATCCCTAATCTAATCACACTATCATATCAACCAAACCTTAAGATAGTGTGACTAAGAAAAAAAACACACGTGTGGTGATCTAGATAAATTGGTGTGCCTACGGCTATACTTAACCATAAGTCGGTCGTATAAAATAGATCCCTATGCCATATCTATAACTTGTGTAGCAGCATGTTACAGTATTTAGCAGCATAATACACAAGTTAAGATGAATAATTGTGCGTTCCATAGAAAAAAGGGTAAGTATATCTCATAAAACTACGTATTTATTAGGGACCTTATTCAATTACATTGTGGGTTAAATTTGCTTTGACTATCAAATTGCACATACGTCCTTTTTATTTAGAACGGCAGAATTGTTAATGCCTCACAGATAATAAAATCGCGGACCGTTTGTCCAAGGCCGGCCGCAGTCACTGCCAAGGCCCCTTCCCACCGTTTTGTTTTTGCACGATTCTCGCTGCCAGCGTTATTGACGGACGAGTTATGAATGAGTTCAAACGCCAGGTGTTAATTAGTTTAAATATAAATATCCTTCAGGTCTTCCGGTAACCTTCGGGGAGAGAAGATGGCCGATTTCTTCTATTTACTGATTTAGTCTACACACTCTACACACTTGATACCGGCCAAATCATCGCGAAATACCGCAGTAAACCGCCATCTTTAAAAATGAAGAAGAAAAAGAAATATCCGTCAGACTTTTTTAAGGTTATAATTATAACGACTAGATTTGCATGGAGCTTCGATCACGTACAGGTTTCATATAAGAAGCCCAATAATCCTATTACGATGAATAAGACATCGCTCGCTTATCCAAATCTGCGGGCCTTGTTTGAGTAGTATGGCTGCGTCTATCTCGTGTCGAATGTGGATAAAGCATCCGTCACTCTCGTCCTTATTTACGTGTCAGAAGGTGACGGGTGCCTTATCCACACTCTGGCACGCGATAAACGCAGCCATATCAGGTCCCCTGGTGTTGTGGGAATCTGGCAAAGATAAGAAAAAAACCGCTGGAACGGTACACGGTACTGTAGGACCAGCCAAGTCGCGTTTCACGAAAGCTGGACTGTAGAATTCTTTTGAAGTACTAGCTTCTGCCCACGACTTCGTCCGCGTAGATTTCGATTATCGTTATTCCCTCGGGAACATTCATTTTTACCTATTATAAGCTATCTCCATTCCAAATTTCATCCAAATCTGTCGAGTCGTTGCAGCGAGGAGTAACAAACTAACACACACACACACACAAACTTTCGCATAATATTAGTAGGATTTGGAATAAAAAAATCTTCAAGTACAAAATTCTTTAACTTAAGTATATCTTATTTCAATGGTTACTTACGGTAAAATAGGGATAGATTGGAACAAAAGGTTTCCGGCAAAAAGGTGGTATACATTCCGCAGACGCCTATTGATGCCGAGAAACGGAAAAAAACGCTATTCGGAGAATCGAGATCATTGTTGAAAATGACACACCTTATCATTGCCTAACCGACAGCAATATAGTGTCGTCAGGTTAATTCTGCCTCCATTAGATTCGTGTGATAAAATTGTGCCTTTATCAGATATTAGAAAACTGGTACATATTATTTTATCTAAAACCTTTCAACGAACTTATCTTTACGCAGAATTTTAATTTCACCATAAAGCATTTCTCGCCGGTTTTTTTTGTATATAGTCTTGTCCAACCTAACCTGACATACGTATAGGTCGATTCACAAGACCTAGAACGAATGGGTTGAATGAGTGAACGAAAGTATACAAGTGTGTAAAATAATAACACGTTTTCGGTTTGAAATTCGAACATTGATAGAAAGGACACACAGTGATAGGTGACATTACTTTTGTTCATTCCATTCGTGCCAGCTCTAGTGAATCTACCTATAGTCAATGTTTAGGATATTGTATCCTAGTAACATCATGGTTTCAGCAGAAAATAGCATTCGATGAAATGAAATTTGATGAAATAATACAATCGATGAAGGGAAATTCGATAAAATGATCTACAATGTTTCCATAGACCTCTTATCCTCTTTAATATTAGAATATTTCAACTGCGGATAGATTGAGTAACAAAGGTTAACATTTATAATTTTTCACATACAAAATTGTTTCCCCTAGTAGTCAAATAAACCGCGATATGAATATTGCAAAAAAATATATACTTAATCATCAGTGTCGATAACTTAAGTTCGTCTTTAATCCTCTTCAGTTTCATCCAGACTCGAAACAATGCAGAATCCAAAAATATCCTTTCCCCTCGTTTACAGTCTTCTTGAGAAGTATAGTCAGGGTAATTCCACGATAATGTAACGAAAGTTACCATTTCAATGAGTGCTTTTTGAAGTTTTGAATGCTCATATTTTTCTGGATATCAATTTAAACACGTATATAGAATCCTTCTATTTTGAAATGTAACTAAAAAAACAAGCAGAACGCTAGAAATTGGTGACTTGCGTTACTCTCTGCCATGGAATTACCCGTCACGGTAAGAAAAGATTCGTCACTATTGAACCTTAAGAGTGTCGAATAGAGTCGAACGTGACTTCATGTACATCTCAAACTCTTAAGAAAGACCTGACCTGAGAAAAACAATAATAGTAGGCAACTAAGAATGATTTAAGTTTTCCTTCCTCTAAATACAGATTTAAATAAATATTCATTAAGGAAATACCGTACGTGAGTCACCTAGCATACAACAATGTCAGTTATAAATCATAATTCGTACGGAAAGTATCCCTTGGTCTTACAATAAGATTTAACGTAAGCGTTCCTTGCTTGGGTAGTAGTAGCCCTTAGATACAAACCTGAATGACACCATAATACCTAATCATGCAGGTTGCTCACAATTAAAATGGAACCCATTGCAAGACTAAAAATAAATGAGTTTTGTTAAGTTAGGGCTGGAAGAGGTAAAGTTAATGCACCAGATAAAACTAAAAACTAGATTCATCTTTTAGTCTACCCGACCAGAATCTTGATGCACTGAATTTGGTCAAGACATCCCTCTCGCCTCTTATAAGATTCACAGACAAATAACCTAACCTAGCCTAAGTTACTTTGTTGGACGGCAGTTTGTAATGTTTGTACTTTATTTTTGGGGTAAGTGAAGTAAACAGAATCGCGTGGGAAAATTGCGTGACGGCGCCCTTCATTTGCATCACATAACTATTGAATTGGACCTGACTGCTCGACCTTCTCATTTTACGGTCGTCACGAAAATCAATAAGCCAATACAATATGAAATGTTTCGGTACCATGCAATGTGGGTCGCACTTTGGATCGGGGGAAATCGATTTATAAGTTCAAATTGATGGCCAACCTTCAGTAAAAGATGAAACGATGATAGCCTGTACCTATTCTTGAATCAGCAGGCCAAGTATGGTTGCGTTTATCACGTGACAAAATGTGGATAAATAACCCTTATCTACTGTAAAATAAGAATCAAGTATCCTTCATTCCATTGGGTTCTTGTCCATTACTGGTTCCACCATGCCACCACTCATTGAACTGGAGTCCTATCGGAATAATAATCACTCCAGTGTCTTATTGCAACAGGGTTATGGTGGTACATGAATACATTTGACTGTTTTGCTGTGGGTGCATAGGTACCTACTAAATAATATAACTCCTGCCGACCAAAATTAAAGTAATATGCCTTGAAATATATCTATTTCCTTGAAAGTTCAAGATATTGCGATCGAAAGTGGTTTTGAGATTTGTGCATTATTATTCCCAGATAGGTAGAGCAGTCTTCTAAGCACACATTAATAAATATAGAGACATCTATAGTATGTCAAGAAAGTCATGACATTAATTTAGCTCTTTGGATCAATTATAAAATCATTTTCATGTCGTGACTTTCTTTACAGACTTATCGGTAGCTGTAGGAACTGTCTCTATTCTATTACTTATATTATATTTTAGGGTGAATGTCCGAAGAACAGACGCCATTTTTATCCTGTTTACAATCGTTATTATAAGGAAACGTGACTTTAATAATGGAACAATTGAAGCTAATGTGCCGTTATCAGTACGAGGACATTATTACTTATTGACCTTATTGTTAATTAATGTATACCACTGACTGTCCACGTAAGTGAATAGGTAGAGGTATAATAAAGGGGTTGCTGTCTTACCTTTTTGCTGCCTAGTCCCAAACCTAAATAGGCGTACCTACTTAGCCTTAACTACATCTTTATATTCTGCTTTACTATTACATAGTATAAAACAAAGTCGCGTTTGTCTTTCTTTATGTCTATAGTGTAGGTAGGTAGGTATATTGCTAACTCCTTGTAAACCACGCAACGGAGTTTGAGGCTCTTTTCACGATACACTTATACCTAGTTCAGCAAATATGATTTGGCCGTCTGCTATCTACTATGCGATATTTTTTTCTGCGTTAAGACTTACCGTATCTAACCTTAACCTTAACCTTAATTTTTCAAAAGATTACAGACGGTCAATTAGTATTTCTTGTTCCTTTTTCAAACGTGTGGTAATAACTAGGTATTGGATAGATAACCCCTTCCTTCAAAGCTAAAATCTCGTAAACGGCCCGACTAATTTTCATGAAACCTAGGTAAGAACCACCGCTAGAAAACCTGCTTTCAAATAAAAAAAAAAGCATCCCAATCGGTTTATCCATTTAGGAGCTACGGTACCATAAACAGACACAGTGCAGTTCTAGAGAGCAAGTTTACAGTCAACTTCTGTCAAGTTAGGTACTTATATCGCTTATTGATCCCACGGTTATGTTACGCGATTGTGTTGAAAACGTTTTCACACACCCTCACTTATTCAGGCGCGAGTAATCCCTTAGGGCTTTGCCGGCAATTATCAAGAGCCCTATAAACCCACGATTGACGTAGGGCTTCATAAATAGGTCGGCACCCTTGGCCGAGGTCGGTCACGGCCGCAGGTTGCGTAAGAACAGCCTGCGTTACGAACCCGAATTTAGACACGAACGTGAAAATCAATAAGAGTTTACCGACATGTATGTAAAGTCCGTGGTATGTAAAGTAAAATCGCTTTAACTTTTGGAACTTTAACATTTTCAAATAACTTTTGAGCACCACGGAGGAATTATTTAGCTATTGATTAGGCATCTAATGGTCAGAAAACAAAAACCGATTTTATGATATCCACGATCAAAATAAAATAAATGAAATCAAAATGCGCATAAAATCGAGCCACTATCGGCGTTAGAGTTATGCAATGAAAGTGAAAAATAACAAACTTGACATTGGCATCATCACGATAGAACGTTGGACCCGATCCAGTAACAAAAAAGAACCGGCGACTTCTTCTAATTTTAAATTTCCCGCCCGTTGTAGCTAACGGGATATATAGTGATTGCCATGAAGAACTTTTGTAATCGATCGATTATGTTGTGCAGTAAATAATAGTTCCTTTTTAATGAATACTTTGATTATTTTATAACATGACTAGTCTAATAGTAGTATTTTAACTATATCACTTTATTGCGCTATTTATGCAATGTTTCAATGCAAGGACTATATTCCCTCCTTGAATATAACGTTTGAACCTACCTGTACTCTGCGTAAATCAAAAATAAGCAAACACAAACTTTAAATAAGCACCACACGTTAACTTCGAAATATTCGGTTAAATGATAAAACGCACTCTCAACCTTTTTCATTTAGTCCATTGCATTGCGTTTAGATTATAAAATTAAATAATTAATCGACTATTTTTCATTTTTATTATTCCGAATATTCCAATCAATAAATAATTCTCTGACTAATCATTATAATTATTACGTGTGATAAAGTTCCCGGCCATTGGTTATACGATGGTCAGGACGACAATTTGGACTCGGACTGATGCCGAATTAGCGATCTGCGAGCTACATGGCTACGGGTAGCCAAGCCGGGGTTTCTCTGCAAGGCCAAGGTTGATTGAGGAAGGGCTGCGGAGGGGGCGCGGGGAGTCGCGGGCTTAACGCTCCGCGCGCTCCCGCACCGACCATTCTGCACCTCGCAGTCGACTCTGACGGTTGTACAAGCGCAAGGTAAGCAGCTCAACTTTTATTTTATCGTCGCATCCTAGCCGCTTCAACCGTCGCCGGCATTTCTCAAAAGTAAACACTTACAAGTTTTATTGAGTGACATCTTAATCTACATCAAGATGTGCAAAGATAACGTTCAAGTGTGCAATTTTATCGATAAAACAATAGCGCGCAGTCAGAACTCGGGAGTTGCATTGAAATTTTGCCCGCGAAGCCAATTGGGTGTTCTCTCGGTCCCGGACAAATTCCCTCCGAAAACTTTTGAAGCGATTCCCGAAGGGCGGGAAGCGTGCGGGCTGCGTGCCGCGTGTCGCGCATCGATCCGGCACCCCTCGCCACTCCCGGCTCCCGGCACAGATACATTCATTTGGACAAAACATTCCATCATTGCATTTAGATTTTGCCATTTCTTTTATTTATTGGTAGTTTGTAGTGATTTAGTGGATGTTTTATCGGCTAGTTTTCTAATTGGTATTAGTGAAAATGGGTGGTTGTGCAACGAAAGAAAACAAGGAAAACAAACCGGTGGATGAAGCCGACGGGTGCGTATTCCTCCCGGCGTTCATCTCTGTTCACCGGCGCAATTTTTTGTTTTTCTTTTGTCAATAAGGTCTGCTTAAATCTTAACCATGAAATACAAAACCTTTGTCGTGAATTCCAAAAAATAGAATTACGTGGACAATAAATTGGTGGGTGAATCACTCACATCGGCCATTTAACGCTTTCATTTGGGAAGTGGTCATTTCCGGATAGGAATAGTGTATTTTCAAAAATGTTTGTTAATTTGTCGAAATTTGGTATTGGTTCCTATATGAATGTCAATAGTAATTTGCGGTGGATGTGTTTTTATGTGGTGATTAATAGGTAGGTATCCAAACGGATTTCGCGTTTTTGCATGGTAACATAAGTGAAGTTCATTTTGAAGGTACATCTTAGTAAATGCTTAAAATATAATGTCTACCCCAGTTACAAAAGCTCATCATGTTAGCTACGTGTCAAGTGCACCGCATTCTTTCGACACCTAATAGCTCGCGTTATGTATTTGCCGGTGCTCATTCATATCGTTTGCGTGCTGGTAATCCGATGACTTTCGTAGAATCGTCGATAAGTTGATACCGTAATCTAACGACGCTTAATTATTAAGTGTACCTTTAGGAATGAATGCAAGTAGGTAATAAGAAACTGCGATAACATGCTTGTTGGGTTGGCTGGCCGCGAGTGGGAGGCACGGCTGCGCGCGGCGACGAAGCAGCGCCGGTGCGCAGTGAGCTGACACATCCGTTCGACTTGCGCGTGCCGGTCAAGGCGACCTCTGGCAAAATTACGTAATTCCATCACAAAATCGAGTAGAATAGGGTGTGTTCGACTTCGACAAACAATTCAAATATACTTGGACAGTCCGCGAAACCACTCCTTGACTTGTAGTTGTAGGACCCTTTCTTGCATTTATACTGTGGCTTGATTCTTGAACATGAATTATAAATTTAAAGTCACGATTCCAATAGTGGTTTGTGGTGGCGCTGTTCTTGCGTATTACCTCATCAGGCGGTTTGTACATTGTACTTTGTTTTTTTCATAGTGCACTTGCACTTCCGGCTTTTCTCTCACTTCTATAACTTACCTTTGCAGATCGTTTTACGTTATTAAGGCTTGACTTAAAGCAATCGTCCTAATTCATCGATTTAAAAATTACGACTATAGATTTATAACTTGAAAATCTCGATTGTGTTAAAGGCGGGTACATCACCATTTTTTTGAAATTAAAAATAATCTAGGCGTCGCGTCTCTTCATTCTTTGAAAACGTCACTGAGTCGGATCGGTTAACGGTTTATTTATTATTTTGTAATAAAATAAATTTCGTATCGATTTTAACCAAAATGTGTACAAGAGCGACATGTGCAGCACTGAAGTCGTTAGAAAAGTTATTCCTTGTTTTACATTTGTTATTTATAAACAAACAATGTGTTAAAATATGTTGTCGTGTTTTAACAGAAAAGCCGCAGCAATGGTGGACGCCGCAACCATCGAGAAGTTGGAGGCTGGATTCAGCAAGCTCCAGGCCTCTGACTCCAAGTCGCTGCTGAAGAAGTACCTCACCAGGGAGGTCTTCGACGCTCTTAAGAACAAGAAGACCTCTTTCGGCTCCACTCTGTTGGATTGCATCCAGTCTGGTAAGCTTCACAATATAGAACATTGTTGCATAACCGGCTTCCGTTTTTTTCCGATTAAGTTATTAATTCTTTATTTTATTACCCATGCGAAGTTTTCTTTTTTTTATGGCTGCATACATTATACCAAAACTTATCAATTGCAAAACTCGTTCTAATCAGATAAGGGAACAAATTTAATGTGATTGCACCTTCATAGGTACTTATTAACAGGTTATTATTATCACACCACTACTTAATTTCCCAGTAACATTATAATTTTTGTAAGTTTCGTTTCTAAAATTGTATAAGCAGGTTTTTTATTAACTAGATGGAAATATTGCTATTTTTTTTTTGATTGTGAATATTAATTAAATTATCAAGGTTCCATCCATAGCCTGTAATTGTCAATTATCTTTCCATTACACAAGGATTTAAGTACTAAAAGAGTACTGGTAATTACATTGTTGATTTATTACTTTACTTACTAATAAAATCTTTTTCTTTACAGGTGTTGAGAACTTGGACTCTGGTGTCGGAATCTACGCGCCTGATGCTGAATCATACACAGTGTTCGCTGACCTGTTTGACCCCATCATTGAGGACTACCACAATGGTTTCAAGAAAACCGACAAGCACCCTGCCAAGAACTGGGGTGATGTTGAGACCCTTGGAAACCTGGACCCCGCTGGCGAGTATGTTGTTTCCACCCGTGTCCGTTGTGGTCGCTCTATGGAGGGCTACCCCTTCAACCCCTGCCTGACCGAGGCCCAGTACAAAGAGATGGAAGACAAAGTCTCCTCCACTCTGTCTGGACTCGAGGCTGAGCTCAAGGGAACCTTCTACCCCCTGACTGGTATGTCCAAGGAGACCCAGCAGCAGCTGATCGATGACCACTTCCTCTTCAAGGAGGGTGACCGTTTCTTGCAGGCTGCCAACGCCTGCCGTTTCTGGCCCACCGGTCGTGGTATCTACCACAACGAGAACAAGACCTTCCTGGTGTGGTGCAACGAGGAGGACCATCTCCGCCTCATCTCCATGCAGATGGGTGGTGACCTGAAGCAGGTCTACAAGAGGCTGGTGAATGCCGTCAACGATATTGAGAAGAGGGTTCCATTCTCCCACAATGAGCGTCTCGGTTTCCTGACCTTCTGCCCCACCAATTTGGGAACCACCGTGCGTGCGTCCGTGCACATTAAGCTGCCTAAGCTGGCCGCTGACAAGGCTAAGCTGGAGGAGGTTGCCTCCAAGTACCACTTACAGGTACGCGGTACCCGTGGTGAGCACACTGAGGCTGAGGGTGGTGTATACGACATCTCCAACAAGCGCCGTATGGGCCTGACCGAGTACGAGGCCGTCAAGGAGATGTACGACGGCATCGCCGAGCTCATCAACATCGAGAAGTCCCTGTAAACAGATCTCGCTATCAGTATTCTTTTGTATTATTTTATCATTTTCATTGGATGTCGGATGGGTTGGCGCGACACTAGTCAGCGGTGCCCCGCGCGGGCGCCCGGGCGCGCGGCCAGACCCCTATACTGTTTGTAAAAGTATTTTCTATAAGGAAATGGGAAATAAAGACAGCTAGCGTTAAGGCCAAAAGTTGTATTTTTACTTCCAAACTACCCCAACTTTACGTATCAATAACAACACTAAAACTTAAAACACACCATAGCATTTGAAACCCACAAGCAGAAAAAGTTACGATTCAAATCTAGATAATTCATTAAAGTTTTAATGTTGTTATAAATGCATGCAGTACAAAAGTTATTTCTATAGATGACTGTATGGAAATTATGCACACTTAGTCGTCTCCATTTACGATATGACGACATAAATTTAAATACATATCTGTAACTGCGTCACCTTACCGTTATATCATTCATTACATTATCATTGAACATCATTGGTCGTCCTTATAAGTAGCTGCACTTTAGTGCTTTGTCACTTTAACGTCATGTTTGAACTGCTGCACTAATTTGTCAAAGGCGTACCATACAATATGCAAAGTTTTTATAAGTGGACTGAACGTTTTGAAAATGCCGACGTTCACAATTTTTTTTCATAATTCTGACTTGAAAATTGAATTCTATAAGTAAGTATCTATAATTCTATAATTAATAGCAATAAGTGGAATATTTCGATTATT
Source organism: Acleris laterana (assembly GCA_963966035.1). Lineage (NCBI taxonomy): Eukaryota > Metazoa > Arthropoda > Insecta > Lepidoptera > Tortricidae > Acleris > Acleris laterana. The sequence goes on from OZ014440.1 coordinate 3,749,724, forward strand.
AGTATCGTAGGTCCCTACGTCATTTCTGAAAACGTGTAGATACTAAGTAATTTGACCGTTATTATTCTTATAATGTGAAAAATCGAAGTTGGGACTCAACTCCCACAACTCCCACAAGTGATCAACTTAAATGTTAATCGACTGTTACGAGTAGTTCATAAATTTTGACATCTGTTAACACTAATCGTCTGTTAAGTGGTATACATCGTTTGGTGAAATTGGCACCTACTTATTAATCTAGAACATTCCAAACTAATCGAACTTCGAATTTCAAAGTAGGGCCTGCGTCCCTACGTGCCCTGCGTTTAAACATCGAGTTTTGAAGTAACATTGGCTTGTCTCTTTTCCCCAATTGCATAAGTGCATAGACAGCATTTTAGGCTGGAGTTTCACTTTTAAGCGTAAGTACCTGCTTATCTTGCATATTCTTATGACTTATGACCTTATTTATAATTTATAGGGTTGTTAGCTGTTAGGATGGACTTCATGTCATGTCTTTCTTCACTGATTATAGGATATGTCTTTCTTCTAAAGTAAATTGTCACCATCATGGCTCCATGTGCCTGTCAGAGGCCTTAATTGGAAAATCGAAGTTAGAGAAGTTACGTTAGCTCCATCCCTTTCTCTAGATTTAGTCTTGAATGACGAGTGATAGGGATGGGTAACTTCGAACTTCGATTTTTAAAGTAGGGCCTCGTGTCAGGGCTTCGTTGTGTACACTTACTGGTTTGATCAAGCCGTCTGGCTTGACGCAAGTAGCTTGATCACCTCTAAGTCGGATACGGATTAGGTACTGGGTGTTTTACCGTTGGTTTGTTTTATTCTCAAGATGTATTTAAATAGATTGCTTTCATCCTTAAAAAAAAGATTACAAAAATATTTATTCAGTAAGTAAGCCGCACGGGCACTTTTACACGTCAAGAATCTACCAGCGCTTCCCAAGAGGAGACCACTGCCGAGAAGAAACGCCGCAAGAAACTCAGCAGTCAGTCGTTTTTTAACCATATTTAATACTACAATGATACTACTTAGTCTAGCATTATACAGGGTGTCCAGCAAGTAGCACGACAAACTTACCTTGCCAATCTATTTAAATAAATCTCAGCATGTGCCGCTGTTAAGCCAACGCTGGTCCACCGTTGGGCCGCCTCGGTGACAGCACGGACGGTGACACAAACAATAACATTATTAAAATTATAAATACAACAAGACAAAAAACAAAAACATAATCCAATAAATACAATTTAGGAAGGTGTAAAAAGCCCTTTAGCAGTTGAACGTGTAACCATTGTTAACACATAAAATCGTGATATTTTGAACTTATACTACTGTAATTTTTTACTTTACCATCGGCAAATGACAATAAACTGTTTAGGACAATAATTTGTATGTTTATTAG